>JAGSMP010000166.1:0-1200000 GCA_029286625.1 Parnassius orleans | reverse complement strand
TTTGATTTGATTGACATCCTAGCTCTTAATCACAACGTATTATGGTAAATATAATGTAAGAATTAAGAAATAAATAATGAAGTTACATTTGTATATGAGTTATTCTGCCTATGAGTAATATAAATATTACATTAATTATAAAGACACATCTACAGGAAAGAATAACACAATCCGCCTTTTTGCATTACATTTGCACAATACCATCTATCGATGAAACTGGTTAACTATTGTACTTTTCTAACTGAGATGTTATTACGTTAATCTTTTTGAGAAAACAAATTCCTTTTTTTGCTTACTGTGTTTGTGGTATAAGTATATCATTATTTTACATTATTTTAAGTAATTTAATTATGATTTTTGAGATTAGAATAAAATACATCAAAGACTCAACGCCACCGCCACCATTGAACAAATTCGTACCTACGCTTCAAAATAATAATCATAACTTTTGATACAATGAACCGATTTTAATGAAATAAAGACTTAATTTTATTTGAAGATACGTCTTATGATTTTTTTAGCGTTTCTTTTGAAATGAATTAGTACTTTAGAAGTGATACGTTTATAAACAAACAAACAGAAAGAGAGACAATTCTAGAAATAATAGAAATTTATTTAGTTTTGATTTAGTTACATATTTTTAGTCCCTCTCAATAATTTTTACGAGATAGAGCCATGATGCAGCTATATTATGGTTGTAGCACGAATGGGTCGGCTCGACTGGGGAAGGACTTCGCTCTCACAGAATACCAGCGTATAATAGCAATTTAATGCTGCTGTGTTTCGTATGGTGAGGCATTCCATCTTAGTCCTCACGGGTGACAACGCATCTGCATTTTGATTCTTTATTGACGATGGATGTAGATGTCTATGGGTCACAGCAACCACTTACCATCAGGTGGACTGTGTGCTCGTTTGCCACACTATCCTATAAAAAAAAAAGAAGGAAACATTACATTATCATACAAACCAGAGTTAAGTCAGTTTTTGCTGAGAGACAATTCGGCAAGAGAGCAGTTAACATATATAACCAAAAACTGAGACAAATCATCAAATTCTCGAAGCTCCATGGTCGATGTTCGCAAATGCGGAAACCGCAAGAGTGATTGAATTCTAGTGAGGCGTAAAAACTCCAGCCGTGATGAAAAATCCCATTCACTTGAATTGAATGGCAGGACTTATATTTTTTTCATTTAGTATAAGTTATGAGAAATTAATTTTAAAGGTTGTTTTTTTATTCCTGCAAGTTGTTGTAGTTAAAATACAATTTTTTAAAGTGTTTGACATTTCCTATCCGTTCAATTAATAGATTATTTTTAGTTAAAACTTAACCAGTGCTATAGTCCAGCCCAGACATCTTATTGTACATGCATACTATGTACAATAAGATTACTAATTTTTAACAGTATGCACCTATATATGTACGCTCAAACTGCAGAAATCTAAACTAAAAATTGATTTCGGAAAATTCAACCTTTAAGAGGGAGAGAAAAAATAGGCTGTTACAGTTGTACGACCCCATTTATTTCATGGGGCGATTTTATATTTGTAAGGTGCAAAACTCTTTAAATATTAATGTAACTTGAAAATTGGTACATTACAATTACATTACAATTACTTATGGATTGAAATAATTAAATACGCTTTTTTTTAAACTTATTACATTTTCCGAAAATCTAACTAAAAAGTGTTAAGACGAGGCTACAAAGTTTGCCTGTTTTTTTTTTAATTTGAAAGGTGGTGGAGACATCTTTTATGTGAAATTATGATAATTTAAATAGCACATGTTTTAGAACTTTACAAAATCCGACCCTATTTACCCTTAGAATGTGAATTAAAAAAAATTGGCATTTGGGCTTTTGGTTGAAAACTACCAAATTCGTTTAAGGAAAAAATAGGGGATGAAAGCTATTATAAGATTGTAAACTATATTGATACGGTTTACAATCATCAATCAATTAATATATTCCTTATTGTATACAACAAGGTACAACAGGCAGTCTTATTGCTCTGGAAGCGATTTCTTTCAGCGATTTTTTCTTATTATGCAAAGAATTGTTCACTAGGCTAGGAGGGATACAATTGGAGGTGTACATAAATTAGAGAATTCCAAGTAATAGATTTTTGAAGGAAAGAGGTGATTGAGCACAGCAAATATGTAAGGACAAGGAATTTCACAAGCGTGCTGCTGTAACAAAAAAATATTTATTGTAGAGGGAGGATAAATGTACTGGAGTACGAAGAGATAGATATTGTAAAAGGGATTTTCACTATTCGAACGACCTAAATCCGACTTAAAATTTGCGATCATTATCATTCCGAAACGTGAGAAAGTTTCCATATAATAGCTTAAGCTCTCCGTATTATGCGCTGTCATAATAAGCGTGGGTCATTACTGTCTGGACGTTATAACTTATCGCGAAGCGAAAAGCTTCTAACTTATATAATGTGTAGAATTCTTACTAGGATCATCACAGCTCATGATATGACATCACAGGGAATTACGAAATAATATGGTTATTCTAAGAAAGCAATAGTTGTTTTTATCAATTAAGTAATGTTTGCTAATTTTTACCTGACTGTGCGAAAGGATGTGTGGATGAATGTGCTTATCAGCCTATATATGTATGTATATATGTATGTTCCTTTATGGCGCTCTAGTGATCAAACGTGTCGGCCGATTTTGATGATTCTTACGTCAATCGATTTGTTTGACTTAATCTTGTTAGTGTCACCAAACACATTACAGTAATCGAAATTCAATATGGCGACAACCGACGCCATATTGTAAAAAAGAAAAAAAATTAAAGTTGACGAACTATGTCATGTGGGGTGTCATTGAATAGGTCTTGGAAAATCATATTTAGGTTTTTCTTATCATTTTTCATTTTTAATGACCATGTAGAATCTATAACGATTTAAAGTTGGTAAGCAATCAATCTTACTTAAATTTTCCAAACTTATAATAAAGCTGATAAAGTTCATATATAATCGTACAATAGGTCTTATTAGTAAATTTTTCGCAGTCGAGTTTTCTGAATCAGTATTTAATCATTAGGCTTGTTCTCACTGTTAATTACATTAAGATCGAGACTGAGAAATTATCTTATAATATGTTATTGTTAAAAACAGTATTCATTTATTTCTATAATATTTAAGAAATATAATCCACGAGTGCGTTGTCGTAAAGGAGGCCAGAAACCCTTTCTCCTAATGAATCATCTCGACTCTGTCTACATTTCCTGAGCTATTGTAAGGCTACAAGTTACGCGTTGTTGATTTCTACCCCTTGTTACAAATAATAAGAAGAAATTCATACTATACATAATAAGAAGAGATAAGAATTTATTTTATTATCCTTGCTACAATTTATCTCTTATGAATTCATTTCATTCATTCATTCATTCATATTACAGACTATCAAAAATCCACTGCTGAACACGGGCTTCCCCGTAGATTGCCTTATAATAGCGATATTTGCCATAGTTATCACGCTTAGCGGGCGGGTCGCCAACATTAGTACTTTTATTATTTTGAGTTTTTATCAGAAAAAATTAGGAAGGTGCTGCACAGGGAAATAAAATACATGGTGCCCAATTATATTTCCCTCCGTCGCCTCCTATGACTACGCGATGATATTGTGATATTGTGCATTGTCTTACCGCCACTACAAGACAAATTTGGGTAAGTTTACATAAATGGTGTATGGCAATATAACGCGTTATGACGTATTTCATATTTCTTTTAGATAGAATTATCTTGGGTATGGAAACTAATTACGTTAAATAAATCAGTAAGTCGTTATGTTTTAGTTACCTTTACTAATACAGAATATTATATTATAATATAGGTACATAATACTATTTATTAGAATCTAACAAAACTTTATCAATATTCATTAGAAAAAATTATTAAATTTATATCTCAGCCTTCTATGCCACCAAGCCATGGAATTTTGTGGCTGGAAACTTACCTCAATTTCTTTATCTTTGTTTCATCATCATCATCATCATTACGTCAATTCTCAAATCCACTGTTGAACTTCAGGGAATACCACAAAGCACGGTCCTGAACCACCTGCTTGCATCGACTTAGGGCATCACTTACCAGGTCGCCATTCCATCTAGTGGGGGTCCACCGTACGTACGCTTACCGTAACGAGTCTGCCACTCGAGAATCTCTCTTTCCGATCAGTTGTCGGTTCTTCGAGCTGTAGGTATGGCTGGCCCATATACGAGTATTCGTATTATGTTTGTTTGCACCCATAAAATAACAAATTACAATTTTGATTGGTAATATAAATATATTTAAGCACTCCTTTTCTGCTAGAGTCCGTCTGTGTAGGTGCCACCCTGTTACCTAGTTCCAAATAGCAGTGCGTGCACGTATTCCGGTCAGAAGTATATAGAGAGCCAGTATAATTAAGACATTCCATTTTAGTCTTCAGAGTGACGCATCTAAGTAAGTTGGGCTAAGATGGTTGCAGGTGTCCATGGGCTGTAGTAGCCACTTACCATCAAGTGGACTGCAAGCTCGTTTGTCCCATCAATTTCCAAAAAAAATTGAACAGATTCTTTTTTGATCAATTAGCTGATAATTTGAGAGATGTTTGATGCAGCAGTAGGAAGTTAATAAATACGCTATAGGTACCTGAAAATGAACAATATTTTTGCACAAATTCAGTTTCAATTTCACCGAAAATTAACGCGTGAGCGTTCCAACGTCCTACACTAATTAGACATTGTGACAAGATGAACGCCTCTGTGTTAGCGATTACTAAAAAAATCATGCGCAATTGTTGGCTTCCGATTATATTCGGAAGATGTCAATGTGGTCGAAATCAGCCAGGAGGACATTCTCCTTCTAATTTTAATTCGACGTCATATCTTTTTTTATCGAGTGAGGGACTCCTGGCTGATTTCGACCACATTGACATCTTCCAAATATTATGACAAACAAGCACACAATCCACCTGATGATAAGTGGATGCTGTAACCCATAGACATCTACATCCATCCTTGTTTAAGAATCAAAATGCAGATGCGTTGTCGCTCATGAGGACTTAGATATAATGCCTTTTTTCCAGTTAAAAAGGTCTCCGGTTCTCTTCACTCATCCGAAACACAGCAGCATTAAGCTGCTATTTTACGCTGTTATTGTGTGAGAGAGTGGTTCTTCCCCGGTCTAGCCGACCTATTCGTGCTACAATCATAATATAGTTGCAGCATGGCCCTACCACGTGTCTAATCACGTCTCTGTGATCCTAGTTAATCTTTGAATAAGCACAAGGCGCAAACATTACTTCGGTGTACATTTTGACGTTTATAAGAGCTTTAAACAAGTCTAAATTGAATAGTTTTGACTTTGACATAGACTTGTTGCTTTTCATTCATTCCTTTCTTATTATTAACGTTGAACCTACGATTTAATTTTATGAAATTCGATAAAATATAAATAGCTTGTAATTTGTCACACAAAAGCTTAAAACATTATTTTTATTAGTAGGTACTTCGAATCGCAACGTTTCAATTCACCACACAAATCATTTTGGTAAATTGACGCAATTCACGATGCATTGTTAAAATTTATTGTGTCCAATTAAAAAGAATATTTAAATTATATTCTCTTCATAATATCATTGTTATTGTAAAGTATGTAACCAGCAGTAGAAATGATAAATAGCACACCCAATATGTTATGAAAGTTTGCTAAATTTATATGCCAGGCGTTGTTCGCAAAATAGAGTGTAAAAAGTTGCCGAGAATAAGATAGTGATTGAGTGAAAACGTGTTGCATATAATTTTTTGATCCCGAGTTCTTAGCGCAACCTGGGCCTAGATTTACTACTAGTACGTGCATACGAATGTTCCGGTAAAACCACATTTCAAACCACAAAATAACTTCCGTAAAAATAAAAATACTCGAATAAATCGTCGTAAATAATCGACGTAAGCTTCACCTCCACAGAAATTGATTTATGGATCTCTTTACTCTATTACTATTCACAAAGGCTCTTGACGACGACAGTGAAATTTTGTGACAATGCAATTGATTCATCGGTTAAAGTCGTATACTATTCTTTAAAGTGTGGACTATACTAGGTAAGGTTAGGAACCTGTTCCACCTGCTCCTGTTACTTTGAAATAACAGTTCCAGTAGGCTGTTGCAAAATAACAATTGGCAACAAGATTCGATAGGAATTGTCTAACCTTGAAAAGTTGAACGAGGAGAGTCCCCCTGTTAACGTAAATCAATTATTAAAAATATTAAATCCTGTAGGCGGCGGCCGGCAGAATCATCGCACTCAATACCTCGCAAATCCTCAGTCTATTCCGGTGAAGTGGTAAAAACCGCAGGGCTAATAACAAAAATTTCAAAAAAAATCTTGTTTCAAGCTGTTGTAGCCACGTTTTCGAACGTTGGTCGCCCGTGGAACAGGAACAGATATTTAGATGTTTTTCCTGTTACAATAAAAATACCTTACTTCTAATTCGATATCCCGTGTCATATTATTTCCGTACGATTGCTGGAAAGTTTACTTATGTATGAAATTCTACCCATTACAGCCACTCCGTGCTCGAGACCAGTGCCGCTATATAATACGTGTACGCAATAAGATTTACCCTCACAGAAATCTAAAATAAAACTTCTTCTCTAAATCCGTGTTTATTCTCCACTTGCGAGTCTCTTCCGACTAAGCTGCCGGGTAAACAGCGTACTAAATTTTCCCAAACAAAAAAGGCAAAGCTGCGAAGCGTACTGGATTATTTATTTACATTACATCTAGAGCCTAAATCAATCATTTTTATCTTGCACAACTGGGATTCTAATTACGACTTATGACTCAGCAGGTAGTTAATATTGTATAGTTTACACAAATGTGTGAGTTAAAATCATTTTGTGGCCGCCGTAAAAAAGGAAATAAAAATGTGACATTTTATTTACAAAACGAAACGTAAGTTAGTTATACAATCAAACCAAATTGCTATTTAAAAGGAGTAATTTAGATAATATTTATTTAAAAAGTTCAATCTAAACGTAAACGTAAAAATGTTTTATTTAAAAACCTCTTAGCATGGTTAAGTGTTTTTCGGTTGTAACTGTGTGTGTAACTGTGAGTTGGTAATGTTCCGAAATGTAATAATAAGGTATTGTTTTTTTTTAACTTGTTACTTTTTATTTAAAGTCACGTATAATGAACCCCTCATCTCTGAATTAAGTGCATACTCACTTACGGTGTCTAAAAGAAAGCTTCAGTACTCAACAACGTTTTGCCTATTGCCTACGATATTACCTTAATTGGAGAATTCCTGGAAGACCATTAGCACCATTAGCACTATACTCGATGACCTCATTTAAAAGCTCAATATGTCTCCTAATAGGTAGGTTTTAAATTTAATATGAAGAAATAACTTTTACGTGGTAGAGTCATGCTACAGCTATATTATGGTTGTAGCACGAATGGGTCGGCTCGACCGGGATAGGACTACGCTCTCACAGAATACCAGCGTAAAATAGCAGCTTAATGTTGCTATGTTTGAATTGTGAGTGTAGAGAACCGGAGACCCTTTTTACTGGAAAAGAGGCATTCCATCGTAATCCTCAGGAGTTCACGACTTACGTCCATGTGTCATCTGTGCCGAAATAATATAAAATAGTTTGAAAAAAAAGGGCACGCCTCATGAGCGTTTCATTTAATTTTATGAAAAAAAAATTGTATTCCTAACTTTTTATATAGGTATATTATTTACGTGTAATAAATTTAGCGCTCTATTATTTTAACAGGTAGTGTTACCTACAGGGAAAAATATGTTTACCAAAATAAATCGATTACACAAAGTATAAAATCGATATAGGTTGTATAGTACAATTGTCCTTTGTCTATCAAGTGCTAAAAAATATATGACAGCGCCTTTAAATTCTTAATAGCAATAAAACTTATGAAAGTTGAAAATCACTTTATTAACAAACTGCGCATACTAGGCTATTGATATGAAATAGGAAACCAGTTGATATAATTCTAAAGCTAAAAAAAAACCCGGTCTCGATACGTCAATTTTTTCGGGAGTTATCGTGACCATATACAAAATCAACATCTGGACGTGCACGTAAAAATTTTTTCATACCGTTTTTTTTTTCAAAGTAGCAATATAAAATGATTTTTAGAAAATATAAGATGGATTAATTAGAGTGTTTTCTTCATGTACGGCTACTCATATTATCGTATAAGTGCAATATGGTTAAGATAGAGGCATTTTAAGAACACAAAATTGCTTGACCTTGACGTGTCGAGAGTAGAACACACCTATAACGCTTCGCGTTAAGAGGCGTGCAAAATTGTTGGAAACACTATGCTTAGTTTTTGTCAATTATGCTTAACTACGACAAATTATCCGAGAAATAAACTCTATTTCGACCATAAAGAAGAATCCAACTCGGCTAGACGGCATTTGGTATTAGGACACATCTTCTCGTCCAATATTTTATACATATATGAAATTGTACAACGAAGACGCGGACAAAACTCGAATTTCTTTGTAGTAAAATTCGTTACGATGAAACCGCAGTATAACCAGAATAACCGACTTAGCTCTACGGATCAGCAAGCTAATGTGGCAATAAGTCGACCATATATCCCGAAGATATGACAACTGATAAGGAAGAAAGGTTCTCGAGTGGCAGCTGCTTACCAGCAAAAACATTTAAGGCTGGCCCCTTTAGTGGCAACCGATTAAAACGTGCTGATGGATTCAGCTGGTTCAAGATAGTGTTTCTGTTAGTGGAAGACACTCTCATGATGTCCAAACACATAAATATTTATTTGCATTGATATGAACAGATGGCTCTGATGACTGAGCCAGATGATTCTCACGCCCGTTTACTCCTTTTCTTTAAATATTAAAAATTAATAACAAAATAATATTTCATTCTATTTATAAATAGCTACTTACTTTAAGTAATTTAATAAAAATACTTTTTTGGGAATTACCTATAGATTTCATACCAAAAATTGTTTTTATAATTTTTAATATTTACCATATTTTATTCACAAGTAGCTTAACACTAGCTAATCTACATAGAGCACATGAGCACACTGATTGTTCTGCGCTCTGGCCGGTTATAAATATTTGACTTTCGAATGTTATACTTTTAAAACTGAAACTATTTTTAAAGGAGTCTTGTGTCAGCTTTATCGTGTAGAGCCATGCTGCAGCTATATTACTGGTATAGTTGTAGCACGAATGGATCGGCTCGACCGGGGAAGGACCACGCTCTCACAGAATACCAGCGTAAAATAGCAGCTTAACGCTGCTGTATTTTGTATGGTGAGTGTAGAGAACCGGAGACCCTTTTTACTGCAAACGAGGCATTCCATCTTAGTCCTCACGGGTGACAACGTATCTGCATTTTGATTCGTGATCGACGATTGATGTAAATGTCTGTGGGCCACAGTAACCACTTACCATCAGGTGGACTGTGCGCTCGTGTGTCACCCTTATCCTATAAAAAAAAAGCTGTTGTTATCACAAACTGAAGTTCGTCATCCGTAGCAAAACTGGTATTAACGCGAAGAGATTTAAGGGTGACGATTTTTTATGATTTTAAAGATAGAAAGCAATGCCAGAAATAATCTAGACTATATTTTATTCAAAAACTTTGAGTATTTTTGGTGAAATCGGTAAATTGATAAAACAAATGGTTATTGATGATTATTTTAAAAAATCTAATCTAATCAAAAAATATTTATTTCGGTTTCTTCATCCAATGACTTCACATTAATAGATTCCACCGAGATGAAGCCGCAGCTTGTCGCTAGTTATGAAATGAAATAAGTTTTTTGTGAGCAGTATCCTATATTTCCGAGCACATGAGAACGACATTATTAATTACGACTTCAACCGCAGCCCGTTATTACTTTTCTAGAGCACCATGGCCCTGAAGATGACAGCTAAGTTTTAAGTGTAGCTCATAACGAAGACGGTCAAGCATTCCCGCAGGTGCTGTTCAAACTAGTCGCGTCATTTGTTCAAGATTACTTCTGCTAAGGGAAGTATTGTTCAGAAGTCAGCAACATTTTAAAACTTTATATAGTTGGAAACAAAATAACATTTGTCTATTACAAAGGGGCAAAAGGCTAGCCTTGTAGTTCGAAGAACCGACTACCGATAAGAAAGGTTCACGAGTAAAAGCCTCGTACCGGTAACATGCCGGTACATAGTACGCGTAGAGCGATCTTCACTAGATGGAGTGACGACCAGGTAAGACAACAAGTGGTAAAATTAAAAACTTTAATTATATAAATAAAATGAGAACATCATCAATGTAGTCAATTAAATTGCATTATTAAGGATAACTCAAAAATACTGGTCAGATCTTAATCAAATTTATATGAGAAGCACCAGCTTTAAAATAAAAATAAAAATCATCAAAATCGGTTCACCTAGAAAAATTTAGGTATCACACAAAAAATACAGTCGAATTGAGAACTTCCTCCTTTTGTTAAGTCGGTTGAAATGAAATTAATTGACGCATGTGGCTCAGAATCGTGTCTTGTGGCATTCTTTGGCCTCACTTCGTTGAGCAGTGTACTAAGTATTAGGGCCGTATTGAATAATAAAATAATACTCGTATGTCGTAATAGCCAAGCTTATTAGGCTTAAAATGTCGACTGTAGACCAACTATTTATGATTTTGACCTCACTATGCTTAACATTCCTTGAGTCAGTCCTTCCTTGAGAGAGCATGATATCACGCAAAAACACCGTAGACAACGGAACGAATCAACATTTTTATTTCAATATATTTCAGAATTTTAAAAATAGTATAATATACTTTTAAACCATATAATATGCAAACTACCAATTCAAAAATAAAAAAAATTCAAACAGTTTCAAAACGAAATGCATGACCTTGACGAAACCAAATTAAAACAATATAAATATCTGCGCGTGACCTGCAAAATGGCTATCTGTATCTATAGGTATAGGTATATTCAGTCATTGAATTCAAGAAATTCAAGAAGTCATTGTCATAAGTATTTATAGGTCACAGCATCCACTTACCATCAGGTGGACTGTGTTCTCGTTTGTCACGCTTATTCTATAAAAAAGTCCGAAAATATAAACTCATTTATCGTTCATAAGCTAACTATAAAAATCTGATTAAAAATTATATTACAAAATTACTCACAATAAATGATGAATGCTCGGAACGCTCAGCCTCGAGGCGCTCATGATCATGCTTTGAAGATAATATTTTAGCTTTATATACATAAATACATAAGAGCCGCTTTGAAGTTTATGTAAAGAAGGTTGTGCCTTTTTGATAAAGACTTTTGAATAGAAGTTTAAAATACTTTTTTTAAGTTATTATTTTTATATAAAAAATATCAGCATTAAAAAGTAAGTAGCAAACTACTGACCTGACTTATATTTTGTTTCATAAAATGACAGACACCTCAGTCAAAACCTATTTCTGTTACCAAGCAGTAGTACGTGCACTGCTGTTTTACGATAGATAGATAGATAACACTTTATTGTACACCAAAAAAACATAAATATTAACAAAAAAGGAGAGAAGGAAATGTGGTACAATGGGCGGTCTTATCGCTAAGAGCGATCTCCTCTTCCAGACAACCTTTGGATGAACAGGACCACGAGCTTGGCGAGCCCACTTCGGGTGTGTGTTTGTGGGCTGCGGCGAGAGGGGTGTCCTCTCCCCCTATCGCTGCAGCCGAGGTGGAGTCGCGGAGGAGGAGGAGTGTTGGTATTGCGATGCGCCACTCGCCCAATTCTCCGTGACTCTGACGGGGCCGCACCGTTGATTGATGCGATGGTAGTGGGGCTGCAGGGTGAGAGCAGTGTCGGTATTGCGAGGCACCGTTCTCCCTACCCTCTGCAGCCAAATCTTGGTTGGCGGCGGAGCCATAGACCAGAACCGCCGCTGGGGTCAGGAAGGCTAGTGCTTCTGAGTGCTCGTTTTTCCTGGCCCCATGGCCTTCGCGCATCGGGACGCGGGGGCATCCGCTGCGCAGGTGAAGTTGGAGGCCGCGGATATGCGCCCTGCCAATATGCGCCGAAGGTGGAACACCATGGGTTTTTAGTCGGTGCGAGTCCGACATAAGCCGTCCTTGCTCCCGCGAGGCGGGTATGCGTAGACATTTCCCTATATAAAAAAGGGCATTCCATTTTTGTCCACAGAGGTGCCAATGCGTTTTTAGCCTTCTATGTTTGAAGTTGGTCGCATGTGTTCATGAGCTGCAGTGGCCATTTACCATCGGGTTGACTGTAAATTCGTTTGACACTTTAGTTTAAAAAAAATCCTTCCTACTCCATAATAGAAAGGATTTTTTTCTCCCATGAGAGGCCTATTTTCAGAATAAACTGTCACACTGCAAAAAATTAACAATAGTAACTTTTTAGTTTAATCTTCGAGATGCATGCAAATAGATTTTAATCTATTTGCATGCATCTCTCCTCAAGACAGATCATTTTTATTACCAATTTATAATGAAAGCTAGCATAATCGCCGCGCTGCAAAAAGTAAAGTTAAAAGTTACAGCCTATATACGTCCCACTGCTGGGCGCAGGCCTCCTCTCATTTCTGAGAGGGTTTTAGGGCAAGGAAGTGTCCGCCGCGCTGCCCCAATGCGTGTTGGCGAACTTCACATGTCTTCGAAATTTTTTTTTTTTTGATTTCTCAGACATGCAGGTTTCCTCACGATGTTTTCCTTCACCGCCGAGCACGTGGTAAATCAGCACTTAAAATTGCAATTAACAATTTCATTGGTGCCGGCGGGGATCGAACCCGGGTTGCTCGCGTACTGTGTAACTTACAGCGAGCGCTAACCATCTGAGCTACCAATGTAAAATTCTTACCAACTTTACATCATCTTAAAAATTATTTACTGGTTCGCCTTTTTTTTAGATTACCTTTTTCCTTAAGATTTCCTTTATACGTAAGAACGTAGTAAAAGAAGTCTTAAAGAAACCCTTATAACTTAGAATTGGACCGAAATTAGGCAATTATAAGGAGTAGGCATCCCATTAAATATCACGGCACACAATAATTTAAAGTGCAAAATGTTCGGTTACAATTTAATAATTTTCGCTACTTTTTGACAGGTCACCAGCGCTTGCGGCCTTTAGGCGACCCTCCTTGTGGGGAAAAACACTTTACAGTTCTTACTCCTAACAAAGCGCACTGCCATAAGATGAGCGCGTTCGTAATTTGTCCTCTCCTCCGGCTATCCTACCACTGTGGAGGGATAGGGAATATAACGCATCTTAATAACAATCCCATCATTGATGCGGGATGCGGCGCTTCGTAATATCGCCTACGCCCAAACCCTCTTATCCCATATATAGGACGGAGTTGCCAAGAGTACTTGGAGCTACCGTCTCGTTATTACTCATTTCGTTATATCTCCTTAATTGGACTTTATTTGCAGAACTTAATAGTTTTAATTTTATAATAATAATATTTACTTACCGTGTAGTGATGGTGTAAGAATATGCACTACCCCATATCATCCCGTGAGTAAGAGGCGACAGACGGAAACAAATCAGGAGTTGAGCAGCAGCGTCTTCCTAATAACGTTTGCCAAACGTGGCCTTCAGAACAAATATCTAGCAGGAAAGGATGATAATGAAAAGAAATAGTTAACATAATTGCCAAAAACACACAATTGAAATGTGATATGGTTAAGTTACATACAGAATACACAAGTGTTATAAAAGAAAGAGATCAGCTACAGGAACGGTTAATGAGTTTGACCAATGCAGCAAGGAATATGAGCTCTCAGGTTTATTGCTGCATTGAAGAACTGATGAATGAGGCTAATGAGCAAAAACACAATTTAAAACATATATAGATAACCTTAACGCCTCCCAGACTCAAAGCCTGTTCTCTGAGCTTGTGCAATGTAATACTTCAAGAATTTTACAGCAACCTGCAACTATAGATTTGACTGGTGACGACTCTTCCACTTCAGGAAACACATAAGTTAATTGCAGCAAAACCAAATTGAAGAAGTATATAAAGTTAATAAATACATAAGAGAAGTACAAAATTAATAAAAATAAGATTAATACCAAAAATTGTTAATTTATGTAAAGAAAAGCAAGCATTGATATATGAACTTAAGTTGTATTCAATTGAGGTGGATAACATAAAAATGTTATGAGAGACTGACGTAGAGTGCCTTAAATCACAAATGTTATCACTTACTAACTCCCTTCAAACTGTGTCCAATAAATATAAATCAGCCCAAACAGAAATAAAAAGAACACATACTGGCTATGGATAATCTGGTAAAGACATGTAAATATAATGAGGAGTTTTGACTCCTAGTTAAACATCAATGTGAGTGTCAGCATTCAATACCAGCTTCTTCAGAGTCGGTGTGTGCTGAAAATTAACCACCACCACCAAAACTCTATGACAGTGCCATAGAGAGCTTAAAATAAAAATGACTCAAATATTAAAAAATAATATAATTGTGTATAGCGATGACATGGGAAAAATCTAGGCATAACTTTAAATAACTCTTTAAAGGGACAAAAATTACAAATTGCTGCATGCCTGGAGCATCTTTTAGTGACATCCTAAATAAAATTATAGTTACTAAATTTTGCCCAAATAGTACAATAATAATTTTTGTTGGTAGAAGAGCAGTGTAAACAACAAACAGTTATTAAGATATATTGAACAACTTAATAACTTAAATACACTAAAATTGTCTTGTTCACACTGCCTTACATACAGGGATTGCCACAGGAAAATAATCTAAGACATAATTTAAATATACAAATGAATAATTTAATATGTAACAATAATTTAAATTTGACATGTAATTGTGATAATAATGACAAATTTCATTTAATTGACATAAATAATTTAATAAAAGTTTTGGACAAAAGATAGGTATTACCTATCCAAATATAATTAAGACTGGTAGCAAATTTGCTATCTTATTATTTACTTTTAACTCAACCAAGTTTTTGGCTACCAAGACTACTTTTATTGAGCATGATAATCATTTGACATTTAATTTGGAATCAGTTCCAACTAATTTAAATTAGTAAATGCGACAATAGAGGCAATCTCTAGCAATAATAAGAGTTTAATTAATTTTGAATGCAGCCCACAAATAAGTAATAAAATTGTTTACACCTGGTGCATCAAAATATACAAGGCATGATGGGCAAAAATTGGAAGTTGAATTGTTTTAAATAGTAACAATATACATATCCTTTGTATTACTGAACATTGGCTAAAGATTATAATTTCATGTTTAATTTCAGAAATCACCAGGTGGTCAGTTCCTTCAATAGAGAAAAAGTTTACGTGGTGGCTCCTTAATATTAGCAGATAAATCATTATTATATAAAGAACGTAAGGATATTGTGAGCCTCTCTGTTGAGCGAACTGTAGAAATAACTTGTGTCGAGCTCAGGCACCTCATTGTTGTAAGTGTTTACAGACCCCATGTGCCACTTATGACTATTTTGAAAGAATTGTGGAAGAAGTTTTGCTCAAACTTAGTAAACAGAACAAGTCTGTTGTAATATGTGGAACTTTAACATCAATCTCCTTGAAACTTCTTCCATTAGTATTAAGTTTAGCTCATTGTTTAAATCGTATAATCTTGTTAATTTATTCTTAGAACCAACACGTATTGCTGGGCCTAGTGCAACCTGTATAGATAATATTTTTACAGATATTAAGCCCTTGCATAAATCAATTATTCAAAATTTAAGTTCAGATCACTGTGGACAGTTGGTATCATTGCCTTACATAAACAAAAACAGAAAAATAAGGAAGTTGTGTTTGTTCAATAAATGACCATCGCTTGGAGAGGTTTAAGTAATATAATAAAAAGACTTCCATCACTTTCATTTAAAAATAGTGCTAATTATTTGTATAGTATGTTATTTAAAATTATAACTTGAATTTAGTAGAATATTTACTTCTAAAACTTTCTCTTTGACAGTCGCAAATCATTTAATGAATGGGCGACAGTAGGAATTTATAAAAGTAGGCGAAAGTTATATGAGCTTTATAATGAAAGATCATATAATACTAGTGTTATATTTAGAATTATGTAAAACATATTCTAAAATATTTAAAAAGTGCTACAGCTAAGGCTTTACATTTAAGTAACAAAATTAAACTGCATCCAACAAAATTAAAATGACCTGGAGAATAATAAATAGTGAAACGGGCAAGGTCAAACAACTCCAGTTTTCAATTGAATATTAACAACAGTTTAACTCGATCTGATGAAGAAGTTGCTATATGGCTTTTGAAAACATTTTACTGATGTTCCTTTTTGACAACAAAATCATTAAATTCTTCTCCTACTGTCGCCGAATCATTGCTTAAACAAAATGTAAAAGCTTGTTCAAATACTTTTAAATTCCATAGAGTATTGCCAAAGATATCGTTAAATATTTTAAAACAATTGATGTTAAGAAACAGCAGACTTATGGGGTTCCGTTAAAGTTATTTTATCTATAATAGATATAATAGCACCTTATCTAGCCACTATATTTAATACAAGCGTCGAATCTGGTGTGTTTCCTGATTTAATGAAACATAGTAAAGTCATACCTTTATTTAAATCTGGTAGTACATTAGACCCGCCAACTTTAGACCGATTTCTGTACTACCAACATTTAGTAAAATTTTTGAAAAAATAATTTTAGATCAGATCTTAAGTTTCTTTAATATTAATAAATTGCTACATAAAATCAATTCGGTTTTACAAGGGTCGCTCGACAACTGACGCTGGAGTTGAGCTTATTAAACATATTTTTGTGCATGGGAGAATTCGGAGGATGCTTTGGGTATATTTTGTGACCTTTCCAAGGCCTTCGACTGTGTTCACCATGAGACATTAATCAAGGCTTCAGTACTATGGTGTCAAGAACACAGCGCTTAAACTTATTATTTCATATTTAAGTAATAGAATGCGAAGTTATTATCAATGGTAAAAGTTCTTCCGGTCACCTGTACTAATGGGTGTCCCTCAGGGCTCGATTCTCGGCCATTCCTATTTCTGGTATATATTGACTTACCTTCCTTGTGGGGATAATCATGATATAGTATTATTTGCTGATGATACTTCCTTGATTTTTAAACTTAAACGTCAATCATTTAAATGTGACGAAGTGAATAATGCTATATCAAAATTAGTGCATTGGTTTAACGTTAATAATCTACATTTAAACGGAAATAAAACTAAATGTATTAAATTTACAACAACTAATGTTAAAATCTGGGTACCAATGTGTTTTAAATGGGAAGAACTGAGCCCTGTTGAATCCACTGTTTTCTTGGCATCACTCTCGACGCAAAGCTTCAGTGGGGCCCCATATATCAAACTAGCAAGCAGACTAAGTTCTGCAGCCTATGCTGTAAAAGATTAGAGGTCTCACTAGTGTCGAGACAGCTAGACTAGTTTATTTCAGTTATTTCCATAGCATAATGTCTTATGGGATTTTGCTGTGGGAAATGCAACTGATTCAGAAACTATTTTGTTTTACAGAAGAGGGCCATTAGAGCTATTTACAACCTAAAACCGAGAGAGTCTCTTAGAGATAAATTTAAAAGAAATAAATATATTAACTTTGGCCTCTCAGTATATTTACGAAAATTTAATGTATGTTCACAAAAACAAAGGTAGTTTTAGTAAAAAAGTGATATACATTCTGTAAACACTAGGAACAAACACAAGCTAGTGATACCAGTTTCTCGACTCCACAGAGTCAGTAATTCATTCTTGGGGCAATGTATACGCTATTACAACAAGGTCCCGGAAAGTGTACAGGCTCTCTATTACCAAGTTTAAATGTTTTGTTAAGCTGAAATTGTATAAAAGGGTTATTATAGTATAAATGAATATATGATTGATAATAACCCTGGGGAAGGTGGTCGCTACCAGCAGTTTCTAAAATAAATTTTGTACTTAAATAGTTTGTACAACCAATAATGTAAAACTTACTTTAAAAAAGTCCCTGGGTTTCTTGCTGGTTCTTCCCAGGACAGAGGTTTTTCGAACCAGTGGTAAAGTAAAAATGACTTTCAATAAGAATTACACATGTAATCTATATTGAATAAAAAATTATTCTATTCTATTCTATTCTATTCTATTCTATCCCCTATAAGGCAACATATGGGGGAGGTCTATGTTTAGGAGTGGACTTCAATAAGCTGTAACGGTAACGGTAACAGTAGAATTTTGGTAGCAGCCGTGTAGTGGCAACGTAAAAAAAATTCACTGCCCCATATCATCACGTGGGTGTCGCAAGAAGCTACAAAAGGAAATGAAACAGGAGACAGGGCAACAGCATCTTCCTGATAACAACTGAAAATAATATAAAACGACAGTCGCCAGCCCACCTGCCAAGCGTAGCAAATAAAGTAAATATGCATGAGGCAATTTATGGGGGAGGCTTACATTTAGCAGTAGACTTGATATAAGAGCCTTGTAGCTCAGGGGCTAAGCGCTCTAATGCGACTTCACGCCAATTGCCAACCTGGACTGGAGCAGCGCGCCGGACTTTTACTATTTTGATTGCTAATAGAAACCGGCGTTACTTTGCGGAAATCCATTATATTAAAGGTGTCAAAAATTAATTGCACAGTTACGCGCAATAAAATAAAATGATTTGTCTCACCTAGTGTGAAGAGAAACCTCCCGCCCTCCCTCAATTGCGTGCACTTTCCCCGTAACCTAACCCAAGCACCAAAGGTGTTACATTAAGACGGTCTTAGCGGTCAGCCACTGCAGAGTCTACTTCACCTATTCTATTGAGGATGCCTTGTGTAGAGGCGAAACACGTGTCGTATTATCGAGAGTGACGTGTCTATCCTAGTGTAGAGGAGTAGTGGTGCTGTGATTAGTGGTGACGGGAAAAGTACACGCAATTGAAGAAGGAGTGGGAGGTTCTCTTCACACTAGGTGAGACACATCATTTTATTTTATTGCGCGGAACTGAGCAAATTAATTTTTGACACCTTTAATATATTTGCTCCAAAACACTCAGATGTGAAACTTGTGCCCAGCATTGAGACGTATATTATTACCTTTATTATATGATTACCTAACCGAATTCCGTAGACACTGGGTTTTAGACTCAAAACCAATTAGTAAGTTCTAAAAGTTACAGCCTTTGCTTGGAAAATTAAAATTTTGATAGTCGTCGAATTCCAGCAAAGTGAAAACTACTTCCTTACGATTTTATCGACATAATACTTACATAATGTTTAAAATAGGAGATATATGTACTAAATGTATTCAACTTAATAAGTAGGATGACCGAAAACTATTTAAACTATGATAAATAGTTGCCTCTCCCATTTATTTTAAACGTGGTAGAGCCATGCTGCACCTATATTAATTTTATAGTTGTAGCACGAATGGGTCGGCTCGACCGGGAAAGGACCACGCTCTCACGGAATACCAGCGTCAAATAGCAGTTTAATGCTGCTGTGTTTCGTATGGTGAGTGTAGAGACAGTGGCGTAGCTAGGCGTGGGCGAAGTGGGCCCTCGCCCACGGCCTCGCACTTAAAGGGGCCTCGCGGGGTCCCTTAAATGCAATGCCCCCAGACTTTAACACAGATGACTAATTAATTTGATAACTTTTACGCCCGAAAAAGAATATCACAAATTTAAAAGCGTGTTTGTTTGGGGCCTCTCAAGAAGCCCCTCTTAAGTGCGACTGA
This sequence comes from Parnassius orleans, assembly GCA_029286625.1. Taxonomy (NCBI): domain Eukaryota; kingdom Metazoa; phylum Arthropoda; class Insecta; order Lepidoptera; family Papilionidae; genus Parnassius; species Parnassius orleans. The sequence continues at coordinate 1,180,268 of JAGSMP010000166.1, read as the reverse complement.
GAGGCCATTGTAACTACCTTCAAAGATCGCGACCGTTAGATTGACGGAATACGATACTTGTCAGGAATTAACAGCAATGAATATGTCGTGTACAACGTGACAACGCATCTGCATTTTGATTCGCAAACGATGACATATGTAGATGTCTATGGGCCACAGCAACCACTTACTATCAGGTGGACTGTGTGCTCGTTTGTCACCTTTATCCTATAAAAAAATAATATTACAAGTTGCCGTTTTGTTGTTGTTTTTTCCTTTTTATAAAATATTGATTTAATTTAAGTATTTAATCTCATTACCTATAGGCTTCTGCCACCTCGAGGTAAGTTAATTTTTGCTTTTGTGATAATATATGCTAAGTATAGCCGGAACGGAGGATGACGTTGGTTTCGAACTGCAAGTCTCGTAGTGTTAAAACGGTTTTTCGAGCAGAGTGGGGTCTGGAGTTATCATCATGGACGACGTAAGTTCTATGACTTTATCGACTTAGGGATGGTAGATATGACAATTATATATAACGAAGAGTGAATGCAGGGCAGAGTGTAAATGGAGCTCTTTATTCTATTGCTGTAGTGATAGTTAAGTGTGGCATAAGAATCACGAGAGTAGAATTAATGCTGTAGAAATGCGGTCATTAAAGACTATGTTAGGAGTGACTCTGTATGACATGGTAAGAATTTTTTGTCACCAGGATCAAGAAAGGAATGCTCCGATGGTGTTGTTATGTAGAAAGAATTGATGAGGAAAGAGTGGTAAAGCAAATTCACTTTGCAGAAGAGTATGGTAGAGTCCACAAAGAACGCCCGAGACGGAAATTTATTGACATATTGATTATAAGCCTAATTAAAACTACCCTTATTCGATGAGCATGTATGCGCAGGTATATACATGTGAAGGAGGCGAGAGAGGTGTATGAAGATCGTGCCAAATGGAAATTTATTTCAAACTTCAAAAACTGTTCAAATAAACTTATGAAACATGTTTTTTACAGTTGCAAGAAACGGAATATGACAATTTCACGTATTTAATACTTTAGCATTTTAGATGAAAGTATTAATACGTTTTGTTTCGTTTAATTATAATATTAAGCTCATAGAAGCATACAATGAAACTGTAAGTGACATCAATGCCTTTTTTTTCCCTCGAATATTTAATATTTTGAAATATACTAAATCTCGGGTATCTTTATGAATTTCTCTTGCATCCGAGAGTAATTTTTCAACGTCAGTCCTAGTGACATCCTTTTTAACCGCAATTTTTTTTTTTGGTTTTAATCATAATGATCTATTGTGAAACGTAAATTGTATTTGTACAGTCTTCAATCTCTGGATCTTCTCTCTGGATCTCTGTACAATTATGTGTGTATAATATCTTTATGACACAGACCAAAATGAATGTAAAGCAAAATATATGGTTTTAAAATATACATAAAAAGCGGTTTATTTTACAAACTAGCTTTTTACCCGCGGCTTCGCTCGCGTGGTCTTCAATTTAGAAACATTATTAAATGCTATTCCGTGCCAAATTTAGCAAAATTCGATCACTTTTAGAGTCACTTTGGTGTCTGTGTCCCTATGTCAGTTTGTCAAAGAATTTTTTTTAATTCCCAAAGACTATTGGAGCTAGATATTTGATATTTGGCATATATATAATATGCTACAGTAATACCTGAATAAATAAGTTTTTAGGAATTGCGTTAATATCATATGTCTAGAAACATCTACAATTTTTTATATTGGACGTGTCTTCCGATGTATCCATAAGAAAGATAAATTGTCTTGGAATCAAAATGTATTATTATTATTTACTCTTTACATTCATTCATAATTAAAGTTAATTTAGTTTTAACAAAATAAGGATGATTTCATGGTCTTGTTAAATTAATTTATTAAATTAAATCCTGTAGGCGGCGGCCGGCAGAATGATCGCACTCAATACCTCGCAAGTCCTCAGTCTATTCCGGTGAAGTGGTAAAGACCCCAGGGCTAACAACAAAAATTTCAAAAAAAAAAATCTTGTTCCAAGCTGTTGTAGCCACGTTTTCGAACGTTGGTCGCCCGTGGAACAGGAACAGATATTTAGATGTTTTTCCTGTTACAATAAAAACACCTTACTTCTAATTCGATATCCCGTGTCATATTATTTCCGTACGATTGCTGGATGGTGTACTTATGTATGAAATTCTACCCATTACAGCCACTCCGTGCTCGAGACCAGTGCCGCTATAATTATAATACGTGTACGCAATAAGATTTACCCTCACAGAAATCTAAAATAAAACTTTTTCTCCAAATCCGTGTTTATTCTCTACTTGCGAATCTCTTCCGACTAAGCTGCCGGGTAAACAGCGTACTAAATTTTCCCAAACAAAAAAGGCAAAGCTGCGAAGCGTACTGGATTATTTATTTACATTACATCTAGAGCTTAAATCAATCATTTTTATCTTGCACAACTGGGATTCTAATTACGACTTATGACTCAGCAGGCAGTTAATATTCTATAGTTTACACAATTGAGTGAGCTAAAATCATTCTATGAATGATATGTCGAAACTTCTTTACGACATATCATTCTCCTTTTATTTTATATTTATATAACTAGGTTAAATAAAAGTATACTCGTGCAGACCCGGCGGTGAAACGTTTCAAGAAAACGTAACGTTTTTGATTTTTAATACCATACTAAAATTCTCCACTACGACGATAAAAATTTTCACTTCAAAAAATTCTGTATCCTGATTCGATAATAAAAGATATTTTCATTTTTTTTTTACTGCAAAGCTCGTAAAAGTCTCCTGCTGGGTATGGCTATCTCTTATAGTAAGGAGAATTCGCCATCATCGTCATGCTTAGCGGATTGGCGACCGCAGTGTAAGGCGTCTCGCACCTTTGAAGTTGTTCACTTTTCTGGGTATTTTACGTCTTTTTTTTTTATAGGAAACGGAATGCCAATTCTATTTCTACCGTCATTTTTTTAAAGAATGGGGGTGACAAACGAGAACACAGTCCACCTGATGGTAAGTGGATGCTGTGGCCCATAGACATTTACATTTATCATATTTGTGACCGCCGTAAAAAAGAAATAAAAATGTGACATTTTATTTAGAAAACGAAACGTAAGTTAGTTATATAATCAAACTAAATTGCTATTTAAAAGGAGTAATTGAGATAATATTTATTTAAAAAGTTCAATCTAAACGTAAACGTAAAAATGTTTTATTTAAAAACCTCTTTGCATGGTTAAACGTTTTTCGGTTGTAACTGTGTGTGTAACTGTGAGTTGGTAATGTTCCGAAATGTAATAATAAGGTATTGTTTATTCTTAACTTGTTACTTTTTATTTAAAGTAACGTATAATGAACCCTTCATCTCTGAATTAGGTGCATACTCACTTACGGTGTCTAAAAGAAAGCTTCAGTACTCAACAACGTTTTGCCTATTGCCTACGATATTACCATAATTGGAGAATTCCTGGAAGACCATTAGCACCATTAGCACTATACTCGATGACCTCATTTAAAAGCTCAATATGTCTCCTAATAGGTAGGTTTTAAATTTAATATGAAGAAATAACTTTTACGTGGTAGAGTCATGCTACAGCTATATTATGGTTGTAGCACGAATGGGTCGGCTCGACCGGGATAGGACTACGCTCTCACAGAATACCAGCGTAAAATAGCAGCTTAATGTTGCTATGTTTGAATTGTGAGTGTAGAGAACCGGAGACCCTTTTTACTGGAAAAGAGGCATTCCATCGTAGTCCTCAGGAGTTCACGACTTACGTCCATGTGTCATCTGTGCCGAAATAATATAAAATAGTTTGAAAAAAAAAGGGCACGCCTCATGAGCGTTTCATTTAATTTTATGAAAAAAAAATTGTATTCCTGACTTTTAATATAGGTATATTATTTACGTGTAATAAATTTAGCGCTCTATTATTTTAACAGGTAGTGTTACCTACAGGGAAAAAAATGTTTACCAAAATAAATCGATTACACAAAGTATAAAATCGGTATAGGTTGTATAGTACAATTGTCCTTTGTCTATCTATATAAAATGATTTTTAGAAAATATAAGATGGATTAATTAGAGTGTTTTCTTTATGTACGGCTACTCATATTATCGTATAAGTGCAATATGGTTAAGATAGAGGCATTTTAAGAACACAAAATTGCTTGACCTTGACATGTCGAGAGTAGAACACACTATAACGCTACGCGTTAAGAGGCGTGCAAAATTGTTGGAAACACTATGCTTAAAGTTGTTGTCAATTATGCTTAACTACGACAAATTATCCGAGAAATAAACTCTATTTCGACCATAAAGAAGAATCCAACTCGGCTAGACGGCATTTGGTATTACGACACATCTTCTCGTCCAATATTTTATACATATATGAAATTGTACAATGAAGACGCGGACAAAACTCGAATTTCTTTGTAGTAAAATTCGTTACGATGAAACCGCAATATAACCAGAATAACCGACTTAGCTCTACGGATCAGCAAGCTAATGTGGCAATAAGTCGACCATAGATATATCCCGAAGATATGACAACTGATAGGGAAGAAAGGTTCTCAAGTGGCAGCTGCTTACCAGCAAAAACATTTAAGGCTGGCCTCTTTAGTGACAACCGATTAAAACGTGCTGATGGATTCAGCTGGTTCAAGATAGTGTTTCTGTTAGTGGAAGACACTCTCATGATGTCCAAACACATAAATATTCATTTGCACTGATATGAACAGATCGCTCTGATGACTGAGCCAGATGATTCTCACGCCGTTTACTCCTTTTCTTTAAATATTAAAATTAATAACAAAATAATATTTCATTCTATTTTTAAATAGCTACTTACTTTAAGTAATTTAATAAAATACTTTTTTGGGAATTACCTATAGATTTCATACTAAAATGGTTTTATAATTTTTAATATTTACCATATTTTATTCACAATAGCTTAAGACTAGCTAATCTACATAGAGCACATGAGCACACTGAATGTTCTGCGCTCTGGCCGGTCATAAATATTTGACTTTCGAATGTTACACTTTTAAAACTGAAACTATTTTAAAGGAGTCACGTCAGCTTTATCGTGGTAGAGCCATGCTGCAGCTATATTACTGGAATAGTTGTAGCACGAATGGATCGGCTCGACCGAGGAAGGACCACGCTCTCAAGAATACCAGCGTAAAATAGCAGCTTAACGCTGCTGTGTTTCGTATGGTGAGTGTAGAGACCGGAGACCCTTATTACTGGAAACGAGGCATTCCATCTTAGTCCTCACGGGTGACAACGCATCTGCATTTTGATTCGTAATCGACGATTGATGTAGTTGTCTATGGGCCACAGTAACTAACTTACCATCAGGTGGACTGTGTACTCGTGTGTCACCCTTATCCTATAAAAAAAAGCTGTTGTTATCACAAACTGAAGTTCGTCATCCGTAGCAAAACTGGTATTAACGCGAAGAGATTTAAGGGTGACGATTTTTTATGATTTTAAAGATAGAAAGCAATGCCAGAAATAATCTAGACTATATTTTATTCAAAAACTTCGAGTATTTTTGTGAAATCGGTAAATTGATAAAACAAATGGTTATTGATGATTATTTAAAAAAATCTAATCTGATCAAAAAATATTTATTTCGGTTTCTTCATCCAATGACTTCACATTAATAGATTCCACCGAGATGAAGCCGCAGCTTGTCGCTAGTTATGAAATGAAATAAGTTTTTTGTGAGCAGTATCCTATATTTCCGAGCACATGAGAACGACATTATTAATTACGACTTCAACCGCAGCCCGTTATTACTTTTCTAGAGCACCATGGCCCTGAAGATGGCAGCTAAGTGTTTTAAGTGTAGCTCATAACGAAGACGGTCAAGCATTCCCGCGAGTGCTGTTCAAACTAGTCGCGTCATTTGTTCAAGGATTACTTCTGCTAAGGGAAGTATTGTTCAGAAGTCAGCAACATTTTAAAACTTTATATAGTTGGAAACAAAATAACATTTGTCTATTACAAAGGGGCAAAAGGCTAGCCTTGTAGTTCGAAGAACCGACTACCGATAAGAAAGGTTCACGAGTAAAAGCCTCGTACCGGTAACATGCCGGTACATAGTACGCGTAGAGCGATCTTCATTAGATGGAGTGACGACCAGGTAAGACAACAAGTGGTAAAATTAAAACTTTAATTATATAAATAAAATGAGAACATCATCAATGTAGTCGAAGTCAATAATAAAATAATAAATTGCATTATTAAGGATAACACAAAACTACTGGTCAGATCTTAATCAAATTTATATGAGAAGCACCAGCTTTCAAATAAAAAAGAATCATCAAAATCGGTACACCTAGAAAAATTAGGTATCACACAAAAGTACAGTCGAATTGAGAACTTCCTCCTTTTGTTAAGTCGCTTGAAAAGAAATTAATTGACGCATGTGGCTCAGAATCGTGTCTTGTGGCATTCTTTGGCCTCACTTCGTTGAGCAGTGTACTAAGTATTAGGGCCGTTGAATAATAAAATAATACTCGTTTGTCGTAATTGCCAAGCTTATATTAGGCTTAAAATGTCGACTGTAGACCAACTATTAATGTTTTTCACCTCACTATGCTTAACATTCCTTGAGGGTTCTAGCAGGATATCACGCAAAAACACCGTAGACAACGGAACGAATCAACATTTTTATTTCAATATATTTTATAATATACTTTTAAACCATATAATATGCACTCTACCAATTCAAACATAAAAAAAATTCAAACAGTTTCAAAACGAAATGCATGACCTTGAGGAAACCAAATTAAAACAATATAAATATCTTCGCGTGAGCTGCAACATGGCTATCTGTATCTGAAGGTATTCAGTCATTGAATTCAAGAAATTCAAGAAGTCATTGTCATAAGTATCTATAGGTCACAGTATCCACTTATCATCAGGTGGACTGTGTGCTCTTTTGTCACGCTTATTCTATAAAAAAGTCCAAAAATATAAACTCATTTATCGTTCATAAGCTAATTACTATAAAAATCTGATTAAAAATTATATTACAAAATTACTCACAATAAATAATAGACGGAAATGATGAATGCTCGGAACGTTCAGCCTTGAGGCGCTCATGATCATGCTTTGAAGATAATATTGTAGCTTTATATACATAAATACATAAGAGCCGCTTTGAAGTTTATGTAAAGAAGGTTGTTCCTTTTTGATAAAGACTTTTGAATAGAAGTTTAAAATACTTTTTAAGTAAGTAGTAAAAGTAATGTAAGTAGCAAACTACTGACCTGACTTATATTTTGTTTCATAAAATGACAGACACCTCAGTCAAAACCTATTTCTGTTACCAAGCAGTAGTACGTGCACTGCTGTTTGACGATAAATTAATAGATAACACTTTGATGTACGCCAAAAAAACATAAATATTAACAAAAAAGGAGAGAAGAAAATGTGGTACAATGGGCGGACTTATCGCTAAGAGCGATGTCTTCCAGACAACCTTTGGATGGACAGGACAGGAGCTTGGCGAGCCCACTTCAGGTCTGTGTTTGTGGGCTGCGGTGAGAGGGGTGTCCTCTCCCCCTATCGCTGCAGCCGAGGTGGAGTCGCGGAGGAGGAGGAGTGTTGGTATTGCGATGCGCCACTCGCCCTATCCTCCGTGACTCTGACAGGGCCGCACCGTTGATTGATGCGGTGGTAGTGAGGCTGCGGGGTGAGAGCAGTGTCGGTATTGCGAGGCACCGTTCTCCCTACCCTCCGCAGCCAAATCTTGGTTGGCGGCAGAGCCATAGACCAGAACCGCCGCTGGGGTCAGGAAGGCTAGTGCTTCTGAGTTCTCGTTTTTCCTGGCCCCATGGCCTTCGCGCATCGGACGCGGGGGCATCCGCTGCGCAGGTGAAGTTGGAGGCCGCGGATATGCGCCCTGCCAATATGCGCCGAAAGTGGAACACCATGGGGTTTTTAGCCTTCTATGTTTGAAGTTGGTCGCATGTGTTCATGAGCTGCAGTGGCCACTTACCATCGGGTTGACTGTAAATTCGTTTGACACTTCAGTTTAAAAGAAATCCTTCCAACTCCATAATAGAAAGGATTTTTTGTTCTCCCATGAGAGGCCTATTTTCAGAATAAACTGTCACACTGAAAAAAAATTAAAAATAAAGTAACGGATTTTAATCTATTTGCATGCATCTCGCTCTATGGGACAGATCATTTTTTATTACCAATTTATAATAGCAAGCTAGCATAATCGCCGCGCTGCAAAAAGTAAAGTTAAAAGTTACAGCCTATATACGTCCCACTGCTGGGCACAGGCCTCCTCTCATTTCTGAGAGGGTTTTAGGGCAAGGAAATGTCCGCCGCGCTGCCCCAATGCGTGTTGGCGAACTTCACAGGTCTTCGAAATATTTTTTTTTTGATTTCTCAGACATGCAGGTTTCCTCACGATGTTTTCCTTCACCGCCGAGCTCGTGGTAAATCAGCACTTAAAATTGCAATTAACAATTTCATTGGTGCCGGCGGGGACCCTTTTTTTTTTAGATTACCTTTTTCCTTAAGATTTCCTTTATACGTAAGAACGTAGTAAAAGAAGTCTTAAAGAAACCCTTATAACTTAAAATTGGACCGAAATTAGGCAATTATAAGGAGTAGGCATCCCATTAAATATCACGGCACACAATAATTTAAAGTGCAAAATGTTCGGTTACAATTTAATAACTTTCGCGACTTTTTGACAGGTCACCAGCGCTTGCGGCCTTTAGGCGACCCTCCTTGTGGGGAAAAACACTTTACAGTTCTTACTCCTAACAAAGCGCACTGCCATAAGATGAGCGCGTTCGTAATTTGTCCCCTCCTCCGGCTATCCTACTACTGTGGAGGGATAGGGAATGTAACGCATCTTAATAACAATACCATCATTGATGCGGGATGCGGCGCTTCGTAATATCGCCAACGCCCAAACCCTCTTATTTCATATATAGGACGGAGTTGCCAAGAGTACTTGGAGCTACCGTCCCGTTATTACTCATTTCGTTATATCTCCTTAATTGGACTTTATTTGCAGAACTTAATAGTTTTAATTTTATAATAATAATATTTACTTACCGTGTAGTGATGGTGTAAGAATATGCACTACCCCATATCATCCCGTGAGTAAGAGGCGACAGACGGTAACAAATCAGGAGTTGAGCAGCAGCGTCTTCCTAATAACGTTTGCCAAACGTGGCAACTATGGTAAATATCCCCCCTATAAGGCATTATATGGGGGAGGTCTATGTTTAGGAGTGGACTTCAATAAGCTGTAACGGTAACGGTAACGGTAGAGTTTTGGTAGCAGCCGTGTAGTGGCAACGTAAAAAAAATTCACTGCCCCATATCATGCTATCTAATGCCATTTCACGCCAATTGCCAACCTGGACTGGAGCAGCGCGCCGGACTTTTACTATTTTGATTGCTAATAGAAACCGGCGTTACTTTGCGGAAATCCATTATATTAAAGGTGTCAGAAATTAATTGCACAGTTACGCGCAATAAAATAAAATGATTTGTCTCACCCAGTGTGAAGAGAAACCTCCCGCTCTCCCTCAATTGCGTGCACTTTACCCGTAACCTAACCACAGTACCAACGGTGTTACAGTAAGACGGTCTTAGCGGTCAGCCACCGAAGAGTCTACTTCACCTATTCTATTGAGGATGCCTCGTGTAGAGGCGAAACACCTGTCGTATTATCGAGTGTGATTTGTCTATCCTAGTTTAGAGGAGTAGTGGTGCTGGGATTAGTGGTGACGGGGATAGTAGACGCAATTGAAGAAGGAGTGGGAGGTTCTCTTCACACTAGGTGAGGCACATCATTTTATTTTATTGCGCGGAACTGAGCAAATTAATTTTTGACACCTTTAATATCTTTGCTCCAAAACACTCAGATGTGAAACTTGTGCCCAGCATTGAGACGTATATTATTACCTTTATTATATGATTACCTAACCGAATTCCGTAGACACTGGGTTTTAGACTCAAAAACCAATTAGTAAGTTCTAAAAGTTACGTAGCCTTTGCTTGGAAAATTAAAACTTTGATAGTCGTCGAATTCCAGCAAAGTAGAAAACTACTTCCTTACGATTTTATCGACATAATACTTACATAATGTTTAAAAATAGGAGATATATGTACTAAATGTATTCAACTTAATAACTAGGATGACCGAAAACTATTTAAACTATGATAAATAGTTGCCTCTCCCATATATTTTAAACGTGGTAGAGCCATGCTGCAGCTATATTAATTGTATAGTTGTAGCACGAATGGGTCGGCTCGGCCGGGAAAGGACCACGCTCTCACGGAATACCAGCGTCAAATAGCAGTTTAATGCTGCTGTGTTTCGTATGGTGAGTGTAGAAACAGTGGCTTAGCTAGGCGTGGGCGAAGTGGGCCCTCGCCCACGGCCTCGCACTTAAAGGGGCCTCGCGAGGTCCCTTAAATGTGATGCCCCCAGACTTTACCACAGATGATTAATTAATTTGATAACTTTTACGCCCGAAAAAGAACATCACAAATTTAAAAGCGTGTTTGTTTGGGGCCTCTCAAGAAGCCCCTATTAAGTGCGACTGAGAGGTTTAATTTAGTATCTTTGAAGGTAGTTACCATTGTAACTACCTTCAAAGATCGCGACCGTTAGATTGACGGAATACGATACTTGTCAGGAATTAACAGCTATGAGTATGTCGTGTCAAAGCATGTATGGTAGGAAAGATCTAATGGGTAGATTTTGGTAACGAAAGAAAAGGGGCCTCGCTGATGCGACTTCGCCCACGTCTATATTAGCCCACGCTACGCCTCTGTGTAGAGAACCGGAGACCCTTTTTACTGGAAAAGTCTCATCTTAGTCCTCACGGCTGACAACGCATCTGCATTTTAGTTTGCAAACAATGACAGATGTAGATGTCTATGGACCACAGCAACCACTTACTATCAGGTGAATTGAGTGCTCGCTTGTCACCCTTATCCTATAAAAAAAAATATTACGGCGTTAAAGTTGCCGTTGTGTTGTTGTTTTTTCCTTTTTATAAAATATTGATTTAATTTAAGTATTTAATCTCATTACCTATAGGCTTCTGCCAACGCGAGGTAAGTAAATTTTTGCTTTTGTGATAATATATGCAAGTATAGCCAGAACGGAGGATGACGTTGGTTTTGAACTGCAAGTCTCGTAGTGTTAAAACGGTTTTTCGAGCAGAGTGGAGTAATCATGGACGACGTAAGTTATATGACTTTATCGACTTAGGGATGGTAGATATGACAATTATATATAACGAAGAGTGAATGCAGGGCAGAGTGTAAATGGAGCTCTTTATTCTATTGCTGTAGTGAAAGTTAAGTGTGGCATAAGAATCACGAGAGTAGAATTAATGCTGTAGAAATGCGGTCATTAAAGACTATGTTAGGAGTGACTCTGTATGACATGGTAAGAGTTTTTTGTCACCAGGATCAAGAAAGGAATGCTCCGATGGTGTTGTTATGTGGAAAGAATTGATGAGGAAAGAGTGGCAAAGCAAATTCCCTTTGCAGAAGAGTATGATAGAGTCGACAAAGAACGCCCGAGACGGAAATTTAATGACACATTGATTATAAGCCTAATTAAAACTACCCTTATTCGATGAGCATGTATGCGCAGGTATATAGATGTGAAGGAGGCGAGAGAGGTGTATGAAGATCGTGCCAAATGGAAATTTATTTCAAACTTCAAAAACTGTTCAAATAAACTTATGAAACATGTTTTTTACAGTTGCAAGAAACGGAATATGACAATTTCACGTATTTAATACTTTAGCATTTTAGATGAAAGTATTAATACGTTTTGTTTCTTTTAATTATAATATCAAGCTCATAGAAGCATACAATGAAACTTTTTTTTCCTCGAATATTTAATATTTTGAAATATACTAAATCTCGGTATCTTTATGAATTTCTCTTGCATCCGAGAGTAATTTTTCAACGTCAGTTCTAGTGAAATCCTTTTTAACCGCAATTTTTTTTTTTGGTTTTAAACATAATGATCTATTTTGAAAATTAAATTGTATTTGTACAGTCTTCAATCTCTGGATCTTCTCTCTGGATCTCTGTACATATACAATGTATGTGTGTATAATATCTTTATGACACAGACCAAAATGAATGTAAAGCAAAATATATGGTTTTAAAATATACATAAAAAGCGGTTTATTTTACAAACTATCTTTTTACCCGCGGCTTCGCTAGCGTGGTCTTCAATTTAGAAACATCGTTAAATGCTATTCCGTGCCAAATTTAGCAAAATTCGATCACTTTTAGAGTCACTTTGGTGTCTGTGTCCCTATGTCAGTTATGTCAGTTTGTCAAAGAATTTTTTTTAATTCCCAAAGACTATTGGACCTAGATATTTAATATTTGGCATATATATAATATGCTACAGGAATACGTGAATAAATAAGTTTTTCAGAATTGCGTTAATATCATATGTCTAGAAACATCTACAATTTTTTATATTGGACGTGTCTTCTGATGTATCCATAAGAAAGATAAATTGTCTTGGAATCAAAATGTATTATTATTATTTACTCTTTACATTCATTCATAATTAAAGTTAATTTAGTTTTAACAAAATAAGGATGATTTCATGGTCTTATATGTGATATTTGATTCATATAATTGTTCCCATTTAATATTGATTGGCACCATAAAATAGATTCTGGTATTTTTTTTCTACATTTGAATAGACTTCAAAATTTCATAAATGCAGTTCTATAATGATGAATACTACACATGTAATAAAACAAATTTTAATAAATCACGTTACATTTTAACTTTTATTTAAGCGGGTTGTACAAAACACATCTTTGGAAGAAAGTTCCATAAAAATTTGCGTAAAAGAACATATTGCTGATGTGAAGCACCGATGCTCCATATTATCAGACAAATCAAGATATTTGTGACAGTCCTGGTGTCATAGCTCACATGAGATATGTAAATGAACAGGCTGTTGCGAAAAAATACTTTAAATATCAATGATAGCAGATTTTACTTAAACAATGGTTTATTTTATTTTACTTGTCAAAGGCGGTAATCACGTAAATTTCATAGTGCATAAGCATTATTATATATTTTTACATATATGTTAATTGCAATTTGAAATGTCGATTTACCACGTTCTCGGCGTTGAAAGAAAACCAGTGTATCTGAGAAGTTCCCCAGTTGAGGTGATCACTTTTTTTGGCCAAAAGCTTTGTAGTCTGTGCCCAGTAGTGACATGTATGTAGGCTGCAACTTTTTTAGTTTTAATGGGGCAATTATGCTGTTTATATTTCATTCATATTTTCTGAGATGTTACTTTTTTGTTTTCACACTACCCTAAATATTAACGGTAGCAAAGATTCGAAAGAATAGGACTCATCATTGTTATCATTACAACCTATCAAAAGTCCACTATACTGAACATAGACCTCCTCCATAAATTGTCAAGTAGGCTGGATATTTGCTATAGTTGCCACGTTTGGCAGGCGGGTTGGCAACCGCAGCCTTTAATTATTTTGAACTGTTGTCAGGAAGATGATGTTGCCCATCTCCTGTTTGTTTTCCTCTATCACCTCTTAGGACACGATAGAACGATATGAGGTGGCGGGTTCTCTTTCACCGCCACAATAAGGCGAACATTTTTCTGCTTTCGATCATGAGTGTAGTTCTACCCATGTTCACTGAACACACACTGAACTTCATTTGCAATAAATGTAATCTTAAGAATTTTATGGTGTTTAATTTTCACTTTTTTTAATTCCTGACGTTTCGGGCACTTTAAGGAACCCATGGAGACGGAGGGGGGGTGGTCTGAGTTGTTTCACGTCCTCATTTCATAGTTTACGAAGACTACAATCAACTTTTAACTAATAATGTTTGATCCGATCTACACAGGACGAGCTTACAATATCTTGAAGTCTTGCAGTATTATGCTCGCGAATCATCCTTGGTAGGAATCGGTGTTCTATTGCGAGGATTTGTTGTCCATCAGATCTGATATAATGGTTGGGACGATACTGAACATGTTGACGTACTTAAGCATTTTTTACTTTAATACTTTAGCATTTTAGATGAAAGTATTAATACGTTTTGTTTCGTTTAATTATAATATCAAGCTCATAGAAGCATACGATGAAACTGTAAGTGACATCAATGCCTTTTTTTCCTCGAATATTTAATATTTTGAAATATACTAAATCTCGGGTATCTTTATGAATTTCTCTTGCATCCGAGAGTAATTTTTCAACGTCAGTTCTAGTGACATCCTTTTTAACCGCAATTTTTTTTGGTTTTTCATATTTCCACGACTTTTTTTAACTACTTAGACATTTAGGTTTGCCCACGGAGATATTTGTGGCGGCACTGTCGTCGCGCCACAAGCGAAATACATCGAAGCCTAAATCGCGCTATCAAAGTTCCGAATTAAAAACAGTATATATACAATAGCTCCGAACTACCACTCGGAGCGTTGGCCGCTCCCCGGGCACAACATCTTGCCCGGCGGGAGATCTCCCCTTTTCCTTCCACCCGCCACAGTGGTGACCAATATGAACACGCAACCAACAACCTTCGGAAACTACAACTTCAAACCTTCGTCATCGTTCTCAAGTACCCCATTCATTCGCTCCCGAGCAAATATTCAGTCTTCACATCCTGCAAGCCATCTAGCTTTACAAAGGTTCATCGCAGCATTATAATAATGCTTCCTGTTCCTTCAAGCTACTCTCTGCGCTACAGTTTTCGGCACGGCTCTGAACCTTACTGCTCGCCTCTGCTTTACGGCACTCTCGCAGATTACTTGCCTTCGTCTCGACTCACCGCAGACTACAAGGCAATTCCCTGGCACTTGCACATTCGTTGACATCTAGACTGCACCATCGACCTCCGGTCTGAGCAGGGGGGTGATGTGGCGGCGCTTTCGTCGCGCCACAAGCGAAATACATCGAAGCCTAAATCGCGCTATCAAAGTTCCGAATTAAAAACAGTATATATACAATAGCTCCGAACTACCACTCGGAGCGTTGGCCGCTCCCCGGGCACAACATCTTGCCCGGCGGGAGATCTCCCCTTTTCCTTCCACGGCTACATATTCTTCACCACTTCACCGGATACGTGGTAAGTCAGCACGTAAAATTTCCCATAGCAGATTCATTTGTCCTCAAAGGACTAGAACACGTTTTGCTCCCTTGCCGTGATGAAATCTCACGGCGAGCTACATGGCTCTCGTATTTGTTACTATATATGTGGAATGGTGCCACGAACTATTCCATCAAATAGAGATAAAATCTCACAGGGCACTTAATTTTCAATTATTTACATCAGATAACGTGATAACAAATTAAGTTGGTAAAATGAAACCTATGCCGACAGACACCCAATATATTCAACTAAAGAGCTTCTCTCAATCTCAATCTCAGTTTTGTGTACACAGTACTGGATACTGTGCACACAAAACACATGTGTTGTGTATAACAGTGTTGTTAGCCATTTTGCCAAACGTGGTAATTGTGGTAAATCATCCCGATAATGGCCACCGGTCTAGATATTTTTAAGTGTGACAATTTTTGATACTGCACGAATAAGTACTCATTAGCATTCTAAAATCTTTTATCAGTTACCTATCAATATTAGCGCCCTCTACTTTCTGCTAAATAGCAGAAAGTAGAGGGCGCTATATTACATTAATACTATGAAAGTCAAAACTATACTATCTAGTAATATCAGCTATAGAAGGTTGGGGTGCGACTGGCTCAAGAGCCACCCCAAAGCCGCGAACATTTATTTATTATAATATAAAAAAGGCACAAAGTGATGTTGATTCTGTTAAAAATCTATTTCTGTTAAAAAAACACGCTATCAGCGCCGCCAGCGGTAAAAAAACTATTTGACGATAGACCATATTATCATGAAATAGCAATGTTGTGTTTTGTTATTAATATCGTTAAACGATCTCTATTCATTGATTTGGATAAGCTATATCATGACATGGTCAACAAACAATGATAAATATCATGAAATGACACCATTTCACGAAATAATGATTTAATGAGAATTTTGCTATAATTGCAGGCAGACCAGTTTTTATTCAGTTTACATACAGATGTTCAAAAAATATCAATTTTCATACGTTTGATAGATGTCACTATTATCTAATATT
Source organism: Parnassius orleans (assembly GCA_029286625.1). NCBI lineage: Eukaryota > Metazoa > Arthropoda > Insecta > Lepidoptera > Papilionidae > Parnassius > Parnassius orleans. The sequence goes on along the minus strand of JAGSMP010000166.1, from coordinate 1,164,068 downwards.
TTAAAAATTTTAATTATTACACTTTTGAAATGAAATAACGATTAAATTAAACGTTAGGATTTTTAAATAATTTTATAAATCTAATTATTTAAACATAAATATAAGTTATTTATATTATTTTATTTAATAGTTACTAAAGGCAAAATATAGTTTTTTCATTTGATGATAGATGGCGCTGTTTTGATAATTAAAACGTATATCGTCAGCGGAGTTTCAAATTGTTATGCAAAGGTTAAAACTAATTTTAAACTTTATTTACAAATATGATATTTATTTGAAAAAACACATGTCATCCCGCCTATTAACTAACATACTCATATATAATAGAAAATTAACATCTAAAGGAAGAAAAATACTTAACCTTCTTTTTTAAGTTCTGTAATCGGATAAAAAGTAGCCTATAAGTTGCACCGGGTTACTAACTACCTACAAATAAAATTTAATGGAAATCGGTCCAGTAGTTTTTGCGTGAATCGGTAATACACAGACAGACAGACAAAAATTATAAAAACCACTAATTTGGCTTCAGTACCCTTTATTTAGTCCCCTGGACTTGTTTTTTCAAGAGTATATTAAAATTACAGACACGACTTTTCTACAGATTTATTATATGTATAGATTACTAAATTATAATATAAAGTATATTGAAACCATATGTGATAACCATGAGATTAGCCTTTACGAGTACGAGTACGAATTTTCTATCAAAATTGTTTCGATGATTCAAACGTATTAAGAATTTCAAATGAAAAAATCTTTAAAAAAAAATTATTTTTTTCATAAACTGTTATTTCGATATTTACGGTACTGTAATGAAGTCGTGAATTAGAGTTCAAGAAGAGAATTAAAACAAGAGATTTTTTTTTCAAATTTTGTATTAAAAAAAAATTATATACCCCGTTTTCATACTTCTACATTGTCATCCGATTCTGAACTATGTTCTAAATTTTAAGTCTGTAGCTCATCGGGAAGTGCTCGAAATTTGAGTTGCAAGATTCCACCCGGAACGACAGACAGACAGACAAACAAGAAATTTACTTAATAAAAACGTGGTAAATATAATAAAACACAAAAATTTACGCAAAGTCTCATTGGCAGTTGTGTCTACAATTCTACATATTTAGAAAACAGCGTAGATTTTTAAGAATTTGATGCTATATTTAACCGCCTTCAAAAAGGAGGCGGTACTCAATTCGACTGTATGTTTTTTTTATGTGTGTTACCTCATAACTTTTTTCTAGGTCAACCGATTTTGATGATTCTTTTTTTATTTGAAAGCTGGTGCTTCTCATGTGGTGACATATAAATTGATCAAGGCCAGTAGTTTTTGAGTTATCCTTAATAATTTATATTGAAGTCGGTTGTACAAATTTTTTAATTTTGCCATTTGTGTACAGAGTCAGAGTTTATTTTAGTTTAGTATTGAATTCGTTATACTGCCCAATTCTAACTACCCTGATCACCGAATTATTTGGGGTCCGGGTTACCGAGACTCCTCTGTAATTTTAAATTTTTTTACGTACTTATAGTAAAATATACGAGTGTATACGTATATGTATTTTCTGTAACTTCATTTTCACAAGAGCATCATAAAGTATAAAGTTTAAGGCATTAATAGCTATTTTCATGTTACCCACAAGAACCTGAAACTATTCAACAGACTATCTTTAGTGTAATCTAGTAACAATAGTAAACTTTACCTTTGAAACTTGAATGCTTATTTCAAACAGTATTTGAGCCAAGAAAACAAAACAGCAATTTGAAAATGAAACAAAACAAAAGTGTCTGTTATATATTCTAATATTATTGTATTATAATGTTTTGTCAATCCTTTCTAGTCTTATAAAAATGGTAATATTTTTGTAAATATTTAAAAGTTCGGGTTTTTATTTAACTTTATAAGAAGTACTGAAACGAAATAAAGGAAAACTTAATCAGGTATTTCAAAAACGAATATGCATCAAATTACATATATTATAATTTAAAGTTACCAAAGGATAAATAAAGGTATTAAATTTTAACCAGTCCTTCAACTATCTCTAAAAAGACAAAGGCATAATAAATTAAAAATATCAATGCAGTATTGGTACGAAGTTCCTTATCGGACGGTACGGATTTGGCGGATGGGGCTAGGCGACAAAAAGTGTAAGATTTTTCCGTCACGACCCAATCTGAAGTAGTGTAGACGGCCTTGGCGGCTATAAGGAAGCGAGATGGAATAATATCCATCTCCCTCGCACTTTTTCTTATCTTGCCATGACAGTAATATTATTTTATTTTAAATGACGCTTCATTTTAATAAAGGCTAGTACATAATTCATTTATTTATATTTGTTAATAATATAATACGTTTATCAACAATAATATACTACGAGAGGAACTTCGTTCCAACCGAATGTTCCACGACACTCACGCATGTTTTTATTTTTTTACAGAATTACTTATACCGAAGTTAGCTGTCTCCCATTGATTCATCACACTCTTATTTTAAGGGGTAGGGTTTTCACAAAAATTATTACTAAAGTAACATATAACATATCAGATCACAACTGACTTTAGGCCGTATAAAGACGGCGTAAATGAAACCCCTAGAACATATCATCTTGTGAGTATCGTAAGAGGCAACAGAGGTGAATGAAACAGGAGATAGGCAGCAGCATCTTCCTGATAACAATTTCAAAAAATAAAAAATAAACTGTGATTGCTAAACATGGGGGATATTTGCCATACTTGCCACGTTATGGGGAATCGTAATGGGGTAGGCCTATGTTCAGCAGTGGACTTTTGATAGGCTGTAATGAAAAGTATTTTGACACTACAGAATACGTAGTGCAGCGTGGCTCTATACGCGGTAGAGCCATGCTGCAGCTATATTAGGTAGTATAGTTGTAGCACGAATGGGTCGGCTCGACTGGGGAAGAACCACGCTCTCACAGAATACCAGCGTAAAATAGCAGCTTTAACGCTGCTGTATTTCGTATGGTGAGTGTAGAGAACCGGATCTCTTTTTACTGGAAAAGAGGCATTCCATCTTGGTCCTCACGGGTGACAACGCATCTGCATTTTGATTCGCAAACGAGGATAGATGTGGGTCTCTATGGGCCACAGCGGCCACTTGCCATCGGGTGGACTGTGTGCTCGTTTGTCACCCTATCCTATAAAAAAAAAAAGATGTAGCCAACCTTGTCTGTGACTCCTCTGACATAGGGTAGTTCATTGTGTTCAATGCCTCGTTTTATTACTTACCAATGTATTGAATTGAGTCGATTCTCATTGAGAAGAAATTAGAACGAAGGTAGTTTTATAATTCTTTTAGTTGAAGTTTGGGGTCGGAACAGCTTGCCTTATATTTAGTCGTGTGCACTGAGTAACCACGGTTTTAATTCTCAAAATCAGATAGATTTTTTTTAATATTCGATCCCAAAGCATTAATTTAATGAAGAGATTTTCACAAATTTATAAAAAAAATTGTGGACTGAGGGACCACAATTTAGATATTTGTTTCTTTAATATTTTACACTTTATATATTTTTACTTAGTGAAATAAGCTTTACGAATTCTTTACTAAATACCTGTCAGCAGATTAACTTCATTTTTAAGATACTTTCTGAGATCTTGCTGATAGACTGTGTGAACTGAGGGACCACACTTTAAGAGCTGTAACTTTTTACATACATACATACATAAACACTCACGCCTGTCACCCAGAGGGGTAGGCAGAGACTACGGACTTGCCACTTGGCACGATCCTGGCACACCTCTCTCGCCTCCTTTACATCCATGTATCTACGCATACACGCTCGTCGGTTAAGGGTACTCCTAATCTGGCCCATTTCCAATATATCGCCAATTTGGTCGATAAACCTTCGTCTAGGGCTTCCCTTTCCGACTCTGCCGTTCACTTCTGCAGCATAAATTTGCTTTGTCACTCTTTCTTCGTTCATTCTTTCTACATGACCAAACCACTGAAGCATTCCTTTCTTAATCCTGGTCACAACGTCATCTTGCAAACCACACTTTTCTCTTATCACACTATTTCTCACCCTGTCATTCAGATTCAGCCCTAGCATACTCCTTAATGACCGCATTTCTACAGCATTTATTCTACTCATGCTTCTTCTGCCAGACCCAACTTTCACTACCATACATTAAAGTAGGACTAACACAGCATTGTGAATTGCCAAACGTGCCTTTTTGACACATTCTGACTCTTCACAATAGCGTAGAGCCCCATTCACTCTATTTCCTGCGTTCACTCGTCGTTCTATATCCTTATCATATCTACCATCCCTACTAAATAAACATCCCAAATATACAAACTCATCCACTTGCTCAATCAACTCCCTTCTATTCTTATTTCACATAACGTTTTACTTTCTTCTCTTTCAAAACCATCACTTTCGTCTTACTTGCGTTCACTTTCATACCTCTTTCTTTTAATGATCGGTTCATTAAAGTAACCATCATTGCAACTCGGCCGCCGACGATGCAAATATGACTTGATCATCGGCGTACAAAAGGCATTTGACGGTTAACTCACCCATTCTCAACCCACATTCTTCAACTTTCAAAGTTTGCAAACAACTGTCCATAAATAGGTTAAACAGCCAGGGGGAAGCTACACAGCCCTGTCTGACACCTTTTTGGATGCCAAACCAGTCCGAGTAGACCCCGTTGATCCTGACACAAGCACTAGAGTCCCTATAAAGAGACTTCAATGCCTGTATCAAACCAGCGCTCAAACCAAATGAGTTAAGTGTTTGCCATAACACATTCCTGTCCACTCTGTCATAAGCCTTTTCCAAGTCCATGAAAGCACAAAAAACTTTCTGGTTTTTGGCCAAAAACTTCTCCGCAATCATGCGCATGGAAAATACTTGATCCGTACACCCCATTCCTTTCTAAATCCAGCTTGCACATCCCAAATTTTTCCATCAGTTTCTTCCATAACTCTTTCAATTAACACCTTAGCATACAGTTTACCCACAATGCTAAGCAAGCTGATACCACGGTAGTTTTTACAGTCCTGCTGTGACCCTTTTCCTTTACATATTGGGACTATAACGGCTTTACACCAGTCTTCCGGTACCCACTTCAGTTCCCAACATAAATTAAACAAGGTGTACAGCAGGCCTGCCACCACTCCCTCTCCAGCCCTTAGCATTTCGAGTGATACTCTATCATATCCGGCTGCCTTACCTGCTTTCATGCTTTTCATTGCTTTCATTATTTCATCTACACTTATCTCCCTACCTCTCTCCACTTCTTTCGGAATTGTTTTTTCACTTAATTCAGACGACCCTTCACTCATAAACACGTTTTCAAAGTATTCCTTCCATCTCTTTAAATTCGCAACTTCATCATTCAGCATACAGCCATTCTCGTCTCGTATAGCATTCATTCTAGGCTGTTTTGAATTTCCCCTAGCAGTTCTTACGAGTTTCCAGAACATTTTAATATTTGCCTGGAAGTTATCAGATATCCTTCTATCATTCTTATCCGTTCTTTCTTGCTTTTCCTTTCAACAACCTCTTTTACTCTTTATTTATAAGTCTAAAGTCTGCCTTTTTTTCTTTCAATCTCATCATTCATACCGCCAGAATTACCAGCTTTGGTTGCCAGTAAATCTAGCCATGCTCTTCTTTGCTTCAAATTCCATCCGAATCTCATCATCCCACCACAACGTATTATTTTTCCTTTCATTCGTTCTCTTACTTACACCACATACTTCGGTGGCTGCATCCACAAAACTTTCTTAACATTATTCCATACAGTCTTCAGGTTTAAATCATTCATACATATTTCATTCAAACCATTTATATTCTCCTCAGTCTACATTTATACTTTCACACCTTCATCTTGTAACCTCTCTGTTCTTATACGCTGTAACGCAGTGGTAGACACAGATGTCCGATGCCGCCAACGCCTGAATAGACCATTAATTCGGCATAAGACCAGGTAATGATCCGTCCCTACGTTGGATCCCCGGTAAACTCTTGTATCTACCACTGCGCTCCGCATTCTTTCATCCACAATTATGAAATCTATCATGCTTCTATCATTACCTCTTTCCATGTATACATGTGAATCCTCTTATGGCGAAAGAAAGTATTCGTCACAAAAGATTCTTTTCCTCACATACGGCGAGGAGGTCTTCACCATCCTCATTTACACTTTCGTCGCCAAACATTCCTAATATCCTTTCATAACCAGACCTCTTCACCCCAACCCTTCCATTAAAATCTCCTAACATAATGATATTTTCATTTCCTTACATTTCATCAACACCATCCTTACCATGTCCCAAAACTGCTCTCGGATATAAGTGGGCTTAGATATGTCTGGGGCGTACACCCTAGCACAAACAACTTTTTAAGCCCACTTTCATTCGTATCCACAGCAGCCTTGGGCTTACATTCATACTCTTTCACATTGACCCATTCTTTCTGAAAGGATGACACCGACTCTGGCATGCCCGCTCGGTCTCGTCTACACCAGACCAGTAAGCGGTATACATGCCATGTGCAAGTGGCATCCTTTCCTTTCGTTTCGTCTCATTTACACATAACACATCTATTCCTCTATCATTCATCATTTCGCATATTTCATCCATCTTATCATTCATTGCTCACATACATTCAGCGTAGCCAGACGGGCCTCCGCAATCCACTTTTCGCCCCTCCGGGAGACAGAACGTGACGGGTGGCGAACCTCGTCGCCGGTTTTACTCCCGGAGATTCTTCGCACCCCTGCCCCATTAAAGGGGCGCCGGGAACTCGGGGCCACTCCTTTAATGTGTTGGCTCATGGTGCGATCTAAGGGGATGGTAGATTTTACGCCGCTACCATACGGCGAGGAGCCGAGTCTATCCTTTCGGCTTTGTCGCTCGTTTAGCACCACCCGGGGGACACGTGTAGGGTGGGCCTAGGGTTAGGTGGTCGAAGCCTACGGACGCGAGCGACTCATCCCCCCTTTTATATATTCTTTTACAAATTCCAGGATTCGTTCTACAATTGTTTTAGGCCTACTACTTAATTCTTAGCAATTCATTTCGCTAATTCTCGACATGGTCCCTCAGTGCTCATATACACGATAAAGAAAGAATACAATGGTTGGACTTAGTGCCTAAAAGAATTCTCTACCAGTCAACCCATTATAAAGTACAATAATATAAATTCATACAGTAAAACGTCCATGCAGTATACAACTGTACTGTCGAGCTGAGCAACCGGTTGTCACATATCTGTCGCAAACTTTTCAGATATTCTGCAAGATGTAAAAACTATGTTTCCGATATAAATTCAACTTTTAGCCCGACAGTTGTATTATTGCTAAAGCACAAACAAATCGGTTCCACGGTCCACCAACAAAGGCTCTCACAGAACACCGGCGTAAAATAGCAGCTTAGTGCTGCTGTGCAGCTTATCGAATGTTGAAAACCGAAGACTATTTTAGTAATAACAAGGCATTCTGATCGGCTCGAGTCACTGGCGCTGCGTAGGGATGTTGCATTCCTTTGCATTTTCTATCGCATCTACCACGGGGAGTGCTCTGAGGAATTGTTCGGATTAATTCCAGCCGCCACATTTCACATGTCAAAATTCACGATACCATCCTCACCATCTGGATGCTTGGCGGTCCACCACTGTGCGTTTTACTAGGAGTTTTCTTCCTCGTACAACTTCTCTGTGGAATTGTTTACCACTAGCGATTTTTCCGGACCGATACGACTACAAGAAAAGAGCTTACTCCTTTCTAAAAGGCCGGCAACGCACCTGCAATTCCCCTGGTGTTGCGGTTGTTCATAGGCGGCGGTAGTCACTTACCACCAGGTGAGCCGCATGCTCGTTTGCTTCCTCTTCTATAAAAAAAATCGTTCTTAGTTTTCAGGGGTGACTGAGGGTGTCTGAATCTTGATACTTAATCAAGGAAAAATCTTGGTGTCTATGCGCCACAGCTTTCACTTAGAATCAGGAGGAAACGACCACATGTCGTTTGTCAACCAGGTTTTTATAAAAAAACCTAACGAATTTATGACATTAATGTTTAAATATAAATTCATTAAACGTGTCTTATAAAATTATTGTAAATAATTTAAACGAGTAAACAGTCGTTTGGGAACTCACTATAACATTTAAAAAAAATATAAAGAAAGCAAAGAGAGAATAAGTTAGTAAAATGAGTACATGTGTGAATGAAGATGAAATTCCACTAAGTGACAACAATCGCAAGTATAAATTATAATGAAATTTTAAATTATGATGTCGAAAAAATTAAGATTACGTGACTTGTGTACAGGCTGGCAAAGAATAGCGCATAAACATGCATACGAACAGATACGCTATCATATCAGCAAGTAAGTGTCGAAATATGAGCGAAAAAATCCCGATATTAATTTTCATATCACTAGCAAACTTGTATAAGTCTAACCATCTTTACTCTTGTCTATGGCGAGTGTGTCAAAACTTTGTCGCCAAAATGAGAAAAGTTATTTCGAATATTTATTCGTTTCATCTTAGAAGCACAATGTCACTAAAGGAATTTTGGATAGGGGTATGCTCGCGGTTTCTTTGCGTGATAAAAACGACGATATACTCAGCAGAACAAAAAAACGTTGTTTCGTGCTAAAATCGAAACGATGTCGAGTGGTGAGTGAAAAGAACTGGAGACCAATTTACAGGTAAATTGAGAGGCTCAGAGGTGACAACTCATCTACGTTTTTATTCCTAGTTAAAGATTGATGTATAGGTTTTTGGGTCACGACATCCGCTTACTATCACGTGGACTGCCCTTTTTATCAATGTTATGTCTATTAAAAAGGTGCATATGGGCAACAGCACTTCTGTTAGCTTTACAAAGACGCAAGGGTGATAAACGAGTACAGGCTGCTATTAATAAGCAACATCGAGTCGATGGTCGCAGGTCGTTTTGGTTCCTGCTTTTTAGCAATCTTTGGGAGAAGCCATTCATGTTCAGCATTGGACTTATAATTCGTTGTAAAGCGTGGCGATTACAGTGAACCCTTCAAACACTAAAAAGGAAGAAAATAAGTTTGCTATCACTTAATTTAGAATATTTTATTATAAATTTTTATATTCGCGAAGTCATTATTATCTAGAAGTTACTTTTATCGTGCGACATAATGTGTTTTTGATGGTGTTCAAATGTTCCTCTCTCTGTCAACACTATTTTGATGTTACCGTTTTTGTATATAAAAACTTTTGGCATGAATTTTCAGTAAATATGAAAATGATGCGACTTTTAAGCGTTCTGCTATCATACAAAGAACCTTTATCATAACTTTCTGTTCGGCTGTCCTAAGTGCTATAGTAACATGACTTATTGTTTTTTTATCCAAGCTATACGTACTACATTTCAATTTATGATAGTATTAATTGTGTCACACATATTTAATGGTAATATTTATTACCGTCTCAATTATGTAAACAGAGCTTGTAAAAATGTTAAGACTTTGCCTATTAAGTAAAACCAATTTTTGCAGTTAAGCTTATTCTTTTGTTACCTCTGAGGACTTGTCTGGAATATCTCATAGTAAATCTATAATATAATTAATAAATTTATTTTACATTACATTTAAACTTAAAGAAATAAATTTATTACATCTTTATTTTTCGTTTATTATGTAGGTATCGTTTATATTTCGTTTGTTTATAGGACAAAATTTATTTAAATAAATATAGAGTATTTTAGATTATCTAATTTTATACGAGTACTGTTATCATTTGATTGATAAATGCTTGATAAATAAATATAAGAATCCGCTTTTAAATCTTATGATATTATGTTTTAATTAATATTAAGTATACTGACAACAATACAATACAATACTCTTTATTTTACACCAAGAAAAGATAATAAAAACCAAAAAATAAACAAATATTGAGGGGAAAACAAAAGGCGGTCTTATTGATATATAGCAATCTCTTCCTAACAAACCAGTATACAAATTAAGTAAAAATAAGAAAAAGATTAACGGTTAGGGTGCAAAATAAGAAAGAATATAACTTATGCACTAAAAAGACAACATACTTTAGGTAGATCAATAACCATAAATAAAAGGAGGAAGAGAGAGAGGTTATAGAGACATAAAGTGTTCCTTAACTTGTTTCTTGAACACATGTAAGGATTGATCACTTTTAATCGACTGGGGTAAGGAGTTCCAAAGTCTTCAAGTCAAAAATCTTCAGTCAAAGTTCCATAGGAGTTCGGAAAAACCAACTTCTATAGACCTTAAGAAGTTCCAAACATGACATGGATAGTTTCTACTGATTTATGGATGTGGTGGCGTCATAAATATCTACACCTTGTTCCATCAATTTTGCAGGAGTCTGTACTTCTCCCAAATCCTGTCATTCTTTGGATCAGACCTGTATCTTGACTTTGCGTCATTCTTCCAACCATTAGTGATTATTTACGTTGTCCTGATAGAGTGCTTTTAAAAGTTAAGGTTAAATGATTTACAAAAGATATCAAACTTAATTTTCATCACTTTTAAAATATCAAAAGACTAACTCCGAGTAATGGAATATAATATGTAAATGTAATAAGTCAATGGTAACAGGGGTAATTCGCACGTCGCGTCGTCGTTTTTGATCTGCCCCTTTAAACGCTTGAAATGAACTAGCGATATTAAGCGTCGCTTAATAATATATGTTTTAACTGAAATTTTATTTTATTTCATAATCTGTATTTATCAACCGCGACGTGGCAGGAAAGTATATCCACTACCTCATATCGTACTATGGGTGTCATAAGAGGCGACAGAGGAAACTGAAACAGGAGATGAGCAGCAGCATCTTCCTGATAACAACCCAAAATTATAAATCTTGACAACTATGGCAGAATCCCGCTTATGAGGCAATCTGTGAGGAGGCCTATGTATAATCGCTTTAAAGCATAGTGGGTATTCTTTCACTGCCACTTCAAGGTTGTATAAATACTGATTACGAAAGAAAACAAAATTCCAGTACAAACATATATTTAACAGTTATGACAACAAAATCTACTCCCACCATAGGCTGTAAAAAATAACGGTGTTAAGTCTTAATGTTTTGTTTAAGTCCCTGTCATCTCAATACACAAACTTTTTGTACGCTAAGTAAGGACGAGTGACTACAGGAAGGCGAGTTTGCGCTAATACAAAAGTATATCAGAAACTCAGTAATGGAAATACAGATGATATGCCAAGAATGATTTAGGCTGTATTTTATCCGAAAAACGCGCAGAACTTTTTTGTAAAGTCGAAAACTGATAAAATAAATGGTTTCCGATAATTATCCTAAACTATACAATATATATGTTATACATATATATCTCTGTCTTTGATTTGCAATTTTACCCAAAAGAACAAATACATCATTATGTTTTAAAGCTTTGATGTAAAAACAATTTTTAACATTTTTTTCTTCAAATCATTTTACAACATAACTGTGATAAAGGATAAGCGATGAGACTTTTTTTACGTAAAACTAGTAGATCTTCGATTTTTACTATAAATATTTACGCATTCGCACATAATTTTCCAGATAATAGCAAAAAACTTAATTTAAAGTGGTTTTCGATAGTTAAACTACTTGCCCAAATACCACTCGGGTAAAATCTAGTATTAAATATAATTTTGACCGTAACATAGGACAAAGAATAGTATGAATAAATGTAAATAAATAAAATTTAAATGTATATTTGGAACCAATTGAATGGACCCATTGTAATTAAGTTTTTATCAGAAAGATGCTGCTGCCTATCTTCTGTTAAGTTCCAACTGCAGAGAGTGTAAGACAGGGTGACGTAATATCCCGAAACTCTTCACCGCTGTATTGGAAGACGTTTTCAAGCTACTGGACTGGAAAGGATACGGTATTAACATCAATGGCGAGTACATCACTCACCTTCGATTTGCCGACGATATAGTCCTTATGGCAGAATCGCTGGAGGACCTAAGCACTATGCTCAATGACCTCAATAGTGTCTCCCAACGGATAGGTCTCAAGATGAACATGGACAAAACAAAAATCATGTTTAATGTCCATGTCACCTATGCCGGTAGTTGTTGGGAGCACTAAGCTCGAAGTTGTTGACGAATATGTTTACCTGGGACAAATAGTCCGACTAGGTAAGTCCAACTTCGACCGAGAGGTCAATCGACGAATTCAACTCGGCTGGGCAGCGTTCGGGAGATTACGACCCATCTTCTCGTCAGGCATACCTCAAAACCTCAAAACTAAATTGTACAACCAGTGCGTGTTGCCAGTGATGACATATGGATCTGAGACGTGGTCCGTCGTATGAGGAAGCGCAAGGTCGCTCAGCGAGCAATAGATAGAGCTATGCTCAGAGTTTCTCTGCGTGGTAGACTTAGAAATGAGGATATCCGCAGTAGAACCAGAGTAACCGACATAGCCCAATGGATTAGTAAGCTGAAGTGGCAATGGGCCGGCCATATAGCTCGAAGAACCGAGAACCGATAGGGAAGAAAGGTTCTCGGTGGCAACCTCGTACCGGCAGGCGAAGTGTAGGGCGTCCCTCACTAGATGGAGTGACGACCTGGTAAGACATGCAGGATCAGGTGGCTCGGGACCGTGCTTTGTGGCATTCCGTGGGGAGGCCTATGTTCAGCAGTGGACTTGTGAAGGGCTGTAATGATGATGTAATGATTGTAATTAAGTTAAATTAAAACAAGTATGTAAGATAAGAAAAACAAGTAATTAAGAGTTGAGGGAGTCCCATTATACTGCGCAGAGGCGATCAATGAAGGGAGTGAGTTTCCACCACTCTCCGCACAATACGATAAGTATTTGTTCGCCAACATTTTCCTGATGCTGTTGCAACTGTCCCGTGTTCTGTAGGTAAGGATGTAGTTTTTTTACGAATGATGGCCGCGTGACATCAGATCGGTACTTCGTAAACATCGCGGATGCGCTACAAAAACGAGGTAGTCCAAACATCATCCTGAGGATATTATTGTACTGGACGCGTAGGGTGTCCAACGATTTGTTTTGGTGTATCTGATCCACAGATTTTCTGTGTACATATATGGCAATACTTTAAAAATCGTGTGGTTTAGTTGTTTAGTACAACGAGATAATCTGCCATACACCATGCCATACATGGCAGCAATACTCCATGCACGATCGGACTTGCGCTTTATAAAGAAAAATCAGCTGTCCCGGCGTGAATACCACCGCACCTTTGCAAGGACGCTTATCTTCCTTGCAGCTGCTTTGGTCTTGGACTCAATGAATCGCCAGAAGTTCTGTTTTTTTGTACAGGATAACAATAATAAACTAAATTTACATAAAATAAGAATCGTGAGGAAACCTGCATGCCTGAGGAATTAAAAAATATTTCGAAAATATGTGAGGTCCGCCAATACTCATTGTTACCACGCGGCGGATAATTCTTTCAAAACTTCGTTCCAAAACCCTCTCACAAAAAAGAGGAGGCCTGTATGACGTATATAGGATGTAACTTCACTTTACTTTTACATTACATAGAGTTGGTTGGAAAGATAGACAAAACGGAAAGAGGCTTCGTGACTTGAATCCCCACGGCCGTATTAAGGCTTAAACTGGCTGGGATGTTAACAAATTACTACTACATACCCCTACCAGAAAAGAGAGGAGATGCAATGCCCAGCAGAGGAAGGGCTGAAGCTAGCTGATATTATTTTTTAATTCTGAAATTAGTGATCTAAATTAAATTACGAGTATACCTCTTTTCATCTCTTAAATGTCGTAAATAGGGACAAAACAAAATGCTAAGAAAATGTAGCTCCAATTAAATTGTGCTCCATATTACATCACTCTTGGTGAATACGTAACCAAGTCACCGGATAAATTTAAGCTGAAGCAAATAAAAGACCATTTATGTGTACATCGAACTAGGAAGTTTCAATTTAGATTTTAGTAGCGCAGAACATAAAATCGACGATAAACTGTTTCGGATTGTGCAGACGCGAATAGTTTCTTGTGATTTATATTAGTTTAACGGCACTTTTGTAAAATACAATCTATTACATTTTCCTTTATTTATACAGCGTTATGAAATTGTTTATATTATTATATTATATTATTTAATAATATTAATAACGAGTTGAAGAGCCGTGGTAGCTGAGGGCTAAGCGTTCGCTGTAAATTTCACAGTACGCGAGCAACCTGGGTTCTATCCCCGCCGGCACGAATGAAATTGTTAATTGCAATTTTAAGTGCTGATTTACCACGTGCTCGGCGGTAAAGGAAAAGATTATTAGGAAACCTGCATGTCTGAGAAATAAAAAAAATATTTTGAAGACATGAAGTTCGCCAACGCATTGAGGCAGCGCGGCGGACATTTCCTTGCCCTAAAAACTATGTCAGATATGAGAGGAGGCCTGTGCCCAGGACGTATATGAGTGGGGCTCACAAAATTTACCATCTACCATAACGCTCTAGAAAGAGTAACACACGAAATCGTAAGCAACACACTGGAAATTATGTAACACACTAGAACTCTGTAAAGGCAGGACTATATTGTACAAGAACTTATGAAAAATCTTACCATATTTACAAGTACAAATAATATTATTATAAATATTGGCATTAATAATTGGTTGGTTCTTCTGACTCATACCCAAATGGAAATAAACATCACTCAAATTGTAACGTTTTATTAAACCTAAAGAGGAACTTTGTTTCCATATTAATGTTAGAAATTTTAAAGTTATATCAAAATAGGGAATATGACGTATTTCTCCATTAAGACTAAAGTTTTTTTTTTGGTGACATCACTAGAATCTATATTCTTGAGCACTTTTTTTTAAATATTTTTATTAGAGTTTTCAAGGGTTCTTCAAGGAAAATGTTTAGCAAATTTTCTTCTATAAACATGTTATGCATGGAGTACGTTTTTCTTGCTCATTATTATAAATTGGTTTCAGTGGTAACTTCTCTATAAAATATTTTTTGTCGTATTAAATCAAGTAATTATTTGTTTCTCTTTATAGATCTTTGTAGAGTTTTTTTAGAGTATGCTAAGATTTATTTGGGGTGCTTTTATGGCAACAGAAGAGAAGACACGATTATAATTACATAATATATACACGTTTATTCACATTCAAGCAAACATTTTATACCAGCTTTTGGTTTCTGCCGCAGTCGGTTAAAGACAATGTGAACTAAGCTTAATGCTATCCAGTGTGTTATGTAACACACCATGTAACACAACATAACACACCAGACCGAACACGCTAGCAGATTCTTGTGTTTATATGATTAAAGTAGCCGCAAATTCAAAGAAATTTTAGAAAGAAATCCATAAAATACGACTTCAACAGGTATTTATTTAGTATCTATGCTTCATTTAATGAAAGATAAACACATAAATTGAAAATTCTGTGTTTAATATCCAATATTTTCGATGAACAAAAGGGATACTGCAAATACCCTCACTTTTGTAGCTAGACTAAAATGACTAACATTAAATTGACCCTTGACAGATGTTGTTATAAGGTGTTGCCACCCTACAAAACAAGTTCTCATGTGATTAGCATTAAACTACGAAAGTTACCGTGTAACACATTACTTGTAACGCACTAGAAAATTATGAAGGACACTTGTTTAAATTTGTTATTTCGCAAGAAATTGTAAGATTTTGTGAGGATTTCAGACAAAATACTGTAAATTAATTCCTACTCTAACAAAGAAGGTTAAAAGAAATGTCAATAAAGGCGTAATTAAAAAAATAAAATTAAAACATTGTCAGCGGACAGCCCTGGAACATTTAAGTTTTGTATGGAGCAAACAAAAGATTGAAAGTTTTATAAACTAAAATATTGCGTAAATGTGTGAATTCAATTTGCAACTATCTTTTTTTGGTGTCTTCATTAACAAATAAAATTCTATAAAAAAAACTCTTAAAAAAATATTAAAATTTAGGGGTAAACAGATGGCCGCAATTTTTTTTCAAAAGGTATATTTTTTTTGAGCCCCACCCATATAGACTGTAACTTTAGTTGAAATTTAATAAAACAAAAAAGACAGTATAATAAGTTAAAAAATATCTTGATTCGATGGCTTTCAAATTATCATTTTTTTTATAATATTTTAGATGAGACAATTTTTATGAATTTCTATTTTGTACCTGGCAGCAATTTATTTATGACGCCTCAGGACTGTACCTAATAAAATATAAAAATTTTATTTCTCATTTTTGTTATTGTTATATATTATTAAATTATAAATCATTGAAGTAATATGTACCTACTACGTACGTAACATGTACTACAATAATATAAACAAAAGAAAAAAGGCAACAATAAAAATATTTCACTTCGTGATATTATTAATAGCAGTTCTTCTTTTTCTTCCGGGCCACATTTACCCATGTCGAGGGAGGTACCACTATGACAAATATCTCCCTATGAGGCAATCTATAGGGGAGGCCTGTGTTCAGCCGTGGACTGTTGATAGACTGTAATGAATAAATTAATAAATGAATACTAATATCTAATACTAAACAATAATAATCGTTTAATAAAAACTACATGTTTTAATTAGATAAGTCAACAATTACTTATGGCTACGGACTCTTTGCAAATTCATAAAACGTATACCAAGCCGATAGATGACTATGTTTGATTGCAATGTACCGACAGTAATGCGGTATATTAAAGACTTACGTGACTCTCATTCAAAGCATGTTCTATGATGCCGTCGTAGCGTTGAACAAAGTGCTTGCCGAGAATTTATGAAGATATTCCAAAAAATCGATTCGGTTAAAGCCGGCACTAATCAAACTGTTCATTGCAATTTTAAGTGCTGAGTAACCACGTGTTCGGTGTTAAAGGAAAACATTGTGAGGAACATGCATGCCTGAGAAAAAAACATATTTGGAAGACATGTGAAATCAGTCACTACACAGTGAAGTATAGCGACAGCGTGCCTTAGCAAGTATGAACAGTAAGTACGGATATGAACAATCTCGAAATGGTAAGGGCGACTTTATAATAGTATATAACGTCGCCTTTTATACTCTAAGAGAGCGGCGGTCTAACTGCTTTATGCACTGCGGCAACAGGACATCTATAAAGTTATTCTCTATAGTAGGTTAACTTTTTGAATCGGTATTAGTTTCCTTTTTGACGTTCGAAGAACTTAAATTAATTATCCATTATCTATTATATATATCATTATCTATCATTATCTATTCATCCATTTCAGCTTATAAAACTCCTCTGCTGAACATAGACCTCCCCCATGGAGCGGCCTGTGGCTGCGCCATATTACGACGCCCTTAATTATAATTTTTGACTACTGCTTACCGTTAAGAGGAAATGCAGGTGGTATGTTCTCCATACAAACGCTCTCGCCTGTTTTCTTTCTGGTTTATGACCTTATAGCAATGAGTTTTTACAGTAAAATAAATGTCAGCCTCTTCTATAACCCTGTTTTCCTTTTTGATGATACTTTATCCTCATAAGCACTAGAAAACGCAACAAAATGCTCAAAATTGCCTATTTAAACCGCTGTAAACAGAGGCCTAGTGTTCAAATTTGATAACTAATACTGAAAAAGAAACAGTGTATATCGTTCTTCTTCAGTTTATGAAATATCTTTCGAATTGGTCCAATATTGGTGGAGGAAATGATAGAGAGCCAAACCTCGAATTATGCCTTTTTACTTAGGCTATTCAGTTGTCCTTATCGGACGCCGAACGCTTGTAGAGCGACAGCGATAGTTTCATCAAATATCTAATATTCAAAAGTCCTTCGGCTCTGCCTTACATAACATTAATGTTGACAACCGCTTACTTAAATTAAGTATTAACTATCTCTATATCTGTCTCTTTCTATTTTTATTGAAGTTCACTAAAACGCATTGGGGTAGCGCTGCGGACATTTCCTTGCCCTAAAAGCCTCTCAGAAATGAGAGTCCTACCCACTACTGGTCAGTAGTGGGACTTATATAAGCTGTAACTTTAACTTTAATACGTAGGTACTTTAACTTTTAAAACGGCTATGTGGCGCAGTGGCTTAGCTGATTTGCTAAGGGCCGCGGGTTCGAATCCCGTACGAAACAAGTATTTGTATGGCCAACAAATAATTTTTCCGGGTCGGGATGCTTGTCCTTGTGAAATTTATATGTGTAAACTCCCCCACGATACATGAGAATATACTAATGTGTAAGTGACGTTTATGTCAAAAGAATAAATAAGAAAAAAAGAATTTAGTGAAAAGAGAGAAAGATAGAAGCTTTAAACATTTCGTAAATTGACGCCAATTTGAGTAAGGCCAGTGTTCAATAACGCTCTACGTGTTCAATACAACAATGCTATTGCGGTACTGATTAGGTTTCCCTAGTACTGAAGTGCATAGAATATTTTTGCCGAAGCGGAAGTGCCATCAGGCACAATAAGTAGCATAGTTGTTTTATAGAATATAGCCAATATTATCCTGGATACATTGTCTACTATATATAACTAATCCATACTGCAATACTGGCTGGTAAATTATAATTGACATCCGTTATTTCTTCTTTTATTTTTTATATTGTATATCATCCTGTGAGTGTCGTAAGAGGCGACAAAGGGAAACAAATTAGGAGATGAGCAGCAGCGTCTTCCTAATAACGACTAAAAAAAAAACTGCGGTTGGCAATCAAGCTTGTACACTCCTGCATCTTGTAGAGGAACACACAAGCTTGATTATGAATGTAGTCTCTCATATATAGGGCAAACAAAACGATCAATAAAAAGCCGCGTAAAAGAACACATAGCTGACGTGAAGCACCAACGTTCCGGGAAGTCTGCAGTTTGTGATCATATCCTAGACGGCCCCCGCCATTACATTAGATTTGATAAACCACAAATTCTCGCGAAAGAATATCGATTCCTGTCAAGGATGATACGTGAGGCTATTGAAATTAAAAAACATCCTAATTTCAATAGAGAGGGAGGCTGGGTACTACTACCTGCTTGGGATCCTGTAATGAATAAAATTAAAACTAAACCCAAGCATACCACTGCAAGACTTCAAGACACAGTAAGTTCATTCTGCGTAGTTCGGACCAAAATTAATAATTAAAAAAGCTGAAGGTACTCCGGGTTAACTCTGACATCGGGACGTTAATCACCTCAGTCCCCCGTGACCATGGGTGCTGTAAAGCACCCGAAACGTCGGGAATTAATAAAAATAAAAATAAATTATTAAACGCGATATAATCCGTAAAAATAGTTTTATTCAATGTGTAGTGTTCAGTCTTTATGATTCTAGGAAAACATACTTATAACTTTTTCGTTATTAACTGCTTACATTTTACGCCGTTTAGTGACGGCATAAGAGAATCTCGACCTCGTATCATCCCGTGGGTTTATGAGGATAGAGGAGAATGATACTGGTGATGAGCAGCGGCACCTTACTGATATTTTTTGACAAATGAAATTTACAACAAATAACCCCTATCAAACAATCTATAGGAGAGGCTTATGGGATACATAGGCCTCTCCTATAGATTGTACTCATAATTTATCATTAGCAGAGGACTTTTCACAGGCCGTAATGAGTGAGTGAATGAAACACTACTTTAGTTTAAGTAACTTATAATAAGCATAGCAAAATAATCTCGTTCACGCCAGTCAGAAGAAAATTTACTATTTTTTTTAAATAATAGCAATGCCATTTACATTAGTTATGTTAATGGCATTGCTATTATTTAAAAAGTAGTAGTATATTCCCTTTAACGACTCCTGGAAAGCTTAAAATGCTTGTGTTAGGAGTGGTAGTAGTGGTAGTGGACGACAATAGTCGAATGGCGGATTTGAACCTACGACCTTTTGAGTTCGTGATCCGCGTCCTACCATTAGGCTACTAGCACCTATTTAATAATTAATGATCATTTACTGCTGCCAAGCGTGACTGTTGAGGTAAATCCTTCCTACAAAGCCTCTCCCTTCAGTGGACTTCATAAGCTGATAAAGAAGAAGAAGAAAATACAAACATACACACAATCTTCAGCCGATTGCGGCTGGTAAAACTTAAGTGTATTCGATATATTCATGACTTAAATTATGGGTAATATTTAAAATGACTATTGGCCAAATACTCAAAGGCTAGGTACTCAATTTTAAGATGTTGTTAAGTCTCGTGGCGTCACAGTCACTTTGATTTAAAGTGAAAGAGACAGCACGAGACTTAACGACATCTTAAAATTGCGCAGCATTCAAGTATTTGGGCATATGACTTCTATTAACTTGGGCAAATATACGAATGCACCTATCAAGTAATATCAGCGACAGTAATGACTCCTGTTAAATATATCAAAATACTTAAACAAATGTCAAGTAGTATCAGCGACAGTAGGCTTAAGTGAACGTCGCGGACATTCATACTATTTATAAATTATTCGACAAATCGAATTCGAATACACCTAAGTTTAACCAACCGCAATCCGCACTTTGACTTTTAGTCGTAACATACGAGAATATAATATATTTCAGACAAGTTCGCTAACCATATAAACGTACTATCTTCATACATCGTAGCAGGATAGGATCTGCTTTTCTTTTTTGTGCCGTTTTTAGTCTAGTTTCTAGTTTAGTTTTAGTTAAGGAGCGAGGACCATTTAAAAATTTGTTCTGTTTGTCTTTCCTTATGCGTCACAGCATCATGACATGATGATATATTAGTATATAACTTAAATCTTAAACAGCAAAACCCGACGTTTCGCGTGGTATACGCACTTAGCAAATTTTTTTTCTTTGTTTGTATTTATGATCATTAATGCATTTATTTTCTGTGTAAAGAAAACCTACAGAAGGGCTTTAATTGGAGTTTTTTAATTGGAGTTGGAATTCTCTTCTCTATCATGAAGGTATTTTAAGTAAATAATTTGCACATGGACAACCATCCAGACCCGGGACAAATATTTGTAGGACATACACCACTTGTATAACGCGGGATTCGAACCCGCGTGCTACAGGCGAAAGTTTAACACTGCGCCACCGAGACGCCAAATCATTAGAAACGTGTAATTTACAAAAACTGCAAGTATGTCATAATCATACTGGTTTCTTTCGTTTTAATAAAGTTACACGTGGTTTGCACGTGGTAGAGCCACTCTGCAGCTATATTATGGTTGTAGCATGAATGGGTCGGCTCGACCGGGGAAGGATCACGCTCTCAAAGTGTACCAGCGTAAAATAGCAGCTTAATTCTGCTGTGCTTCCTAAGGCGAGTGTAAAGAACCGGAAACCCATAGTCCTCAGGGGTGACAACGCATCTGCATTTTGATTCTCAATGTAGATGTAGATGTCTATGGGCTTCAGCATCCACTTACCATCAGGGGGACTGTGTGCTCGTTTGTCACGCTTATTCTATAAAAAAAAACATTTGTATTTTCTAAGCCATGCAAAAATTGTTCCGTGTGGGGTTCAAACCCCAGTGCAGCCTAACGATCACTCGCTTATAATCGTGCTTTATTAGTAACTCCAACTCCAACATTCAAATTATAAATTAGTGCCTAATATCGTGCCTTACGACTTTACATCGCAAACACTTTAAATATAACTGGGTTCAAAATGTCCTAAGGCTGTTTCAAAGTACAGTCCCTTGTATTTGGATAATCATTAAACTAGGTTATGTTAAATCCTTCGCTTGCCATAATTCCTGTTAAGCTTTAATCATGTGTAAGCCTCCTTAGTAGGTTCACATTGTAAGTGATTAATTAAATACATACGAGTACATTAACATTCGCAGGTATCGACTCCGTCTGCTCGACGTATAGATCAAACAATGCATGACCGGTTCATTGAAAGCGTATTAATTACCTATATGAAAAAACCTATGGCTCAGGACCATGCTTTGTGGCATTCTTTGGGGGCGTCCTATGTTCAGCAGTGGACTTGTGAAGGGCTGTAATAATGATGATGATGATGACGACTTCATCTTCTTAGTCTTCATCAGCCAATCAAGCCAGCAATCCTCTACTGGTTTAAGTCCCTCCCTCAGTCTTAACAGAATTTCGAGTCCTGCTTGGTAGGTGGATTGAGATTCGCAATACCAGATCGCAGGCCTTTCACGTCTAGCGCAAACAATAGGGTTCTACCGCCATTTATCCGAAGGTGTAATATCTTTCTGGCATTCCTACAGTATACTTCTTAAAACACCACGGTACAAAATGGGATGATAGACCGGACCGAAGTAAATAAAGAACCAGATGTGGCACCCTTCCACGAGTCAGTGATGATGTTCACATATACGTGGTAGAGCCACGCTGCAGATATATTATAGTTGTAGCACGAATGGATCGGCTCGACCGGGGTAGGACCACGCTCCCACAGAATACCAACGTAAAATGGTAACTTAATTCTGCTATGTTTCATGTGTTGAGTGTAGAGAACCGGGGACCCTTTTTATTGGAAGCGAGGCATTCCATGTTATACCTCAGGAGTAACAACGCACCTGCATTTTAATTCTTGATTGAGGAGAATACTTACCATTAGGCGTACTGTGTGCTCGTTTGTCACTCTTATTATATTTCTAAAAAAACATTCAAAAAATCAACAATAATTCACAGTCTGTGTTAAATTATCTTACAGCGTCGTTCCGAGGAGATGTAATCAGTTGTTTAGTATTAACGTAAGCAAAGCGATGTCCCAATAAGTACACAACTGTACTGCTACTAGTAAAAATAACTTTTTTTATCGTGGGGAAATCCCCTTTCACTGGGGCGACGGAAAGGTTATGCTGGATGCTTACCGGGTAAAACGTAAAACCCCACGGTGGTCACTATCAGCGTATATGAGGGGTATTAAAGAGAACTTAAAATTTTATACAACCCATTATGAACCAATTGGGCCGGCGGAATTGTTATTAGCTCGGTTATAGTTCAATTTACATAATATGTACATTACAAATTTGCCCTTATAATCGTGTATTAAAATATTTTTTCATTATTGGTAGCAGTACAGCCCTTAACATACCCACTGCTGAGCATAGAAGCCCCCATCAAGGATGTTAAAATTTCATAATTCAAATTTAAAAAATTAACAACCTCTGTCCTATCCGAAGAACTGCTATGGGTCGTAATTCACCTGTCATCAGACTATGCAATTTAATTAATGAAGTTAATGATGTGACAGATATTTTTCACGATTCTCTACACAAATTTCCAAATTTAGCTTTTGAAATTTTTTAACGTGATGTTATAGAGACCATATATTTAATTTAAGTTTTACCCTAAATATTACCTGCAATCAAATTTAAAAAATATGCATGCTCCGTTCGTCTATAAGTGGTGGTACATTGTAAAGTATCAATCAATATATTCTTTATTGTACACCAATACACATTAGATTTAAAACGAGACAACATGAAATAAATATCAAATTAAAAATAAATAAATTCTGAAATGTGATCATATTTATGGAGTCCAAATATGAATCGTAAGCATAAATTTTGAATTCGCTCAGGTTTATTTAACTGCGCCTTGGTAACGTCCAGATAGCAAACATCGGCATAGTCAAGAATAGGCAGAAGTAGGGATTGAGCAAGCGCAACTTTAGTGGCAGTAGGGAGAAAATTTCTAAGTATCCGCAGAGAGCTTAGCACTGCAAACATTTACCTACTGATTTCATTAATTTGTGGTGACCATTTTACACAGGAGTCGATATATATTCCTAAATTCTTAACTTTATCACTATAAGGGATGTGAATGCCAACGAGGAGAATAGGTGGTATGAGAGAAAAGTCAACCCATGCAACTAATCTCGAACTACCAATAATTATTGCTTGAGTTTTAGTGGGATTAATGGATAATCCATAAGACTTACACCAGTCCAAAATACAAGCCAGATCAGCGTTCGTTGTTATAAATCTGGATGATTTACCGAAAACTATTAATATCTTGCGGTAAATCATCCAGAGTAGATTAAGGGTAAATTTGGAGATCGTCGGCGTACAAGTGGTAAGAAGAAGATAGTTGATTACTCATAGAATTTATAAAAAAAAGTAAAGCATATTCTACTCGTAGATATGGTTATCGTAATTAATGTCTTGTATAATAATGTAAAAACTGTTGATGAACCTTATTAATATTTTTTTTAAATGTGGAAAAATTTAAAACTTAATTAATACATACCTTTTCCCTATTATACTAAACACCAATTTTATTTTGTTACAGATTTACGTGGATAACAGGTTGGTACCGATTGTTGCATTGCACTTATTTAACACGTTAACTGCCATGTCAGTCACCGGTGGCTGACAGATATACTACTTATTCGGGCCATGTCAGGCACCGGTGGCTGACACTGAAGCATCAAATTCAAAAGACCGCTGTGCGCCGCCTGGCACGTATTTAGTGTTATTAGCTATTTGAAATGACTGACATGGCCCCAAACAAAACATATTCGACATGGCTTGTTACTTTTATACCTAGAACTGAAGTTGTTACACATTTAAAAAAATAACTCATACGTATGTTAGCCTGATTTCTTTCCGTCGCAAGCTATTCCCGAGTATAGGGGATGCTAAAAAGCTCTCATAGCTTCAGATATATGGCGGTATAACTATATCGTCTATGCTAGATGTGACATATTCTGATTGCCAACGAGGAACAGGGCCAAATGTCATCAAAAGCCTAATTCTTTACGTGGTAGAGCCATGCTGCAGCTATATTAGTAGTATAGTTGTAGCACGAATGGGTCGGCTCGACCGGGGAAGAACCACGCTCTCACAGAATACCAACGTAAAATAGCAGTTTAACACTGCTGTGTTTCGTATGGTGATTGTAGAGACCGGAAACCCTTTTTACTGGAAAAGAGGCATTCCATCTTAGTCCTCACGGGTGACATCGCATCTGCATTATGATTCTTTATTGAGGATAGATGTAGATGTCTATGGGTCACAGGTCATCACACACATCCACTTACCATCAGGTGGACTGTGTGCTCGTTTGTCATCCTATCCTATAAAAAAAATGTGAGATGCCGTGTTCTACGAGCTAGTGAAGAAAAAGAAAATCTCAAAATAAATTCTAAAAAATTATGTGTCTACATTCAATAAAACTATATCTAAAAGTTAATATACAATATTAAAAACTATAATAAAAAAAACTAAAACTAGTAATTTAATTATCAAACAGTCCTACTCCACGCGGTATCGTGCCAAGAACGCTGGCTGTGTTTCCCCGCTGAATGGCTATACTTAGCCTTTGAGCGAGAAAAGAGCCAGCCCTCTTATCACCAGCAGCAACGACCAGCCGCGGATGGAGTTCTTTTAAGAACTTCACCGCACGTGGACCCCACGGACCGATAGTCTCTACAGCAAATGGCACAAATATGTAGTCATCTCTCAGAGACTCATATTTGCGCCACTTACTCAGTTCAGCTGCCTCTGATACCGCCCTGGCTCTAAACGAGGTACCCCTGAGATGAGAGGCCGCCAAAGTGTCTACGCAAGTAGCATCCCACACTAGGGCTTTACCTCTCTCCCAAGGGACCAATTTCATACCGTCGGGTCTCCTGCCATCGTCTCTAAATATTCCACAAGGCTCTTAAACCGAGGGAACATTTATAGAGACAAGAGCCCTTCGGATGACATCGTTCAAAGAACCGTGCCGTGAAAATCTACCAGCACTTTTCTTACAAGAAAGTCCGTGGAGCCCAAACTTGTCGATGCTGCTACCACAGGGGCACTGATGGGGTTGACAAATCGCCGCTCCTAGTCGAATTCCTACAGCGATGCGCAAGCTTTCCCCATCAACTAATTTGCCGAGATTACTTGATGGTAAAGCGTGTAACCAGTGACTAGATTCCTTAGTCGAAACAGCTAGAAGGCGTGCCTTATCTTGGTCACTATGGAAATTATGAAACAAATCTTTCTGCACCCTCTATACCAACGGAATATCCCACTGTTTTTGTTGGTTAACTTCCAGTAGAACATTTTCGCCGGGACAGAGCGTTTGCCATGTCTGCCCTGCCTCCGTAGCAAAGCACAGGTCTACTTTATTATTTAAAATTATGTTACATAAATTACTGACACTATGCACGGAAGCAAGGAAAGCAGGCAATGCAACGCTAGAAAGATTTCTCACACCAATACCACCAAATTTTGTATGTAAAGTAGCTTGAGTCCAGGCTGTTGTATTTAAAGTTAAATTTAGAATTTTTTCTAAATTTAACTTTAAATACTGGCTGTTGTATTAAAATAAAGGCTGTTGTATTTAAAGTTAAATTTAGAATTTTTTCTAAATTTAACTTTAAATACAACAGCCGATCTTTTTCTTTAAGATTATCATCAATATCTTTTAAAATATCCGAACATTTTCAGACTGGACTCGAGCGGAGTAAGTATGTAAATCTAGGTACATGGAGACAATATTTTAAAATAGTAAGCGCAATGTGGGGTCTTAATTTATACAATTTATCAACGTGGTTTAAAACCTGATCAAATTTTGTTTTTAAAACAGGTTTAATACTATCGAAAAACAACGGGGCACCTAGCAGGTATAGTGATTCCGTACTGACAGTTTTTATTCCTGGAGAAATATGATTGAAATTTTGAATAAAAGTGTCTCTGTGAGAAGTAGATAAATTGTTTGAAAAAAAATTTTCACATTTATTGCTATTTGGTTCAAGGCCAATATTTTTAAAATTTCGAAAAATATGAGTAAGATCACTGAGGACGTCATCTACTCTACCTCCCAGTGTACCGTCGTCCAGGTACCAGACATTCAGTTTGGATTTCAAATTTGAAATAATGGGTTGAATTCCCAAACTGAAAAGTGCTGGACCCAGTGGGTCACCCTGCTGAACACCGACTGCAGAATCGATAACATTTTTTTCGTAAAACAAGTTAGTATTTTGACTGTAACATTGCCAAACGTAGTTATAAATTTCGGGGGTATTGTTAGCCACTTCTTTCAGCAGGGTTACCCTATCGATAGAGTTAATTGTAGTATTAACATATTATTTCATATAAGAAGTAATGATTCTCAAAAGACAATCATTACAATCATTCCTAATTGTCCCAAATAAAAAATTTGGGACAATTCTTTTTATTTTATTTGTAAGCAATAACTAAAATATTATTAACTCTATATCGCTATCGCTACAGCCTATCAAAGTCTACTGCTAAAACAACATAGGCCTCCCCGTTCATTTCCTCATAAGGAGATATTTTCCATAGTTTCCACGCCTTACCACACCGCACACGGCAGGCGGGTTGGCAACCGCAGTTTTTTTTATATCTAAGGTACGTGAGGGTTATATGGTCACCTTAAGCTTTGCCGCACTATAAAACCAAAACTAGGAGGAGGACCGAGACAAAAACACCAATTCGTATACTATAACTAATATATAAAGAAAAATAAATTAGTAAATCCAATTGGGCATGCCCTAAGCGCATTAAAAATTACGTATAACATGATTATACAGAATTTTTTAAAGTAGTTTAAATACACACAAGTTTTCACTAATAACCTTATTATACTTCCAATTTTCCGATAATTTTATGTCAAACTTCAATTTAAAAAAAAGTTTTGAAAATCCAAAAGTGCACGACTCATAATGCTCACATGATCATCATATCATCATTCAGGTCACTCCATAAAGTCCAAGACGTATTTAAGTATAAATATTACATCCTACTTACTTTTAGTACGTACTACTTTTATTTATTCTGTGCTTTTAAAATATTGTAATAAAAATCTCTGATTATTATTATAATCAAGTATGTAAAAAATTTGGTTTTTCGAATATTGTGTATTTATACAGCGATATTTTTGAGCCGCTGCAAACAACCGATACAGTGTCCACTCACGATGGCGATTGACGCCGATCTAACTGAGTGAGTGACGCAGTCTCTATTAAGTAAAAAATAAATTCACATAAGGCTGCTAAAACCCCGAATATATCGACATTTCGCAGCCGAAAAAAATTTATTATAACTAAACTAAACAAAATTAAACTGCCATTTACATTCAATGGCTTTCCCCACGATAGCCGAAGAGTTTTAAAAATAGATTGAGTTGAACAATTGATATTTTTAAAAGTTATCGTGTTTACGAAGCCATGCGGACTTGATAAATCCACACCATAAGCCACTTAAACCCCTTTTTTTATGTAAAAATAGCAATTAATCGATTTAAAAAAAATATTAATAAGTTCAACAATCATTTATCTTTCTGACAGTGTGCTTTTTATATCACTTATATGTACAATATGATTGCTAGATACGATTTTATGCGACAAAACGTTGGAATCTTAATTTTTAAGCCCTAGTAGAGCATACCTGCGCGCTAGCGCTTACGGCATGCAAAATAGCAAACAAGCTTTGGCAATAATTAGGAACACTTTGAAAAATCAACTTAAAAAAAACTAAGTACACCACTCAATACTAAAATATTTACTATAATTTCAACTCATAATTATGTCGGTATAGCAGGGCCCTTTTGACCCTTTATTATTTGATTGACTGATAAAGAGCTATCGTATAACAGAGCCATGTATGCAAACAAGGCTGTAGTTTTTGAGTTATAAGAAAGGGACCATATTAACCGAATGACTGTATTATCCTCCCGTACTATAGTTGTTATTAGGAAGTTGCTGCTGCCCATCTCCTATCTTGTGTTTTCCTCTGTCACCTCATACGACACCCACGGGAGGATATGGGGTAGTGGATATTCTTATACCGAAACTACACGGTATTTTCTCTTTCTAAGAGCTTACAATAGAAACACCTCAATATTAACAAATAAGTTAAGGTAATTCCTTTCTTAATTCGCCTTATTATGATGTCGTAGAACTCGATCCTAAATATTATTATCATTTAATAATTGAGGTATAGCAGTTTAAATAAGTAGATCTTTATGTCACAAACAGTGATTTGAAATAAGCGATTAGCAACCTGCCCCGACTTCGACTGGGTGGTATTTATTAATGTAATTTATATCATCATTTAGATTTATGATAATCATCAACGACCATTTATACTATCAATAATTCAATTTTACAAAAATCTCCAAGGTTTTCGGATAAAATATAGCCTAGATCACTCCTGACATTACTCTGTTCGTGTAGTTTTATCACATTCGATTCAGTCATTCCAAACACTAGCCCGGACAGACAGACAGAGCACAGACAAAAAATTTTAATTATTTTTTTTTATTTCTCAGACATGGAGGTTTCCTCACGATGTTTTCCTACACCGCCAAGCACGTAGTAAATCACCATTATATACACCAAAATTGCAATTAACAATTTCATTGGTGCCATTGGTGCCAATCGGTCGTACTTTGAAATTTACAGCGAGCGTTTAGCTACTGAGCTACCACGGCTCTCAAGGTCAATATCAAAGATGAAATAAAAATATCCGAGCTTCTATTTTCACCTCTACTACTTAATTCTGAGTACTTACGGAACAACCTGTATAAGAGCGATTAATTTGTTATTGTGATTGCCAATTCACGTACTAAGCGTATCTATTACTTCAAATATTTCGATAAATAATAATAATATTATTATCTATACAAATAAATAAAATTGAAGTGTCTGTTTGTAATGTCAAAATAACATATTTTTTCAAAATGCATATGAAAGTATATACGATACTTATAACAAAAAAAAAACATTTTTTTTAATTTTTGTCTGTCTGTCTGTCGGTATGTCTGTCTGTTTGTTCCGGCTAATCTCAGAAACGGCTAGACCGATTTTGATGGGATTTTCACTGGCATATAGCTGATGTTATAAGGAATAACTTAGGCTACTTTTATTTTAGTAAAAGAATTAGGGTTCCGCGCAAAAAAAAAACCATGAAATAGATTCGTAATAATATCCACGCGGGCGAAGTCGCGGGGAACAGCTAGTTATTGTATATAATAAATATGGTGCATGTTATAATTTGATTATGTTGCTAAATTTGATCAATGACAACTTCCTGTTACAATTTGAAGTAGTATGTGGAGTACTTGATGCAACTTTACCTACATAAGAATTCGAAAAAACAATCACACGCAGTTTTTTGAAGTAAGTAAACAGAGTACATACGTCCCACCGCTGGGCACAGTTTCTCCTCACATGAATGACTTAACGTTTCTGTTCCCATTTGTCGCCTCTTACGACACCCACGGGGCAATATGAAGCGGTGGATATCCTTATACCGCCACTACGGATTTGAATATTATAGAATACTATTCTAAAATTGCAAGTTAAGGCCGTCTTGTAAGTATTTTTTTTAAATAACTTAGTACTGAACTCATCTGAATAGGTATAGAACTGAATACATCAGAATAATAAACATACCTACACAAAAAAGCATGACTCTAACCTTGTTAACATTTCATTTAAGTAATTTTTTTATTAGCGGGGAATCGAACCAGGTATTTGGTTTATTTAACCTGTGAATAAAGTGGCTAGGTGGAGACAAGCACAGTGGCAAAATAGTAGGTTAAGTAGATAAGTTTGGTATTTAAATTATTAGGTATTGTGGTACCATCGCTAGCTTTGGGCCGCGCGAATTCGGCGTCCGCGCGTTCATTGACCCCCTCAGCTGATTGTAATTCCACTGCTGGTTTTATGTTTAAGTATTTTCATGATTTTTTTTATGAATTATGGTTTCATTTAGCTGTACTAACGTGATGGAGCGTGAATAAAGTTAATAAAACGTTGTGAAAAGATGATTTTTTTTCCTCTGGATCGAATTTCATTGTGATCCATCATCAAAGGTATCCTTAGTACTATCGTCTGTCTTCGTTTTCGGGAGCGTTTCACAAACACCCGGTATGAAATGTATATAAACGTCCCCGGAATACTTGAGCGAAAGATAAGCACTAAAGCGTAGAGAATTTTAGAACAACCAACGTACGTACAACCTCGAATATGTCTCGGTGGAACGGGCACTGGCCGCGCGCGTGATCTGTTCGATTTTTGAAGTGTAAACTTCTTTAGAATCGTTGTGATTTGAAACTCGAGGAAACGAAAAAGCGACACAAAAAGAAATAAACTTGAACGTATAATTTTCAAGTTTATCTCTTTTTATCTATAGGATTTAGCCTGCGAGACTATATAATACAAGAACTAAATAATGCGAATGAGATATAATACAGTAGGCACACAGGTTTCCTATTATCTCGATCTCCTCTTTGTGCGGTGCTTTAAAGATAGTTAATATAACTTTTAACTGTTAAAATAAACAGTTACAAAAGTTACAAATTTATTAAATAAATAAAATTAACCATATTGAATAAAATTATCATATCCATCACTACTATAAAGACGCTAAAAAAGAAGGTACTAAAAAGACGGATTGAGGGCGACTAAATCTAGTCCAGTTCAATCCCCAGAAGACACAAGTTTGCGCGTTTACCGCTAAAAAGAACCCCTTTGTCGTATCTCCTCAGTTTCAAGGCACTCCCCTTGTTGCTTCAGCCAGTATTGGAATCCTCGGTGTCGACATATCGAGTGATGTGCAGTTTCGTGGTCATTTGGAAGAGAAGGCCAAATTGGCCTCTAAGAATTTTGGCGTGCTCAGCAGAGCGGGATAGTATTTCATGCCGGTACACCGCTTGCAACTTTACAAGGCGTAGGTTCGGCCCCACATGGAATACTCTGGGCAGGGGCTCCCCAGTGCCAGCTCCTTCCACTTGACCGCATCCAGCGCAGAGCGGTTAGAATCGTCGACGACCGAGTTCTTTCCGATCGGCTTGACTCACTGCCACTGCGTAGAGATGTTGCATCTATTTGCGTATTTTATCGCATGTACCACGGGGAGTGCTCTGAGAAATTGTTCGGACTAATTCCAGCCGCTCAATTTCACCATCGCACATTGCCACAAAACTCGCGATACCATCCATACCACCTGGATGATTGGCGGTCCACTACTGTGCAATTGAGAAGAAGTTTTCTTCCTCGCAAAACTTCCTTGCGGAACCGATTACCACCAGCGATTTTTCCGGACCGATACGACTTAGGGACCTTCAAGAAAAGAGCCTACTCCTTTCTAAAAGACCGGCAACGCATCTGCAATTCCCCTGGTGTTGCGGTTGTTCATGGGCGGCGGTAGTCACTTACCATCAGGTGAGCCGCATGCTCGTTTGCCCCTCTCCTATAAAAAATATATATACGGTAATCTATGGTCGCTTTTTACGAAAACCACGGTACGGTATAGGGTAGTAAATATTCTTACACCGCCAATAAACGGATATCTTTATTAGGTAATTTATAGCCTTGGAGTGATGACGTGTTAACGCATAACCATAGATTATGTGTGAAGTGGTATGGCAAGGACAAGGATGTGGCTTTTTATTTTTGTTCGATAAAGTGGCTTTACCTATAGAATGAAGATTGAATTTGAAGATGAATTTTATATTATATTATATTTCCTGAAGGTTTAACTTCTACCGCGTGAACTGTACACACATGTTTTTTTTAAGTTAAGCTACCCTGGGCAACGGTATCCTCTCATTTCTTGCAGTTTGCAGTTGTTCATGGGCGGCGGTAGTCACTACCATCAGGTGAGCCACATGCTCGTTTGCCCCTCTCCTATAAAAAAATATATATACGGTAATCTATGGTCGCTTTTTACGAAAACCACGGTACGATATAGGGTAGTAAATATTCTTACACCGCCAATAAACGGATATCTTTATTAGGTAATTTATAGGCTTGGAGTGATGACGTGTTAACGCATAACCATAGATTATGTGTGAAGTGGTATGGCAAGGACAAGGATGTGGCTTTTTATTTTTGTTCGATAAAGTGGCTTTACCTATAGAATGAAGATTGAATTTGAAGATGAATTTTATATTATATTATATTTCCTGAAGGTTTAACTTCTACCGCGTGTGAACTGTACACACATGTTTTTTTTTAAGTTAAGCTACTCCTGGGCAACGGTATCCTCTCATTTCTTGCAGTTTGCAGTTGTTCATGGGCGGCGGTAGTCACTTACCATCAGGTGAGCCACATGCTCGTTTGCCCCCTCTCCTATAAAAAAATATCGAGAGATGCAGGTGGCTCAAGACCGTGCTTTGTGGCATTCCTTGGGGGAGGCTTATGTTCAGCAGTGGATTTGTGAAGTGATGTAATGAATTAATTAATTAATTACATTTTAATCGATTTACAGAGGTTCGAAAAGGTTAAAAAGTTATACAACGTATATTCAGACTCAATTTCACAGCACGCGCGCAACCCGCGTTCAATCCCGCCGGCACCAATACAATTGTTGATTGAAATTTTAAGTGCTTATTTACCACGTGCTTGGTGGTGAAGAAGAACACCTAATAAAACCTGCATTTCTGCGAAATGGAAAAAATATTTCGAAGACATAGTATAAAGTACGCCAACACGTATTGGGGCAGCGAGTGACACTTCCCTTCCCTCTTTATTATACACTATTTTATTTATCTTTATTTAAAAATGAGAGGAGGTCAGTGCCTTGCAGTGGGAATTATTAGACTATAACTTTAACTCTGCTGTGCCTTGTGATGGACCACAACATTCATTCATAGGGTTGATAAAGCATCTATTTGCACCTATAATCCCCCCGCAAACACGGGTGTTGCAAGGCACTTAAATAGTCGGAAATTTAAAATTTAAAATAAACTAAGTGTAGAAATCTAAGAATTCATTAAAATCATATAAATTATTGTGAGAGAGTATATTATGTAAAAAATTTCTACCAATGTCCACCTCGCCTGCATGTGGTGCACCCTACTGACGAACAGACCCGGCTCTGACGATCCAGTGGTAGGCAGAGACTACGCGGACTTTTATTTGGCACGATCCTGACACATCTCTGTCGCTTCTTTCGCATCCACATATCTACGCATGCATGCTCGTCGGTTAAGGACACTCTCCTATCTTCAATATATCACCAATGAGTATGAACACATTTTAAAAATGCGTGACTGCTGGCGTATTTATGAAAATCCCAAACCCAGCTGTGAACTTAAAAGTCTAGAATCTACTTTACGTTATTTAAATAAAAATATCAAAAAGCAAGTATTTTTGTCTCATTGGTATTCAACCCCTTTCAGTTATCGGATCTTCGTCCAAAGCAATAGAGCTTAGAGAATTTACTAATTTGATTTGGCTTTGAGACTTTGAGATTAACAGATATTGGAGAATATTTCACATAAAGTATAATTTTCTCTTGGAAGAATCAATTTTAATTAGCAGAAACGGGGTTACTTTGCAGAAATCAATTATGTAGTGATGTTAAAATTTATTAGATAAAATCCGCGTAAAATATAAAAATGATGTCCTACCTAGTTTGAAGAGCATCTCCCGCCTGTAGATATCTTTGGGCCACAGCATCCGCTAACCATCAGGTGGACTGTGTGCTCGTTTGTCACTCTTATCCTAAAAAACATCGCCACAGCCTGTAACAATACTGTTTCACTTGCCCTTCAAACTGCAACTCGGCAGTGGGTGTACCGATATTTGGTTGTAGAAATAGGTGACAGGGCGGTTCGTACCCGGATAAACTCCCAGACAGAAAAGTAGCTACCACGTTATAAATAATTTTGATATGGTATTATTAATATGGCCTATCCCCCTATGAGGCAATCTGTGGGGAAGGCTTGTGTTCAGCAGTGGATTTTGATATACTGTAATGATGATGATGATAATGACTATAGGATTGTTTGTAGCACTTTTAAGTCAGTTTGTTTTTTAAGTTAACAAGATTTACCTAATTCTTCCTTTTCGGCAGGAGAGTTGTTAAACACAGTATCAGACATGCTGAAAAGCTAGCAGTAACCATAATTTTAATAAAATTACAATCTTAACGCTAAAACGAGAATAAATAATAATTATGACCCATAAAGTCCAGACAAAATTCCATAATACCCAGATTACTCAAACTCCTTTCTATTATTGAAGTTTAAACCTGTACCATGTAGACTGTTTAAAAGCTGGTAAGGACTTTGGCCATCAGAACAGATTACCACCAGCGATTTTTCCGTACCGATACGACTTAGGGAGCTTCAAGAATAGAGCCTACTCCTTTTTAAAAGGCCGGCAACGCATCTGCAATTCCCCTGGTGTTGCAGTTGTTCATGGGCGGTGGTAGTCACTTAACATCAGGTGAACCGCATACTCGTTTGCCCCCTCTTCAAAAAAAAAAGAAAAAAGGAAATCACAGTGATTGACCTCTACATGGCAGAGTTGTCTGATAGAAACTTCAATTATTAATCAAAGCGTTTGCGTCATCAACACACGGTGTCAGCGCCGCCATAGGCTGACGAGGAGATTTGAAATATTGAACATATAAATATTAAATTTACAATTTTTTTGATTTTTCGAAGTGAAAATTCTTTAGGCACGTTGGGCATTTTTGGGACGAAGAAAAAGCACTGAACTCGCGTGACCGTCACGCTCAGATACATAAAATTGATGAAAATAATGTTGAAAATCCAATATTTATAAATTTGTTTGTATTATATAGATAATAAACATTCTTTTTCATGAAAAACAGAGCAATAAATGAAAATTCTATTACTAATTTAATACTATATTGATAAGAATAATTTCTAATGAAAAATACTTACTTCCTAAGAAAATATTTCTTAACAACCCAAAAATAATCTTTACAAGTGTATGAAGCTAAGAAGTTTTCACTTCTGACGTGCTCTCCTACGACTGACTGTTTTTTTTTGCTATTTTTTAAAAAACGTTACCTCTACACTAGGATTAGCAATTTTACAAGGACAAACCGACTCATTCGCAGGCCATTCAAAAACTTGTTCCGTGCGGTATTCGAACCCGCGACCCTTTAGCGCTGCAACTCATTGCTAAGCTACTGCGCCACGGAGCCGTCAACAATAGATTTAAACATTGCCACCGTCATCATCAACATCGTTATTACAGCCCATCACAAGTCCACTGCTTAATATGTTCAGCAGTGGGCTACCCCAAGGATTGCCACAAAAACAGTCCCGAGCCACCTACATCCATCGATTTCCTGCATCTCCTCCATTACCACCGTGCTTATGAACAAGGTAGGGCAATACATTTACTAAAAGGCACTACAGAATCTAACTAGCAAACTGTGTGCATTTCGATGACATTTTCTGTGAATTATTTACATTAAATTATCAGCTAAAGCAAACAAAGAGATTCGTGTACGAGCTAGTGAAATAGAGGAATAACATGAAGATATATTTTTGAACACTCGAGTGCACATTTATGTCACTAGGCTTAACGTTATAACAAATATATAATTTATCTGATATTGTGATTACACGCTAGAATAATTATTCAAATAAAAAAGTGCTCTTTAATGTTTTCAAAAAAAACTAAAATTTCTTTTCCATATTTTTAAACACTAGGATTTCTCCTGCATCATGGGGGCAATTTACATAAATAAATTGCTCAAGGACAAACATTTGTACAGATCCGGAACAATTATTTGTAGGTCAGCTACTTACTACTTACATAGCGGCTCTCAGCGCCATAACTCATAAGCCACTCTGCCACCAAGCCGTTAAAGCCCTTTGTCATTAGCCTTAAACAATCCACTACGCTCGATATGGAAAGATTTTATATATAAGCCACGCTTGAACGGTAGATTGACTCACCACGCATATCATTCTAATAATCAAATCGGAGATTATTATTCTATGATAAATCTGCTAGAAGATTGCACTCATCACAGTAACATTAACGACATACGAAAGAAATGGTGTTTTAAATTCTCGTTTGCCTCCACCACAGGATCATTAGAGATAATGGATATAGGAACAACAATCTAGCAGACTTTTAGCAGATGATATCTTATACAAGCAGTTGTCACATCTTATAGGAGGTAACGGTGCGATTGGTAGCAATGCGATCCCGAGCGCATTCTGTACAAACGAAACTTGATCCTATGAATATGAACCAATCTTGAAAACATATGTAGTTCTGTAGTAAGTAAAATTTCTATTAAAATCTTACTAGTAATATCAAATATGAAAGTATGTTAGTGTGGATGTCTGTCCTTCAATCACCCTTTAAAGCCCGGGTTCTAACATAATTTGGCGAAGAAGTTGATTATATCGTGGAATAGGACATGGAACACTTTTTGATATCAATTACTAGTTAGTACGTTGCTGCCACAGAAGAAATACTTGTTAAAATATCGTTTTAAATTTGGAAGAATTATTTTTTTTAATTAGGTAAGATAAAACATGCATTGACATTGAATGAAATTATAACTTTGAAATAAGTTGATTGTACTATGCCTATAACATTCGCGAAAGTGCAAGTAATAATTTGACAAAGTTATAGCGCAATCTGATGAACGTTATGGCTGCGCATAAAATACGAACAAACAGACATTGATATCTATATATTAGATCACCAAAGTTTAAATTACGCTTAGTTAAACGAGAGAGTTGTCAATCTAGTAACATATTATTATAGATTCAAAGTTATACGAGTATAAAAATATATAATGTAGGACCAAATAAAGCCTATTCTCATGCTAGTTGCGCGGCACTTCCTTGCCCTAAAACCCTCACATACATGAGACGAGGCCTGTGTCCAGTAGTAATAACTCATAATCATAACAATCTGTGGTTGTCAACCCACCTGCCAAGCATGGCAACATTAGCAACTACGGGGTAATTTATGGCGGAGGTCTATGTTTAGCTGTGGACTTTTGATGGGCTGCAATGGATGTAAGAGTCGTGTTAATATTTATACATACAGAGTTTTAACTTTTACTGTTGCCTTAAAATCCTTAAATTAATTAAAAGTTCAACTTTTAAGATTTTGCAGCGCAAGTTCGTGGAGTTTTAAGTGAAAAGCTAAGTTTAGTTCGGCATGGAGTAAAAACTGTTGAATATTCAGTTACGTATTTTTAGAAATTACTTGATTGATGATGGCCGAACATGATTAATGAAAAAGTAATGGATGAACGCTTTCTTTGAAGATTGGCAGCATCATTCCAAATAAAAGGCTAACCGTAACGACGGAATATTCAAAACATAAAGAAGACCAATGTTAGTTCGTTAAAATTAATAATCTTACATATAATAATTACAAGCTGAGGAACTCCACCTTAGACCTCAGAGATGACAACGAGCATGTTATTTTTGTTTCACATTAACTGCAAGTGACCACGGACTGCACTAATCACTTCCTCTTTTTTTTCCGCCTTAAAATTCACTATTACCACATTACATGGGCCTCCCTCTCACATTGTTACCGTCACCGTTACAGCCTACTAAAGTCCACTGCTGAACCTCCCCCATGAATTGCCTCATATAGGGGATATAGTTGCCACGCTTGGCAAGCGGGTTGGCAACCGCAGTTTTTTTGAAGTTATATTTCTTTTGGCGCATTTGAAAAAAATTATGAGGGTGAATGTTTTACGATGCGTGCGCACACCGACACCTAAAAACGACACCATGAAGTTGTTACGATGCGCGCGCACACCGAAACCTAAAAGCGACAACTTGAGTTGGTAATTGTCTGTCAACTGTCAAGTTTTCGTGAGAACTGATAACTATATTCAAGGTAGTTATTCAAATATATATGAACCTATAAAAAATGTTTTATTTTAGTTATTTTTGTTTTGTTACGCTAAAAAAGTATATCTTCTTACGTGCGTACATAAGTACACACACACTTTTCGTTTTATTCGTTATTAGGAAGACGCTGCTGCCCATCACCTAATTTGTTTCCCTTTTTCGCCTCGTACGACACCTACGGGATGATATGGGGTAGTGGATATTCTTACACCGCCACTACACGGCTAGCCTCCGTCATTGTTGCAGGGACTTAATTATCACTCTTGGCAGGTGAATTGACAATTGCATCACAGTCGCATCACGTTAATTTTGCTTTTGCATCACGTCTCGCACGTTTGACGGTCTGGATATTTTACTTCTGACGTAACCAGGATAGTAGTATACCGCCATCTAATGGAAGCCATGTGACTCTGACATTCCTCATTATACGCCTCTTAGAACCTACGAGACGTAATGGGATAATAAATTCTCAGTAACCACCTCACCACTTACCCACTGGTAAACTCGTTAATGTTATTATATTAAAACGTCCATAAAAAGGAATTGTTACCGTACCTAAATATAAAAAAGATGTGTTTAATTTTAATGCATTGCTATTATTTGAAAATTAAGGTCGCTTCATATTTGATCTCAAAACACTGTAACATTTAAACAACGGTGAGTTGAACAGACATTGTTTGAATTACTTATAGAACGAGAACCCAATTGTTCCGAATTGTTGGAAATTTCGATATGAAAATATTCTAATATTATTGCTGCTATAATTAAAATTGATAACATTACTTTGAATATAAATTATTTTCTTTAATATAAAGCTAATATTAAAGAAAATAACTGTATAAAATCAATAATTTATTACAATTATATTATAATTGTCGTGTTTTGACGGTGTACAAAAATCCATCACCTCATTTCTAATACTACTGCAGTTATTTTATTCTTAGGAATAGAATAACTGCAGTAGTATGCTTGGGTTTGAATTCCTCGGCAGAGGACAACCTCCTTCTCCTTCTCAGGTAGAAAACCAGCGCGTCCACTTAAGGTCGGGTATAATAATCGTGTATATTCTAAGCTACTATTGCTATTGTATAAAAAGTTATATAGGTACTGGGAATACAACACGCCACGAAGATTCCCAATAGACTTAATAGTAAGACTATTGGGAAGTTCCCATTATAAAATTCCCATTAGCCTTACCAGTAAGACTACTGGGAATACCCCAATCTTTCATAGCGGCATTTTAACAAAAAATAAATAAATAGTAGAGAACGTCTGAGTTTCTAGATGCGTTGTAGGTCCAGAGTAAGATTTTTTTTAATTGGATAAAGTTGACAAACGAGCACATAGTCCACCTGATGGTAATTGGTTGCTGTAGCTCGTATACATCCACTTTTGTGTTTTTATGTGAAGGGTAAATATATTTTGTTTATATTTTATGCGTTACCGTTATTGGTCCCGTCGGCTATGGAACCCAGGTTGCTCGCATACTATTAAAATTTAAAGCGGTTACTTAGACCCGAGCTACCACGGCTCTTGTATACTATTGTATATTAGGGGTTAAATATTTGTTTATTTCTTACGCGTTACCTTTTTTATAGAATAACGGTACAAACGAGCACACATTCCACCTGATGGTAAGTGAATGCTGTGGCCCATAGACATTTACATCTATTCTCAGTTAAGGATCAAAATACAAATGCGTTGTCACCCCTGAGGACTAAGATGGAATGCCTCGTTTCCAATAGTCTCCGGTTCTCTATACTCAGCCTATGAAACACAGCAGCATTAAGCTGCTATTTTACGCTGTTAATCTGTGAGAGTGTGGCCCTTCCCCGGCCTAGCCTTGCTAGCTTGGCTATACCACGTAAGAACCTATCTTAAGTAAGTTAAGTACCTCAAGTATAAGCTTACTAAGAAAGGTCTTTATTAGCCTGCTAAAGTACCTTTTAGCGTCATCTCCCAGTCAACGTTGGGCGCTTAAGTATAATAAAGTGTAATATAATACAACAGATAGTGAAATATTTTATTGAATATTCGAAATAGAATTTAAAAATAAGAGATCATGTTAGAGAAAGAATAACTAAAGAGTATAAAATAAAGTTTAACTAAAGAAAAGGCTAGATCTGGAAAGAAGTGTCTTTGAGAGGCAGAGAGCGAAGCGAAGTAATCTTGTTAAAAGATACTACTTAAGAGAGTTACTGCCCGTTTGTAGGATGAAGAGGGACTTATTGTGGCTTTTATATTATTACCTTATTACAATAGGTACTTGAAAAGGAAAAATAATGGACAAAATTGAATAGAATTTGGGAAAATTTAAAAAATATTAGCTGTGTGGTGGCATTATAAAGGAAACCATCATCCCATCTCATCCAACAGGCTTTTGTACATGATAGAGCCACGCTACAGCTATATTATGGTTGCAGTACAAATGGGGGATCAGCTTAACCGAGCAAGGACCGTGGTCTCACTATATTCTAGTGTAAAATAGTAGCCTAATACGAGTACTACTCTGTATCAGATCGTGAGTGCAGAGAACCAGAGACCATTTTTTACTGGTAACGAGGCATTCTTAGTTCTCAGATGTGACAACGCATCTACATTTTGATATTTATCGAGAATAAATGTAGATGTCTATGGGGCACAGTATCCACTTACCATCAAATGGACGGTGTGCTCGGTTGTCACCCCCATTCTATAAATAAAGTGACGTAAAACTAAACAGAGCTAGATCTTGTGGCTTCTCGACCCAAAATGAATGCATGGCAACGTTTAATCTATACATACAAATAAATAAAATTGAAGTGTCTGTTTATAATGTCAAAATAACAGCTTTTTACTAAATGCATATAATAGTATATACGGTACTTATAACAAAAACACAATTTAAATTGTTTTTTGTCTCTGTCGGTCTGTTTGTTCCGGCTAATCTCCGAAATGGCTTTTAACTTAACCGATTTTGACGGGACTTTCACTGGCAGATAGCTGATGTTATAAGGAGTAACTTATTTTATTTTAGAAAAGAATTAGGGTTCCGTGCAAAAAAATTAAAACCCTAAATTACACGCGGGTGAAGCTGCGGGGAACATTTTGTAACGAATATAGTTCTATTGTTTAATTTGCTCTCGACATTAACTCGGTGTTACGAGAATCAGCCTAAACAATTTTGATGTTATATAGAGGACAGATATTCACGGTAAAGCAAATAATTTTCAAGTGGATGGATTAACAAGCTGATGTTTTAATTACTAAGTTACTCCAGAGTGTTTGATAACGAGAATTTCGAATACGTTTTAGTGCCTTTAGTACGTTTTAGTAGTAGTAAACTCGCATCCGTCGTAAATATTGAGGCGCTTCTCACGGCTTACCACGGTATTGTTGATTCCATCTTGAAGTTTGGCATCATATTCTGGGGAAATTCTACTAATAAGGAAATTATATTTAAGTCACAAAAAAGATGCATCAGGGCTATGTTTGGTCTTAAAATTACTGATAGCTGCAAACCATATTTTATTGAGTACAAAAATGTAAGCTTGCCCTCCTTATTTATATATGAAGTAGCAAACTTCGTTCAAAGTAATCCTAAATTGTTTAACAAACTATCAGACGTTACAATTCGCAATCGCCGGGATAATAACAGGTTATGCGCAATTAGATCAAGAACTGCATTGATGCATAAAAGTATTTTCTGTCTGGCGCCATTGATATATAATAAAATCCCCAAACCCATCAAACAATTGCCTACTACACTTTTTAAGCTACATCTTAACAAATATCTAATAGCCAAATGTTATTACAGCTTGCCTGATTTCTTAAATGATTGATTTTTTTTAAATCTAAATATTGAATTGTGACATTTCTCTAATGCAATCTTAGGAGATGCCATTGAAATTGTTGCACATCTAGAATTATGTCTGTAGGGTTAGTTTATTTATCTTGTATAATTAATAAAATATGTAGTATAATTTTTGTACGCCATAACATGTAGCTCGTTTTAAGTTTTTAACACCTTTATACATCGATATATATGTACTACGTACTAGATTTGGCATTCCGAACATTCACTATGTTCAAATG
Organism: Parnassius orleans; assembly: GCA_029286625.1. Lineage (NCBI taxonomy): Eukaryota > Metazoa > Arthropoda > Insecta > Lepidoptera > Papilionidae > Parnassius > Parnassius orleans. Next base: position 1,121,484 of record JAGSMP010000166.1, on the reverse strand, counting down.
AACTGTACTGCAATCCGTACACCTTTAGTGTCATTTAGTGTGGCTTCAATATTCATAGAGTGTGGAGCTGGGCTAATAATACGAGATTTCAAATTAAAGTTAAAACTTTAATTTGAAATCTCGTATTAATAATTCAGTAGTCAAATAAGTAAAATTATTTGTTGTTCAAGTGAATAAATAGGTAATAATATTACAATAGAAAAAATAAATTTCTTCATTTATATGCCACGCTATCTACAATCATAGACTAAATTCTACTATCTCCCGCGCATGCGCGAAAACAGAGTAGTGCACATTTTTTGTTTGGAATAGCTTCTCTAGTACGTAGTACATAGAACTCAATGCCTTTATATTTTTACTCATGTATTACAAAAAAAAATATCTTTATCTTTACCTAATTACGGCTAAAGTTACGATCAAATATCAGTGCTCGGTTTATATAATATCGACAAGTACGGATATAATCACATTTTATTGAACCGTTATTTATATCAAATTTTTTTAAATATTCGACAAATTGCTAGCTGTAATTTTATTACATAAAGCTTGTTGTATTTTGGCTGGTGTAATGTTTGGTGACCTTTATCGTTGCAATTGCCAATGAGCCACTAAAATGTTCAGAACCGGGCTATAAAAATTACATCTTACTAGATATCATGCTGAGAACTATAATAATAATTAATATAATAATAAATAATTCCAGCGATACTTTTACTGCAATGTTATAGTGTTATACCTTGCAGAGTTTATTCCGGTATTGTTCTTCTGAAATGGCATTGTTCCACTGAAATTCTGAAATGGTTTCAAAATGCAGGTCTTTAATATTAAAACGATTTGTCGAGCAGTGTGAGGTCTTGGGTTATAATGGAGCAGTGAAGATCGATTAACGAGTCTGAGTTGTTCCTCTGAGAGTTTCACCATAATTGTTCGAAGTTTTTCACAATATCTTCTGTTATTGTTGCACCGAATCTCAAAATATATTACACCATTAGGTGACCACTATAACAGGGAACTTCGCTTTAGGGCTTTGTTCCGGTACCTGGGTTCAGCCATTGCGTTTTTTGATTGCGATTATCTAAGAGAATTCGCTTTTCATTACATGCCACAATTAATAATTAGTAATTACTACTAATAATAATGTCCTCCAGACCGAATTTCGGTCACGGCGGCCAGCCGCAACGGAGACTATCCATAGGCGCAGGACAGCATTATAGTGCCTTAGTGTATGCACAAGCACAGGTGCACTCTCTATTCCCTCCCTCTCATAATCCGATGGGGCGGTAAACCGACACGACCGGAGAGAGATCAGGCGAAGGACCAATGGTTTTACGTGCTTTCCAAGGCATTGAGGTGAAACACCGCCAACTTCCTGACTCCGGGCAGCTACTGAGAATTTCTTGATGTAAAAACTCAATAACTGATTTTTTTTGGCCCGACTCGGGATTCGAACCCGGGACCTCATGATCAGCAGTTGCACTACTACAATCGACGAGGCAGTCAATTAATATTTAATTACTTAATATAATTCTTTAATTACTACTGAACAAAGTATGGCAATCCTCAACGTGCACGTTTGCTAGTTTATGAGGCATCCACTTTACTAATTCTTTGTTTGCTTCATGTGGATGAGCTTCTCCCATTACTTTACGTTCATCCTTATTTAGGTACCTTAGTGTCTGGGTTTTTAGCGGTTAATTTTTCAAGTCGAAATTTCTTCTGCGAAAGCGATCAATCAAAAAACGCACAATGCGTCCGTTATCATTATCGTTATCGTATCCTCTCACGCAGCTTTGATATTGCGAGCTGTATAATATGCTGCGTTAAAACCACGTCGGAGGTTGTATTTGATTGTTTTATATTTGATGTCTTCATTTAAACTCAAATACTGAATGTAAGAACACAAAACACAGAATGTTAAAATTATGGTAAGTCTTATAACTATGTTTGTGTAAAAATACTTAATCACGAATCTTGGACCATGCAGATTCAATTTTGATTTGAAATATGGCTACTCCATTAAAACGACAACTTCGTACTTTAACCTCTATTAATACAAGTGGATTAAAATATTTCTTTTAATTTTATCATATTCTTAAATATTACTAAAGGCTATAAATGTTCAGTTCAGTATTTGGGCAATAGTCGCCCAAATTTGGATTCAACTACTTAAGAAAAAAAAAATGAAATAAAGTTACACGATGTATTACTTGAGTTAATTTAAATATATTAAAGGATAAGTATTAATTTAAAGTGTTATATTGTTCTTCCTTACCTACCGTTTTCGTGCCCATTATTATTAACATCGCTAATTTAAGCATACAATTTTAGCAGAATTTTTACTTACCGAAACCTTTCAAATTTACATTAATATAATATAAAAAATATTCTCAACTTCCATTATCTTTAGCTCTACAAATACAGCAAAATATAAATTAATTTATAAATAGCCGTGGTAGCTCAGGGGCTTAGCACTCGCTGTTAATTTCACAGTACGCGACATAGACTTAGGATAGTAATCTAAGTCTATGGTACGCGAGCAACCCGGGTTCGATCCCCGCTGGCGATAAGATGGTTAATTGCAATTTTAAGTGCTGATGTACCACGTGCTCGGCGGTGAAGGAAAACATCGTCAGGAAAACCTGCATGTCTGAGAAATAAAAAAAAAATTCGAAGACATGTGAAGTCCGCCAACACGCATTGGAGGACACTTCCGAGAAGTGAGAGGAGGCCTGTGCCCAGCGGTGGGACGTATATAGGCTATAACTTTAACTTTTATAAATAAACATCGTTTCTTTGGTAAATTTTTATATTTAAGCTTTCTCCGCGGCTTTGTCCACGTGTGATTCTGTGACTTCATTTATTAAGCAGCCAATTTTTCAGAGAAGGAATTGTACCATCCATGCCATTACAGCCTATAAAAGTCCACTACTGAAGTGAACATAGGCATCCCCATAGATTGCCTCATAGGGTAGATTTTGCCATAGTTGACACGCTTGGCGAGCGGGTTGTCAACCGCAGGTTTTATTATTTTGAGTTGTTGCCGCTCATGACCTGTTTAAATTTCCCTCTGTCGCCTCTTACGACACCCACGGACGATATGAGGTAGTGGATATTCTTACACCGTCACTACACGGAGTTGTACGTCTCTTAAAAACTGCGATAGTAATTTTGTCAAATACTATAGCCGCTAGAAATAATAGACGCTGCAAAAAACTGGTTGTTATAAAAGTACAAAATAATGTTTTGTTTTTCTACATACATTAAATCTATACTTTTTTTTTAATCCATCCATCCATCCACTCTATAAAAGTCTATAAAAGTCTACTGCTGAACATATACCTCCCCCATAGTTATCCCATATAGTTGCAACGATTGGCATGCGGGTTTTAACCGCAGGTTTGTTTATTATTTTAAGTTGTTATGAGGAAGGTGCTGTACTCAACTCTTGTTTTAATTTATCTCTGACGCCTCTTACGACACCCATGGGACGAAAAGGGATAGTGGATATTCTTACACCCCCACTACTGCTATACAAGAGTCTCTCTCGCTGCCAAATCGATGAAGCTTTGCCTAATCATCTCGGTAAATAGACGGATTGGCGATATAATAGAATAAAATAATTTTTTATTCAATACAGATTACATATAATTCTTTTTGAAAGTCTTTTTTTTACTGGACCACTTATTCGGAAAAAAACCTCTGTCCCGGGAGAACCAGCAAGAAACCCAGCGGACTTTTTTTAAAGTAAATTATACAATATGAAAGGTTGTACAAACTACATAATTTATTTTAGAAACTGTTTGGAAGCGACCACCTCATTTCCAGGGGTTATTATCAACCATGTATTCATTTGTATTATAATAACCCTTTTTATTCAGTTTTTGTTTAATAAAATATTTAAACTTGGTAATAGAGAGACTTTGTATACTTTCAGGGACCTTGTTGTAATAGCTGTGTGTGTAAGGTACGTGAGGGTAATATGGTCACCTTAAGCTTTGCCGCCCTATAAAACCAAACCTGGGAGGAATTGAGAGACAAAAACACAAAGTCGTATACTTCATCTAATATACTACGTACTAAGAAAAAATAGCAAACAAGCCTTGGCAATAATTAGGAACACTTCGAAAAATCAACTTGAAAAAAAGCAAACTACACTACACAATACTAAAATCGACTAAAATATTTATTATAATGTCAACTGTCAAAATGGCGTCGATAAAGCAGCGCCCTTTTGACCCTTTATTATTTGATTGACTGATGAAGAGCTATCGTATCACAGAGCCATCTATGCAAACAAGGCTACAGTTTTTGAGTTATAAGAAAGTGACCATATTACGTGCCGTGTAGTGGCGGATAAGAATATCCACTACCCCATATCATCCCGTGGGTGTCGTAAGAGGCAACAGTGGGAAACAGGCAGGAGATGGGCAGCAGCATCTTCCTGATAACAGCAATATTACAATAAAAAAACTGCGGTTGCCAACCCGCTCGCCAAGCGTGGCAACTAAAGCAAATATCCCCCCTTGATGAAAGTTACGAAGAGACAGCCCCAGTCCCCGGCGGCCCCGCTATTCCTGGCTACGGTGGCGACCATGGTAACGGCGGGGCAGGGGGTGCTAAAAATCTCCGGTGGAGGTTCGGCTGCCACCTAAGACGACTCGACCTGGCAACATACAACGCACGCACCCTGAGGACTGACGAGAAGATCCTGGAGCTGGAAGAAGAGATAGACAAGTTACGCTGGCATATTATAGGATTATCCGAGGTCCGAACAGAGGGGTAATCCTCTTGTTCTATCACCGAGAGAGCGACCATCCGTCCAAAGAAGGAGGTGTCGGATTTATCGTCCACAAGTCTCTCGTTAACAACGTTGTAAAGATTGTGAGTGTGTCGATGAGGGTTGCATACCTTATACTCAGAATCACCAAACGGTATTCGTTGAAGGTCATACAGGTTTACGCACGAAACTCCTGATGAGGAAACTCCTCCTGATGAAATCCCGATGAGGAGGTGGAGGAAATGTATGAGGATATCTCTAAAGTCATGCATTCCTCCAAAACCCACCATACGGTGTTAATGGGAGACTTCAATGCAAAACTAGGCACAAGACAGAACAATGAGCTGAAGGTAGGGAAATTTGGAATAGGGCATGGAACCCAAGGCGCCAGCAGCTGGCCGACTTCATGGAGAAAGAGGGACTCTTTATGATGAACTCTTTCTTCCAGAAGCGGCCCCACAGGAAGTGGACCTGGTCAAGCCCCGACGATTCGACAAAAAATGAGATTGACTTCATTATGAAGACCAGACGACAACTGTTCAACGGGTGAAAACTGGTAGCGATCACCGAATGGTTAGAGGCACACTGAACCTAAACGTTAAGTTGGAGAGGTCTCGTCTAATGAAGTCAACGCTCCGTCCCCCTCGTGGTCTAGTCCAAAGTCGCGAAACCTTTTAGCTTGAGTTACAAAACCGTTTTTAGCGCCTAGAAGACTGCAATGAAGTGGACGATATGAATGATAAGCTCGTGAAAACTGCCCATGCGGTCGGAGCTAAGTTCTGCAAGACCAGCCGCAGAAGAACACAAAAAATCTCCGATCACACTCTTAATCTCATGGCTGTTAGACGGGAAATGAAGCTGCAGTCTTCAACAGATTTGACAGCATACAGGCAACTGAACAGACAGATCTCCAAATGCATGCGGCGGGACTTACGCAACTTCAATACAGCTTGTATTGAAGAAGCGATTGAGCGAAACCAAGGCTACAAAGTCTTTGCCAGAGATCTGTCTACCAGAAAGAGTCAACTGTCAAAGCTGAAGACGGAGTGTGGCAGCATCGTTTCCTGGACACCTGATATTTTGAGTGAGATTGAGAGGTTCTATAGGCAGCACAGGCAGTACAGGTCATCGTTGGAGCCACACGCAAGTGTGAGTAACGATCCAAGAGCGAATCTTATCGGACACAAATTCCGATGATTCCGATGATATCCCGGACGTCAGTCTGTTCGAGGTTAGAATAGCTCTCCAGCACCATCAAAACGGCAAGTCCTCGGGCGAGGATGGAATTACAGCGGAGCTTCTGAAAGCGGGTGGAAAACCGCTACTTGAAGTTCTTCAGAAGCTCTTTAATTCCGTCCTCCATGGTGCGACTACTCCGGAGGCGTGGATCAGATATGCGGTGGTCTTGTTTTTCAAGAAAGGCGACAACGCTCTCTTGAAGAACTACAGACCGATTTACTTTCTGAGCCGCGTCTACGTACTGTTTTCGAGAGTCATTACGAATCATCTCGCACGCAGACTCGACGACTTCCAGCCTCCCGAACAAGCCGGTTTCCGAAAAGGCTTTAGTACCATAGACCACATACATACCCATCGGCAAATTGTACAGAAGACAGAAGAGTACAATCTGCCACTTTGCCTTGCGTATGTGGACTATGAGAAAGCCTTTGATTCCGTCGCGGTGCTACAGTCCCTTCAGCGGTGCCAAGTTAACTGTCGGTATATCGAAGTGCTGAAGTGTTTGTACAGTAGGGCTACGATGGCTATCCGAGTATAGAATCAGAGTACGAAACCTATCCAACTGCAGAGAGGTGTAAGACAGGGTGACGTTATATTCCCGAAATTCTTTACCGCTGTATTGGAAGACGTTTTCAAGCTACTGGACTGGAAAGGATGCGGTATTTACATCAATGGCGAGTACATTACTCACCTTCGATTTGCCGACGATATATTACATATGGCAGAATCGCTGGAGGAGCTAAGCACTATGCTCAATGACCTCAATAGTGTCTCCCAACGGATAGGTCTTAAGATGAACATGGACAAAACAAAGATCATGTTTAATGTCCATGTCACATCTATGCCGGTAGTTGTTGGGAGCACTAAGCTCGAAGTTGTTGACGAGTATGTTTACCTGGGACAAATAGTCCGACTAGGTAAGTCCAACTTCGACCGAGAGGTCAATCGGGTTCAACTCGGCTGGGCATCGTTCGGGAAACTACGAAACATCTTCTCGTCAGGTATACCTCAAAATATGAAAACGAGATTGCACGACCAGTGCGTGTTGCCAGTGATGACTTATGGATCTGAGACGTAGTCCTTCACTGCTGGCCGTATGAGAACGCTCAAGGTCGCTCAGCGAGCTATGGAGAGGGCTATGCTCGGGGTTTCTCTGCGTGATAAACTTAGAAATGAGGATATCCGCAGTAGAACCAGAGTAACCGACATAGCCCAACGGATTAGTAAGCTGAAGTGGCAATGGGCCGGCCATATAGCTTGAAGAACCGACAACCGATGGGGAAAATACGTTCTCGAGTGGCAGCCTCGTACCGTTAGGCGAAGTTTTGGGCAACCCCCCACTAGATGGAGTGACGACCTGGTAAGACATGCAGGAAGTCGATGGATGCAGGTTGCTCAGGACCGTGCTTTGTGGCATTCCTTGTGGGAGGCCTATGTTCAGCAGTGGACTTGTGAAGGGCTGTAATGATGATGATGATAGCCATATTAACCAAATGACCATATTAGTCTCACGTACTATAATAGTTGTGTAGATCATAGTTCCATAAGTCTGTTACCTTTAATCCTGCTCCCCGTCAACAATCCAGGTATTTTATGTTTGGCGTAAACGAGATAGTTAACCACTATTATCTATCGAAAGCCATAAGATCATTCTGATATTTTCCGTCTTCTTTTTGATACTAAAGTGATGAATTTGGGTGATAAGTTATCATGCATACAACAAACGGCAAATAATTTTATTCAAGATATACTTTCAAATATAATCACATTTGTATACGAATGTAATCCTAAACAAAAACTATCGTCCTTTATCTTACTCGAGCAGGAGTTTACAAGAAAGCAAACTGTTTTTATATCAGAAGTTTAACAGTAACAATAAATTTTCGTTCAAAGTTTCCGTGTTAACATCCGACAACTACAAAGCTACGCTTGTTTTGTCCTTTCCGTACACCAATTTAATACCGACCCTAATTTTAGTTCTAAATGTTCCAGACTGAAAATATAATTGACAATATAAATATGTTTTAATAAAATTTTACTATTGAGGCTTCACCTAAAATGAGGTCAAACTTTTTATATAAGAGGGGGCAAAAGACCATGCGGCTAACCTTGCAGTAACCTTTTAGGCTAACTGTTGTCGCTTTAACATGATCTGCTTCTTACTTACTAAAAAGTTATCTCCACAGTAGGATTTATCTGCTGCATCGTGAAGGTAATTTAAATACATAAATTGCACATAGACAAACATCGAGACCCGGACATCTGTTTGGACACATGGACAATACTTGTTTGTAAGTCATACAAAAACTTATCCTGTGTGAGATTCGAACCACTGCACTCTGAAGCTGTGAAGCGTTTGAAATTGCTCTATTCTCATACATCACATTTCCTCTCTCCTTCAGTGGAAACTCTCCCTTATTATTTGTTGTGTAAATTTTTTATGTAGCTAATGTTAAAACTAAAAATCCCTTACTCTTATTAGATAATAATGATGAAATTCGTACTGATTTACTAAAAGAGGTAATTAATTAATATATTATTACGCATATATAATAATATACTTAGTACGCGAATTTTAGCAAATTGATTTTTTAACTTTTGTGTCTTGTGTGGGATACAAGCTACCAATGAATATTTTATTTTCATGTAATCAATATAAAATTCGCCATTCCTTGCGCAGACGTAGACACTTTTTGTGTCCATTTGCTTCCACTTGACACATACCGACCGCCAATCAAAAAGTGTTTGGTGTAGGTAACTGGAAACTTTAAGTCGTCAGTTGAAGACACAAGCAACACAAAGCAAATTTCCTTACAATTGTACGGCGCTGACATTGACGTGGTTGATTTGCCTGTAAATATTGACGGCGACGACCATCGACGTGAACCATCGACATCCAAGGTGAAACTGACGGAAAACAAGCAACGAATTGTTTCTAGTGTCCAGAAGTAGCAACCGGCGACTGTGTCCGATTGCCGCTACCGGACACAGCAACTACGGTTTCCTGTGATGGTGTACCGTGTCGGTAACGAAAAGTGTCCACGTTTCCGCAGCGCCTAAAAGAGGGATAGAACAAACACTCAAGCTAAGTGAAGCCTAAAAGCGAAAACAATGACAAAAAACCTAAGGCCTGAAGACCCTGGGAGGAGCGATGATTTGGAAGTGCTGGAGAAATTAAGTACTGCCCCCGGGACATGGTTGTGTTCCTATCGGTGATCTCGGGGATGCAATCGTTTGCGTTGATGGCCACCATCGGGTATTTTTGCTGTTAAGAGCCGGGTCTCGTTTGTCCCTGCAACAGATGGTATTTATAAGGATTAAGAGCATTTGCTTATGCACGCCTAACGCCTTGTGACCCACCGAACGCCTTCCGCTAAGGCCTTACTTTGGTACTTTCAACTAATAACACAATTTTGGCAGTCCAATCATTAAATTTCACAATCTTGTAAACGTTGGTAAATTATATCACCTTTCATAAACCAACAGAAACAAAAAGAATAGAATTGTTGACTTTGAGGAATGCATTAAGGCATTAAGCCCGCCATAAAAGTTTAAATTAATAATAAATAAAAAAGACCGTTAACAACCAATAAAGAACTTCTGTTTTTCTGCCTAAGTACATATACACATATTATACAATCGAAAAATTATATTGAATACAAAATATTTTTTCGATATTATATAAACTATATTTGAAAATTTTTTAATAAGTAGCACTCGAATCTGTTAAAGATTTAAATTTTATTACAGTATTGATATAATTAAAAATAATATATAATTCATCGCTTTGACTTTGTTAAAAATATGAATAAATGATTTGGTAAGCCGCAGGAGCGTGCTGCAGAAATCCTGTTAATCAATTAAATATTCTATAGAGCTTAACTTTAAGCCCTTGATTTACTACGTGTTTAGCAGTAAAGGGAAAACAATAATGGGAAATATTAATCTTTTAGAGAACCTTTGGCTAATATATTCTTTTTGAAAATTAAATTACAGGTACCGCTTCGTTAAATTTCCCAGTGAAGTACTCAATATACAATGGGAAGGGTGGAGATCACGAAGGCGGGTCTGGAATGCGGTGAGCGAGGAGTTTACTAGTCTTGAGCAGGTCTTCCTGATAACAACTCAAGATATAAAAAAACTGTCATTGCCAACCCGCCTGCCAAGTGTGGTGACTATGGCAAAATTCCTCATATGTATGTCCCTATATATGTGTATGTATATGGATAATATGTCCACAAATTCACTAGGTGGAAGGGCTGTTTTTAAATATTTTTGTTGTAGAGCCATGCTACAGCTATATTAATGGTATAGTTGTAGGACGAATGGGTCGGCTCGACCGGGGAAGGACCACGCTCTCACAGACTACCAAAGTAAAATAGCAGCTTAATGCTGCTGTGTTTCGTTTGGTAAGTGTAGAGAACTGGAGACCCTTATTACTGGAAAAGAGGCATTCCATCTTAGTCCTCACGGCTGACAACGCATCTGCATTTTATTCGCAAACGAGGATAGATGCGTCATAGGAACAGAGTTAGACAAACAAGACTACAGATTGTATGGAATCACCAGCGTATATACGAGCTATATACTGCTAAAACAAGTATGTAATTCTTTCAATTTATCTATTTTTGCTTTATAGCTTTCTACCCCCTTACTATGACAGGAGGACTGTAATATCGTTTATGCCTCTAATAATGTTATTAAAAATGTCAATATTCCTGAAAGGAAAATGACGATAAAACTACAATTGATGAATTTGCAAGGAAATGTTTTACATATCTGTATGTAAATTCTATAAAAAAAACCGGGTAAGTATGTCAAGATCCTCATTCTAAAAACACTAAAAGAATTTTCAATGAGGGTCGAAGGACTCACAAGGACAGTTCCTTTTTCAAGAATGTGTAACTTAATCAAGTTGTTAAGGAATTCATATTTTCTTGTGAGACTGTAATTTTATGTTCGTGAAAAAAAAAAACGATATTAATAAAAAAGCAACTAAAATAATTAAACAGGAGTTAATGATTCAAATATATAAAAATATATTCAAAATAAAATAAAAACATACAATTCCCCGTGTGGCCGTGAGTACAAGTCAATCGATATATTATTTGCCCATCAGTGAAAAACTAATTCTAGTGAAATTTTGATCACATGGGGAATACAACGTGTTTAATATCGCGCTGCTAATATTGAGCGCACTTTTCACCACACAGTTAAATACTTCCGTCAGCATTACCTAAGAAGTTAGGAAGTTATCAGCAGCTTGTTGAGATGATATCATACTATAATACAACAATTAAAACAATAACATTAGAGTTTAAAAAATTTACTTTTAATAAAAGCCGACATCAAAGAACTATACGGAATAAGATAGTTTTACATTCTTTAGTCGGTGCTAAGACAGTGTATATAAGAATCAGAATGTGAATTTATTTTATTCTTTTTAGTTGTACGAAGTCGCCTTTTACTTTTTATTAAAAGTAAATTTTTAGACTTTTGAGCGGAATAATTCAATTTTATCGCATTAAAATGGCCTTACTTTATTTTGCAGACTTATGGGGTGCTTTACGTAACTCGCGATTACAGGGGATTGAAGTGTTCCCAACTTCATAGTAAAATCAGGCTGCTTTTAGCTTGTAATCATTTCGGTCCAATATGACCTTAGCCTTGAATTTAATTTCATAAATTGCAAGATCCCAATGAGATATTAGAACCTAGTCAAAAAAAAGTATTTTTCATTTCATCAGTTCCTTGAATCATCTTTAGCAAGAACCAGGAATCATTTCAGAGAAATTTTGCTCCAAAGTTTTTTTTTTTCAAAAGGTATTTTAAAACACGCGTATCCGAATGCAACGTGTCAAAATTTCAAGGCAAAATTTGAAGAACTTTCGGAGATTTATGATTTTGAACATACGAACATTTACATTTTTATGTATATAGATTATGTAGATATTATATATTCAAAAATTCTAACACATGTCCTGGTTCAAACTAAAACGACCGACATCAAACAAGCGTTGGGAGCAGCTTTAAACGCGATTACCGCGCTGTGCCCGCATTTGCCTTTCAAAGTCACATAATGCCATCACCCTGACGTTAGCATAGCGGGACAATCACTTGGTTCAGGCATTCAAACTCTTTCTATTTAACAATCCAAAGTTTCTCACCAGCCTTCAGAACTTAAGATTTAATAAATATAAAACATCGCTTGTTTGACTTTTGAGATAAAATCTTTCATAGCGACATTTAAACAAAAATAACAAAATAGTAGAGAACCAGGGTATGATTTTTTAGATTGAATAAAGGTGATAAACGAGCACACAGTCCACCTGATGGTAAGTGGATGTTGTAGTCCATAAACATCTATATTTATCCTCGATTAAGAATCAAAATGAAGATGCGTTGTCACCCCTGAGGACTAAGATCGAACGCCTCGTTTCCAGTAAAAAGAGTCTCCGGTTCTCTACACTTACCATACGAAACGCAGCAGTATTAAGCTGCTATTTTACGCTGGTATTCTATGAGAGCGTGGTCCTACCCCGGTCGAGCCGACCCATTCATGCTACAACCATAATATAGCTGCAGCGTGGCTCTATCACGTATAAAATGAAAAAAATGCCTAATTTATTTAGAAAAACAACATCTTCATCTGCTGTCTATTGTAATAGTGTTTTTTTTTTTGCTTTTACATACTACAAACTTTAACAGAATAAATTTATCAGATTTTAACAGATTTTTTTTTATTAAGTATTGTAATTAGATATTATATAAGTTGTGAAAATCCTATTGTTATTTCGTAGTCAATAGTTTTGCAGCAGCCATCGCTAGTCTTATCTTGTTTTACTGCTATAATATTGTACTTCCAAATACAGCGAAATATCATCATCATCATCATCATCATTACAGCCCTTCACAAGTCCACTGCTGAACATAAGCCTCCCCAAGGAATGCCACAAAGCACGGTCCCGAGCCACCTGCATCTATTGCCTTCTTGCATGTCTTACCAGGTCGTCACTCCATCTAGTGGGGACGCCCTACACTTCGCTTGCCGGTACGAGGCTGCAACTCGAGAAATATAAAATGCATTAAATATACGGCGCCTGATACACTTTGAATTGCCTCCATACACTTGTGGAACAAACAATGGCTTGTGAATACGGTTGTGTTTCTGGGATAAGCTTCAATAGGGAGCGCACATTGAGAATGTGGAATGTGTAAAATTATACTGTTACCGTTACAGCCTTTCAAAAATCTACTGCTAAACATAGGCCTGCCCCTTAGATTGCTTTATAGAGGGATGTTTGCCACACCACAGATGGCGAGCGTGATGCCAACCGCAAATGTTTTATTTTTATATGTTATTAGCTGTCCCCCGCGACTTCGTTCACGTGTATTACATTACGATTTGATTTCATGGGTCTTAATTTTTTGCGCGGGGACCCTGATTCTTTTTCTAAAATAAAAGTAGCGTTTGTTACTCCTTATAACATCAGCTATCTGCCAGTGAAAGCCATGTCAAAATCGGTCCAGCCGTTTCGGAGATTAGCCGGAACAAACAGACAGACAGATAAAGTCTTTAAAAATTGTTTTTTTTTTGTTATAAGTACCGTATATACTTTCATATGCATTAGGTAAAAAGCTGTTTTTGTGACATTACAAACAGACACTTCAATTTCATTTATTTGTATAGGTTAGGAAGACGCTGCTTTATTTCCCTCCGTCGCCTTTTACAACACTCACGAGATGATATGGGCTAGTGGATATTCATACACCGCCACTTCACGGTTACCCAAGTACCAGCCGTGAACTGCTACGGAATGATAAAGAAGAAGAATTAATATTACGCTAATATTAATCGTATTATAGAAAAGGAACTTAAACATTAAAAAAATACTTCATCGGTAGCCGAAAGTAATTTGAATCGCTAATTTTATCATTAAAACTTTGCCATACAACTTTGCAACGCAAGGGTTAAAACTACAAAGTTCGGTAAGAAATTAAATTTCGCCGAGTCTTCCTTTTTGTCAAAGACTTTTGGTTTTGTTGAAATTTGAAATAAGCTATTAAGTCGTCTTCGGTTTTTGAAATGTCCATTGTAATATAGATATTTTATTTAATATTGGTCGCAGTGATGTCATCTACATTATCGATGTCGGTTAACTTTAAAGCGTCAATTATGAACTTAAAATTAAAGTTATGTTACAGCCTATATACGTCCCACAGCTGGGCACAGGCCTCCTCTCACTTCTGAGAGGGTTTTTTAGGGCAAGGAAGTGTCCGCCGCGCTGCCCCAATATTGGTGGACTTCACATGTCTTCGAAACATTTTTTCTTATTTCAGACATGCGGGTTTCCTCACGATGTTTTCCTTCACCGCCGAGCACGTGGTAAATCAGCACTTAAAATTGCGACTAACAATTTCATTGGTGCCGGCGGGGATCAAACGCGGTTTGCTCGCATACTATGAAATTAGGACCTTATTAACATTTAATCTAAGCATTCTTTCTTAACATTCTTTTTTCTTATTTATCAGTCTGTAATAGTTCACTACTGGACCTAAACAGCTTCTATAATAAGTTTGATGTAGCACCACAGATAACATAATATTATGGTATCACGCTGGACGAGCAAATCGGCGGTTTGGAATATTGTTTTATGTTTAATTTATTAATAGAAACTAAAAATCTAAACTAGCAATGATTTTAAGTAAACATAATACGTCTGCAAGTATTTTTGGCAAACACAAGTTCTCTCAAGTTTCCGATTCTAGAAAGCAAAACATACGTAAAGAATTTTTAATGAGGGTCGAATCGAAAGGACAGCTTCTTTTTAAGAGCCCGTAACGTATGTAAGTTATTACAGTATCTTTTTTTCAGTACAATAAAGAATTTCCCTTTAATCACAAAAATAATTTCAAACGGCTAAAAGATTTTCTAAAGTAATAAATATTCTGCCAACAGTCAAAGACCCCAGGTTTTCAAACTTTCTGTTAGCTGTTTACGACACGAGATTGATGATTCCTACACTGTCATTACACGGTTATATCAAGTGTACAGAAGGTATAGTAAGAGTCGGTATAGTTTAACTGCCTCCTCGGTCTAGTGGTCGTTAACACGTCTGCTGATCATGTGGTGCTGGGTTCGAATCATGCTATCATTCTAAATTTTGCTATTGGGTTTTGCTATTAAGAAATTTGGGACAGTAGCAGCAAGGAGTTAAACAGTTAGCGGTGTTTAAACCCCGTGCTTCGGAAAGCACGTATTGCCGTTGGTCCAACGCCTGATCTCTCTCCGGTCTTATTGGATTGCCGTCTCATCAATATATAAGAGTGAGGGAATAGAACTGCACCTATAATTGCGCACACACTTGTGTACTATGAATCTTTCCTGCGCAAACTATATACGACGTATTATGAATTCTATATTGGGAACTAGTCTATATTAATCCCCTAGTGAAATATTGTCTCATTCTTCAATTTTGAGCATGGCAGTTGTGATTATATGCTTCTTGCATACACAACTCTTGTAGGTGTTACACATGTTCAATGGGATTTAGATCTAAGCGGACTGCTCCGCTTATATAGATCTAAGAGTTAATGAACCAATAAATAAGATTTTACTGATAGAATTCTTAATGTCTTTAATCATCGTAAAGTATTTGTATAAACTACATTAACTGTGCTGATGCAGTGATGTCCTTCAGTTATGATCTATCGTTTTAAAATGATATTTTCTACGTTTATAAAACCACAGAGTAATTACATATGTATGTAATTACTCTGTGGTTTTATATTATTCAATTGCCAGTAATTGAAAGAACATATAGCTGACGTGTAGCACCGACGCTCTGGGAAGTCTGCAGTCTGTGAACATGTTCAAGATCGTCCCCTCCATTACATCAGATTTGATAGACCACAAATCCTCGCAAAAGAGCACTGATTGCTACCAAGGATGATACGCAAGGCTATTGAAATTAAAAAACATCCTAATTTCAATAGAGAAGATGGATGGGTGCTGCCATCTGCTTGGGATCCTATAATTAACAAAATTAAATCCAAACCCAAGCATACCATTGCAAGACTTCAAGATACTGTACCTATTATTATTATATATATGTATCTATTATTATTTATTTTATTATTATATATTTTATTTATTATTATTCTGCGTAGATCGAACCAAAAATTAATATTATAAAACTGATGGTAGCCGGGCTAACTGTGACATCGGGACGTCAAACATCTCAGTCCCCCCCGTGACCATGGGTTGCTGTAAAGCACCCGAAACGTCGGGAATTAAAATAGTAAATTAAACGCGATAAAATCCGTAAAAAATAGTTTTATTCAATCCCAGTATAGCCATTTTGACACCAAAACAATAGATTAAATTTTTTTAAGCGCAAACAATATCACATTTATATTTATTGAGATATATATCAATAGTTGACCGTGTAGTGGCGGTGTAAGAATATCCATCACCCAATATCATCCCGTGGATGTCATAAGTGGCGACAGAGGAAAACAGGATGAGGGCATCAGCCGCTACCTAATAAAACTGCGGTTGCCAAGCCGCCCGTCAAGCGAGGCAGCTATAGCAAATATGAGGTAATATAAGGGGATGCCGATGTTCACTTTGACTATTAATAGGCTGTAGCGGTAACGGAATATCAATAGTTATATAGATATCATTGTATGATTTTAAGAGACTAGGGCCCGTATTAATAAACGTTACTCAACGACGAACTCAAGTGCGTAATCATTTGATTCGCCCTCATTACGAAATCAGCATCTCAAGATCGTTGCTAATTAATAAACACATAAAAACAGTATCTCAAAACGCTGTACTTAAGAATACTGTTCTGTGACTTGCACTTAAGTATACACACTTTATAGTCGAGTTTCGTTTATTAATCAGTGTGGCACTCAGCTGATATCGTAAACCTAAACCGCATCTTGAGATATGTTTATTAATAAGATCATAACCTCAAGATTGTACTCAAGTGCGTGTACTTGAGCTGAGTAACGTTTATTTATACGGGCCTAGGTATATAATTACAGTATTCATAAATTCTTACACATCCTGTTTTTACTTTAAGCCGGAATAGAAACGATTTCCATAGCAGCTTTTAAATAGATTACCGCGCCGTGCTAGTATTTGCCTTTCTAAGTTACAACAGTACGTAGTATTTTTACACAGTTTATTTCACAGTTTTATCTAAGATTAAAGTGATAAACGAATTAGCAATCCATCTTTTTTTATTATTATAAGCCAGTGCTTGACTTCCCTGGTGGTAAGTGGTGATGCAGCTGAAGATGGCACAACGCACTGACTTAGCTTAATGAAAGCCTATTTGCCTACTAAGACACTTTTGCCTTGAAAACACCCACATTATAATCGGATAGAAAGACAGGTGCTGACAAGTCTTTCCACTAACTTGCTGGTAAACAGCTAACTAGGCTATGAACACCTGCTGCGACCAACTTCTGAAAAGCACAGATACCTACGTTATCATGCTCTAAGTACTAAGATGGAATGCCCCACAACTTATTATTGTTCTGACTGTTCACCCTCCACCCTGCAAAGAAAAACAAAATGGATTTTTTTTAAAGGAATGCCCCAGCTATAGTAGGTAAACAAATTCCCATGTTAAAGCTTTGTGGGTCTTATAAATTGCGCTAAAGATAAATATTATTGGTGGCAAATAACTTTTGCCATACTAAATCCAATGAAAATCATACATACCACAAAGGCGTGCTAAGAGGCTTATTGGTGACCCGAATTTGGTTAAAACCAATCTTACCAACCTCGAACACAGGCGCAAAGTAGCCAGCCTTTCGGTTTTCTACAGGATGCATTTCAGAGAGTGTGCGGAGGAATTGCATAATTTAATTCCTCACTCTCCCTTCCACCATCGGATCACTAGACGTTCGGCCAGTCTCCACCCCTTCGTTGTTAACTTGTGGTAAGTCAACAATGAAGGGGTGCATTCGAATCAAACGGTTCGTTCATCATGCGTACAGCAAAGGAGTGGAATAAGTTTGTTATTGCCAAAGCTATATTGATTCTGCAACTACCAATATCCCTGCCAAACGCAACAAACTTTCCCGACATCATAATCATATGTTGCCATCCTATAAAAATAAAAAAGATACAGAATTAAGTGAGCTATGACTGTTACGGACTGATTTTTTTATATTGCTTATTATTAACCTGCTTAAATGATTACAGAGTAGGAGAGTGGGAAACATCTTGCAACTTATTGTTAATCGAATAAAGGTTTAAAAATAAAATATACACTATAAATCAATTCTGACTAAGATGGAATGCCTTTTTTCTATTAAAAAGAGTCTCCGGTTCTTTACACTCGGCATACGAAACAGCAGCATTAAGCTGCTATTCCACGCTGTTATTCTGTGAGAGGGTTGTCCTTCCCCGTCGAGCCGACCCATTCGTGCTACAACCATAATATAGCTGCAGAATGGCTCTACCGTGTATGCTCTATGTGTATGTCGCAGCATTACATAGTTATATAAGGCTAAATGCATTTATCCACAAATTGAAATATTAGTTATTATATATGTATAACCACATAAGGCGCTGATATATGCTCAAATAATAATATCACATTATAATCAGAAAATATTTAAACAATATAATGTATTGCTATACTTAAATCAAAAACGTAATTATCCTGATAAATTATCGCCATACAGGGACATACTGAAAATTCAAAATAATTTAATAATATTATAAACTGCACGTAAGCTTATGTTCATTGGATCCAAAACCGTCGATTGAGATTAAAGCTGCCACGGCTTTACACTACCTATTCATATTTAAAAGGCCTTCTAAACTATTTGTTAGAGTTCAAGTTAAGCACGCTGACATCTAAGGTTATTGCGCACGGAAGCTAATGTCACCGGGCGGTTACGATCAGCCAGTTCAAAGCCAGTTGTAGATTTGATCGCACATGGAACGTTTGTTTCGTCAGGCAACCAATTTCATACCGGTCGGTAAGATCGGTCCAAATGGATTTTATAGCAGTAGCATGTGTTTGGGCACCTCTTAAAATGCGTCAAAAAAACTTGCCGAAAAAATACTGTATGCATTTATTATTATGTGCAAGACTAGTTAAGGGGCAATTTGTCTAGTATAAGAATTTAAAATCACATCCTCGAAAGCGTACTTCAACCAAAGCGATTCGATATCAATTTCATTCATTTTTGCGCGAAATTTAAAACGTGTAGCATTTTGAAGGTGATCGGTGATCCGACTAACAACCAGGCTCCTGCCTCGTACAAACGATGTCTCTAGTAGAAAACTATAAGTTTAACGCCATCGGTCAATCGCAATCTGATAAGGATTTTATGATATTTTATGATAAAGCACCTTTGTTGAACTTGGCCTATAGTCTAGCTAGTCGAACACTTTAGCCTCCATGCGCGCGTAACCTTATTATTGTATTATATATATGGTTCTTAAGTTAATTTAAATGAAATTAGTAGAACTAAAGGAAGGACTTTAGAACGATCTTGATTCAGAGATGATTAGAAAATTTTCAGAATCCTTCATTCTATAATGAGAATCTATGACGAGAGTCTGTGGTGCGAATAATTAACGACAAAGTATAACGAAATGTATTATTATCATTTCATTGACGGTGCCCTGCCGACACGGAACTTTCGAAACTGACGCCACTAACCATCTTCATTTTAAAGGCTGTGATTTTGTAGAAAACCGCTCTCTATAAGGGCCTGCCTAGTTGCAGCCTTTTACGGACCTTTTCGGAACATTCTACAATTAGACCTACGGCAAGTAAAGCTATTATATATTGATATAATAATGTGATATATATATATATAAAAGAGGGGAAAAGAATAAAGGATATAAAGAATAAATATAAAGGACCTTCAATAAAAGAGCCTACTCCTTTTTAAAAGGCCGGCAACGCATCTGCAATTCCCCTGGTGTTGCAGTTGTTCATGGGCGGCGGTATTCACTTAACATCAGGTGAACCGCATGCTCGTTTGCCCCCTCACCTATAAAAAAAAATATATATATATAAGTTAGCACTCGTCTGAATGAACATGAATTTCTGGCTGATCCGTTGATCTTCATCCCAAATGATACCATAAACTGAGAAGCCAAACAGGGCCCTACCTATTTAACAAAAGCGATTTTTCGTTCCTTTGACTTAATTCCATACTTGTAAGTTATGGGAAAAGTTTCGCTTGAATGTCTTAAAAGAAAGAACTTTTGTGAGGATGGATGTTATTAAAGATTAATAAGAAAAATAACTTCTTAGAGTCTTTACTTTCACAAAAATATTTTAAATATGACAGATAATAAATACATTTTTACTATATATCGAAAAAAACTAATATAGTGAAATAAATTGGAGGTTAAAATAAATTTTAAATAAGATGTCAATTAAAAGTTTTTTAATGGTAGCAATAATTTGTAATTTATATTTTTAATATAAGAATTTAATATTTTCCGAAAAAATAATGCTTCAAAACTTCTTTCACATAGATTATTTTAGTTCATCAAAGGCATCACTGATTAAAATCTGGGGGGAAAAATAGGAATATAGATCATATTGCGGTGAAAGTCATTAATTACCATGCTAGGAAAATTGTCAAACTAAATACCTTACTTTGTACCTTACATACCTTAGGGAACTATTAGGTACTAGTTTCCTACGAGTATCCTTTTAACCTAGGTACTAATACGCGTTTTGACTGCCTCGTTGGTCTAGTGGTTGTAGTAGTGCGACTGCTGATCATGAGGTGCTGATCATGATCCCGGGTCGGGCAAAAAAAATCAGTTATTGAGCTTTTCCATCAAGACATTCTCAGTAGCTGCCCGGAGTCAGGAAGTTGGCGGTGTCTCACGCCGTGCCTCGGAAAGCACGTAAAGCCGTTGGTCCTGCGCCTGATCTCTCTCCGGTCGTGTCGGTTTACCGTCCCATCGGTCTATGAAAGTGAGGGAATAGAGAGTGCACCTGTGCTTGCGCATACACTTGGGCACTATAACCCTGTCCTGCGCCGATGGCTAGTCTCCATTGTGGCTGGCCGCCGTGATCGAAATTCGGTCTGGAGGATATTATTATTATTAATACGCGTAAGCTTAATTTCTACCAAATACTAAGTCAACAAATCCAACTTAGCTGAGCAGCGTTCGGAAAATTATAACACTTTTCGCCCGCTATTCATCAAAACCGGTAAGTATGTGAGCTCACTCTATACTCGAAGTTTATATATAATATATTTCATAACAATTGTATCAGCAATAGAACTAGAGTACTCGACATTACCTAATGGATTAGTAAACTAAAGTGGTAGTGGGTCAGCCATATGGTTTCAAGAACCTTCCCAAATATATAGGTTTTCGAGTATGTATTATAAGCTGTTGTAGTTTAGGGGCTAAGCGCTTGCCGAAAATTTTACAGTGCGCGAGCAACCCGGATTCGATCCCAGCCTGCACTAATGAAATTGTTAACAATAATACCCTTTATTTTACACGGAAAAAACAAATTATATAACAAGAAACAAACAAAGAGAGAAAACAAAAGGCGGTCTCATTGCTATACAGCAATTTCTCCAGACAAACTTACAAAAAGGAAATAAAAAAGAGAAAAATTTATGGGTAGGGTTGCACTGTAAATAATAACATAATCAAAAATATGAACTTAAAATACAAAGTAGATACTTAAAACGACATACTAGTAAAAACACAGGAAAAGATAAAAGAGGGAGAGAGAATTAGAGAAAATACCATAGACTTAGAATATACTGGCGTATAGACCAGACCACCTGACAGCCCGAAATCGCGTGACCAATTTTGATTTTTCATTGTGTGCGTTAGCTAGTGATGTATATTTTACTTAAAAGGACTATGGAAAATTATTGTTAAGGAAGCTGTAAAAAGATTATAAAAAATTGTTTAGTGCATGAAGTTGAATAACTTCAAAAATTAACTGAATTTTACCATGACAGTTCTAAAACAATTAAAAAATATTCATATAACATGTTCCTGGGCAATAAGCTAAACCTACCTGCCTTTTGTTGGATTTTAATTCAAATGTATAAAATCCCAAGTGACTTTACCGAAAAACTTAAAAAAACTCCCCAATAATCAGATCAGAATGTTGTATTTTCGAACTATGATCTTTGGAGAAAAATATTTACTGCCGTGGGCAGTTTCCCCGGAATTTATTTTTTAACATATTGTCATTATAAATAGGTTAATACATAACTAAGTATATACCTATTTATATTTTATATATTTTATAAAATGTTTTGATGGGGAAACAAAAACGGGGACACGGAGTACATAATGGCTGCTTTATTTTTCATATAAGTATTACTTGTGATAATTACAAACATTTAATAATTAATAATTAAATAGATTATAGAAGTTTATTTTAACATTCGACTTAAGTATGAATGTAAACTTAATAATTTAAGGAAGGAAACTTGTAGGAATCAGTTAAATAAGATTGCTCTGTTTAAAGGCCATGTTTATGAGACTTCATCATGCTTCATGTTTATATTCTTTCATCTGTCCCTGAAAAGTATAAAGTAATAATAAATTTATTATCATTTTTGCTGCATGAATTTTAAAAACATAATGATCTTAACACAGTAAAGTGCACTAAGTGTCTGAGGATACAGATGCACTCTATTCTCTCAATCTCGGTATGTTAAGAAAATGGTCACTCATTCATGGACTGACCGCGGCAAGTGCAACTTAATTTCGCAGATCTATTGATCTGCGCAGCTATTACTTAATCACGAGTTCCTCTTCTCTACGACTAACGCTGTAGGGGATGAACCACGCTATTTAAGCCCTCGCGACAATGTCGTCGGCCATCAAGCATGAATCGGGCATTGACCGTTGTGAGTATCCAATACTATGGAATTTATACTATCACGTCTCATGCGCGGTTGTCTAGTAGCGCTTGAGGAGCATTACTAAATATCTATACCTAACTACGCTAAAAGTTTAATCGTTATGATTTGGGAATATAATCCGAAGTTCCGAAGCTCCGCTCAACCCCTTGGGGAAAATAGCATGATGCTATGAATATTGTACTAGTGTGACCGTGAGGCTGTGCGGTTGGTTAAGCAAGGTTATACATTTATTTTGGTTGATAAATAGATACTTAGTTGGGTTCATAATGGCTTAAAGAGGATAATCTCTAGATTTTTTTTTGTCTTTAATGTACTACAGTTTTATAATGTATGAAAATCTGTCTCTATATTTATCTAAAGTTTTGAAAGTTATATTTTTGAAGTCTTATTATAACAATATTTTACTTACTGGTACAAATAATGTAGAATTGACTCCTTTTAATAAAATTGTTTTATTCTACTTTTCTTTTATACTTCTCAAGAAAATGTTTGCTGCAAATTGTTGTGTTCTTCTTTGCATTCCAACCAACCCGTCCAATGAACCTTAACCACTTTTCTAATTATAGAATCCGGAGGAATCTGTTTGAAAAACGGCAAAATAAAATTACGTTTTAGAACGAAACCGAGAATTTATTTTCTTGTTGTGTAGGCAAGTCTATCGATTCATTATAAACATTCAAGATAAATATCGACATTAATTTTGATATAGTTGAGTCAATCCCTAGCGTACATGTAAAATATTTTGTATAAAAATGTATTTACCAAATTCATGCAAATTATCAACAACGTGACTTTTTTTTTTTGCAAAATATCAAAATTAACAAAATAATTGAATATATTCTATATTTTAAACAGTATGTAACATAAATTTTAACCAAAAATAAACGCGTCATAACATTGACGACGTCTTGAAAATTACCTGTGATATGTGAAATTATCAGGATTATTTCTATTATTAACAGCACAGTCACTCACGGAACAATTAACCATTTTGGAAAAAAGTTACTTACTAAAATAACCACTATTATACTTTAAAAAATTACAAAATATCTCGGAGCTATTTCTTGCGTGCCGAATTGTGCCGACCTGTCATTCAAAATCGGTTACAGAGTCATGAGATTTGGTATCCTTTACTATCTTGCATTTTGCCATAAGGAATTTTCTTCTCCCTTGCACACTATGTTGGTCTATACGCTAGTATATCCTAAGTCTATGGAAAATACATTGTTTCTTAACTTGTCCTTTATAGGAATCCATTATTAACCTTGACATCCAAAAACCTGAAAAAAAATTTTGTAAGAAGAAGAGGAGTGCAAGGTAAAGGTTTTTCTCGACCAAGGGAAAGGTTATGAGAGAAGCTGAAAAATTAAAACCTTCTTTGAGGTAGCGTGGACTTAATATATATAAGACGCAGTAGAGCACAAAAGAATCACACTGCAGCTATATTATGTTTGTAGCACAAACCGCACGCTCTCAAAGAATACCAGCGTAAAATAGCAGCTCAATATTGCTGTGTTTCGTATGGCGAGTGTAGAGAATCGGAGACCCTTTTTACTAGATACGCGGCATTCCATCTTAGTCCTCAGGGGTGACAACACATCTACATTTTAATTTTTATAATGAAGGACAACTGTAGATGTCTACGGACTACAGTATCCACTTACCATCAGGTGGACTGTGTGCTCGTTTGTCACCCTTCTCTACATAGTATAAAACAAAGTCGCTTAGAATAATTTAAGAGGAAGGTTATTTGTATAATACATGCATATTATATATTATATAATGCTTCCGTTCGTGTGTATGTGACTGAACTCCTCCTAAACGGCTGGACCGATTTTGATGAAATT
This sequence comes from Parnassius orleans, assembly GCA_029286625.1. Taxonomy (NCBI): domain Eukaryota; kingdom Metazoa; phylum Arthropoda; class Insecta; order Lepidoptera; family Papilionidae; genus Parnassius; species Parnassius orleans. The sequence continues at coordinate 1,096,707 of JAGSMP010000166.1, read as the reverse complement.
TTGTGTGTGAGATTATGTGGATTAGAGAATGGTTTAGATTCACAATCGGACCCGGTAGGTGGCCTTGTTGTCGAGATACAGAAGTGTACCGTGCGAAGACGGGGAGGATCGCTAGTATTCTATAAAAAAGTAATCGGCGGTTAAGGCAAAGATTCTGGGGTAATCTGCATGTCTGAGTGATCGAATATTGCGGCGGACTAATTGCACCAAAACCATCTCGTAAATTAAAGGAAGCCTGTTCCCAGCAGTGGGGCGTATATAGGACGTATATACTTTACACTACTACTTTCCATGGTATGTGATTGTTATATCCATCCATCGGCGATCATAAGATCTTTCTTGCATTTCCCACAGTCACCACTTGCGAAAATGCATTAATTCATTCATATTCCTATTAACGCATAACCCACCGCTGAACATAAGTCTCTCTCATAGATGGTCTCATAACAGGATATTTTTTCCCTCACACACTACTGACGATACCCATCGCCTTCTATAATATTATAATTTAACGGTCTCTTGTTTTTGTTTCAGATAAAAAGCAGTTTAAACAATAGGTCAGTATCACCTACAGTTTACTTACCAAATCTGTTGAAATTATAGATCCCTGTCTTATCGGTCTCGGAAAAGGGAAGTTAACTGAAAAATATCGTCACCTGTGACAGACAACAAATTTGCCTTCTCAAACTGTCAAGCTCTCTATTTTTATCTATAATCTAATGTTAAGCTTTAGCTTCTTAGTGGTGGTGATGTTTACTTATGTCTAAAGACCATCAAAACACCGTCTAATCGGTACTACGATATGATGAACATTTATTTGAAAACCTGTATTGATCAATATATTCGAATGACAACTTTTTCTAGGTAGGTACAATAATTATACGAACTTAATTACACAACACAGATTCAAAGCATTTTTAGTTTCCATGACATTGTATAGAGTAATTTTAACACGGAACTAAGTGATATGTTGGTTCTACATGATTAATAAAAAAATCTGTTACGAGGAACGAGGAATGTTCTTAAAACCGACGACATTAAGATTTTGCGGACTGTAAGTTTGCCACAGACAACAAGGCAGACAGAGAGCAGACGTAAAATACTTAGAAAGGTTAGGAAGAGCAGCATCAAAGGTGCAAACCGCTTGTCAAGCATGTCGATTATGGTAGATCCTCCCTACGAAAGCCCATTACCAACATTGGAATTTTATGGGCTGATGATGAAGAATAGGATATTTTATATAGGATAAGTGTGACAAATGAGCATGCAGTCCACCTGAAGTGGTACACGTGACGGCTCCATGGCACAATGGCATAGCAAAAAGTTGCAACGCTAAGGGCCGCGAGTTCAAATCTCGCACGGAACAAGTATTATTAAATAATAAATAAATAATTGTTTTGGGTCTGAATGTCTGAATGTGCCCCCACAGTACAGGAGAAAATCCTAGCGTGGAGGTAAGGTTTAAAAACTTTGTCACCCGTGAGGACTAAGATGGAATGACTCGTTTCCAGTAAAAAGGGTCTCCGTTTCTCTACACTCACCATACGAAACACTGCAACATTGCGCTATTTTACGCTGGTACATTCGTGCTACAAATATACTACGAATATAGCTGCAGTATGGCTCTACCACTTACAAAAATTATAAGTTATTACAAAAAGATTGTATATTAAAATTCATTCAACCGAAAATTATGTTAAGAGATTTTAAATGGATGATGTAAAAATTGCTTTATAGATATCCAAAACGTGAAAATATTTACAGAAGTAGGATACTCGTACAATGGTATAAAATAACATAAATGTACTGAAAGCTAAATAATATTTGCTCTAAAGTAATTTATGTTAGGAATCCACGAAATATCTTTATGTTATTCATGTCTTCGATACTTTGTTGGAAAACTCACTCAAGCCATTTTTCGTATGAACAAATAAGATATACGGAGAGACATAAATAATAATTCAAGTATCGTCGTACATTAGCATCACGGCCACCGTAAACAAATATGCAATAAAATATCATTGTTAGTAAAAGAAGAACACTGTAATATGAAAGTTATGTCATCAAATAAAAACGATTCACAAATAAACAGAATCATTAATTCTATATTTTTTTATAGAATAAGGATGACAAACGAGCACACAGTCCACCTGATGGCAAGTGGATGCTGTGGCCCATAGACATTTACATTTATCCTCGATTAAAAATCAAAATGCTGATGCGTTGTCACCCCTGAGGACTAAGATGAAATGTCTTGTTTCCATTAAAAAGGGGTCATTAAAGTGCTATTTCACGCTGGTATTCTGTAAGAGCGTGGTCCTACCCCGGTAGAGCCGACTCATTCGTGCTACAACCATAATATAGCTGCAGCGTGGCTCTACCACGTATACGTAAGTCACCTTTTACTTTTTATTAAAAGTTATTTTTTTAGCCTTTTGGGTGGACTTTTGAGTAGAATAATTCAATTTTATCACATTAAAATGACTTTATTTTCATTTGCAGACTTATAGGATGCTCTACGTAACTCGCGGTCACAGGGGATTGAAATAATGTTTGACTTTCTAACATCATAGTTAAACCACGCTACTTTCAGCTTGTAATCATTTTGGTCCAATATGACCTTGGTTTTTAATTTAATTTCGTTAATTGCAAGATCCAATAGTATATCAGAACCCAGCCAAAAAAAATAAGTATTTTGCATTTCATCAGTTCTTTGAATCATCATTAGCAAGAACCAGGAATCATTAGAGAGAACTTAGCTCAAAAATATTTTTTCAAAAAGTATTTTGAAACATTCGTATCTGAATGTAACGTCACATGAGTAGTTTCCTCATGTGGTAACGTGTCAAAATTTCAAGGCAATCTTTGGAGAATTTTTGGAGACTTAAGATTTTAAACATACGAACATTCCTTACGAATATATTACGATTGGATTTCATGGGTTTTAACTATTCACGCGGAACCCTAATTTTTTTCTAAAATAAAAGTAGCCTAAGTTACTACTTACAACATCAGCTATCTGCCAGTGAAAGTCCTGTCAAAATCGGTCCAGCCATTTCTGAGATTAGCCGAAGCAAACAGACAGACAGACAGACAGACAAAAATTTTGTCCCGCATTTGCCTTTCAAAGTCACATTACGCCAGCGTCCTGACGTTAGCATAGCGGGACAATCACTTGGTTCAGGCATTCAAACTCTTTCTATTTAACAATCCAAAGTTTCTCACCAGCCTTCAGAACTTAAGATTTAATAAGTATAAAAAACGCTTGTTTGACTTTTACTAGAAACTGACTGACTAGAAAACATCTTTCATAGCGACATTTTAATTTTAAAAAAATTATAGGAGTAGTAGCTAGAAGAACCGAACGTCTGGATAGCTGATAGCTGGTAGCCAGTATCTATCAGCGAACTACATTCAGTAATTGTTTATATTGCTCACTTAAATTCATTCCAAGGTAAAAAAAAAATTTTTGTTTAATATAATTCTCCAATATACCATTACCTCTTTACGACTTGATCACAAATCACCTACATTTTTTTCTTCCACTTTCATTACATAAAATATGAATGTGTATTTACGAAACCCTTCCTCAAATATTTCTTAAACCATTATTTAAGAAATATTTGAGGAGAAACTCAACGAATTCTAAAAATGAAAACCGCGACAATATTCAGCGAGTTCTTTTAAAATTTTAAACGAATACGCAGACAGATCCAGATCAACGATTTTATTTTACTACAATATTCAGATGTGAGCCAACTTCAAAAAAAAGAGATTCTCAGTTCGACTATGTTATTTATGTATTTTACGCGATATCTTCGTCAACTAAGAACAGATTTATTGGAGTTTATTGTAGTTTATGGGAGTTTACTCCTTAAAATTCGTTTTATATATAGCGCACGGTATGAAAAATAGATGGGTAGTAAAATCTAGGGTTGACAAAAATTGTTTTCCACTGCGCAACATATTCGCGCATCTCATATCGCGAAATGAATAAACTAATATAAGTCATAATTATATTTTCATATAATTTAATTTATGTAATATATTTTATCAAATCAATATAAATAAATATATGGGTTCATTTACTTCCCTTATTGTATATATTTTAAGACAATCGGTTTTGCGGTCACGCGCACAATTTTTTTTAATTAAATTGCTTATACTTCAAGATGCTTCAAGGGCGGTTCCATATTCGAAAAAAATTCAAAATACTCGATAAAGTTATTACTGTATTTAGACATGGAGATTATGATATTCCTTAGTCCTTTCTAGTTGAAGGGTTTTTTTTTTAATAAAAGCTTAAGTAAAATCCGACTTCAAATAACTAAATATAATTTTGCATTCTGAAGTCGGAGATTGAATTCTTTTATACACTTATAATATCTTCGCACCGACTACATAATGTCAACTTATTATTTTTTTAGTTCTTTGAATTAGGCTATAACTTTTTACTAAAAGTAGATTTTCTCAATAGTAATTCTTAATTACTTAAGAACAGATGGAAACAAACAAGGAGATGGGCAGTGGCGTCTTTCTGACAGGTAACAACTACAAAATAATAAAAACTGTAGTTGCCAACCTACTTGCCACCAATGGCACCGTGGCAACAATGGCAAATATCCGTCTTATTAGGCAGTCTTTGGTCGAGGCCTATGTTGAGCAGTGAACTTTGATAGGCTGTAATGAATCAATGAATGAAATTATTTTAGAACATATTAATGGTGTTAGGTAGGCTTCAGACTGGAACACAATAGTGTACACACGGCACCTTGGTTAGCATTGAGTTACGGCTCTGAGAGCCGCAGGTTCTAATACCGCATGGAACAAGTACTTGAATGGTCTACAAATAATTGTTTCGGGCTGCATGTTTGTTCTTGTGCAATTTATGTTTGTAAACTGCCTTCACAATACAGGAGAAAATCCTAGTGTGGGAATAGTAACGTTTTTTTTAAATGGATAAAATGTATGTAGTTATAAACTTTCATTTATACAAATATACATATATTGTCTGCGTTATAAATAATATATAATTTATAATCTATAAATAATTGATTTATAATAATTGTGTAGTCTATACTTCCGGTGCAATTCAAATATATAATAAATACTGTACGTTCGTTACGACGAGTTAAAATAAAATTAAATATCTTAACAGGCACGCAACCAAACTGTACCTATTGTAATATATTTGTAACAGTTCTAAGGAGCTTTTTTATCTCCCTTGTTCTATTCTAAACAATATATTTGGCGGAAGAAATAGGTAAGAAGGTTGTACCTACCCTGACAGACTTCAAGGCAGAAAAGGAGTTCTACCACCCAACAAAGTACCATTGAGACCAAAATGGTTGTATGTATTAAAGTAAGGTAGAAGTAGGAGAGTAAGGGAGGAGGCCTTTGCCAAAGAAAGGCAAACAGACAGGATTATGGAGACAATTGCAAAATCAGGAGCTGAATAGGAAAAAATTAAATAATATTTAACTGATTAACCTGTAATATTAATCTTTTTGTATCAATATCTGAATAAAGGGCTATTATTATTATTATTATTATATTAAATTAACAAAATTATATCCCTTCGAGATGCTTATAAAATTGTCCGTTAAAAAAATTAACAATCAAGAGTAATTATCATTACTACTTTTTGTTAGAGGTTAAGAGACTAACCAAACGTAACGTAGTAAAAGCACAAAATAAAAGTAGTAATACATAATTCTCGTTCCAAAATGGCCTCATTTTGTAAAGGGATCGAGAATGTTTTACCTACAATAAGTTCCAATTGGTCGTATTCCTTTGTACGCCATTTCACCCTACAGTTAAAGAAATTGCCATAACAAGTTAAACAGGTTATGTATTAATAAAATGCAAGATAACTTAATTTCTTGGAAAAAATCAACCTTATTTAGTGAGTATTTATTTAATATAATTTTTTTACAGATAAGGGTGACAAACGAGCACACAGTCCACTTGGTGGTAAGTGGCTGCTGTGGCCCATAGACATCTACATCTATCCTCGATTCAGAATCAAAATGCAGATGCGTTGTCACCCGTGAGGACTAAGATGGAATGCCTCTTTTCCAGTAAAAAGGGTCTCCGGTTCTCTACACTCACCATACGAAACACAGCAGCGTTATGCTGCTATTTCACGCTGGTATTCTGTGAGAGCGTGGTCCTACCCTGGTCGAACCGACCCATTCGTGCTACAACCATAATGTAGCTGCAGCGTGTTTCTACCGCGTAAAAAGCGTTTAAAGCTTTTGAAAAATATAAAAAAAAATCCTGAAGGTATTATTATTATTCAGTCATAGCTTAATTCATATAACTAGATGGTACCTACTAGATGAAAGGACTCCTTTTCTGCCGAGGAGTTACTATAGTATTTATTATAGTAGTACTATTATTTATTCTGTGGTATAGGTTGGCCAAATAATAGCTGCTTGCACTATTATTAGTACGACCAACGCCGTAGGTGATGAACTATCAAGCCCTTGGCACACTGTCGTTGGCCATCAATCATGAATGCAAAGAAAAATAAACGCATCGAGCGTTGTGAGTATCAAATACTATGGAATTTATACTATACTGGCACACTGAACCGCGCGTCTCATGCGCGGGCGTCTAGCGGCGCTTCAGGAGCATTACTTTAAAGTTTTATCATTGTGACTTGGAATTATAATCCGCATTCTGCACTGCAGTGTAAGCACTATTATTAATACTACTATAAGTTCCAGTCTGAAGGTTAAAGAGCCAGTATAATTACAAACTGTGAGGCATTCCATCTTATTCGTCAGAGGTGACAACGCATCTGTTCCTTCTTTGTTTGAAATTGGAACGCAGTAGGCACTTACCATCAGAGGGACTGTAAATTCGTTAGTCACTTTCGTTTTATTTAAAAAAATGTTTTTTTTTTCTCAATACAATATAATAAACAATTTTGTTTATTAGCTGGTACCCGGCGCGTTGCAGCCGCAGAAGAAATAATTATGGAAATACTTATTATACATTTTAAAATACATTTTTGCGCCACGCTGCAGCGTATTTTAGATGTTGCACGAATGAATCGGCTTAACTGGAGATTGACTACACTCGCACACATTACCAGCGTAAAATAGCAGCATGATGCTGTAACAAGGCAATCCAACATAGGCCTCGAGGGTGACGACGCATCTGCCTTTCGATTTTGAAACGAGGACGAATCGAGAATATATAAGCCACAGCATCCTCTTACCTTCAAGTGGACTACGTGCTCCTTTGTCATCTATAAAATAATATTATATAATTCATTTCATTAAAAAAATATTATTAATATATTATATTAATTATATATTAAACGCCAGGGAGCAGGGACTGAGCGCCCGATTTATTTAAAGTACGCGAGCAAAATCAATGCGTTATCGTTAGTGGCACAAATTTTTTAACAACAATATTTTTAACAACGCCCTGATTTACCAAATAACCCTTGATAGAATTTGTAATTTACTTCGAAAATTTCCAAAAATACTTTCTAAGATAACGTAACAGAATTTTCGATTTTCATATAAAAAATCAGAGAGACAAAGATAGACTGAACGCTACGTAAATTTCAAGTAACGCTGAAACCAAGCCAAAACTATGCTCAACTTATTGTAAGAACACGCCCTCACACATACACATATACATCTAAAATCATTTGCAACCAATTACATGGTTTTAGGTGCATACGTGTGCGGCCAACAGCGGACTTTTACGGATTATATTAAAGAAAGACAAAAGCAAGACGTGTGAGTGTGAGTGCGCGTCAAGAAGTTGACCATGTGTGCTCTCAGTATATATCTCTCTTTGTTGGTCTAAGCACATCTTTACTCATGTGGTCTAAGATAGAAAAAGCGGTCAAGTGCGAGTAAGACTTGCGCCTTGAGGGTTCTGTATAAACTTAAATAAGTACCAATTTTCATCAAAATAATATTATAAATAATTACTGAAAGTAATTAATAATAAGTAATGTATGCACCGAACAATACATACATACATACATACATACATATAATCACGCCTCTTTCCCGTAGGGGTAGGCAGAGACCACTTCTTTCCACTTGCTACGATCCTTACATACTTGTTTCGCTTCGTCCACTTTCATTATTACCTTCATACATGCTCTTCGGTTTAGGGTACTCTTGACCTGGCCTTTTTTCAAGACGTCCCTGATTTGGTCGAAACGTCCTCCTAGGTCTACCTTCCAACACTTTCATTCACACTCGCCTTATACACTTTTTCGTCAATCGTTCTTCATTCATTCTCTCGACATGGCCAAACCATCTCAGCATACCTTTCTCAATTTTTGTCACTACATCTTCTTTCAAATCACAACGTTTCCTTATCTCACTATTTCTTATCCTGTCACTCAATTTATCAACAATACTCTAACGAAAAGTCAAATCTGATTAAAAGACAAACTCAACTTTGGAAAAAAATGTTCTCCCATTCATCGGTCGATGCACTAACTGCAAATGTAAGTTTTTAATGGCAATAAATATACATATTTTTATGTGGTACAACCTTAGCATCTAAGAATACAAATATGAATTAACGGTTTTGCGGTACGGTATTGCCAAATTTTATCATTTGAGGTCAACGCGAAGTACGCTTATTATGAGATCGCATTAGAGCCGTGGTAGCTCAGATGGTTAGCGCTCGCGATAAATTTCACAGTACGCGAGCAACCTGGGTTCGCGCCGCGCCGGCACCAATTAAATTTTTAATTGCAATTTTAAGTGCTGATTTACCACGTGCTCGGCGGTGAACGAAAACATCGTGAGGAAATCTGCATGTCTGAGAAATAAGAAAAAAAATTAGTATTTCGAAGACATGTGAAGTTCGCCAACACGCATTGGGGCAGCTTCCTTGCCCTGAAACCCTCTCAGAAATGAGAGGAGGCCTGTGCCCAGCAGTGGGACGTATATAGGCTGTAACTTTAACTTTTTTATTAGAGTTCAAACTATCACATTAAAACTTTCTCATATTTCGGAGTGATGATGATCTCAGAATTTAAGTTTGATTAAAGCCTTTCGAATAGTGAAAACCACTCTAAAATATTTTTGTTCATACTCCAGTACGAACGTAAAAAAGAGGAAACGTAAACGAAAACGTAAGAAAGAGGATGATTCTCTTTCTTCAATAAATCATTTTCTGTTACAGCTGTACGCTTGTGGAAATCCTTGCATCTACATATTCGTCGTGTTTAATCCCTTTTTTGCTTCAAAAATCAACTGCAGGCTCATTACTTGGAACTCTAATATTTCCCATCATACTACTTATCCTTTCTTGTATCTATCCTACTTTCCTCAACTGTCATAATCTTGTGTTTTTATTTTCATTTTATTTTTTAACTTAATTTTATATTTTATGTACAACTCTCTCCTAGCCATTCAGAGAACTTTTTCATCCAAACTACTTTCTGTCAGTTTCGAGTCAATTACCCCGTAAAATAAAAACATTCATACAAAATATATATATATATATATATATAATGAAAAATAAGTAAGGTTCGTTTTTTCATTTTGAGGTACCGAACCCTAAAAATGTAAATTTTTCGTTCGTGTTTCAGAATGTATGAACAGATTTATTACAAAAACGGTAGAACGTACGAAATTAGTTTAGGACACAAAGGAGCACAATCTCGGAACACTATTTACTCCTGACACAATAACTTCTTCTCATCCTTAAAGCAGCTATTGATACGATTTTTTCAACCGTATTGTGTCTCTCGTCTATGTAATAAAATCTAAAATTTCTTTTTCGTTACAATCATCTTAATGTTATTACAATGTATTTGAATTAGCAGTTCAATTATTTTATATTGAATGAACCAGTTAAATCTAAAACTTTATAAAAATAAATATTAAAGAGTAATTTTAAGCAAGTAAGACATGCAGGGAGTCGATGGATGCAGGTGGCAAAGGACCGTGCTTTATGGTATTCCTTGAGGGAAGCCTATGTTCAGCCGTGGACTTGTGAAGGGCTGTAATGAAGATGATAAATTTTAAGCAAATCATTTTTAGATTTTATTTAGATTTTTTTAAATTGAAAAAAAAAGTATTTTCCATACCAAAATCGAAGGCCTAAATCCAATCGAAAGGGTTTAAGCTCATGAAATCAATCCAAGGCCAATAATCAAATTCAAAATTTGGCTTTAAAGACAAAAATAATCTTTTAAAAATAATAACTCCGTTGAAGTATTCAAAGTATTATACTATTCTGTAAACCGATTGTGATGAAACACTGCCATTTGCACATTCGCCATGCTTCCATTATGTTGGGGGACTTTCCATAGTTGCCATAATTGGCAAGCGGGCTGGCAACCCCAGTTTTTATTATTTTGAGTTGTAATCAGGAAGATGCTGCTGCCCATCTCCTGTTTCATTTTCCCTCTGTCGCTTCTTACGACACCCTCAGGACGATATGGGGTAGTGGATATCCTTACACCGCCACTACACGGCAGGCGATATTTGCAGGACCAGACGCTGCTCACCGTCACATATCGGTGTTACTGGTTTTAATTAGAAGGTGGTTAATTCACCATGTGTCTAATATTACCTATGTAGTGATGGTGTAATCCACTACCCCATATTGTCCCGTGGGTGTCGGAAACCGATACAAAACATGGGCAGCAGCATCTTCCTAATAACAACTCAAAGTAATAAAAAACTGCAGTTGCCAACCCGCTTGCCAAGCGTGGAAACTATGGCAAATATCCCCCTATTAGACAATCTATGGGAGAGGCCTGTGTTCAGTAGTGGACTTTAAAAGGCTGTAACGATAACGGTAACGATAATAACTAAGAAATAATCACTAAATGTTGATTGGCAATCAGTCACAATCGCTCCATTGAGACGGGGTGTTCAAGGGCTTTGTACGCGCTCTTAAGTAAGAAATTCCTGGTATATTAATATGTAATTGTTTTCTCGGAAAAAGCTATAAGGATTTGGTAGGAACTTTGTATTTTTTTTTTCTTTTGCAACGCCGTGCGAATTTCGGTTAGCCAGATATTAATAATAATGCAGATAGAAAATGCACAAAACCGGAGGGAGTATTTCAAATGCTTATTACTTTATAATAAATTCAAAATCAATAAATATCACATAAAAATAAAATGTGTTTAGCATCTTCCGTCATCGAATGAAACTATCTATTGAATAAGCGGTTATCTGGTCGTCAAAGGGACAAATAGAGTTATTTCTCCGGTAGATAAAGTTATTCGTCGAATTTAGGTTATTTTTTTCAAGTGGTGGAGCTAAGCTGCAGTAATATTATGGTTGTAGCACGAATGGGTCGGCTCGACCGGGATAGGACCACACTCTCACAGAATACCAGCGTAAAATAGCAGCTTAATTCAGCTGTGTTTCGTATGGTGAGTGTAGCAAACCAGAGACCCTTTTTGCTGGAAACGATTCCATCTTAGTCCACGGGGGTGACAATGCATCTGCATTTTGATTCTTCATCGAGGATTAACGTAGATGTCTATAGGCCACAGCATTCACTTATCATCAGGTGGACTGTATGCTCGTTTGTCACCCCTATTCTATAGAAAAAAAAAGTGACGATTGAAAAATTCATTTATTTCTATCTGTCGCTAACGCTATTTGTCAGTTTATCTGCGGATTGGAAAAACGGCCTTTTAATAAATTAATTAAATGAAGGACTACAAATAATCGCAAACCAGTAACGATCAGCTACTATGGCTGCGATTTTTATTTCCGTTCCGAGAAAACACGAAGTTTCAAATGTAAGCCTTTGTGTGCACTTAAATCTTGACAAGCGTCATTTTACGTCAGACTCGGAATAGTGACGCCGACAAAGGATAGGTACAATGATTTGTGCTCCTTTGTGCGCCACGTCACTAATAATAAGAGAAACTGACGGTATAATCGTATAGGTTGAACATGAGAAATCAAATTAATTTGCTGAGATCCACATTCAAAAATAAAATATATTTGTTTATTAACTACTCTCTTTTATTGCGAGAGGCAATATGTTTTTTATAGAAAAGGAGACAAACGAGCATGCCCCCATGATGGTAAGTGACTCCGGCCCTTAAACAACTGCGACACCAAAGAAATTGCAGGTGCGTTGCCGGCCTTTTAAAAAGGTATTTTCTTGAAGATCCCCAAGTTGTAACGGTCCGAAAAATCGCTGGTGACCGCCAATTTCACAAAGTAGTCAACAAAGTAGGCAGCGCCTTAAAGGAAATACGACAAAGGAGTTCTTATTTGCGGTAAGCGTGCAAAAGTTCACATGTTAGAACTTTTTCTCTAAATGTCAAGCACATCTGTTCGCGTTGCGCCGTGCTTATTGCGGATGAGGCTCTATCGAGCGACGACCGACCTTTGTGGGTAAATTCATCCAAAACTTCCAAACACAAATCAGTGTGACCAACCTAACTACCCTAAATGTTGAATACGGCTAAAACTTTTAGTAAATACATACCTTCTGACACATTCTTGAAAATGCCTATGTGCAGCATTCCAGCAGTAGATTTGCAAGGGCAATAATTTTCTGGTACAACTGCTACCTTCACCACACCATAAACTACGTTCACGCCAACCACCAATATGTAGCTCTTCACAAATTGACTTTTTTTCTCATCTTAAGCGCTGAAAATCAGAGTCTACTATATATGTGCGTGCGTTCCGTGTACAGCCTTATGTAGCCAAAAAAAAACAATGCATGTTGGAAAACTAACCACTGATTGTAACCCTCAGTGAGCGAAACGCCGCAAACTGCGTACTGTACGCATAGTGTTCTGCTCCATTTATAATAGTGATGGGCGCCCGCTGCAAAGTTGAAAGCAAGTGCGACCGCGCCCTCAATCAATGTAACGCAATCATATATTATTTTATTAAGGTTCCGTATCCAAAGGGTAACCAACGGGACCCTATTACTAAGCCTCCGCTGTCCATCTGTCCGTCCGTCCGTCCGTCTGTCTGTCAGCGGGCTGTATCTCATGATCCGTAATAGGTAGACATTTGAAAATTTCACAGAATGTGTATTTCTGTTGCCGCTATAACAACAAATAATAAAAATTAAAATAAATTAAAATTAAAAGTGGTTCCCCTACTAGAAACGTGTATTACGATGGCACGGAACCCTTCATACGCGAGTCCGACTCGCACTTGGCCGATTATACTAGCTTTTGCTCGCCCGCAGCTTCGCCTGCATAAAGGTCGGAAAAATCACAACCAATGTGTTATTCTAAGGCTGAAGACAGTATAAAAAGGTAATTACAGAATTACGCTTTAGATTTATCTACAGAAACCGTGCATTTTTTTTTCGGGAAAGTAACCTATGTCACTCTCCGGCTCGTAAGCTATTTCTTTACAAAACATCATGTATATCCGATGCCCCGTTGCTGCGTGAAAGAAGGACAAACCAACAGACACACTTTTGCATTTATAATATTATGCTAAGAGATGTAGGTAGATTTGAGAAATATTTAAAAAAAAATGTTCTTTTTGGATCTATGTGCTTCTATTAAAATGTCACTCACTATCACCACACGTCAATTTATTCCGTTCCATGGTGGACATCATAAGATACACATTTGACCGATCCGTAGCGCAGTGGCTTAGCGATGAGTTGCAGCGCTGGGGGCCGCGGGTCTGAATCCCGCACGGAAGAAGTACTTGTATGGCCTACAAATAATTGTTCCGGGTCTGGATGTTTGTCCTTGTGCAATTTATGTTTGTAAACTGCCTCCAGGATACAGGAGAAAATCCTAATGTAGGGGTAACGTTTTTAAAAAAATAAAAAAAATCAAATTCCTAAAAGATCTCATGGGCTCCAATAAATAGTGTCTACATGTTAACCGTACGTCGTGCTACGATAGCCAATCCACCCACCAAGAATAGAATAGAAAATAATATGTTTTATTCAATAAAGTTAACAAGAATACTTATTGAAAGTAATTTAAGCTTTACCACTGATTCGGAAAAAAACTGTGTCCTGGGAAGAACCAGCAAGAAACCCAGCGGGACTTTTTTTATATATTAATTTATAATATAATCTCTATATATAAAAATCAATTGCTGTCCGTAAGTCTCGCTAAAACTCGAAATTGGCTCAACCGATTCTGATGACATTTTTTGTGTGTGTTTGAGTGGATCCCTGGATGGTTTGGATTCAGAATTGGACCCGATAGATGGAGGTGTTATCGAGATCCAGAAATCACCCGTGCGAGACCGGGGCAGATCGCTAGTATTTTAAACAATTAAAAATGAAAACATTTAAAAACATCATGGTAGCGATCACCTCATTCCCAGGAGTTATTATCAATCATGTACACTTTACCTCTTAACCTATAATAAACAATTTGTATATTTTTATAGGTATTTTAAAATACTAAATTTAAAATAATAATTCTAAAATAAAAAATGAGTATTAACAATAAAAACAATGCACATATGAGCAACACAAACTTCATTGTTGGTTTAGTGTTTGCAAGCGCAACTTCTGATCATGTGTTCAGATCAGAAGGTTCAGATCTGAGACTACGGACTTCCATTTGGCACGATCCTGACACATTTCTCATTCACATCTATAATATATCTACACAACCATAGCCGTCGGTTAAGGGTACTCTCACAAACTAATAAGAAGGGTACTCTTAACTTGGTCCATCTTTAATATTCAATATATGGGCTTATCTGACAAGTAAATATTTATAAGCATACTACACGTGGTAGAGCCATGCTGCAGCTATATTAACAGTATAGTTGTAGTACGAATGGGTCGGCTCGACCGGGGAAGGACCGCGCTCTCACAGAATATCAGCGTAAAATAGCCGCTTAATGCTGCTGTGTTTCGTATGGTGAGTGTAGAGAACCGGATACCCTTTTTACTGGAAAAGAGGCATTCTATCTTAGTCCTAACGGCTGACAACGCATCTGCATTTAAATTCGCAAACGTAGATAGATATAGATGTCTATGGGCCACAGCAACCACTTACCATCATGTGGACTGTGTGCTCGTTTTTCACTCTTATTCTATAATTTAAAAAAAAAACATGTAAATGTTACAATAGTCAATTAAGTATTAGATTATTATCAATTTTTTTACAAAATTAATTAAGAGTTAAATCTCATATTGCTGTGCCCAATGTGTATTAATTGTGTACCTAAGTTTGTTTTATGTATATAGTTGTTCCTGTGCCTAACTTCTGCTAGCACCTCACAGTAATCATTTAAGAGTAGGGTAAGATACAGGTAGGGTTTGAAAGTACCATTAGAAATGCTCGTTAAGCCACTTCTAAAAATTTTATACTTATTTTGGGATGCCACCCAAAACCGGTATGCCATATAATGTAATGATTGACTGCCATAGTGCTTGCTATATATGTAAATACGCTTAAGTAGTGTTGCTTCCAGAAAATGTCTCTGTATCATAAAGGTTGCAATCAGTTTTCTAACTCTACCACATAGGGTCTTTACATGCGCTTTAAAGCTCATATTATTGTCTTTTTTGACTATGTCCTACAGTGGATATTAACGGGCCGATGAAGAAGAAAACCGTGTATTACTTAGTTATTAGTACTTACTTAGTATTTTTATTTATTTATACTTTTTGTACACGTTAATAAAAAGTTTTGCAAAAAATAAATAGAAATAATGTGAAACAAAAAAGAACCGTGCCGGTGCCGTGCCGGTAAATGGAAAACCGCCCATTGGTGGTGACGGGTATATGCACGCAATTGAGCGAGGGTGGGAGGTCCCCTTCAAACTGGGCAGGACACATTATTTTCTTTCTTTACGCGGAATTAAGTAAACTAAGTTATAACAACTTCATTATAATGGATTTCCGTAAAGTAACGCCTGTTTCTATTAATTATCATAAACTTCAACAAAAGTAACCAAATGATTTCCACTATGTGGCAATCAATAGGGGAGGCCTATGTTCAGCAGTGAACTTTACAGCCTGTAATGGATGGACAACATAAGAAAAACTTTCTTTTATTTTATTATACTTAGATTGTTTGAAATGTGTATATATTTGAGTGCCACTATTTTTTCGTTTGAGAAAAGCAGAAAATTAATTTAGAGCCCTCAAAAATTAATTCAATCGCATATCCCTCTTTTATTAAGTGAATTTAGTTTTGTGTGAATTTAAAATGAGCAAGGAATGTGCTTCTTATTTCCTCTAAAAGACGCTAATACTCGGTTGCCGAAATTTCATTCGGAGCGGCCGTTATTACGAGCTTATGAAGTAATTCAAAATTTCCTTGAAAATGTACGCGTAATCCGTCTATTTACATATTTTATTTTAGGGAAGACAAAAATTATTTCAATGTCAAAATTTTTCTTTTATCATTTTTAAGCTTAGTTAGCTGTATTTTTGTATGTTCCAAATTACAATAAAAACAATATCACTGAACCTTGATATTTAGAAAACTTTTACTACCGATTGCTTATTTGCTATATAATTTAAAACCTATCTCACTAAATTCCATTTATTTATTTAATATTTATTATACTCCTTATAATAAGAGATATAAAGGGCGGACTTAATGTCTTATTCAATTCTCTACCAGACAACCCTGCATGATTTGAGAAACTGTAGCAGGTGTAAACAATTTACTTAATGAAATAAACAAATGAGTAATAAAGATACGATATAAAATGTCGGAGAAAAAGTTTACAGTTTTATTTGTTTATATAGAGAATATTTATTTTTTTATTTATCTTATTTTATTGTTAAATGAAACTAATTTTTACGGATTATATCGCGTTTAATTTTACTTTTTAACTCCCGACGTTTCGGGTGCTTTACAGCACCCATGGTCACGGGGGGGACTGAGGTGTTTGACGTCCCAATGTCATAGTTAGCCTCAGTTTTTTATATTAAGTTTTGGTTCGATCTACGCAGAATGAGCTTACAGTATCTTGAAGTCTAGCAGTGGTATACTTGGGTTTGGATTTAATTTTATTAATTATAGGATCCCAAGCATATGGCAGCACCCATCCATCTTCTCTTTTGAAATTAGGATGTTTTTAAATTTCAATAGCCTCGCGAATCATGTAGAAATCGGTGTTCTTTTGTGAGGATTTGTGGTCTATCAAATCTAATGTAATGGCGGAGACTATCTTGAACATGTTCACAAACTGCAAACTTCCCAATACGTCGGTGCTTCAAGTCAGCTATATGTTCTTTTACGCGGGTTTTTATAGATCTTTTTGTTTGTCCTATGTAGGAGAGACCACATTCACAATCCAGTTTGTACACTCCTGGATCTTGTAGAGGGATATGACACTTGACGGATGGTAAAAATTGACTAATCTTCTTCGGCGGCTTGAAGTATGTTTTAATGGAAGCTCGCTTCAAGATGTTCACATCATCTTGTCTGTGACTCCTCTGACATAGGCTAGTACAGCAGGCATACGCTCGACAGTGGCCGGCTTCACTCGGTCACTGTGACGTAGGCGCAGGACCCAAGCTTGTTGTCTTGCAGTACTTGCTCGACGTGCTGAAGCTCGGCGGCCAGATGTTTTCTGTCACAGATCCCTCGTGCTCTCTGAAACAAAGATTTTCCCACGGTAGCTAACTTTGATGGATGATGGTGCGATTCACCATTTAAATATCGGTTGGTATGAGTCTTTTTCCTATACACAGTGTGACCAATAGTGTTATCAGGATTTCGGATGACTAAAACATCTAGGAAAGCTAAAGAATTTTATGCCTCTAACTCCATTGTGAATTGTATTTTAGAGTTTATGGAATTAAGGTGGTTTAAAAATATAGTTACTTTGTCAGATAGTAAAATTGTGAAAGTATCGTCTACGTACCGCTTGTAGAATCTTGGATTTACAGGAGCAGTAAGAAGGGCTTTCTCCTCAAAGTCCTCCATGAATATGTCGGCGACTACGGGAGATACAGGTGAGCCCATCGCCACACTGTCTACTTGCTAATAGAACTCTTCCTTCCACAATAGATAGCCAGATGTAAGGCAGTGTTTAAGTAATACTGCATATTCTGTGAGCATGTTGTTATCTTCTAGCTTCCTAGTTACAATTGAGATGCAGTATTCAATAGGTAAGCATGTGAATAGTGACTGAACATCAAAACTGACCATAGTTTCATTGTCAGTGAGATGTAGTCTTTATCTCACTAACAAAAGGTATGAATCCTTTGTGTGTCCTCTGGTATGTCCTCTCAGTGGTGATAGTATTTTTGCCAAGTGTTGAGCCAACTTATAAGTTGGTCAATCGATCTGGCTCACTATAGGACGTTGTGGAGCGTTTGGTTTGTGTATTTTCGGTAACCCATACAACCTCGGTGGTTTGGCACATGATGGTATTGTCGAATTCACGTCGAGATCTAATTTTTCGGAGTATTTCTTTATTAAATCAGTAGTTGTTTTAAGTGTATTAGTTGTAGGGTCTATTTTGACCTTTTTGTATGTACTTTCGTCCGATAAAAGTTTTTGTATTTTGAAATTATACTCTGATGTGTCCATTAGTACCGTAGCATTTCCTTTATCCGCGCGGAGAATCGTAAGCTCTGGTCTATTGCGTAAGTTGTACAACGCTTTAAACTCGTCTTTGCGGAGATTTAGTTTCGGCGCTGAACTTCGACGTAACAAGGACGAAATGTCTTAACGTATGGCCTCTAAATCCTCCTTACCAATATTATTCTTAAACAGACAATCCTCAACGCTACGGATAATTTCTTCGTACAGGATTTTTGCAGTGTTATTGCAAAATTCAAGCCCTTCGACAATACTTTTATTGTAGGTTCGTCCAGTGTTTGTTTTGACAGATTATAGACCGTGCGTTGTTTGTTGTTTGCGTCTGTGGTCAACGGTTGTTGCGTTTCGTTTCTACGTTGCCATGGATGTTTGGAATTTGATTTGATAGTTAATTTTTGATATTTTTCTATTTGTTTATTTTTTCAAACACCTCAGTCCCCCGTGACCATGGGTGCTGTAAAGCACCCGAAACGTCGGGAATTAAAAAGTAAAATTAAACGCGATATAATCCGTAAAAATTAGTTTCATTTAATGTGTAGTCTTCACGTAAATATAAGAAAACATTATTTTATTGTATTATTTATTACCAGTTACATGTACAGAAATTGCGATGAGTCTGAAAAAGAAAAACTAGATAATTAAACAGTTAAAATCATTATCGTATAAAGACCATTTAGTGGCGGTTAGAATATTTTCTGTCCCATAACGTCCAGTCGTAAGAGGCGACAGAGAGACACAAACGGGAAATGGAAAGCAGCATCTTCCTAATAATACGTAGAAAATAAAAATTGTGGTTGCCAAGCGTGGGAACTATGGCAAATATGATCCCCCTTTTGAGGCAATTTATGCAGAGGCCTAAGTTTAACTGTGTACTTAGTTTATAGTTTAGTAGGTTTGAATGATGATGATGATACAAAATATAGGTAAAGTGTTTATAAGTTAATTCACATCCTAAATTAAAGTCGAACGTCCACCGCAAACTAAACTAACTTAGTTTATCTTAGCTCGCATAGCTGAGCCAGTTTTTTATACATGTGCAAATATTTTGCGGTGGACGCACATGTATGAAAGAGCTAAGATTAAACTAAGTTAGTTTAGTTTGCGGTGGACGTTTGGCTTAAATAATTAATAGTTTATATAAACTTACCAGTGGGAGGCCGCCCAACACTGCGCTTGCCAGTACGAGGCTGCCACTTGAAAACCTTTCTTTCCCCAGCAAATTAATTACAAGGTAATTACAATACATTAATTTAACATCTTGAAGACGCGCGTACGGGCGTGCATGTGCTATATGAGTGTGAAACAGAGAAAAAGTGTATATTTACGTATTTATGTATGTATAACATACAAACTTTGTTAGAATTTACTATGAAAAAGTTTTTTCATCAAAAGATTATTTCCGAAAAATTTAATTTTATCAAAATGTTGTAAATTAAATAAAAGTTTTTTTAATACGTATATAATGTAATATATTTGTAACGAGACAGAATTGTTCCTTGTAAAATGGCGGAACCCTAAAAACTGTTCGTTTTTAGGTACATAAACTCGTAAACAATACCTGTATTAGCATATAGATGTTAAAATAAATAGTCTAAAGCCTATGGGAGCACTTTGCTAGGGGCGCAGTCAGAAAGGTCCAGCGCTCAGAAATTTATTTACATATCTGTGTTCGGGCGCTTGGATTGTGCTATAATCTAAGCTCGCGTAGAGCATAAAAACATTTTGAATTTGTTGCACTTATTGCTAAGAAGGGAAAATTAAGGGCAAGGCTTTTCGACGAAAAGGGCCTTCATTACTGAAAAATCTACGTAATTTTTTTATACAAGAAGACGTAGAGCTATTACAATTACAATACTTAAAAACAATGGCATCCATTAGATTCGCGTTTTTTCATTTTCTATAAAGAGTTTTATGAATACCCCAATTTTTATTTACTACAGAAGGAAAATAGATAGTATGTAACAAGAAAAATGTTGGATATGAAAGCGGATGGATATAAGAGTAGATAGGGAGGCCTAAGAAAGATGGATGGACTGTATGGATATGGATGATATGCATAAGAGTGAGTGAAGAGATGATGGCTAATAGAGGAGAATGGAAGAGGAAGACATGCTATGCCGACCCCAAATAACTTAGAAGGGCAGGAAGAAAAAGAGATTTATAAGCTCTTATAGTTATAACATAACTTAGTGCGACACGTCCAATGCGCGGTAAACGGTAAAACTGTAGTAACAAACGAACTTAGAGTAAGTAATTTAAAGTGTGTAAGAGGTAAGAGCCACCCCGTACCCATTTCCATAACTAACAGCTAGTGCACTCACCTCGCATATTGATAGAATTTAGGTTCATCCGGCTTTGATTTACGCATCTAACCGCACTTACTTTTGTCGCGACGATTTTCCCTGTGAGAACCCTTGGTACAAAAAATAGAACACACTTTTTGCGCCATAAAATGGCGTGTAGTAAATTTTGTATTTATTTTATATTGTATTTATGCATATTGTGCTATATATCACATATTTAAAAGTGCACACTGACCTTAGTTTTGATAATTATTGTTTTCTTGTGATACACACATTGCGATACGTATTGTCTCTTTGTCACTCACACAATCTAATCATTGTTCAGGCACTTGATCCGATGCAGTACTTACCTAAAATTTAAATATCAAAACTTTAGTATAATAAACAATATACAAAAATACATAATATTAAGTTAATAAGCGTGATAAATTCTTGTAAACTTATAATCGAATCGATTGGTTGCAACTTGCTAAATTAATAATTTTCATTTAGTTACGTTCAACTGCTTCGTACCTATATAATCGATACTTGGTCTTACCGTCGGATAACATATCAATTATGTATGAATGACATTATACCTCTAACCATAATCACCTATGCATAACATCGTGGACTATGTTCGAATCAACCTTCCTTTTTTTTATTATACATAAACGGCTTTTACACAGTCACACAGTCACACAGTCTTTGCGTCGAAGGGTCAAACTCTTCGACGCAGTGGCTTAGCAATGAGTTGTAGCGATGGGGGCCGCGGGTTCGAATCCCGCACGGAACAAGTATTTGTATAGCCTACAAGTAATTGTTCCGGGTCTGTATGTTTGTCCTTGTGCAATTTATGTTTGTAAACTGCCTCCACGATACAGGAGAAAATCCTAGTGGGGGGGCTAACGTTTTTAAAAAAAAAAAGGAAAAATAAATAAATAAAGGAAATGTACTTACAGATATTCTTATGCGAAAATCCCTGCTCATCCACTGTTTGCTCTACATTCACACATATGGAGGAGCCTTTGTATTTTGTCAATTACAGCCGACATTCGTCCCACAGCTGGGCACGGGCCTCTGTTCATTATTGAAAGAGTCCGCCGCACCCGCGTTCCTGATGCTCTTTAGCGGACTGCACAAATTCTCACCAAGTTTTTCTTTTCCCTCCTGTTCTTGGTAAATAAGCGCTTAAAATTGATAATGCATGTTTGTTTGTTTTTTTTAAATACACATATGAATCCTCACGTAAAAATTATCGGTATATACTTAATCTGTACATGAATTTTACATACCCAACATGCAAATATCAAACATATTATTATACCACATTACAGCGAGCGAATAATTTAGCTTCCTACGAATATTTTTCTCCGTGTCCATCCCATCCTAAGTGCAGTTTTAAAAGTGTTTTTATAACGTATCAGACAAGATTATGACACGTATCATGTACGTTTTATGTCGATATTTTTATCAATTGCATGAAAAATATACGTAAATTCCAAAAACCATTCCATAACCGAAATTATAATTTAAAAACGATAAAATTGTGTATTACACATTTTCTCACTGATTTTATAGAATAGAATAGAATAATTTTTATTCAATATAGATTACATTTAAGCTTTACCACTGATTTGGAAAAAAACTTAGAAGTGGAATTTTTTCTCCGAATTTCATTTATATAGGATCTCTCAAGTATAACCTATTTAATAAAAACAAAGATTCATCAAAATCAGTTAACAATTGACGAAGATTTTCATAACATAAACCCTAGAAAATGGCGACCAATATTACCAGTGCGATGTTATCGACTCTACACACACATGCCCACATACTGAGTTAAGTCTATTTTGAAAAAGTTTTTGGCGCATTCAAATAAAAGGTATATAAGTGTATCCAGTAGTGGTTTAAATAAGCTGATAAAGTGAAGCTAAATACAGGCTTAAAGGCAAGGTTACTTCACTCATTTATCAGTGCCAGCCACAATCAACAATAAACTTTCTTTGTTAAGAAGTTCAAGCATTGTATTCAAGAATTTATTGCTTAAATAACTTTTGTGTGGTAATAATTAAGTGTTTTAGAACTAGCCTCTCCTTGAATATTTTATTATTGAAACATGTGTCGTAAAAAATCACAGCTAGCTAATTTCTTGCTGACTCGCTTATGTCTCTTTTTGTCAGGATTTCATTCATCAAAAATTTATAATTTTAAAAAATTTACAATATTATCATCGATTTAAAAAAAAACAAAAACCGCTGTTTCATTAATATTTCATTAATCTCTGTCGGATATTGTCAATCCAGATTCTGCCACAACAAAACCTCGTCGTTTTCAGCATTATACCTACGTATTATGTACTTATAAACTTTGTACGCAATATTTTTTGATAAAATTCATTCCATTCATAAAGTGTTTAATATTGTATATAATATAATTTATAATAAACTCTTTTTTTTCTTTTGTTTTTGTCAATGATATTTTTGTAATATCGTTGACTTTTATTGCTTGAAAATTATGGGTTTACAAATCATTCTCACGGGCATAGATTCTTCTACTGCTTGTTAACACGACTAATATAATATATCATAGTTGCATAATCATATAGCATAATTATATATAGCAATAAACGACAAAAAAACAAATATACATACAGCATAATCTGCCCGCGCCATTGTGGACTTAACCTGATTTTTAATTTCAGTAGAAATGTTAAAATCAAACAAATCCATTCCAATTCAATCCATCCATTTATTTAGTACAGTTAAATCTGAACGAGTCAACAAGTGTTAGGAATTTAAATTATAACCAATGACGCATTAAGGTTTGTGATAAGCCGCAATATATAAGGTAAATAAAATAAAACAAACAAGTCGATTTTGTATTTAGATTTTCTTTCATACTATCACAAGGCTGGCTGTCTGTAAATGATATGGGGTAGTGGATATTGTTACACTGCAACTACACGGTTGTCTAGTTTCTTGTACAGTTAAGAAGATATCTGGGCGGCGTTTAGTCCATACAAACGTATTCCTCTTTTTTCTCCCTGATAACCGACGTGGCTGGACAAGGTAGACGATAGAGAATGCCTCAGGCATTTAATCCTCTTATATACCACTTGTTTATTTGAAGTTATAAATAAATTAATAAATAATAATGACACTAAACTGTCCCCCGCGATTTCGCCCGCGTGGAATTTACTACGATTTCATGGGTTTTAATTTTTTTGCGCGGAACCCTACTTCTTTTTCTAAAATAAAAGTATACTAAGTTACTCCTTATAACACCAGCTATCTGCCAGAGAAAGTCCCGTCAAAATCGGTCCAGCCGTTTCGGAGATTAACCGCAACAAACAGGCAGACCGACAAAAATTAAAAAAATGTTTTTTGTTATTAGTACCATATATACTTTCATATGCATTTAGTAAAAAGCTGTTATTTTAACATTACAGACAGACACTTAAATTTTATTTATTTGTATAGATTTTAAAAACTAGAAACCCAAAACTACCTAGTTATACTGCCAATATTAGACATCCAGAAAACAATTAAACGCACTTAACAAAAAAAATCTTTTATATTGTTTTTTAGAAAAAATTAAAATCAATCCAGGTTTGGAGGAAGAAACAGGGGAATACAGAATTACGATTTCGTCAATTTCATGGGTATTATGAGTCTCGAACGACAGTTGTCTCGCTTGGCTGCTTAGATCTGTCATTTGGGTACAGGGCAACAGCAATAGGTCGTTAAAACTATTAAACAAATTTCTTGCAGCCAAGTTATCCTCTCCTTACGCAAAGCATCATCTTTGACGACTGACGCTTCTACTTCATATGATCGGCCTATTGCATTGCCAAGTCATTTTGCAAAAACATAGGGCAATGTCGGTGACTTATGATTTTTTAGTGGATTTTTTGTGAATTACGACTTATCAACTTGAAAATTTTCGAGGATATCACTTTCAAAATAAAAGCCCGTTAAATAAAATCAAGCTTGTAAAGTAGTCGTACCGTTAGTGTACATTATTCGCCACCGTATGTGAGTACAAGCAGGACGCTACCCATCTTCAGTGGCGCTGTTGTTGAGATCCAGAAATCACCCGTGCAAAGCCTGGGCAGATCTCTAGTAAATTATAAAGTAAAAAGTTAATTACCAACCTATTTACGGCCAACTGACCGTGTGGTGACTGTGAAAGAATATTCACTACCCCATATCATCCTGTGGATGTCGTTACTAGGCGACAGAGGGAAACAAATCAGGAGATGGGCAGCAGCGTCTTCCTAATAACGACTAAATATAAAAAAATGCGGTTGCCAACCCGCATGCCAAGCGTGGTAACTATGGCAATCTATGGGGGAGGCCTGTAACGTAACGGTTAACAACGGTTACGGTTACGTCCCACAGCTGTAAATAAACTTTTTATTAATTTATGAGAGGGTTATTGATTACTTAAAATATTTGGACCTGGCTTGCAAGGTGACTGACTTGTGGGGTGGTCTGCCCACCGAAATTATTCCTGTAGTCGTCTCTGCGAACGGGCTGACCCCGGTCGGCCTCTCGGGTCATCTGAGACAACTGGGACTCCGTGACGGGTCAATTATTTGTAGCCCTACAAATACTTGTTCCATGCGGGATTTGAATCCGCGGCGCTCAGCACTGGAACTCATTGCAAAGCCTCTGCGCCATGGATCAGTCTTATGTTCTTGGTGTTGACATGTTGATTTACTAATTGTATATTGATTGATTGGTTATTTACATAGAAATTTAATAATTTGTTACGCAGTATGAAATAACATAAATAATTACAAAAATCAAAAACCCACTGAACAAAAAAAACAATTTAAAAGTAATGCATTAAAAAGACCGAAACAAGATTGAGAATAGAAAACAAAATTAAAATAAACTATAAACAAAGTAAACTCTACTTCGGTTTAACAGACTATATAATGAGCTGAAAGCCTTAGTTAAATACCCGCATTAAGTTTAGTAGCAAGCGGAACCCATTAATTTTCTGTCGGTTTATAATTTGCAAATATAACTATAACTGGATTATATACTCCTTTGTCACATTTATCCTATTAAAAAAAGATTGGTACACAAAATCAGACAGTCCTTAGAGAAAAAGAAGGTGTTCCTGTCCTTGGCCCAGTACTTTATGTCATATATACATCAGATCTGCCAAAAACTGAAGATGTAACAACAGCAACCTATGCGGATGACACTGCATATCTAGCGAGTGACAAGTGACCCAGACGTTGTTTCACAAAAGCTCCAAACACAAATTAGTTGAATAGAACTATGGCTCCAAAAAACTGAGAATAAAGCCTAGTGTAAGCAAATCTGTGCATGCAACCTTTACTCTAAGAAAAAGAGACAGTCTATATAAAAGGAAAATAATTACCAACGAATAACTGTGAAAAATATTTGGGTCTACATATGGACCGAAGATTAACATGGGCCAACCACATCAAGACAAAGAAAAAAGAGGCAACAATACTGTACAAGACCTTCTCTTGGCTATTGGGAAGCAAATCGTTTACATGGTAGAACCATGCTGCAGCTATATTACTGGTATAGTTGTAGCACGAATGGGTCGGCTCGACCTGAGAAGGACCACGCTCTCACAGAATACCAGCGTAAAATAGCAGCTTAACGCTGCTGTGTTTCGTATAGTGAGTGTAGAGAACCGGACACCCGTTTTACTAGAAACGAGGCATTCCATCTTATTCCTCACGGGTGACAACGCATCTGCATTTTGATTCGTCATCGAAGATGGATGTAGATGTCTATGGGTCACAGCAACCACTTACCATCAGGTGGACTGTGTGCTCGTTTGTCACCCTATTCTATAAAAAAAAGTAAACATGACCTCTGTCTTGTTCAAATTTATAAACAAAACATTATAAGTAAAAAACTTACAAGATCAGCACAGCACTTATATGATGGAAATCCAACAGCCTGGCATTAGGACAATATCATCAGCAAGCACGAGACATCCCCACCGCTAACGTTGATATAGCATCAATTCCTGTTTAATTATTTTATAAAAAACATGAAAACAGTTTCAGTTCAGTCACAGTTTCGAGGATAGGTATAATACCAATAACAAGTAACAATCACGTTTTTGTTACATCAAGTACCTAAACTACGTCATAGCATTCGTTGGAATCCTAGTTTTAGACAGCGCAATTGGAATCCGAATATCTTTTGATTGGGAACTTCCTTTATTTGAAAGATAAATTTAATTTCGTTTGAATTGATAACGAGCAAAATAAATCCTCCTAATTTTAGGCAAAACATCTAAAAATTCTCTGGAAAGAATTTTATTACGAGTGAGCGCCGCTCAAGACCGTTTAAATAAATTAAAATATTTTCTCGAATTGTGTTACAGTTTTAATGAAAATTTCGTGTTTGGGATAAATCTATATAATTTAACTACATTTTTGGTATATTTTAGAATTTGTGGATACCATGGTATCTGATAAAATATCATAATATTATTATCAAGTTTCATTTTTTCCGCAGGGAAAATGAAAAGATGAAATAATATTTTTTTCTCTTCTCGTCTTACGTGACAGAGATTCATATCAGATATATTTAAGCTTACACGGCTAAAATTTTAGTCGTATTTTGTTTTAGATTTGCAATTCTTAATCAGATAATCGTCAAGCATCAATTCAATATTTGATTACTACACAACACTATTAAAAATAGTCCAGTCACTCATATAACAAAGAGGTCTTACAAAACTTTCATTAAAAAATCACTCGATCACAATACATCTACATCTTAATAAAATTTTTGAAGATATTCTTCACTCTCTGGTCTGGTCAAAACTAACCGTCTAACTATTGTCAATTTTAAGTTACAACCTTCATACGTTTCACTCCTGGGCACAAAAAAATTGTGACAAATTAAATGTGTGTTGCGGAAGTGAACGGCAGAGCCGGCAAGGGACGCCCTAACCCTAAACGAAAGTTTATCGACCAAATTGGCGATATATTCAAGATGGGCCAAATTAAGAGTGCCCTTAACCGACGAGCATGTGTGCGTAGGTTAGGTATACGGATGTGAAGGAAGCATAAGAGGTGTGTCAGGATAGTGTCAAATTTAAGTCCGTAGTCTCTATCTACCCCTCTGGGTGACAGGCTGGTTTATGTTTATATTTGTCCTAGGCACAGGTTTTTTTTTTGGAGTTTATGGCCTGGTATCTAGACCTTTAGGCCAAGTCTTAGGTATTTTTATTCGGTTTATTATAATTTCCCCAAATGTTTATTTATCCTTCATAGTACACTGCTTCACAATATGTTGATGCGTCACATTGTGCAGCCCTTGGGAGATTTTGACGGCAACTTGAGTCAGCAGACAGCTGACAGTTGGTGATGGTATCTCAAGGCGCCTAAGCAGATAGACACCTTATCTTGAGAATCACATCACCATCAGATCACTTGTTTCACCGTTTCAACTAATAGTTCACATGCACAGACACTTAATACACAAAATAGCACCACTTTTACATATCAAAATCTACTTCAAACAATAATACAGGAGTAACAAACCGCCAAAACTCCTAGGCACAGGTTGTGTGTCCACTAGGGTTGCCACCTTTTTTTTAACAAATATAATATTTTTTTTCCAAAAAAGGTGCAAACATATAGTACTGTTGGGAAATTCAGGACAAAAAGTACACATTTATTTTTAATCTTTACGTATTTTTCCATATACATATTTCTTTTTGCTCTTCGCTTTGGCCATCAATGATCTATTACCTTTAAAATAATTATAGGAATCTGAGCAATTTAGATTCATATTAAAATAAATTACAATTAATTTTTAATTAATTCTTTCTTCTTTCCATTTTACATTGATGCCGGAAAAAATTATTTCCGTAAAACTTACTTGTTCCAGACTTCCAGTCACAGTTAATATAAAAAGTGCGACAGTGGAATTAGGGGTAAAATATAGTATTTTTCGTACTATATTATTTTTCTTTAATATATAGTACAATTGACTGAAATATAGTACGATACTATATACTATAGTACGGGTGGCAACCCTAGTGTCCGCCAACATGCACAAAGTATTGCAAATTGCAATACGCATATCTGACATCGTGTCGTGTCTAAGCTAATGGCTTGCAATTTCTTTTTAAGCCGCGTCTCCACCAAAGTTTTGTTACCAACTTTTGTGTTGTCAACACGTGTTGGTAACAAATGTTTCTGTAATTACCTAGTGTTGGCAACAAAACTTGTAAACAATGTCGGGAACTGTGTTTCCATTTTCGGCGGCAACATCAAAGGAATACGCTTGTTGGAAACATTTGTCGGCAACATGTCTGTCACGTGGACGAACGAGTTAATCGACACATTAATTAATTTACGTCGTTCACAAAATATATTATGGGATGTGTGTAATCAAAATTATATTATTATTTATAGGTAGATCTAGATAATTAGGTACTTAGTTACTGACGCCATAGTTACAGATTTATTATTTGATTTTTCGATTTTTTCGCGTATAATGCCAATGACCTTAAAAATACGTTTAGTGTAAGTAGACCTCCCAGTACTAGTGACTGCCTACTAATGCAAGATCTGCATACACTGGTTATTAGTTTAATACTTCTCATTGCCACTCTCACTAATAATGAAGTCACGTGTCGCATATTTACAAACAAATAGCAAAAAATGTGAAACAGACAAGTGACGGCTCCGTGGCGCAGGGGTTTAGTAATGAGTTGCAGCGCTAAGGGCCGCGGATTCGAATACCAGACGGAACAAGTATTTGTATGGCCTACAAATAATTGTTCTAGGTCTGTTCTATGTACGTAAACTGTCCTTGCGATACAGGAGAAAATCCTAGTGTGGAGGTAACCTTTTTTAAAAAGAGAGGAAGAGAGACAACTAATGAAATTAATAATTTTGCTATAACCGACTTCAATATTAATACGCATTATTAAGGATAACTTCAAAACTATTGGTGTTTTTTTTTTTGCATACAATTATAAATACTGCGGCTGCCTGCATAATATCGTCACTTGAAGACATATTGTTGCCAACAAAACTTTGGTGGAGACAGCAAGTTGTCAACTAAAATGTTTCTCAAATGGTTGGCGACATGTTTCAATTCGGTGCGGAAACATCGGAAACAAAAGTTGATAACTTTTGTTGAGTTGCAAACAGTTGGAAACATAAATGTTGTCAACATTTTCGGTGGATACGCGGCTTAAGATTAACTGTTTAATACTCCAGCATGACATTGACGCTATATTTTAATGGAGCTTGAGAATATGATGGAATTCAATGCCCGTGCCGCAAAATATTCCGAGAGACATTCGCGCGAATTGTGGCAGGGGTAAGGGTAAAGGGGTAGTGGGGGCAAGGGCTCAGAGCTGGCTGGCTGCGAATTTTAAAGGGCGGCATTTTAGGAAAGAATCGGTTTTGAATAATGCCAATAAGAATCTCAAAAAATTTAAAAAACAGCTCTTATGTATTTTCCTTTATTTTCTATTCTCATTCAACAACATATTTAAAAAAAATAGCTGCGTGGTGCAGTGTATAAGAATTAGGCTGAGGTATTCCGACCTGCGGATTCGATTTTCACACTAAACAAGTGATATTTAAATGATATTTATATAATACTAGGTAGCAACGCGCCGGGTACCAGACCCGGCGCGTTGCAGCCACAGAAGAAACAATTGTGGAAATATCCTTTTGAATTTGGAAGAGTTATATTGTTTCATTAGGAATCATAATACATTATTAAGCCGATATTAAGCCGATATTAAGCCTAATAAGCCTATATGAATACGCCTTTTGTTGAAGAAATTACAAAAGGATTTTCTGATTATATGATATATTTCAATAAAAGCAGCAGACATAGTAGTTACGTGGATAACACTTTGTATATTATGCATGCATAAATTTGAATAAATTTTTATTGGGATTCATTGGATATAACCCCATAGAGGCCAGAATATGAAATGTTCAGTTAATAACATTGTGCAAAATCAAATTCACAAGCACATTTGCTGCTGTTTGTGTCTAGAGAGCCGTAGAGGGTCTACTTTTAGTAGGAATTTTAGTCTTCAGGTGAACTGGGTGCTATTTTGTCAACCTTATTCTATAAAAGTACTAGATAGGTAAATGAAGGATGATTTTGTCGAAATACTTGCGGTAATTTGAGACGTACGTAATAATTTGCTGTCACTCCCATAACTGATATGATATAGGCAGAAGTAACCAAGAAGAAGAAGAAAGAAATATAATTTCTGCCGTCAAGAAGCAGTGCCTGCAGCCTGCACTACTATGTGCCGATTGAAGGATAAGAGAGTCAGCATAATTACGGGCTGTGACTGTGAGGCATTTTATTTTAAATCTCAAGCTTTCTTCTTCTCTGCGGCTTTCTTAGTTTAAAATTGGCAACAGTCTTCAAGTGAAATGTTAGTTTGTATGTTACTCTAGTTTAAAAAAACAACAAGCGTAAGTCAACCTAGTTAATGCATTATAAATAACGCATCAACTGTGATCAAAACTTTATGAAGAAGAAAAGAAATGAACCATAAAATAAACATTGTTCTTTGACGTTGTTTTTGTAATGTATGATGTTGGTTTTTCAACTAGAAATTTCGTTATAATATAGTATGCGTTCTATGTAGCAACGGAATCTATCTTATGCATACCAGAATAATTGATTTAAAAAATAATTGTTTCAACTCTTGCTCTAGAAGCTAAATAATATGTATATACTTCAAAAAAGTACATATATAGCAGAAAATATTTAAGCCCGACGTGAACAATTGCCTTAAAATTCTAACAGGCGCTTCAACGGTTGTTTTAGATTTATTTTAACAATTTGCGTTACAATTTTAGAATTTCACTTCGTATAAAATTCAATAAACTCATATTCTCTTTCATCCATGCATTCAAAAATCACTCCGCTATTTTTAAAAAAATCCGAGCTATGTTATTTCATAGAATACTTACTAAATAAATACTTAAATAATATATTTATTTTCCCTACACACGGCGAAATTGTATTTAATGCTCAATTTTTTTACAGTTATTATTCTCTATTTTTCTCTTCATCTTTAGTCTGCGACAGATTCAAAAATGTTTCTTGGTCTAAAACCAGTCATCCAGAAAACGAATCAAATTTTTTATTGTTTTATATGAGGTTTGAATTCGGGTCAGGTCGGCACCTTTAGAATTTTTAATTACTATGTTAAGTGCAGATATCACAAGCTCGGCATTGAAAGAAAACAATTTAAAGCCGGCAATACATGCTGGCCAAGCCTTAGCCAACGCGAGCGTAGGCAAATTGATACAAGGCGATTGCTACAATCTACATGTTAGCCACGTTTGAATGAGTGAACATACTGACATGGCCAACTAACGTTTGGACACGAATTGCAGAGTGCTGGCGAGCGCCTTTGATTTGTGCAGAAAAACCGACACTGTTCCGAAGTGAGACCAGTCGTGGCGAGCGATCCCGGGTGGTGGCAAGCACGCCAAACGAACCGTATACACGTTGGCTCTCGCCTGCACTCGGCCAGCTAGGCGAGCGACGATGAGCAATGGCGAGGCTAGGCAAATGTTCTGTCCATATGTTGGTACTTGCCTTCGCTCGGCCAACATGTATAGCCGGCTTAAGCATTTAGATCACAATCATAATAACAAGATTAACAATTACAATGTCGTATGAAAGTCCCTAAAGTCCTAATCGGACAGAAGAGACAGAGCTACCTGTATATACTTTCCTCCCATACCAACCCATGCCAATTCTTTGCATTGTCATTCATATCCCTTTTAGTGATAAAGTTAAGAATTTAGGAATATATATCGACTCCTGTCCTATCCAACATGGTCACCACAGGTTAATGAAGTAAGTAGGAAAATGTTAAGCTCTCTGCGGATACTTAGAAATTTTCTTCCTACTGCCACTAAAGTTGCGCTTGCTCAATCCCTACTTCTGCCTATTCTGGACTACGCTGATATTTGCTATCTGGACGTTACGAAGCGCATTTAAATGAACTTTAGCGAATTCAAAATTTATGCTTACGATTATATTCTTATTCCATCATATTCTCTACGATATTTGAACTGCGTAAACATGATCACATTTCAGAGTTTCATAAACGTCTCAAGTGGCTGCCGATTCATCTTCGCAGAAATACTCACATCCTTTCTGCTTTATACTGCATACTTTTCAATCCCTCCACTCCACGTTACCTGAAAGACCGCTTTGAGTTCATCTTCTCCTCTCACGATCATCATCTACGTTCCACTAACAATGTTTCGCTTCTTATTCCAGCACATTCATCCTCCTTCCACTTTCTTCAATAAATCATTTTCAGTTACAGCTGTATTATTACGCTCAAAATTTATTGGTGGGCCCAAATGAAGGGTAAAGATTTTTCACAAAAGGAACAAAAACGCTCGCATTGAATTAAATAATTATGTATTGAGTATAAGTTATTCATCATCGTCATCATCATTATATCCCTTCACAAGTCCACAGCTGAATATAGGCCTCCCCCAAGGAATGCCACAAAGCACGGTACTGAGTCACCTGCATCCATCGACTTCCTGCATGTCTTACCAGGTCGTCACTCCATCTAGTGTTTAGGTAGACCGCCCGGTCGCCCTAAACTTCGCCTACTGCTACGAGGCTGGCACTCGAGAACCTTTTTTCCCCTTCGGTTGTCGGTTCTTCGAGCTATATTCTTCGAGCTATATGGCCGGCCCATTGCCACTTCAGCTTACTAATCGGGCTATGACGGTCACTCTGATTCTACTGCGGATATCCTGATTTCTAAGTTTATCACGCAAAGAAACCCCGAGCATAGCCATCTCCATAACTCTCTGAGCGATCTTGAGCGTCCTCATACGGCCAGCAGTGAAGGACCACGTCTCAGATCCATAGGTCATCACTGGCAACACGCACTGGTTGTACAATCTCGTTTTCAGGTTTTGAGGTGTACCTGACGAGAAGATGTGTCGTAATTCCCCGAAAGCTGGCCAGCCGAGTTGAATCCGTCAATTGACCTCTCGGTCGAATTTGGACTTAACTAGTCGGACTATTTGTCCCAGGTAAACATACTTGTCAACAACTTCGAGCTTAGTGCTCCCAACAACTACCGGCATAGGTGTGACATGAACATTACACATGATCTTTGTTTTGTCCATGTTCATCTTAAGAAATATCCGTTGGGTCCTCCAGCGATTCTGCCATATGTAATATATCGTCGGCAAATCGAAGGTGAGTGATGTACTCGCCATTGATGTTAATACCGTATCATTTCCAGTTCAGTAGCTTGATAACGTCTTCCAATGCAGCGGTGAAGAGTTTCGGGGATATAACGTCACCCCGTCTTACACCTCTCTGCAGTTGGATAGGTTTCCTACTCTGGTTCTGTACTCAGATAGCCATCGTAGCACTACTGTACAAACACTTCAGCACTTCGATATACCGTCGTCAACTTGGCACCGCTGAAGGAACTGTAGCACCGCCCAAATTTCGACGGAATCAAAGGCTTTCTCATAGTCCACATACGCAAGACATAGTGGCAGATTGTACTCCTCGGTCTTCTGTACAATTTACCGAAGGGTATGTATGTGGTCTATGGCACTAAAGCCTTTTCGGAAACCGGCTTGTTGGG
Organism: Parnassius orleans; assembly: GCA_029286625.1. NCBI lineage: Eukaryota > Metazoa > Arthropoda > Insecta > Lepidoptera > Papilionidae > Parnassius > Parnassius orleans. The sequence goes on along the minus strand of JAGSMP010000166.1, from coordinate 1,062,273 downwards.
GAGGCTGAAATTCGTCGAGTCTGCGTGCGAGACGATTCTCAATGACTCTCGAAAACAGCACGTAGACGCGGCTCAGAAGGTAAATCGGTCTGTAGTTCTGCAAAATAGCGCTGTGGCCTTTCTTGAAGAACAAGAGCACCACACTTCTGCTCCACGCCTCCGGAGTGGTCCCACCATGGAGGACGGAATTAAAGAACTTCTGAAGGATTTCAAGTACCGGTTTTCCACCCGCTTTCAGAAGCTCCGCTGTAATTCCATCCTCGCCTGGGGCCTTGCCGTTTTTAAGGTGCTGGAGAGCCATTCAAATCTCGCTCAGACTGACGTACGGAATTTCATCGGAATAGTGTCGGATAAGACTTGCTTTTGGATCTTTACTCACACTTGCGTGTGGCTCCAACGATGACGTGTACAGCTGCCCATAGAACCTCTCAATCTCACTCAAAATCCCAGGTGTCCCGGAAACGATGCTGCCACATTCTGTCTTCAACTTTGACAGTTGGCTCTTTCTGGCAAAGATTTTGGAGCCTTGATTCCGCTCGATCGCTTCTTCAATAAGAGCTGTATTGAAGTTGCGTAAGTCCCGCCGCATGCATTTGGAGATCTATCTGTTCAGTTGCCTGTATGCTGTCAAATCTGTTAAAGACTGCAGCTTCATTTCCCGTCTAACAGCCATGAGATTAAGAGTGTCATCGGAGAGTTTTTGTGTTCTTCTGCGGCGGGTTTCGCAGAACTTAGCTCCGACCGCATGGGCAGTTTCCACGAGCTTGTCATTCATATTGTCCACTGCATTGCAGTCTTCTAGGCACTGAAAACGGTTTTGTAACTCGAGCTGAAAGGTTTCGGCAGTTTGGATTAGAGCACGAGGGGGACGGAGCGTTGACTTCATTAGACGAGACCTCTCCAACTTAACGTTTAGGTTCAGTGTGCCTCAAACCATTCGGTGATCGCTACCAGTTTTCACCCTCGCGATCACTCAGACATCACTGAACAGTTGCCGTCTAGTCGTCATAATGAAGTCAAACTCATTTTATGTTAAACCGTAGGGGCTCGACCAGGTCCACTTCTTGTGGGGCCGCTTCTGGAAGAAAGAGTTCATCATAAAGAGTCCCTCTGTCTCCATGAAATCGGCCAGCTGCTGGCCCCTTGGGTTCCGTTGCCCTATTCCGAATTTTCCTATTTCCCTACCATCAGCTCACCGTTCTCTCTTGTGCCTAGTTTTGCGTTGATGTCTCCCATTAACACCGTATAGTGCGTTTTGGAGGAATGCATGCCTTTAGAGATATCCTCATACATTTCCTCCACCTCCTCATCGGGATGTGCCGAGGTTGGTGCGTAAACCTGTATGCCCTTCAACGAATACCGTTTGGTGATTCTGAGTATAAAGTACGCAACCCTCGTCGGTCGACACACTCACAATCTTTACAACGTTGTTAACGAGAGACTTGTGGACGATAAATCCGACACCTCCTTGGGACAGATGTTCGCCCTCTCGGTGATTCTAACAAGTTACCGGATTCGAGGATTACCGTGTCCTCCCCCTCTTTTTGGACCTCAGATAATCCCGTAATATCCCAGCGCAACTTGTCTATCTCTTCTTCCAGTTCCAGGATCTTCTTGTCAGGGTATGTGCGTTGTATGTTGCCAGGTCGAGCCGTCTTAGGTGGCAACCGAACCTCCATCGGAGATTCTTAGCACCCCTACCCCGCCGTTAGGGACTGGGGGCTGTTTCTTCGTAACTTTCATCATGGTGGGATGTTTGCCATAGTTGCCACGCGTGGCGAGCGGGTTGGCAACCGCAGTTTTTTTATTGTACTATTGCTGTTATCAGGAAGATACTGCTGCCCATCACCTGCCTGTTTCCCACTGTCGCCTCTTACGACACCCACGGGAAGATATGAGGTAGTGGATATTCTTAACCACCACTACACGGCACTATAACCTATTACTTACAATTAATACTCCTAGGAACTAAACTAGCCAAACAATTCAAATCAAATATACACTTTTCTTGCCTTTTGCTCAGCGAACTTATTTATTATATCATATCATTTATAGCAGAAGACGATTTCAGTTTTTTTTTTAAATTTTCTGCCTCTATAGACAATAGTGACAAGTCTGATAGCCTTTCCTGCTCCATAGAAGTCCTTTGAAATTTTGCTTAATACACGTTCGGGGCCCCTGTAGCCCGGGGGCCCCGTATCATTGATACGGCTGATACGGCGGTCGGCGGTAGCTACGCCCCTGACACGGTTATAAATCTAAGAATGTCAAATTAAAAATCAAAACACGCACGCAACGGAAAACGCTCATTTTCCAAATGTTTTGACAAGTTATGGTCCCGATAAAATTAAGCATATTTTACATTAGCTCATCTTTAGGCTTTTTGATTTGTATGAATGTGACTATAGACATAGTAATGCAGCTATTTTTGTTTAAATTTACAAGTTTTTATTTTCTTTTAGTGGAAATTAATGGGACGTAATTAGATATAAATGTATGGAGTACATAATGTCAGCCGTCAGGCTGATATTGCGTTTGACGTACCTAATAAGAAGTAGCTAATTCCAGCCGCGTAATATAAATCAGGGCTGTCATAAACTGGAATATATACCATTAATTAGAACATAACGTATTTTATAGTTAAGGAAGTTATGACCAGTTCGTCTATATTTTAAAATTGGTTTTTGATTTTAAAGTTTAGCAAAAGATGTACTTGCTTTTCTATCAGACATAATATGGTATATGTTAAGAACACCATACAATAATTAATAATTTTTTGAGAAAGACAAAAACAAGCAATAAATATAATTAACTACAACTTAGTAATACTAATTTTATTATAACTTAAGAACATAAATGAAAAAGTCGTAACAAGGAAAGTGGTTCAGGACCATGCTTTGCGGCAGTCCATGGAGTAGGATGTTCCGTAGTGGACTTGTGAAGGGCTGAAATGATGATGAAGATTCAAAAACTTGGATGATTAAATTATAAGAAATCGATGTACTATACATAATTTTTATCATAATTTGCTGTAATTAATTGTTTAGTGTTAAAAGAAAAATGGAACTGCTTAAAGCTAAAACACATTAAGGTAAGGAGTAAAACATTAAAATAAAATAATTGTTGTCGTCTGTCTTAATACATATTTCATGCTTGTGACATGCATGATTCAAAATTAAAAGTTGATACGAATTTATTTCTGTGACCCTAAACCTTACCTACAATAGGTACCTACCAAAACTCAAAAGGCATAACCCTATGCTATACTGGCATTAGGCACACAAAAGGACGACATTCGGTACAGGGTGGCTGGAATTTGAGCAATAACCTTTTTTTTACTTATCGTCGTTTTTAAAATTGTTCTTGAAATAATATGATTGTAAATAAATGTTCTTTACATTTTTAGATAAATAACCTATCGATTAAAATAAATGTATAAAAATATTGTGCGCTAATTGAAATAGCAAGAATTTTTAAAGTTGAAGACTGATTGGCTTCTGTGACCATTTTATAGTCCGCTCTGTCCAAAGAGTATATTTGCCCTATAGTCAATCTATACTTTATTGTACACCAATACATATTACAACAAAAACAAAATGAAATAAATTATATAGCAGGCACAATAGGCGGTCTTATCGTTCTGGAAGCGATTTCTTCCAGACAACCTTTTTGCCCAAAGAACTGTTGTTTACAACAAATGGCGAAAAGGGAAGGTGTACATAAATAAGGCAATTAAGGAAAAGAAAAAATATATATATAAAACACAAGATGATGACAGTTGAGGATAGATATGATAGATACAATGAAAGATGGGAAGTATAATGGGAAATATTAGAGCCCCAAGTAACGCTGATACTTGAAAAAGTCTTCTACTTATGTCCTATGAATGTTGAATGCCTATTACTATGTCCGCCCGTACAGTTATAACTTGTCATATTTTTCTTCGGTACAGTAGATGTTAAAGATTTGATCTTTTTACGTCCAACTACTGTGCACAGGCCTCCTCTCAGTTCTGAGAGGGTTTTTAGAGCAAGGAAATCTCCGCTAGATAGCGCTCGTAGACGCAAATGACAAAGGGTGCTGTCTGCTGACCGACTTCACATTAGAATTTTCTCTTCACATTCACTTTCTATATCATTCAAAATATTTGTTTTTATTTCTTACACATGCCGTTTTCCTCACAAGGTTTTCTTTCACCGCCGAGCAAGTGATAAATCAGCACATAAACTTGTAATTTACAATTTTATTGGTTCCGGCGGGGGTCGAACCCAGGCCAGGCTGCTCACGTATTGCGAAATTTATTGCGGACACTTAGCTCCTAACCTTATATACGGCTCTTTACACGGTATAGTTGATGACTTCTGAATAATAGAAAGTTGTCATCGTAAGTACCTAGTTGAAAATCGGCTAGAAAGACATGATGTTAATTCTATAGTTATTATTATGTCGGTGTTATTACTAGAATTACAACAACTATCAGCTTCTACTAACAACAACAACGACGACGACTACCACAACAACGACAATAACGACATCAACAACAACAAACCAAAAGTTTCCCCGTGTAAAATATTAGTATCATCTAGGTATCTCCATCTATCTCTAACTAAAGAGAAATAATACACTTTTGGTATATATTTTTTTTAAATTTGAGTTTAATAGGAAAACGCAAACAATTTAATTTTGTAAATTAATTTGTAATGTAATTCTACCGCTAACGATGTTTTTTACTCTTTTCAGATATAAATATTTTAAGTATGTACAATGTTGATAAATGTTAAATGATCGACATCATGCTGTAACTATTTTATTAAGATATCAAAGGTTTACGTAATTTACAACGCCATCTATCATAATCACATACTTCTAAGAGGATACTACGCATATCATAATAAAGTACAATAAAAGTACTATTTGTGTAGCGTTTTTGTTTTTTACTGGTAGTGGACCATAGATTATTGTATATAATTGTATATATAGTGGACGAAGAATAAAATGATGGCTACCTACGAACTGCAGGCTTTCACCCGTAATTAATTTCGAATGCGATCCAAACTGACGTTCTTTCTTTACATTGATCATTGACACACGATCGTGTTACGATCAGACACATCTAGATATTTTTTATGCGAAGATCATTCTTTAATAAATTAAAAATTTACTTCTTAAACATTTTAATAAAACATAATAAATGACAAACTGATCAAAAAGGATTCCTGTCATTTGCGTCTACAAGCGCCATCTAGCGGCATACAGCTGAAGGCTTCCGTTCTGATAATTCCAATAAAAGATGCCACGACTTTTTCTGCCACCAGGTCGGCGCCACTTTAAAATGAGGTGTAATATTTGAAAGATTTCATAGCGGGGAAGTTAATTTATTTTGTTCGGAAAATGTAAAGGATAATGTTTCTTTCTGTACCAGTAGTTAAATATTTGATATTAATTAGATTAAAAATATATTCCCTAAACCACTGATATTCATAAAAGTAGAAAAATTAAAAAAAAGAATTAAAAATGCGCAAAAAAATTAAAAAAGCAAACCACTGAAGCATTGTTTTATGTATTATTATAATACTCTAGAAACTGATAAACCTTTGTGTAACAAAAACAAAACTCAACTAGCGACATCCAGTGAGTCGAAGATTATTAGCCCTCATTTGAACCACCATTCGATTGTGCGCTAGAATTTTATAGCTACAGCATCGGAGTACAGAATAAATAATATGATTGGAGTACGAAATTACCTTCGAATAAAATTCGATTAATTCTGATTCAGAGATCGATTCTGTCGAGAGTAGACCAACTGGTTCGACCGTAGACACTTAAAAAATAATAGACATATATATTTATATATAATAGACACCAGACAGATAACGTTCTCTGTCTACAGATTCGTTAATTGCTTTTTATTTTAACACCAGTTTCACTATTGGTTCGTAGCGTAACCTCCTATTGTAATATCCAATGAAATCTCATAATTTTATAGTCTATGCCACGTAATCGAGAACTGACAATTCAACGAAAACAAATTCTTGCGAATCTATCTGTCATTCAGATTCAGATGACTTTATGAGCAGTGTTTCCGCCTTGAAATTAATTGTTTTTTTTAGTGTGAACAAAAGTAAGTAATAGAACAAACTTTTAAATATGTCTTTCATATTATAGTATTTTAGAATTATGCTAAACTATTATGTAACGCCATTATTTCATTGAAAGATTTTATTCACAGCAATACTCCCTAAATTGACGTCATTAATTTCCATCACAAAACAAGTATTTCTACTGTACTTAGTTATTTTGTTTCAACTTATTATTTATGTCATATTTACTCTTAAAATGTAAATAATCCTCTTTATTAGTACCAGGGAAATCCATAAACAAAATATGTTTTAAAAACAGCGATATTATTTCAAACCCTAAAACTGTTATATTTCAGCACAAACAATGGTATTCGTCACAACTAGTACCATTTGCCCACTTTACAGAATGCGGGTAGCTATGAAATAATAAACATCGTTTCACATTCGTCAATTACCACCGTCCTTAATTGGAGCTATTACGAAAATGTGTCAGCTTCTTGTGCTGTTTAATGACGCTCTATATTTATATGAATTACTTAGTTATTATTTTATATCTAACCCGTATTCTCTTATCGATATGGGTATTTGCTAAAGCTGCGTGCATATTCCTAACTCCATAGATAACATAGATAAGATAATACACATCTCATACTTTAATATTTATAGATGGTATGAACTAAATAGCAATAATAATATTTTTAAATTGTTGTAGGTAACAGGGTCTCAACATGACGACCCAAGTGCAAGCACTGTATGACTTCACGGGTGAGCCTGGCACTACTGAAATGTCTATAACCTGTGGTGAAATACTTACATTGTTAAATACTGAAATTGGTGAAGGATGGTGGGAGGGAAGGAATTCAAAAGGGGAAACTGGACTTTTTCCTGCAGCATATGTAAGAAAGCTTACACCAGAAGATTCAGTGCCCACAAAAATGGCACCAGCGGCACCCAGGTATGATCAAGCAGCAGACGATTGGGGTGACCAACAATATAGTGCCGGTGACAATAACTACCAGCGTACAACTTCAAATGATGATGGTTGGGATGATGACTGGGATGATGACACATACTCAGAAATTGGTCCAGGTGCCCAACAACAAACCAAGGCAAACTTAAATCAACAACAACCTCTTACACCACTTCCAGGAATGCCAATCAATGACTACAACCACCATATAGATGATACTGCTTCTAATTTTGGTTCCAGTGTAGGTACAGTCAGGAAAAATAAATTTGCACCTTCTTCCAAAGTCAGCGGTGAAAGTTACCTTTTAGGTACATTAAATGTAGAAGTGCCAGATCATGAAAAAGTTTATATTATACAAGATGAGGATGGTTATGCTTGGTCTCCTATAGCCCAGCCATATTCTGTGACTGTAGCTTCACCAAAAAAAGAATCAAAATTCAAAGGAATCAAAAGCTTCATTGCATATCAGTTAACACCATCATTTAATAATATACAAGTTTCCAGGAGGTATAAGCATTTTGATTGGTTGCATGAGAGATTACAGGAGAAATTTTCATTAATACCAATACCTCCATTGCCTGATAAGCAGATTTCGGGGCGGTACGATGAACAGTTGATTGAACGTAGAAGAGTTCAACTTCAAGAGTTTGTGGACTGGATGTGTAAACATCCAGTGCTATCTAAATGTGAAGTTTGGCAACATTTCCTTACCTGTACTGATGAGAAACGCTGGAAAGCTGGCAAGCGACAAGCTGAAAGAGATAACTTATTAGGCCTTAATTATTGTATATCATTAGTTGTACCTGAAAAAGCTTTACTGCAATCACAAGTGGACCACATCACAGAACAATGTTACACATTTATAAGCAGCATGGATACATCAGTCAAATCTGTCACCAATATGTGTATTGCACAAACCAAAAGGTTTCAAGGACCATACAAAAGTGACTGCCAGAAAATTGGAGAGGCCTTTTACAATCTTGGCAATGCTCTAAGCTTGGATGAGGGAACAATTGTATCTACATCAAAGCTAACTTCTGCCATAAAGATGACTGGTGGTGCCTATATTGAGATTGGTAGAATGTATGAAGAGCAACCTAAATATGACTTTGAGCCACTTGGTGACAAATTCCATTTATATAAAGGTATTGTTGGTGGGTTTCCAGAAGTATTAGCGAATCACAAAGGAGCAGTTCAAAAGAAGAGAGAATGTGAAAGATTAACTGCAGAACATAAAATGGAGATAGCACAACTGAATGAAGTTTTAAGACGGACCGATGTTATATCCTATGCCTTACTTGCCGAAATAAATCACTTCAAATCTGAGAGAACTATAGACTTAAAAGCAACAATGCAAAAGTTTCTAAAGCAGCAAATAAACTTCTACAAGAGAGTAGTAGATAAACTTGAAAATACATTACAACATTATGATGATTAATTAATATTTATATAGGACTGAAATGGAATTTTGTAATGCTCCATATATACATGATTGAGGGCATTTATGTGAACTCTTAGAAAGTTTATGTTTAAAAGGAATAGCCATTGTTTACTTCTGTGTGCATAAATCATTGGTATTACAATTTTATTACTATGTATATATAATCCAAAGGATTAGTGGGACATAAAAAAATGAATGAATTTACATTGTGATGAAATAAGGGACTGAATGTAAAATAATAATGATTGTCCTACATACATACTATTGTTTATTTTATAGCTATACTGTACATATTTTTATATTCATACATCTGTGGATTTATATTTTTTATCAATTATACATATTTTATTTTTAAATTATACTAACTAATTTTGAGTCAATTATTTTTTGACATTATCTGTGTATGTTGTAATGTATTATTATTCCATTTTTTACTAAAGCCCTGCTAATAAAACATGTAAAAATTGTGTATAAGTTTTCTTTTATTATATTGTGGCCAAAATTATAACCTTTTAAATCTGATCCTGTGTAAGTATTTCAAAATATTTTCATATGTAAATATATTTAACATAAATTTTATTTATAAAATTGTTTTTCTTTTCAGAATTGTGGCAAAGAATATGGCAGTATTTAGATTCAGTCTCTGCTGACCACATAAACTTGCTACAAAGGAAACAATACAAGTGCTTTCAAGAATGGCAGAAGAGAAGAAGAAAGATTCAAGTGCACTTATATCAACAAAGAAGAAAGTAAAGCCACGAAAGTCTCGAGACGCAGATTGTCTCAGTGTCAATTTCCTCAAGTGTGTCCTACATATTTTCAACATTGTGTTTCTGGTAAGAACTAGAATAATCTTAACTAGCCGTATCGTTAACAGTAAATAAAAAACCCGACTGCGTTTTTTATTTACTGTTAACTGCGAAAAATGTTTACTGAAAAGAAAATAATTTTGTAGCCTATGTTACTCGCACAAGTAAGACGAATCGTACAACACCTCATATTTTAAATTATTTTTATTATTTTAGTTGTTATTAGAAAGATGCTGCTGTCCATCTCCTGTTTTAGTTTCCCTCTGCCGCTTGTTACGACACCCACGGGATGATATCGGGTAGTGGATATTCTTACACTGTCACTACACGGTAAATTATTTGTCATTAACATCAAAATATCAAAGCAAAATTTGACTAGGCGTTAGAGGCAGAACTCCTCTTGGGTTGGTTGGTACCACTTACTTGCCTATTCCAACTGCTAGAGAAGAAACAATACTGGAAGTATTATGTTTTTTCTCTAGCAGAGAATTGGAGAGGCAATGAGCCGGCCATATAGTTTAAAGAACGCAAAACTAATGGGGAGAAAGTTACTCGAGTGACAGCCTCGTACCGGTAAGTGAAGTGTAGGGTGGCCACACCTAGATGGAGTGATGACCTGGTAGGAGATGCAGGAAGTCGTTTGATACAGGTGGCTCAGGACCGTGCGTAGTTGCATTCCTTGGGGGAGGCCTATGTTCAGAAGTGGACTTGTGATGGACTGTAATGATGTTGATGATATATATTAAACTTTACTTTTACTTGTACTTTATTTATTTATTAATAACTAGCAATCCGCCCTGGCTGCGCACGGTTGATTTCTGGATCTCGACAATAATGCCACCTACTGGGTCCAATTGTGAATCTAAACTATTCTCTAATCAACTAATCACACACAAAATTTCATCAAAATCGGTCCAGCCGTTTAGGAGGAGTTCAGTCACATACACACTGACAGAAAAATTATAATATATGATATGTGATATTATACATATAAACCTTCCTTGAATCATTCTGTCTATTGATGAAACCGCATTAAAACTGTTGCGTAGTTTAAAAGATATAAGCGTACAGACGTTGGGAAGCGACTTTGTTTTATACTATGTAGAGAATGCATTTATATTTATTTAGCATTTACTAGTATTAGTAATAAGTAATTTGGCAATGGGCAGCAACCTCAAAGGTTTGAGACATCAGATACTGCTATAGTCAATCCGCCCAACAAGTGTGAGGGTTAAGGCAAATTCTTCCTACAATGGGCCATGTCTATCTACCATTAGACTTATATTGACTGATAAAGGAGAATGGTCTTTATACAAAATTTATGTTAATATTTTTCCATAGAAAACTATTAAACTATAAAATTTGTGTTTAACTTTAACCTATCACAACTACGTATAATACGCGCTCAGTCGTGAAGTTACGAAAACCAACCTGACACTAACACATCACAACTATTTTTTAAATATTGCACTTTTTTTTTCTAGTTTGCCGGCATCGGTGTTTTATTTATCGGTGCTTGGACTGTAGCATCTAGGCACAGATTCGTACCGCTGCTACCTACGCCGACATACCCGGCTATATCATACCTTCTTGTTATAGCCGGAGGCATGGGAGTGCCTTTATGTGCGCTAGGCTGTTGTGGACTTAAAACTGAGAACAGGACGAGCTTACTGTGTGTGAGTATCTTTATAAATTTTAGTCACTGAATAAAAATATCTTTGGCTTAAATTTTTTTAAATACATATTTTTATTAATGCTGGTAATCCATCCATCCATTACAGCCTATAAAAGTCCACTGCACAGCATAGGCCTCCCCTATAGATTCCCTCATAGGGGGGATTTTGTGATAGCCGCCATGCTTAGTAGGCGGCTTGGCAACCGGAGTTTTTTATAATTTTGAGTTATCAGGAAGACGCTGCTTCCCACCTCCTGGTTTATTTCCCTTTGTTGCCTTTTAAGACACCCACAGGACGATATGGGGTAGTGGATATTCTTACATCGCCACTACACGGCCAAATAATAATGTATATGTAATGCCAAAAACAAATTTATTAATAATAATTAATAAATTTGTTTTTGGCATTACCTTTGGTTTCTTCTAGCAAGGAATGTCTTAGACAATAATAGAGTAATAAATTCAATAAAACATAATAAGAAGCTACCACCAGCTGAGTAATAGAATACACCATTCAAGGCCACAAATAAAACACCTTGAAAAATTATTTATCATTTAACTTCATTCTTTGGTGTGTGACTCATGGTATTATCATTTCAAAAGTACAATATGTTTTTCTTTTATAATATATCAATACAAATGAGTAAAAATTAAAAAGAAATATTCTTTATGTTCACCATAATGTTAACCATAATTTCCGTTAAAATGAGTATATGAATAGAGTTGTAACAATCTTTGGTATTGAGTAATTCTAGTGGTGTTGGCCACCCTACACTAATATCGCCCACTAGATAGGTGACGACTAACCAATGCAGGTGGCTCAGGTCCGTGCTTTGTGGCATTCCTTGGGGAGGCCTATGTTCAGAAGTGGACTTGTGATGGACTGTAATGATGTTGATGATATATATTAAACTTTACTTTTACTTGTACTTTATTTATTTATTAATAACTAGCAATCCGCCCTGGCTGCGCACGGTTGATTTCTGGATCTCGACAATAATGCCACCTACTGGGTCCAATTGTGAATCTAAACTATTCTCTAATCAACTAATCACACACAAAATTTCATCAAAATCGGTCCAGCCGTTTAGGAGGAGTTCAGTCACATACACACTGACAGAAAAATTATAATATATGATATGTGATATTATACATATAAACCTTCCCCTTGAATCATTCTGTCTATTGATGAAAACCGCATTAAAAACTGTTGCGTAGTTTAAAAGATATAAGCGTACAGACGTTGGGAAGCGACTTTGTTTTATACTATGTAGAGAATGCATTTATATTTATTTAGCATTTACTAGTATTAGTAATAAGTAATTTGGCAATGGGCAGCAACCTCAAAGGTTTGAGACATCAGATACTGCTATAGTCAATCCGCCCAACAAGTGTGAGGGTTAAGGCAAATTCTTCCTACAATGGGCCATGTCTATCTACCATTAGACTTATATTGACTGATAAAGGAGAATGGTCTTTATACAAAATTTATGTTAATATTTTTCCATAGAAAACTATTAAACTATAAAATTTGTGTTTAACTAACCTATCACAACTACGTATAATACGCGCTCAGTCGTGAAGTTACGAAACCAACCTGACACTAACACATCACAACTATTTTTTAAATATTGCACTTTCTTTTTTCTAGTTTGCCGGCATCGGTGTTTTATTTATCGGTGCTTGGACTGTAGCATCTAGGCACAGATTCGTACCGCTGCTACCTACGCCAACATACCCGGCTATATCATACCTTCTTGTTATAGCCGGAGGCATGGAGTGCCTTATGTGCGCTAGGCTGTTGCGGACTTAAAACTGAGAACAGGACGAGCTTACTGTGTGTGAGTATCTTTATAAATTTTAGTCACTGATTAAAAATATCTTTGGCTTAAATTTTTTTAAATACATATTTTTATTAATGCTGGTAATCCATCCATCCATTACAGCCTATAAAAGTCCACTGCACAGCATAGGCCTCCCCTATAGATTCCCTCATAGGGGGGATTTTGTGATAGCCGCCATGCTTAGTAGGCGGCTTGGCAACCGGAGTTTTTTATAATTTTGAGTTATCAGGAAGACGCTGCTTCCCACCTCCTGGTTTATTTCCCTTTGTTGCCTTTTAAGACACCCACAGGACGATATGGGGTAGTGGATATTCTTACATCGCCACTACACGGCCAAATAATGTATATGTAATGCCAAAAACAAATTTATTAATAATAATTAATAAATTTGTTTTAGGCATTACTTTTTGTTCCTTCTAGCAAGGAATGACTTAGACAATAATAGAGTAATAAATTCAATGAAACATAATAAGAAGCTACCACCAGCTGAGTAATAGAATACATCATTCAAGGCCACAAATAAAACACCTTGAGAAATTATTTATCATTTAACTTCATTCTTTGGTGTGTGAGTCATGGTATTATCATTTCAAAAGTACAATATGTTTTTCTTTTATAATATATCAATACAAATGAGTAAAAATTAAAAATAAATATTCTTTATGTTCACCATAATGTTAACCATAATTTCCGTTAAAATGAGTATATGAATAGAGTTGTAACAATCTTTGGTATTGAGTAATTCTAGTGGGTTGGCCACCCTACACTAATATCGCCCACTAGATAGGTGACGACTAACCAATGCAGGTGGCTCAGGTCCGTGCTTTGGGGCATTCCTTGGGGGAGGCCTTTATTTAGCAGTGAACTTTCAAAAGTTGTAATGATGATGATGATGATTAAGCACTTGAAAAGTGAATAATTTCTTTGATCACAAAATCGGATTTCATATCTCTGTTATGAGATAAGTTCTATATTTGAGAACTGATTAATGTGATAAATTTAAATTTTATTTCGCCTTGATAAATTTTTTTTATAGGAGAGGGGGCAAACGAGCATGCGGCTCACCCGATGGTAAATGACTACCGCCGCCCATGAACAACTGCAACACCAGGGGAATTGCAGATGCCGCCGGCCTTTTAAAAAGGAGTAGGCTCTTTTCTTGCAGGTCCCTAAGTCGTATCGGTGCGAAAAAATCGCTGATGGTAATCGATTCCACAAGGAAGTTGTGCGAGGAATAAAACTTCTTCTAAATTGCACAGCGATGGACCGCCCAGCATCCAGATGATGTGGATGGTATCTTGAGTTTTATCCCGATGTGCGTTGATGGAACTTGGCGGCAGGAATTAATCCGAAATACTGTCCCGCTCTGCGGCAGCATGGGGAGTGCCCTGATATTGAGAAGATACGACAAAGCGGTTCTTTTTAGCAGTAAACGCGCAAATTTGTGTCTTCTGGGGATTGAACTGGACTAGATTTAGTCGCCCCCAGTCCGAGACTTTATCAAAAAAGTCTCGACTTTAGACACAAGTTTGTTCCGGTACTCGGTGACGTTTTCCCGAGAATTATTGTCACGGCCGGTGTATAAAGCATCACCAGTGCTGTCGCCTGCATAGCAATGAATGTTACCAGTTTGCGACATATCATTGATATGCAGAAGAAACAGCGTTGGTGATAGCACGCAGCCTTGTGGAACACCAGCGTTAATGGGCTTGTAATCGGAGCATGCACCGTCTACTACGACCTTGATGCTCCGATCTGCAAGAAAATTGGTGATCCAATTGCACAATTTCTCGGGAAGCCCATAGGAAGGAAGCTTCGAAAGAAGCGCTTTGTGCCAAACCCGATCGAAGGCCTTGCTGGTGATTCTCAAGGTACCGCATGAGCTGGCAGTTTATAATAGTTTCCATTATTTTGGAGAACAAGGAGATGATACCGATAGGCCTGTAGTTGGACGGATCTGAGCGGTCGCCTTTTTTAGGGATCGGGTGCACCAAAGCTGTCTTCCATGAGTTCGGGACTACGCCTAGGGAGTAGGAGTACCGGAAAAGACGCGTTAAAACCGGTGCCAACTCCGGAACACACGTCTTCAGCACAATAGATGGGACTCCATCAGGCCCACTCGACTTGTGACGTCCAGGGAGAGGAGTGCTTTGCGCACCGAGCGCTGTGTAAACAGCACTTCCTGCATGGAGCACTCACACCGCGGAATGGTCGGCGGTGTGTTCCCCCCGTCATCCAGAGTCGAGTTGGAAGCAAAAAGAGAGCCTAACAGATCGGCTTTCTCCTTTGCGTCATGGGCCGGTGAGTCGTCCACCCTGTGCAGAGATAGCAGAGATGGCTGACAGAAGTTCCCTTGGACAGCCTTGGCGAGAGACCAGAATGCACGTGTTCCCGAAGGTAGGCGAACTAGTTTATCGCCAATTCTGCCGATGTGCTCTGACTTTGCCTTGGCAATGACACTTTTGAAGAATCTGGAGGCGGAATTATACTTCTTTCTAAGAGCGCTGGTGTTTACATCCCGGGACGTTGATGTGTCAGCCCAGGCCAGGTAGCACTCCTGCTTATAGCGTGATGCAATTTTACAGGAGTGACCAAACCGTGGCTGAGTTCTGCCTCCGATAGGCACCACAGATGATGGAATAAATAATTCCATTCCCTGAAGTACCACATCAGCGACAGAATCAGCAACAACGTTGGGATCATCCGGTGAGAAGCAACCCCAAGGGTAGGATGCAAAAATAAGACCGCATGCCGTCCAAATGCGATGGGAGCGTGAGTGGCACCGTACTCCGGATCAGACAATGGTCCGAAGAGCCAAGAGGGGCATCGACGGAGATCTGATATCCGTCCGGATGAGAGGTCAACAGAAGGTCCAACAGGGAAGGTACATGATCCTCCACATCTGGGATCCGCGTAGGCGAAGTAACCAGTTGTGTCAGACCATATACCAAGGCAAAGTCATAAACAGATCTACCCGCATGATCGGTTAAACGGGAACCAAGCCATTCAGCGTGGTGGGCGTTAAAATCACCGAGCATCACGATCTCTGCGGATGGGATCTGTTGTAGCACGGAGTCTGCAGCCATTTGGACGTGGTCGATGGATCGGTCTGTGTCGGCATTACCGCTATGGGACCTATAGAGGCACCCGTAGACGCGGGGATGGTCGTCGCTGTCTACGCGCAGCCATAGGATGGACAGGTCCGTACCTTCAAGACTGCCGAGGCGTCGAAAACAGATGTCCTCTCGCAAACTCTAGCCCGGGGCACAAATGAGTTTTCTAATTTGTACCCCGGGTAGGAGAGATACGAAGTATCAGCCGGAGAGGACACCTGTGTCTCGGTTAGAAAGAGCAAGGCCGGCTTTGCCGTCTCCAGACGGCGTTAAGGTATGAATGAAGTCCCCTGATATTGCAGAAATTCACGGCAAGCGTGGCGGGGGTTGCCTTTGTCTTATTGCTCCACTCGCCCCGAGCAGGTTGAGTGGTATTTCGCCCGCCCCCCTAGAATACGCGGGGTAGTAGTAGTAATTTATAATAGGAATAGTATTTTTTAATTCAATATGGATTATCATTAATACTTATTGAAAGTAATTCTTATAAGAATAAGAATTCTATAACAATTCTTTCTCCATTTCTTGTTCCAAACTTAAAAATAAATTCTTTTAAAATTATGGTAATATTTTTTTCAAGAAACCGATTATGTATACATTTCTTTACATTGTTCTTATTTAAAACCATATAAAACTTGATTATTACACTGCACTCCGCCTCTAGTGCCTTAGTATGTCCACATAGTGCATAATGCAATATCTTGTTGTTTTTCTAGTACACATACTTCCTGTTGTTCACCTTCATATTGGAGGCTGGGGCAGGCGGTCTGGCTTACTACTACGAGGTGGCCGTCGAATATGAGCTGAAGGCAGAACTTAACAACACATTCATCGCTAATTATGCTTTAGATGTCATAGTCACGGATGCTGTAGACCTGATGCAGTCAGAGGTACGTAACACTTATGCTGTGATAAAAAAAAGTAGGAAGAACCTATTACACAAAATAATGTCCTCCAGACCGAATTTCAGTCACCGGGAATCGAACCCGGGACCTCATGATCATCAATCGCGTTTACCACTAGAACGAAGCACAAAATACATAGGTACAGAAAGCCCACATCCACCATCTTTGTTTTTAATTGCCTGCACTTGATGGTTCAAATGTAAACAACATTTATAAAAATATACATACATAAACTCTCATGCATGTCAACCATTGGGGTATTTTTTTATTTGCTATGTTTATTTGCTATTTCATTAATTTATTCATTACAGCCTATCAAAGTCAGTTGCCGAACATAGGCCTCCCCACAGAATGCCTCATAAGGGGAATATTTGCCATAGTTGCCACGTTTGGCCAACGGTTTTTTTTCTTGTTATTAGGAAAACGCTGCTGCTCACCTGCTGTTCTTTTTCCCTCTTTTGCCTTATATGACAGCTATGGGATGATATCGGGTAGTGGATATTCTTACACCGCCACTAGACGGTTATTTTGTCATATAACAACTATAAAAAAAGAAAAAATTTACCGGTAAGTAATGTGTTATTTACATTTAATTTTTTTCAATATTAGAACTTAAAAGCCTTGAAACTTATATTAACAAGAGTTCCTAAAAAGTGAGGAGTTCCAACGAATTCCGGAACGCTTAATAATTGTTTATCTATAAAAATAATACCAAATTTATAACCAACCATATTTAAAAAAAAATTGAATGAAATTGACAATTAAACCTAATAGTACAGGAGGAATCAACGCATGAGTACCGAAAACTATTCCACCTCAATTTTTTAATACGATTCTCTTCAAATTGTCCTACTGATGATATAAATGCATGTTGCCATGGGACAACTCGGTGCCATATTGTTTCATCATCATCATCATCATTACAGCCCTTCACAGGTCCACTGCTGAACATAGGCCTCCCCACGGAATGCCACAAAGCACGGTCCTGAGCCACCTGCATCCATTGACTTCCTGCATGTCTTACCAGGTCGTCACTCCATCTAGTGGGGACGCCTACACTTCGCCTGCCGGTACGAGGCTGCCACTGAGAACCTTTTTCCCTTTCTATATTATATTCTTATTTCATCAAAGAATATAATATAGAAAAATATATTTTATTCTTTTTCTTTATGTATTTTTAATGGGTCAAAAGTATCCGAATTTGGAATTTTTCAAACCTTTAAAAATTCACAACTCCGAAGATATTAACTTTATCGTAAAAATCATAGGACCTTTTTTATTCGTATTTCATCAAAGAATATAAAAAAAAATTGAAAAAAAAATCGGTTTAAAGAATATGGCACCGAGTTGTCCCATGGCAACTTGCATTTATATCATCAGTACGACAATTTGAAGAAAATCGCATAAAAAAATTAGGTGGAATAATTTGCGGTACTCATGCGCCGATTCCTCCTGGGCTATAATATTTTTAAAAAGCGACAATAGATCTGACAACACAGATGTCATATAAATTTTTTTCATTTTTCAGTTCAAATGTTGTGGCGCGTTGCGATATTCAGACTGGCGACGTAGTGCATGGCACGGACACGACCCACGCTTGCTCGTGCCTGACTCGTGCTGCAAAACTATTACGTCACGCTGCGGAATGCGGGACCATCCTTCAAATATTTATTATCATGTAATTATAAAACTTATCCTACACTTACATTGTATAAATTGTAGTGGGAATCCATCAGTACATTGTATTCTGATAGTCATCAACCCATAAACAATCCAGTGATCAGAGACAGAGACAGGCATAGGCCTTGTTGAGCGAAATGACGATAGTGCACAATAAAAACTGTTTTTTGTCCATATTAAAAATATGTATACAACCAGTGTAGGAGCATGTTGATCTGATTTTTACATAATAATGTACTTTTGGGTCCAATTTCAGCCACGGCAGCCAGTCTCAACAGAGACTAGCCAGTTGCGCAGAACAGGATTTTGGAACGAAGTTCCTTATCGCACGGTACCAATTTGACGAATGGGGCTAGGCGAGAAAAAGTGTAAGATTTTTCCGTCACGACCCCCTTTCTATAGTGCGAGCGAGATGGAATAATATCCATCTCCCTCGCACATTTTCTTATCTTGCCTAGTAATTCATTTATTTGTATTTGTTAATCAATAATAATATACTACGAAAGGAACTTCGTTCCAACCGAGTGTTCCACGATACTCACGTATGTGTTTTTTTAATTATAATAAGCCAGTGCTTGACTACGAGTACTATACCACCTGAGATGAAATAGAGCGTTCTATCTCATCAGATTGCGCTGCGCCGGCACTCGTGCACTATCATCCTACTTCGTGAGTCTAGTGGTCGTAAGCGCAACAGTTGATCATGTGGTCCCAGATTGAATTGGGTCAACCCAAAAATAACTTTTTGGTTTTTCTGTCAAGAAATTCTCAGAAGCAGCCCGATTTTAGGAACTTGATAGTGTTTTACCCCCATGTCTTAGATAGCATCCAAAGGATTGCTGTCCCATCAGGTTATGAAACCCACCTGATAATAATTGGCTACTGCAGCTCATGGATACCTGCAACTAACTTCAAAAACAAAGAAGGTTAAAAACAACACATTTTGGACAACACTATGATGGAATGCCTCGTTTCCAGTGAAATAGGTATCGGGTCCTCTAACCTCGCCATGCGATAAATATTTTATGCTGGTATTCTGTGAGTGTCTCCTGAAGCTATTGGTGTACATTATTCGGCAACTATTTATTCTTATATATTTAACCTTTACATATTAGCAACAAAATTAAGACCGCTAAAAATAAAATTAAAATGACGTGGAGTATAATTAATAGCGAAACCGGTAAAGACAAACCTCGTAACACAAATTATCAATTGAAAATTAATAATGAAATGACTAGATCAAATCAAGAATTCGCAGCGGTGTTTGAGATATATTTCACTGATAGGTATTATATAGGTATATATATAATATTTTGACAACAAAGTCATTGAATACTTCTCCAACTGTCGCCGATTCGACGTGTTCGAATTTAGATTTGAAAAAGTATTATCACAAGATATTGTAAAATATTTCAAAACCCTTGATGTAAAGAAAACCTCAGATTTATGGGGGACTTCCGTTACAGTTATTGCGTTCATAATAGATTTAATTGCACCTCACTCTGCTATTATTTTTAATACTAGTATCAAATCTGGTAGTATATTGGACCCCGCTAATTTTAGACCTATTTCTGTACTACCAACTCAGTAAAATTTTTGAAAAGATAATTTTAGATCAATTGTTAATTTTTTTTAATAAAAATAAATTACTCCATAAAAATCAATTTGGTTTCACAAGGGGTCGCTCGAAGATTGACGCAGGTGTCGAGCTTATGAAATATATTTTTAATGCCTGGGAGAATTCACAAGATGCCTTAGGTATTTTTTGTGATCTTTCCAAGGCTTTCGATTGTGTTCATCATGAGATATTAATCAGGAAACTACAACATTACGGTGTCAAAAATATTGCGCTTAGACTTATTATTTCATATTTAAATAACAGAACTCAAAAAGTCCTTATCAATGGCAAAGGTTCCTACGGGTCAGTAGTAGTTCCTCAGGACTCGATTCTTGGCCCATTCCTGTTCTTAGTCTATATTAATGACTTACCTTATCTTGTAGGGGACAATCACGATATAGTATTATTTGCTGATGATACCTCTTTAATTTTCTTTAATTCAGTAGACAGCTCGGTAGCACAGTGGCTCAGCGTTAGGTTTCTGGACTGCGAGCCGCGGATTGGAATTTGCACGGAAGTGTTTGTATGGCATGCATATAATTGTTTCGATTCTGGATATGTGTTCACGTACATAAAATTTAGTTCATCATTCAACGGAAATGATTAATGAGCAATCAGTTTAATTTTATCCAGAATGTTTTGCACCTGTTTTGGCGTTATTTATCTATATTATAACCAAAAATCGATTATTAAACCTATATTATAACCAAAGTTAAAATAGAGATATGTAATATATTATTTTTAAACGTTTTTTTTTATACGCAGTGTAGCACAAATGTGTTGGCTCGACCGGGGGAGGACCACGCTCTCACAAAATACTTAATGCTGTTATGTTTCGTATGGAGAGTGTAGAGAACCGAGGATCCTTTTTACTGGAAACGCGGCATTTCATCTTAGTCTTCAGGGGTGACAACGCATTTGCATTTTGACTCTTAACTGAGGATAAATGTAGATTTCTATGGGCCACAGTCTCCACTTACCACCAGGTGGACTGTGTGCTTGTTTGTCACCCTTATTCTATAAAAAATCTCTTGAGCTGATGAAAGGTCAGATGTGAATTAATTTGATTAAAATGCAATGTGAGTCTTCAAGACAAGAATGAATATAGTCTTTTGGTAAGCTACCATTTGCGGATGCAGCACCACTTACCATTGGTAGGATAGTAGATAGTTAAAAAGGCTGATGATTGATTTCGTAATGCAAATTATAATTCGTAATACGTTCTCTTGTAGAAACCACAAACCGTTAAATAGTCTAGCTTGAAGATCCGGAATTGAAACCCTTTAGTTTAGTTTACGATGGGCTGTTTTCCGCAACTCCACGTCTAAGCGCGTATTTTGCGTGTGGGTAGGAATATTATGATTACTCGAGCCATGAAATCTCCCCAAAGAAGTTCAACAGTCCTTATATTGCGAGTAACTTCGGGAAGTGAGGCCGGCGTGCCGAGATGTTTAGCCCTGTATGCAGCGATCTCTGGACATGTCAGCAACACTTGGGCCGCCGTTTCCTCCTCCCCCGTACATGCCCTGCACATGGAACTAGCTGAATATCTTTGAAACCCTTATTGCTTGCCCTAGTATGTAAATCATAAATCGTATAACTTACACATTTGTTTCAGGGATGCGTAGCTCCATTCACGAATCATATACGTGAGAATCTGATTATACTCGCTGCTGTCGGAGTGGGAATGTCAGTCATACCGATATTTGGCTTCCTCTTCTCCTGTATTCTCTACGTGAAGATAAAACATGTCATCGACTGACACCGACCGAAGCCCAAACCAGCGGCCGCGAGCAATCGGAAAGTGTTCGATAAATCAGCATCGGCTGGTGACTTAACGAAGTTCCACTCAAACCCAAACATCCAAAGAAGACTTAAACCTCCGGAACGTTCGAGAACGAAACGAAGCACAAGACGCGCCCCTTGCCCGTTGCATCACAACATAAAGGATCACAATGTGGCCATTTCGACCATCAGTGACAATGTTAGTATTTAAAATTTAATTTTCAGTTCAATCTATTTTTAAGTGCTTGTGTTATCGTAATGATTAAAAATAAACAATTGATTTAGTCAATATCTAAGAATCCTTCACTCGGTATGTGATCAATTTTCGGTCACCAGATTGTGTAATTGATAGACAATGTAAAAAAATAAACATTTGAAATCTCATGTTTAGGGACCGTCTATAAACAAATTTCTAATGAGGCATTCCAATGACAATACACCGAGAAGAATAACATTTTCACCACTAGTGTTGGTTAAACTCCGTTGCATGTTTACGTTAACGTCAGAGTGGCTGAAAAAGGAACTAAATTAAACGTTCTAGCGCCCTTTTAAAGTTACAGCCTATATACGTCCCACTGCTGGGCACAGGTCTCTCATTTCTGAGAGGCTTTTAGGGCAAGTAAATGTCCGCCGCGCTGCCCCAATGCGTGTTAGCGAACTTCACATGTCTTCGAAATATTTTTTTTCTTATTTCTAAGACATGCATGTTTCCTCATGATGTTTTGCTTCACCGCCGAGCACCTGGTAAACCAGCACTTAAAATTGCAATTAACAATTTCATTGGTGCCAGCGGGGATCGAATTTGGGTTGCTCGCGTACTGTGAAAGTTACAGCGAGCGCTTAGCCCCTGAGCTACCACGGCATGGCTCTTTTATTTGACCATATAAAAAATGCTGGTTTTCTGTTAGCTTAAACGTTATAATTAACTAGTTGCTTAATTAAATTTGGCCAGTTAAACCATCGATTTCCGACATATAGTATTCATACAGCAGGGTTAGCCAAGTTGACTTTCTACAATCGTTAAAGCTAACAGAAAATTATTTAAATGAATGGTTATGACATGTCTCAACGTTAAGTCTGAGACTTGCCGTCACCCCATTGATTTTTATAGTACCCCTTAGCGTTAACAATTTGACATTCGACTATAGAATGTCAACATTGCAAAACCTCCAGACCTTCGTTTGATCATTCTGTTATAGACGGTCCTTAACTAATATACTCCCTATATGGATATATGGAGACATAATCACATAGTGTAACAATTGTACATAATACATTAATACAATAATATAAACATTTCATTTTGGTATGTTCATCGATAGTTACATACATTCGTAATAAATTAGAAGTGGGCTATACTAAGTAGAGTTAGAAACCTGTTCCCCTGTTTTTGTTCATTTAAAATAAGAGTTCCTATACAAGAGTTATATCCTATCTCGCAATAATTTTCGATAGGAACTCTCTTTAAACTATACCAGTCCCTGTTTCATACATTTTTTGTACATTGGTTGCTCGTCGAAAAGCAACAGTTAAGTTTAGATACAAAAGTCCTAATCTGATATTTTAAATGTGCATGTAAAATATTGTTAACATATTATAGTATAGAGAGGATAGAATCCATGACCGAATTTATATCTCGTGTACTTAAATTGTTGATGTTTGTAAGTAAATAATAATTATGTAATTATAATCAATATGAGATATGTGAAACGAATTAATTAAGGTCTATTTTATAATCTTTAAGTCATTGTTTTAAGGCTTAAAATTGCTTGCATCATACCTTGTTAAATTAATTTGTTTAACATGTCTCGATGTACTTATTTATAATGGTGCTATACTTAATGATATCCTAAAGCCTCTACTTGTTAAAATATGTAAAAACAATTAAAATTAATTTCTCTTCAGCACAACAATTTTTTTAAACGAACAATGGAGGAGCTATCATACTGGGATGATGCAATAATAACTTTTTGAAGTGAAAGCTTCTTTAGATTCGTTGTGATTTGAAACTCGACGAAACGAAAAAGCGGCACTAAAACAGAATATATCTATAGGATTTAGCCTCGAGAGAATGAGATAGTATACAGTATACAGTGTTCATACGGTATACATATTATTACGGTCTCCCCTAGTGCGGTGGTTTAAAAATGGCTAACATAACTTATAACTGTTAAAATAAACGAATTAACAAATTTACTAAATAAATAAAATTAACCATAGTGAATAAAATAATCATATCCAATGCATTCATAACAATCTACGATTTATAACTTATCGATTTATATTAAATTAGTCGACCTTGAGAGTCCATCAATTTTTGTTGGATAAAATGACTTTACATATAGAATGAAGTAGATGGCACTATTACAAAGCAATTTTACTCGATAGAACATATTCTTTTAATTTATTACACTAAAATTAATAAGGATTGTAACATTTAATTTCTATAAAATTAGACTTTTATCTTATATTTTATACCGCACTTGTGGTTTCGCAATTTTCAATTATCATATTAAATAAATCATTTACCGTGAAATATTTTTATTTTATATTTCATTTCATTGAATGATTCACTTTTAGCGCGTGTGAACTGCACACATGTTTTTTTATTACCAGTGATGCAATTATGCAATACAAGTGTACTACGTAACGTACAGCTCCAAGGCGCAATGAGTTGCAGCGCTAAGGGCCGCAGGTTCAAATCTCGCACGGAACAAGTCCTACAAATAATTGATCTGGGTCAACATGTTTCTCTTTGTGAAATTTATTCATGTAAACTGTCCCCGCGATACAGGAGAAAATCCTAATGTGGAGATAATGTTTTAAATACTAAATACTTACTAATAAATTATTGAATCAAATCTGTACATAAAATTAAAAAACTAAAATATATATCGATGCATAGCTTTGTATTTTAAATTATGTGTTATTTTTGTCATTGTAATGATTACTTGGTATTTGATAATTTTATTGTGAATTTATTAACATAAACGATGAAATTACAGTAAGATCACGATTTTATACTAAAATTACACAAAAATTAACACACAGATTGTTTCTGATTGTGCAATATAATGTATAAAGGGACTAAATATTTATTTTAAGGTATTGGAGGCATTATCTATCAACCAGTCAATAATTTTTCATGAAGATAATATAATATCTGGATATAAGGCATATATCTCGTTAGATCTAATAGAAAAATGATAAATTCCTAAACTTAGAACAGAAAGTTAAAATAGAATAAAATAATAGGATTTATACATAAAATAAACCTCGCATAGAACAACTGAGAACCGAAAACAATACGTCAGTCTTATTGATCTGTATAGTAATAAGTGTACTTTTTTTTAATAATTATAAAACTAAGTCCACGTCTGTGTATTCGCTTAAAACTTAAAAATAGTGTAAAATATTTAAAGTAATTTGGTGTTTTTACCTTTGAAGAATTTTTTGCGGAAGAGTTTCGTGTAAATCACGCGCATTTTATGAGAGATATAGAGATTTTTTCGGTTTTCTACATGATACAGGAATTGCGTAATTTAATTCCTCCCTCTCTTCCACATCAGACGCTCGGCCAGTCTCCAACCCTTCGTCGTCGCTTTTCAAGAAACCTAATCGTATTTTTTGTAAAACCGAAGTGACAAACGAATTAAATCCACATGATGCTAAGTAAGTGACTGCTGCAGTCCGTGAACACCTGCAATTAACTTCAAACACTGAAGGCTTCAGTTGCGTTGTCACCTCTAAGTACTAAGATGGAATGCCTCACGCCTGTAACTATACTGGCTCCTTTGCCCTTCAGACCGCAACACAGCAGCATCTTTTATCACACAGGCCGTTAACGTACGTTTGCAGGATTGTCATTTATAAAGAATCGTTTTGTAGGATTGTGCTGTCTAAGTAATTCTTATCAATTCCGTTGTAACGTCTGCCCTAATGCGGCATCATCAATAATTCTAAAGTTTATTTTTTCGGAATAGGTCCTCTTTAAGATAAGAAATACATTAACCTTATTAAAAAATATATTATATTTGATTAACTTTCTCTATGTATAAAATTTTACTCTAGTTAATTTTTGAGTTTTTTTTTTATTCAAATTAGTTTTTGTTACATCGTCATCTAGTTAAGTTAATTACAATTGTATGTATTAACGGACTGTGTAACAAGCCGATAAGTAATAAGTAACATTACCAATATCGTAACTTACCAAATATAAATGTTAGATAAAAATTATTATATAACCAAAGCTAAATTGTGCCTTACTAATCATAAGATAATGTTACAATTTTATTTCTATTTAAAACTTCATGTCTTGTCATGTAAACTGCACACTGGGCACGCTTAATTAATTTATACAAACACTTCACGTTTAGTAAACATAGGCTATGTTTTTTTTGCTATGTCAAAAATATTATTGTTGATTTTTTTTATCAATCTTCAGACAAAGTCAATATTAACGTTAAAATGGGTAGTTGCCATTTTATTCTAATGTTATGTATATTGTTAACATTTATGTTTAGAGCATCATCCATACCAATTTTCGAAAATTATAATACATCGATTTTTATTTTTTAAAACTATATTTTCAAAAATTTTTATGGAGAGGAGGTTTTGTGACATATTGGATGGGAATTAAAAAAATTATGATGATGAGCGTAAAATGAGCACACAGTCCACCCTTTGGTAAGTGGATGCTGTGACCCATAGACATCCACATCTATCCTCGATTAAGAATCAAAGTGTAGAATGCCTTGTCACCCATGAAGACTAAGATGGAATGCCTCATTTGCAGTAAAAAGGTGCTTCTCTACTGTCATCATACGAAACACAGCAGCATTAACCTGCTATTTTATGCTGGTATTCTGTAAGAGCGTGGACCGAGCCGACCCATTCGTGCTATATAGCTGCAGCTGCAGCTTGGCTCTAACACTTATGAAAATTATATACATTAAATTATCTGAATTCTGACCGAATGAAGTTCAAAGTGCAGTAAACTATATGGATTATATTTTTTACTAAAATTCCGTTTTACTTGTCTGGTAAGATATATTATGTTTTAATTCCTAGCTATTTTTATTTAAAAATTCATCAACAACTTCATCTTCAATGTTGTTTTTTTCATGAAGAGGAATTTCATGAGGAGAACATTTTTGACGGCTCCGTGGCGCAGTGGCATAGCAATGAGTTGTTGCGTTGGGGGCCGCGGGTTCGAATCCCGCACGGAACAAGTATTTGTATGGCCTACAAATAATTGTTCCGGGTCTGTATGTTTGTCCTCGTGCAATTTATGTTTGTAAACTGCCTCCAATATACAGGAGAAAATCCTATATCTAAAAATGTTATACAGGGTTATTTTTCAATAACCGCCCAAATTTGTAGAGAAGGTTCAGAATGAGCAATATAGACAAATGGTAAAGAAAAATTTATTAAAAATAATGCCAAACATTCTGTCTTTTTTATCTTTTAAATTCAAAATGCGTGGTAATGCATTATTTTAACTGATTGTCATTCATAAATATCTAACGCGTACTATTTTACTACGCACGCACACATTCGTAAGGGTCGATCGATCGGCAAAAACGTTGTTAATTGAATCGCACACAGAGGAGCGCGCGTACGTGTAGTTGTTGCCCATAAATCACATTCAATTTGGGATAATTTCAAATAAAAGTTGAAGCCTTAGTTACTCGTATTTTCAAAACTGCAATAACGGTGTATCATCATTTATATATTTGAACTTAAGTTTAAAAGTTGGCTACTCTGAAAAATAACCCTGTATATGCTGTATATTATTTAATTACAAATGTTTAATACATTTGTATTCAGAGACTATTATTTAAAATATTATGTTAACCTTAACTTCATTACCTTACTGATGTTTGTATTCTATAAAGACAACTAAGTTTATTCTTAATGATTAAATAATATTGCATAAATAATTTTTATTACTGTAAACACATTTTATTGTTGTTCAATACAATTTTTTAATATATTTAACAGTTTTATTTATAGATCCAATTTATCTTGAATCTTTTTTTTTATAGAATATCTAGGTTGACAATGAGCACACAGTCGATCTTATGGTAAGTGGATGCTGTGGCCCATAGACAAAATCAAATAAATCACCCTCCCTTAATCCAGATTAGGCCCCTTCGGATTATTATTCATTCCCAAATATGAAAAAGAGGTTCGGGGAAAGAAATTTACAGATTACAAAGTAGTGAAGTCGGCTATTTCTGCCTATTTTGAGGGCCTTAACAAAACATTTTTTTCGAAGGTACGAGTATATATAACTTATTTGAACGATCTGAGAAGTGTATTAGGGTTAATGGAGAATATAACAAAAAGTAAAAATAATTTCACCCCTTTCCCTTTCATTCCGCGAACTTTTTGAACTCCCCTCGTATGTGAAACATGCCACAAAAATGAATGGATCTCTAAGACTAAGACGCAAGCACCATAACCTAGACCTGCAAAAGGCAAGTGTTGAATCTGTATCCGTTATAGTCAATAATAAACTAGAAATTATATATACATCAAATGCAAAAAAATTGATTATTAAAAGTCATCATTTGAAAACTATGCTGGCTATTTGTAACACTAGTTAAAACTATAGTTAGGTACTAAACACTAGTTAGGTAAGTTATATCACAGAATAAATTGGTTATATTAAATTATGATGAGTGGAGATGACGGCTCCGTGGCGCAGTGGCTTAGCAATAAGTTGCTGCGCTAAGAGCCGCGGGTTCAAATCCCGCACGGAACAAGTATTTGTATGGCCTACAAATAATTGTTCCGGGTCTGGATGTTTGTCCTTGTGATATTTTATATAAACTGCCCCCACGATACAGGAGAAAATACTAGTGTAACGTTTAAAAAAAAAGAAGAAAGAATTTAGTCACATTTAATTGTTTTTGATAGCCTATATATGTTGCAGCTTATAAGCACTATATTATGGTTGTAATTATTAATTAACCAGTTGTTTTCTCGATGAATGTGGGTGTCTATGGGCCACAGTCTAAGGCCACAGTATGCCGTGCCGGTGAATGGAAAACCGCGCAATCTCCGTTGAGACGAGCCACAAGTGACAATTGATAAATAGTTCTATCTAGAATCTAGATGTGAGTGTGTGTGCACAGACTTGTTAAGACTAGGGGCCACTCGGGCAAATTATGAACTGATGGCGGGCCGCCAGAAGTATAGGTAATAAAAGACAATAAAGAATTGATAATAATGTATTAAAATTGAAAAAGAATTTATTAATTTGAAGCGTGGCACTGCATAGTGCTTACAATCTTTTTTATATTTGGCTCAAATTTACTTGTAGCAACACGTAAAACTGCTTCCAAACTTTAATTTGCAAGGCGGTTTCGATTTTTTGTTTTATTATTATTTAGTATTGAAAAGGTTTGTTCACATATATAGGTAGAACCAAATAAGCTGGCACATTTCAGAGCGTTTATGCGCAACCTTTGTACGTATTTTTATCAATGCAGCGGTAAAAGTTCAGCAAGTCTCCTTCGTTGAATTTGTTGCGTAAATCTTGGTCGTTTTAAATGTCGATAATTTCTAACTGCATTAACTTTGGCGCATTTTCAACTGAAATCGTGAAAGGATTGCTGAATATGTCCAACAGAGGTTTCACTTTTTTAAACTCCGAAAATCTGTCTTGAAAAGATTGAATCAAAATATCTAGCTTTTCTACATAACTGAAATTAATCGCAGTTTTGTTGAATTTTTCAGCCATTTTCTTATAATTCGGAAAATGATTGTAATTTCCAGAATTCAATTGCGATCTGAAAAGTGTCAGCTTGCATTGAAAGGATGATACATGAGCGTAGAGTCAGATCAGTTGATTTTTGCCTTGAAGCCGTGTGTTCAAGACATTCAAATGATTTGTAATATCAACTAAAAAAGCCAAATCACACAACCAATCAGGATTTTTAAGTTCCGGGACATCCCTTTGCTTTTCCGCCAGAAATATTCCAATTTCTTCTATTAAATTTAGAAATCGTTCCAGTGTCAATCCACGACTTAGCCACCTTACTTCTGTATAATACAGTAAATCTCCATATTCGCTTTCGATGTCATCAAGGAATTGTTTGAATTGCCTGTGATTGAGTCCTCGTGATTTTATGAAATTTACAGTCGAAACTACCACTTTCATGACATTTTGAAATTCAATTTTTTTAGAACAGAGTGTATAATGCAGTGAAACTGCATGAGATCTTCAGCGTTTATGTTTTTTTCTTGCAGATGCTTTTTCAGCAAAGTAACTAGCCCAGAATTGACACCAATCATCGAAGGAGCACCGTCAGTCGCAACTCCCGATAATTTTGATAAGTCCAAATCAGTTTTTGAACACTCATCCAAAAGTACATTGAGTATATCAACTCCTCTGGTTTGACCTTTCAATGAATACATTCCTAATAACACTTCTAAGACTTCAAAATCTTGAGTAACACCTCGTATGAATATCAGAAGTTGAGCTGTGGAACTAATATCAGTGGATTCGTCGAGTGCTAATGAAAAATTCAATGATCTTAGTTTTTCATATTGTTCCGCAATATTACCTGACAAAGACATAATTCGTCTTGGATAGTCATACGATTCAGTTGAATTTTCTCAAACTTTTTTCTGCTTCTGGACACATTTTCTTAGCGGCAATTTCTATGCATTCTTTTAAAAATTCCCAACATTGAAGGGCGACTTCGCTTTGCTATCATTCGAGAAATTTCATAACTAACCTCTGTAGCTGTTTCTGAATCTTGAATGGGTTTTGTAAACATAGCTTGCTGACCAATAAGCTCCCGTTTTAAAGACATCATTTTTGCTTCCTTAATTCGCCTGTAAACTTGGTAAAAGTAGGATGCTGCGTTTCATAGTGCCTTTTACATTATATTCCTTTGCAATCGCAACAGAATTCTTGCAAATTAAACAAACGACTTTGTTATGCGACCATACAAAAAAGTATTTCTCAGTCCAAATTTCTTGAAACTGCCGATTTTCATCTTTAACCTTACGTTTTTTACTAGGTCCTGGCTTGTCCATGTTGCGTTCTAATCCTGGCTAGGATTAACACAGCACCTAAAAACAATTACAGTACCTACTTAAATTACCCATCCTTTTTTAAATTACCAAAAATAATTGATTAAATAGGTAGGGAAACACTTATTAATAACAGAGTTTTACTTACGATTTCACAACACAATTATACACGGAAATCTACGTTGAATGTGGATCAAAATATATGACACCGGCTAGTCGAGTTAAAATCTACACTAGAACTATTGACACTTCACTCAAATTAAAACCGAACTGTCGGTCGCTGCGGTTAGCGTGGCTTTATACCGCGCGTACAGAGTCGAAAACTGTCTGGAGAAATCACGAAACCGACTCTGGAAGCTTCGTGTATCTATCTACGCGAGCAATCGAATTCGGGACTATTGCTATCTCGCTTGCTCTAACAATATAACCCGTGGATAAGCCGCCACCGCGTTATCGTCGCCGCGCCGCCGGCCGCGGCGGTTCCTCAAGAAAACGAATTTAACCGAGATCAGCACGAACATTACCGACCGCTGTTACCGACGCATGCACGGCGCACCGATAAGCGCACTTAAGAGCGCACGCGCGAGGTTCAAATTACTTTTCGAACATATTTTTTTTGGTTTTATTCTGGAATATAATTCAATATTTTTCGAATGTACGAGAGTATTATTTTTGCTGTCGGCGGGCCACCAGTATTCGACCGGCGGGCCGCGGTCTGTGCATCTACGATCTAGATGAACCCGGCGCGTTCCTGCTGCAGAAAAAAAATATTGTGGAAATATCGTTTTAAATTTGGAAGAGTTCTAGTGTTTAATTAGGAATGATAATGCATTCATTGAAGTTGATGATATATAATATATAACTCAAATAAATTTGACTAACCTTCGCGCAAGTGCAAGCAATAAATTGACAAAGTTTTACCGCAATCTGATGAACGGTGGGTAAGGCAGCGCATAAGGTATCAACAAACAAACATTACTTTTTTTATATATTAGATTATATACACTTCGTGAGTTTTATCGATAATACAGGGAGATTTGTGCAAAAAGTCGCTTTTTGACCTTTCTTGACCTCGAATATTGTTGAAACACCGGAATTTTCGAACAATCATTTGTCATTGACATAATATACATATGTATGTATTATTTTTGAAGCGCTGCTATTAAAAATTATTTCCAAGTAAAGATTTAATCTAACATCATTTTTCAAAACACCTATGCTTGACTGGTAGAGCATGACAGAAGGTATTAAGTTCGGCCATCGTAATGGCGGCTGTACACGCTCGTCTCGTTGCCTCGCGTACCTCTCGTCGCGTAGAGGCTAGACACGAGAGCACACCATATACACACTAGTTGTATCACTTGAACTACGGATGCCCGCTGCGATGTTTTGCCTTTGTGCTATTAGTTAATATAATTTCTACACATTTAGCATAAAAAGAAAATTAATAAGCCATGACGAAGAAGAAGATGGTGAATGTTTTCTATTCACCGTAACTGAACCATGTAACTAATTATATTTTATTTAACAGTATTGAACCCTACAGTACATGTGTACCGGCGCGCTCTCGTTTTCATCACGAGACCCACGAGAACCTTTGACCTGAATGTAAAAAGGAAGCCCAAAGTGGGCGGGGCAGGCGTGTCACAATTAGCGACAGTAGAGCGTAATTGACTGTCAGTCGCAGGCTCAAATTGTTGCGAGTGGTTGCGAGCTGACGGATCGCTGCTTTTTTTTTTTTTTTTTTTAATAGAATAAGGGTGACAAACGAGCACACAGTCCACCTGATGGTAAGTGGCTGCTGTGGCCCATAGACATCTACATCTATCTTCGTTTCCGATTTTTTTTATTTTTTTTTAATGTTTATTACACAAAAATACAGTCGGTTATTTCTTATACTACTTTCGCCAAACTGCAAAGCAGTTTGTTGGCGAATACATCACCCACTTACATTCTATGTACCTACTGTAATTAATAACTTAATCTTAGATTTTAAACTGACAATTGATAAATAGTTCTATCTAGATGAACCCGGCACGTCCCTGCTGCAGAAAAAAATTATTGTGGAAATATCGTTTTAAATTTGGAAGACTTCTATTGTTTAATTAGGAATGATACTGCATTCATTGAAGTTGATGATATATAAATTACAACTCTCAAATAAATTTGTCGGTACAATTATATAAGTATAACCTATAACCTTCGCGCAAGTGCAAGCAATAAATTGACAAAGTTTTACCGCAATCTGATGAACGGTAGGTAAGGCAGCGCATAAAGTATCAACAAACAAACATTACTTTTTTATTTATTAGATTATCTACACTTCGTGAGTTTTATCGATAATACAAGGAGCTTAGAGCAAAAAGTCGCTTTTTGACCTTTCTTGACCTCGAATATTGTTGAAACATCGGAATTTTCGAACAATCATTTGTTATTGACGTAATATACATATATTTGTATTAGAATAGAATAGAATAGAATAGAATAATTTTTATTCAATATAGATTACATGTGTAATTCTTATTGAAAGTCATTTTTACTTTACCACTGGTTCGAAAACCTCTGTCCTGGGAAGAACCAGCAAGAAACCCAGCGGATATTATTTTTGAAGCGCTGCTATTAAAAATTATTTCCAAGTAAAGTTTTAATCTAACATCATTTTTCAAAACACCTATGCTTGACTGGTAGAGCATGACAGAAGGTATTAAGTTCGGCCATTGTAATGGCGGCTGTACACGCTCGTCTCGTTGCCTCGCGTACCTTTCGTCGCGTAGAGGCTAGACACGAGAGCACACCATGTACAATACGGCCGACGTATCTTGGCGAGTCCGACCTTCGCGCAGAAGGTTGCGCAATAGCTTTTTTAAGGAACAAAATGGTGGCATGAGGCGACGTACGGGGGCGGTGGTCTAGGCTAGAGATTGACCATAAGTAAACACAATCGACCCTTTAGTCATAAAATATCGCAATCGATTAGTTTTATTTAGAAGTTATTGATTTTGTTTATATAAGATATTAAACGAAATAGATTTACAAATATAGTGAATTTTGTTGATAATAAACAAGATTTCGACTTAAATAAAAAAAAAACTAAAACATATTATTTTCTCAGCTGAAAGACATAATGTACTTAAATATCAATTATCTATTAACGTCTTCTTGAGTAACGACTATTTGAGAAAATTTAGAACCTCCTTATAAATTGCAAATAAATATATTTTTATGTCTTAATTTTAATCGATTTGAATAAAATCGATTAAACAACACCCTCAGGCACGCGTGTTGGACATCCCTTTCTGGTTACTTCTGTAAAGCTTCGTGCTTATTCGGCAATGCTCGGTACACGGTAATATTTCTCAGTCACACGTTAGCATTGGTGTCGTGTTCGTGTCGCTATCTCTGTCTTGAGCACAGTCGGTTACAAAAGTTTTCGTTGTTATTGTTGTTTGTTTTATTAATAGTGTTAAGTTTGTTTTGTTTGTTTTATTTGTTTTATTTGTTTTATTTGCAAGTGTCAGTTAGCACTTATATAATAAGTGTAAATAAATAAAAAGTATTAAATGTAAATAATAGTAAGTATGTGTTTGTGATAAAATCTGCCCCTATCGAAAGGTGAGGTATCAAAATTGAATCTTTAATTTATAATGTCTCCAAAGTGTTTTGATATTTTTGGTCACTGTATTAGGGAAATTTTATTTGTACATTGGTATATATAAAAATGACAATAACAGTTTTCTTCACGAGTGTTCATGCGCTAAACTTCGCAGAGCCTATATTCAGACTCGCCAAGATACGTCGGCCGTATTGTACACACTCGTTGTGTCACTTGAACTACGGATGCCCGCTGCGATGGACCTACAAGAAACTGTTGCTGCGTTTTGCCTTTGTGCTATTAGTTATTATAATTTCTACACATTTAGCATAAAAAGAAAATTAATAAGCCATGACGAAGAAGAAGATGGTGAATGTTTTCTATTCACCGTAACTGAACCATGTAACTACCTTTATTTTATTTAACAGTATTGAACCCTACAGTACATGTGTACAGGCGCGCTCTCATTTTCATCACGAGACCCACGAGACCCTTTGACTCGAACGCAAAAAACCGACACGCTTCCGAGAGCAAACGAGGGCCGCGAGCACGGAATATAAAAAACAAGAGGAAGCCCAAAGTGGGCGGGGCAGGCGTGTCACAATTAGTGACAGTAGAGCGTAATTCACTGTCAGTCGCAGGCTCAAATTGTTGCGAGCTGACGGATCGCTGCTTAAGTGATATATGCGAAAATATGCCGTTTTGTGCAATATTGGAGTGTAAAAACGAAAGTAAAAAGAAAAATATTTTGAATGGAGGTGTTTTGTACCAAAGGCACGTGTAATTTTTTCCTTTTTTTGGATAGAAACTTGACTAAACATGGACAAAATGTCAAATTGCCTTTATTACAAGTAATATTCAACCTTATTTCGTTAAACTAAGGTTCATCTGCAAATACATTTTGAATAAAAATAGCTGCGACATTGTTGTGACTACGCCGATATTAAAGTTTTCGATACAATTTTATCACAGTTCTGTTCATTCACTAACATATTAATGAAAATTTGCAAATACTGGATGTCTATGGAAATATACGAAATTATAGGGTGATACCCTATGAGTGAACCATAGACTTAGAATATACTCTAAGTCTATGGAATGAACATTTGTTAGGGTTGCTAATCCAGAGAAGCAAGTAGTTTAGTAGTACTCACGACGTTTGGAAAGAAGCTGAAATAAAAGTGATCTTAATATCTACATTAGTATCCGAATTCATTATCGTCTAAAATTTTATATTAAAATTTGAAAACGATAATTTTTAACAAATATATGTTATTTCAAAGACAATAAACAATTGCAAAATTACTGTTTTTTATTATTTTCCTTGTTTCCATTTCATAAATGATAATTTAACTAACTGTCAATAAATTTCCATTAAATACAATTAATAATATGCCGGCTATATGAATTACGGGGATATACGTAGTACATCAAGGCAATTTCCAATAAATTTTGCTATTTTACTCATTTTATCTTTTTTTTTCAATTCAGTTTCTTCAGTCATATATGCACTGAATATCGATATAAGCCAGATCACGTTCAGAGAGAGTAACTACCTCACTAACATCAATCACGTAGCAGTACAGGTTAGGTAGGGCAATGTCAACGTTATATCTATTAGGATTGTGTCTATAATATATGATAGTGTGAATATATGTTTGCGACATCTAGCGTTAAGAAGCTAAATGCGCTCATTAATTCTAGAAACTTCGTTGATGAATCAACGAAGTTTCTAGAATTAATCTATAAGTACTAACCATAAATCCTTAAAAACATCTCTATTTTTAAGGATTTATGGTTAGTACTCAAGTGAATGGTGAGTAACATAATGCCTTTCTCTTTTATTTTTTAATAGCCAATCACGCGAAAATTATTGAAATGGTACGCAATTGTCGGTACACATTTCTTTCTTGCGTATGTGTGAGTTTGGCGACAGCGGTTCCGCTACAAATGATGCGTTTTGCTACTTCCTCCGTGGCCGCGAACGCGACGCGACGCGACGAGGGCACCATGTACACGCTCGTACTCGGCCTGTCTCGTGGTGTCTCGACGAGCGTGTACAGCCGCCATCAAGTTATCATTACGATTGTTGAGTTTTATTCTGAATTTTGAACGAAAAAGTAATTTTTATGGTACTATTCGGTTTTAAAAATTTATATAAAAATTATAGTGGTTCATTATCACTCTAGGATTCATTTAAAACACTTTGAAAATGGGTGTAATACCCTATTTTAACGTATACTTTGGAGATTTAATTTTAAACAGTTTTGGTCGTTCTAAATACAACAACCATGAAAATCGTTCATGAACATCTGCAACCCCAGATGAACTACAAATTTTCGATTTTTATTGGTTTCCTTATATTGATGGTAACACAAGGTAGGTATTTAATATTCATTAAGGCGACATTTTACGATGATACAAACCAAAACAAGTTACTATTGCAAGTTTTTAAGATAAAAGAGGAAAACATAAAGGTTTATGTTTTTCTTTTATCTTAGCAGGTGCTAGGAAACCCTTATACACTTTTTATATTGCATACGTATTTGAACTAATAAAAATGTGGTAGTAGATATTATCGCTAACATAATTTATATAATTTACATAATTTTCGTACCACGCGCTGTAAAGTTAATGCTCTCCTAAATGAATAGTATTGTAAAATAATAAAGGTATACATTTACCCACAGCTGAGTGTAGGCCTCCTTTCATTACTAGAAAGGTTTTGGTGCAGAGAAAACTTCACCACCATGTTAGCGGACTTCACATAACCTTGAAATTATTTATTATTTCTCAGACATGCTGACACCCGCATGTTAGGCAGGTTTTCACATGATGTTTTCCTTATCAATCAATATACGTCAATATCAAAATATAATCGATATTTTATAAAATATTGATGATCGCTTAGTGTTCAGAAGTACTTAGTATTACGTCTCCGTTCATAAGCTAAAATCCACACAATCCAAAAATCGTGTAACAGAAATTCTTGATTCTCTCCGACCCCAGTTCCGAGTTCCGAGTTGCCTAGCCTCTAACACTACACTACTAAAACACGTTATATTAACAACTTAAGTATTATTTTAATTAAATACGTAATCTTTGGCAATCAGTCTTACAATTAGCATTCGTGTTTACATCAATTTTCAATTAAACGTGAATTATAAAAACTTAAAAAATAAGTTTCTTCAAATATATTTTGTATCCAACTACAACGAACAGTCGAATATAAGAAATCAATATTTCCCGAATTTAAATACTGAACTTATTTCACAACTTCAGAACATGTTGCATCAGGTTAATTCGTATGTATGCACTTTTAAATCGACATTAGAAGCTCTTCCTCAAGATGGTGATAACAATTACAAAATTGTTATAAATGCCGATAGGCGTCCAACTCAGGAACACCCTGGGCGTTATAACGTTCCATCCACGAATGAAGTTGCTGTAGTATTGGTCGACCAGGAATGTGGTAGGCGTGATATCGCTATCCGTTCCAGAGACAATCGTTTGCAACGTATTTACGAAACCCACAGGGCTTACGACAGTTTGCAATATCCTTTGATATACTCTCGAGGGGAAGATGGTTATAATTTCGCTTTATACCAAACTGATCCGCGTACAGGCGCACCTAATTATAATAAAAAGATGTCATGCCTTCAATTTTATTGTTACCACTTGCAAGTGAGACGGAATAGATTTGTATACTTTCAACGTTTTCGTGGCTTATTCAATCAGTTTATTGTTGACATGTACGCAAAAATTTAAACCGGAAGATTAGTTTATATACGATCTAATCAAAGGCAGCTGCGCGCTGAAGAATACGTGCACGTGAATATGGGCCGTTTAGTTATTTTACCCTCTTCTTTTACTGGTGGTCCACGCTACATGCACGAACGTACTCAAGATGCTTTTTGTTACGTAAGAAAATATGGACGTCCCGACTTATTTATTACTGTAACTACCAATCCCAAGTGGGATGAAATCACTCGGGAGCTTATTGAGGGTCAAGCACCGCATGACTGCTACTTACCAAAGATAACATTTTTGGAGATGTATTGTGTTATATGTATGGTGTTGAGTGGCAAAAACGCGGCTTACCTCACGGACATATCCTGCTTTGGTTAAAAGATAAGGTTCGACCTAACGATGTAGACAGTTCAATCATTGTTAAAAATCATATGATACATGGTCCATGTGGTGCATTTAACGGGAATGCTCCTTGCATGCAAGACGGTCGTTGCACTAAAAGATATCCAAAAGCATTAGTGGATGAAACTGTAACAGGACATGATGGATACCCATTATATCGTCGCCGTTCAAGAGACAATGGTGGTTTTACTGTTGAAAAGCGAGTGTCTGGACAATAGGTTACTTTAGATAATAGGTGGGTCGTTCCGTATTCGCCTGTGATGTCTAGAGCACTTCAAGCTCACATAAATGTTGAAATGTGTAATAGTGTAGAGTCAATAAAATATATTTGTAAGTATATTAACAAGGGCAGTGACCAAGATACATTTGCGTTGAGAAATGAACATGATGAAGTTACTAGATTTCAGTCAGGCAGATATATCAGCTCTTCAGAAGCTGTGTGGCGCATCTTAAGTTTCAACATTCACGAAAGATATCCACCTGTGACTCATCTGGATGTTCATCTTGAAGGCGGTCAACGTATATATTTCAACGCCGAAAATGTTACAGAACGATTAGAGAACCCTAGACAAACTATATTAGCATTCTTTCGACTTTGCCAAACTGATGATTTTGCAAAATCTCTTTGTATGAGGAAGTTCCATCGTATTATACCTACGATAAGCAACGAGGTGTCTTTAATCGTAGACGCCGTGGCAGGCCTGTAGGTGGCGAGTCAGATATTTTCAAAGAACATGTTCTTGGTAGAGTGTATACCGTTCATCCTAACAACGCTGAGTGTTTCTATTTGCGATTATTATTACATACAGTGCGAGGAACAACATCATTTATAAATGATCTATAGATTTGAGAAAAGTAGACGATGTTGTTTATCCAACTTATCATGCAGCTTGCCAAGCGCGTCGTTTGCTTGAAAATGATCAGCATTGGGATGTCGCTTTAGCAGAATCCTGTGTTAGTGATAATCCACGACGGTTACGCCATTTATTTGTAACATTACTCACATTTTGTAATTTGTCAGATGCTGTACAATTATGGGAAAAATATAAAGAAAAATTTGCAGACGACTTTCTTCGGAATATATCTCACAATGATGAAGGCGCAACTAATGATAATTTCCGTGATAATGCCATAAATCTGTGCTTATTAGCTCTTCAGGAAGACTTAACAGCAGTAGGCGGTAAATCACTCTGCGAATATGGTTTGCCAACACCAACCTCAGTCGGAGAGGAATTACCAATAGGGAATATTCTGCAGAGATTGGTTACAACTCAATGGAACTGCTGGCAACATTAGAAAACGGTGTCCCAATGATGACTGCAGAACAACGTTCAGTCTATGATCGCGTGTGCGAGAGTGTTCAGAATAATTTGGGAACAGTATGGTTTTAGATGCACCTGGAGGAACTGGGAAAACCTTTTGACTAAATTAATATTAGCTTATGTTCGAAATCAGCGTAAAATTGCTCTTGCCGTGGCTTCATCACGTATAGCTGCAACATTGCTACCAGGAGGTAAAACTGCTCACACTATGTTTAAAATACCAATTGATTTAGATCGCACGGAAAGTCCAACCTGTAGTATTTCGAGAAATAGCGACATAGCTAAGGTATTACGTGAGTGTAATTTAATCATATGGGATGAATGTACGATGGCCCACCGAAAAGGAGTAGAAGCGGTAGACAGAACTTTAAAGGATATAAGACAAAATGATCAACCAATGGGCGGTATCACGGTTTTATTTTGTGGTGATTTCCGACAAAACTTACCGGTAATACCACGGGGAACCCGAGCTGATGAGGTTAGGGCTTGCCTAAAAGCTCTTATTTGTGGCGTGATATACAATCAGTACATTTGACTATAAACATACGAGTGAGAACTGGAGATAACCGGATGATCGTCAATTTTCTGATAAATTATTAAAGATTGGGAAGGTACCTATCCACAACTACACCAAGGAAAACTTATTCTGACGCCTGAGTTATGTTGTATAGTGCAATCCCAACCACATCTTATATCGTCGGTTTACGGTGACGTAAGAATTATATTAAATAGGGACAATTTTGGCTATGCGAAAGATCCATTTTAACTCCTCAATATCCAGGCATCTGAGATTAATAACAAAATACTGTCGAATATACAGGGGAAAGCAAAGTTTATAGTTCAATAAATAGAATGGTCGATGAACAAGAAGCCACTAATTACCCGATAGAATTTTAAAATTTTTAAGTATGCCCGGACTTCCTTCTCATGAAATTTGTTTAAAATTGGCATTCCAATTATTCTGCTCCGAAATTTAAGACCACCACAACTTTGCAATGGAACTCGGCTAAAAGTAACCCAGTTGGAACAAAATATAATCAAGGCTCAAATTTTAACAGGTTGTGGTGCAGGAGAAACCGTCTTTATTCCCAGAATTCCATAATACCAAATAATTTTCCATTCCAATTTAAAAGAACGCAATTCCCAGTATCATTGTGTTATGCAATGACAATTAATAAGGCTCAAGGGCAGACTTTTCGTGTTGCTGGAGTAGATCTCGGTGTCAGTTGTTTCTCGGATGGTCAGTTGTACGTCGCTTTTTCCCGGGTTAGCAGTTCTAGAAATGTTTATGTTCACGTGCCGAACGGGTCAACATTCAACATAGTTTACCCGGAAGCTTTGCGCTGAAGTATGTTTGTTCTATAAGTACTTAAGTCTCATGTGAATATTACCAATATATTAACTTAATAACATACAAAGAGTTACACACCATCCAAAGCCCAGCGACACTATAACATATATAGGAATGACGTCTTAGCAAAAGTTGTTTAGTCTGATGGGCATTTCCTGTTGACTTACAAAAATGAAAGATCTAGAACGTCTCGAATCGTCTCGCGAATCACGTTGTTTTCCCGTCCCCGGGCTCTTAGAATTCAACATCAGACGTTTCAGATCTTCGATTTTGATGACCCCGTTGTCACTGGCATAAGCAACAGGATCCGCGTACGAAGTCGCGGGCAGAAGCTAGTAGATATTAACCACGCCTAGAAAAATGTGAAATAAAATCTTAAAAAAACAAATTTTTTTGGGTACTTCCCATACAAGTAAATGGAGGATGATTTTTTTTACCCGTCTATTCCATCATGTGGGGTATTGTTGTAATGTAAAGCAGTGCTAAATGATAAATCACCTCTTCATTCCAAAAAGATTGACAGCAAAAATAAATTAAAAGATTTTTAGAACGTTTTTATAAATGTACTCTTTGACCTTAAAGCCGTTCGCGCATTCTTTAAATTTTGACGTGTTAATACGTGATTATTGATACGGAAACCGGCTATAAAATATGTCTGATGTTTTTAATAAAAATATCAATCATTG
The DNA here is from genome assembly GCA_029286625.1 of Parnassius orleans. Taxonomy (NCBI): domain Eukaryota; kingdom Metazoa; phylum Arthropoda; class Insecta; order Lepidoptera; family Papilionidae; genus Parnassius; species Parnassius orleans. The sequence goes on along the minus strand of JAGSMP010000166.1, from coordinate 1,020,202 downwards.
AATAAAACTCTTTTTACGGATTTTATCGCGATTTACTTATTTTTAATTTCTGACGTTCGGGCTGAGATGTTTGGCGTCCCAATGTCATAGTTGGCCCGGCTAGGTACTTGTATATACGGAGGTCAGCGCAGAACGAGGTTACAGTATCTTGAAGGCTTGTAGTGGTATGCTTGGGTTTGGATTTAATTTTGTTAATTATAGGATCCCATGCAGATGGCAACAAAGATTCGAAAGACTAGAACTCATCATCGTTATCATTACAACATATCAAAAGTCCACTGAACTGAACATAGGTCTCCCCCATAAATTATCAAATAGGCTGGATATTTGCCATAGTTGCCACGCTTGGCAGAAGGGTTGGCAACCGCAGCGTTTATTATTTTGAACTGTTGCCAGGAAGATGATGTTGCCCATCTCCTGTTTGTTTTCCTCTATCACCTTTTAGGACACACACGGAACGATATGAGGTGGGGTATTCTCTTTCGCCGCCACAAGGCGAAACATTTTTCTGCTTCCGATCATACCTACGTTCACTGCGAATAGACCTTCATTTGCAATAAAAGTAACCTTAAGGATTTTATCGTGTTTAATTTTAACTTTTTTAATTCCTGACATTTCGGGCACTATAAAGAACCCATGGAGACGGGGGTGTCGCTGATTTGTTGTCTGTCAGATCTGATATAATAGTTGGGACGATACTCAAAATGTTGACTTCACATCAGCAATATGTTCTTTTACGTAAATTGTTATGGAACTTTCTTCCAAAGATGTGTTAAAATTTCTTTTATGATACTACACTATATGTGTAGTATTCATCATTATCAGAACCGCATTTATGAAAAGAAGTCTACTCGAACGTAGAAAAAATATCAGAATCTAATTTTTTGGTGCCAATCAATATGAGAACAATGATATGGATCAAATATCGCGTATAAGACCATAAATTCATCATTATTTTATTAAAACTAAATGAACTATAATTATGAATGAATGTAAAGATTCCAAGACAATTTATCTTTCTTATGGATACATCGGAAGACACGTTCAATATTAAAAAAATGTAGATGTTTCTAGACATATGATATTAATGCAATTCTGAAAAACTTATTTATTCACGTGTCCCTCAATCATCTAGGTCCAATAGCCTTTGGGAATTCAAAAAAATTCTTGGACAAACTGACATACATATATACACAGCAAAGACACCGACGTGACCCTAAAAGTGATCGAATTTTGCTAAATTTGGCGCGGAATAGGATTTTAATGATGTTTCTAAATTGAAGACCACGCGAGCGAAGCCGCGGGTAAAAAGCTAGTTAAGTAATCTATTGCAAATTAACCTTATTTAAAACAAAAGTCCCGCTGGGTTTCTTGCTGGTTCTTCCCAGGACAGAGGTTTTATCCGAACCGGTGGTAGTAGTACTGTTACGAGCTTAGGGTTCGAGACAATTAAAAACTGCCGAGTGAATTACCAAAATTGACAATTCTACTACAGATCACTTTAGTTCGCAGTTGTATCGCTTAGAAGTATTCGCTTGTATCGCCAATTCAATACTGCCTCGGTCGCGGTCTATACCGGCCTTACATAGGGCCTCAGATAGTTTCCAGAACCTTCTACTGTAGAAACATCTAGAATGTTCGAGTACATATCGGTCCCGAAATTTCTAGAAGGATCTTGACTCTCCTAGTTCTGCTACTCGATACTAGAGGGCGCTAGTGATAATTAGTGTTGCCATGTACAAGACATTAATAGCGGCGCAACACTGCCCTCCTAAGACATGCTCGTCCCGAGCATTATTGGCCCCATAATAACGCGCCAGTCGATCCACATGGACGATTTTAGGAGTACCTCTTGCACCTTTCTGTATCCGATAGGTAACGTCATTGATCCTTGTCACAATCCGGTACGGTCCGTCCCATTTAGCTTGAAGCTTAGGAGATTTCCCTTTGCTGCGAACTGGATTGTGTAACCACACTAGTGCACCTTCGTCAAACCCTTTGTTGTTCATTTTGCGGTCATACCGTGTTTTCATCTTCTCGGACGTTTGCTGGCCCGACTGTCTGACGTGCTCATAAATGTCATTCATTTTGTTCCGCAAGTCATTTGCATAATCGGTTATACTGCGTGGGGCATCAGGTGGTATTCCGGTGATTCAGGCAGCCGTAATTCTCTCCCAAAGTTTGCGAAAGCTGGTGTCACTGATGTACTTTCGTGAACAGCGCTTCGATATGACAACAAAAACGGTTGTATGTGCCTGTCCCAGTCTCGTTGCCGTTTTTCCACAAATTTTGGTACCTCTCCAAAGTCTGATTAAATCGTTCTACCATTCCATCAGATTGTGGGTGGTACGAAGTTGTTCTTGTTTTATGAGTACCCATAACTCGGCAAGTTTCCTGGAATATTTGAGACTCAAAATTCCTTACTTGATCGCTGTGAATCTCTAAAGGTACTCCAAAACGACAGAAGACTTCATGAACTAGTTTATCTGCAACTGTTGAAGCTTCTTGATTTGGAATGGCGTAGACTTCTGGCCTTTCACTTTTCGGAAACGGCCCCACAACGTCAATGGCTATCCTCTCCCATGGTGCACCAACATTGTACAATTTCAATGCGCCTCTACTACGAGTTTGAGGTCCCTTTACAGCCGCACAATTTGTACATTTTCGGCACCAGTCCTCGACATCGTCACGACAGTGGACCCAGTAAAACCGTTCTCGGATCTTGAGTAGAGTTCGTTTAACTCCCAGGTGGCCTCCTGAACAACCATTATGGTACAGCTGTAGAACATCCGGTACTTTAGCTTTAGGGACAACCATTTGCAAATGACAATTGTCTCCCCGACAATTTTCCCATTTACGGCACAGGACTCCATCCTGAATCAGCAAGCTGTCCCATTGGGCCTTATAGCTTTTCGTGGTCGAACTTATCGCTGAGACGTCGCTCCACTTGGGCTTAGGAGCACTGGCCTTCATCCATTCCAGAATCGGCTTGATGTCCGAATCTTCCTGCTGTGCATGTTGTAGGCTGTCCTTCCACTCATTGCTGAGCTGGTCTGTCCTGAGAATCCTCACAGATACCACTTCCTTACCCTCTTGCCTAGTACAATGCTTGCAATCTTCAGGGCAAGGTCTTCTTGACAATGCATCTGCATTGCCATGAGATTTCCCGCTGCGATGTTCGATCACAAAGTCGTATTCCTGCAGTAGTTCAATCCATCTCGCAACTTGTCCTTCCGGATTTTTGAACTGCAATAGCCTTTTCAGTGCAGCATGGTCAGTTAGTAAGTGAAATTTCCGCCCCAGAAGATATTTGCTAAAATGCTGCAAGAACTTTACCACAGCAAGCAATTCCCGTCTTGTGACACAATAGTTCCTTTCCGGCTTTGACAACGACTTGCTGAAGTACGCTATCACAACCTCTTGATCACCATTCCTTTGAGACAACACACCGCCAAGTCCTATATCACTTGCATCTGTGTCAACTATAAATTCCTTGCCCGCATCAGGGTACGCCAAAATAGGTGTTTTGCACAGACGGTCCTTGAGCTCCTGGAATGCGATATCGCAACTTTCATCCCAGCAGAAATGTCGCTTCTCCTCGGTTAACTTGTGGAGAGGTTTGGCTAAATCTGCAAAGTTCTTCACAAATCGCCGATAATAGGAGCACAATCTCAAAAATGCTCTAACCTGCGTCTTGTCTTTTGGAACCGGCCAATCCTTGACAGCGGCAATTTTCTCTGGATCCGTGCGGATACCTTCTTCCGACACTACATACCCCAAAAAGCTGACTTGCCGTTTGAATATTAAACATTTCTTCGGACTCAACTTGAGGTTGGCACTCTGAGGTTGGAATCTTCATGAGCACGCGTTCCAGGTTTTGAAGGTGTCCCTCAAACGTACGGCCTACGATGATGATGTCATCCAAGTAGACCAGACAGGAATCGCCAATTAACCCGGTAAGTACAAGCTCCATCAACCTTTCAAACGTTGCTGGAGCATTGCACAATCCAAACGGCATAACTTTAAATTGCCACAGACCCTTTCCTGTCGAGAATGCAGTTTTCTCCTTGTCCTTAGGGTCAATTTCAACCTGCCAGTAGCCACTTTTCAGGTCCAGTGTGCTAAACCACTTTACGCCTGTAAGCATGTATGTCCAGCGTGTCATCAATTCTGGCAAGGGATAGCTGTCCTTCTTTGTAACGTCGTTCAGACGGCGATAGTCAACACAAAACCGCATGCTGCCGTCCTTCTTCTTTACCAGCACCACAGGTGAACACCATGGACTAGATGAAGGTTCAATAGCACCATCCTTCACCATTCCTCAATCATGGTTTCAATCATTTTAACTTTATTAAACATAGTTTGTATAAAAGGGTTATTATAATGTTAAGGAATTTATGGATGATAATAACCCTGGGAATGAGGTGTTCGCTGCCAGGCTGTTTCTAATTTGTTTTGTGTGGTTAATTGTGTAATATACATGATTGTAAGCTGTTATTTAAAAAAGTCCCGCTGGGTTTCTTGCTGGTTCTTCCCAGGACAGAGGTTTTTTTCGAACCAGTGGTAATTAGACAAAGAGTGACTTTCAATAAGTATTATTTATAATCTATATTGAATTAAAAAATGGTTTCCACTTCCTTTTCACGTGCTACTGGCAATTTTCTTGGCCGCTGACGGATAGGCAATTCTTCTCCTGTGTTTATTTTGTGTTGAACTAAGCCAGTCTTTCCTATGTCAGCATCGTTTGACGAGAAAATATCGGCGTACTTGAGTAACAACTTTTTCGCCTCGACCATTTCATTTGGGGAAAGAGCGCTGCGACAGTCTTCTAAAAGTGTGGTCACCCTCGTTTGTGCATCCTTGCTGGGGTTCCTAGTCGATGGATATTGGCACCTACGCAACCAATCCACTTCCTCACAAGTACCAACCAGTGTGCCATTTTACATAATCTGTTCCTGATCACAAAGGTTCAGCACACGTACTCCTGAGATGTCGGTGGTTCTGACCAAGGTTCGAGCCACTTTCCACGGAAGGTCATTGTCCACCCTTTCCACGAGTACACAACGATGAGCTTGCCCAGGATTCCGAGGAAGACTAACTGGCACAATCGTTTCCGATCTCGGCGGCAAAACAATCTTCTTAAGGCTGTACACATTCCTGATAACGCCCTTCCACGAAAAGTTCCTCCTGTCCACATTTCAAAACACCTTGCTTAACGTCGATCTCACAAAAATTCTTCCTCATGAAGTCAGGCCCAGGATGCAGTCGTCCATTATATCAGCCACGATGACATTATGCAGGTAGACATGCTGTTGCAGCTTCAACTCCATTTCCTCTCTCCACGGACGGGTATGCGCCGACCGGTGGCTGTTACCAAATTAATGCGTTCTCGGTTGTATGCGGAGTCCCCAAAGACCTGACTTATAAGTTGGGAACTGACAACCGTGCGTGAGGCCTCTAGTGTCTATGGTCAGTTTACACGGCGTTCCGTTGATCTGGCCTTTGATGATTAGGCTGTTCATCATGGGTTTGTGAGATCGAAACTTGGGGTTTTAACATCAGCCAGCACCCGCCCCGCAGTCCTGGCTTTTACCGTTTCTGTTGCTGCTGGGCGGTGCCAGCCGCTACCCTCTCGACATCGATCACCTCTTCTACAGTTCGCTTAGGCAGCTGGATCGAAGATGGCCTTTCCCCACAGCCGTAGCACCAGGCTGTATCCTTTATTGCAGTCTCGAACTGTAGTTGTTGAACCTCCCCGACGCGATGTTCCCATCGCGTCAGGGAGGTCGTCTGATTCGGCGATAAAGCCTTCGAGCTAGAGCCGTTCTCAGGTGGTGTTTAGTGGGTAGGCACTTCTTCAAAGTGAGTCCCACATAACCACGCAGCCGGCTGCGTGGTATGCTATGAGCATTCTCCGCTTCCGGAGGGTGTCCTTGCATTGGGTGCAAAAAAAAGGTGCCTGCGCCTTTGCACGTGCGGCTGCGCCGGTGTTGCTAGACAGAATTCTTGTAAACAACACTCGTTGGATAATTAATTCGTGCAAACGAATTAATTATTATTCTTAACTACAAATATAGTCTCGGTACAATTTATAGTTTTTATTAAGTAATATATTGTAAATTAACCTTATTTAAAAGAAAAGTCCCGCTGGGTTTCTTGCTGGTTCTTCCCAGGACGGAGGTTTAATCCGAACCGGTGGTAGTAGTACTATATTGAATAAAAGTGATTCTATTCTATTCTAAAAGCCTTTTCATATGACTCTATACATCATAATAATATTCTTCATTAGAAGTGGGAATAAAGCTTTCCATTTAAGTTCTCTATATTCTAATGACCTTTCTACATCAGAAGTGGGATAAAGTCCCCGTTGTTGCCCACATATAATCTTTGAATAGTATGAGGATTATTACGTTTGTGATTCGCGTTGATGACTTTGTTTTTATGTTAAATGTCGTAATAAAATTTGCTGTCCTATTTGCGACGTTAACGTATCATTAAAGTGTATAGTAAAAAAATATAACTGAAACGTTTTAAGCCAAAAGTTAAATCCTTTTGTTCGATTTATAATAAATGTACCCGCAAGTACTTTTCATTATTTCTTAACGTACCTAAATATGTTAACAAGTGTTGAGATGCTTTCTAGATGAATTTTAATGAAAGTTAATTTAGTGAAAACTTAACTTGTTCGAGTTTTGTTATAATTTGATAGTTCGTGCGAAATATGATTTACATGGGCTATATTTTAAAGTTCCAAACGTTTAAGTGATGTACCAAAATAAAGGATTAACTTTGACGTGTTATGAATTGAAAATAATGTGGCATTTTTGTGTTCTAATGTGTAGATCAGTGTTGCAGTTTGCTCCGAATGTTGTTTGGTCAACGGGAATGGGGTTAGATGTCAGGGGATTGATGAAGGTCGCTGCGGAAATTATCGATGTCTTTTTATTTATTTATTTATTTCAAAGACAGTAGGAAGTATAACAATTAATAAGGTGTAAACATAAACTCTTTTGAGTTTTACCGTACACCCCACGCCGTCGATATACAATAATAAAGATTAAAACTATTTATAACAATATTTGCTACACACTTCATATATACATATTTAAGAAACAATCATAAGACAGCCACACATTTTATAAACACCATGCGGGTATATTACAAAATAAAGTTATGTAAAAACCTTTTGTGGACGTTCCTATGCAGCACTGTCTTCCTTTATTGATACCTACTATTTTATTCTACAGGTGATGTATAAAGTGCGGTTTGTGATTATTATTATATAGTGTTGTTAGTTTATTATTTATTACATATGTTTATTTTATGTATATGTTTTGTATGTAGATAATTTTGTTTTCATATTATATATATATTAATATTTTAGTGTTTATATTATGTATGTGATTACGTGAATTTATTAATTGCTATTATGTAGATAGATATAATTATGTTCAAATGTATTAGTTAATGTGTATTATTTTGTAAGTAATGCTTAAAAATTCTGATGTATGTTATGTGTATTTTTTGTTTATTATTTGTAGAAAATATTGTTTCAAGATGTTTTTTAGATTTTTATATGTTATTTTTTCTCTAATAGCATTAGGTATAACGTTAATTAGGTAAGGTATTATGTAATTTAATCGTCTTTTATCATACAGGTATATAAGAAGATATTTTTGTAGATTTTCAGTAAAATAATATTGTGATAAAAGAGTAAGTTCTACTTTTTCATGAATTGGTAAAATTTTACAAAATGCAAAGAGCTTACGGTAATCTTTAAAGGTATCTTTTATTTTTATAGGAACTATTCTTTTTTGTATACGTAGCTGGAGTGGAAAAATATTGTCTAGGTGTGTTTTAGAGGTTCTTCCATAACTGGACAACCCATAGGATATTATAGACTCAGCCAGGGACTTATAGAGTAGCAGAAGTGTTTTATAAGGTATTTTAGATTTTATAATTGAGAATTTGGCTAATATTACCCTTAGTTTGTCATTCACATGATTAATATGCTCCTTCCAGTTTAGCCGATCGTCGATTACGAGTCCAAGGTATGTGTATTTACTTACTTGGTCTATGGTGTCACAGTTACATTGCAGAGTGTTATTTGATTGTTTTAGATGTAGACATTGATGGTTGTGTGCTATAAGTTTTAATCTAAAAGTGCTTCTGTTTTTACTAGAGCTGATGTAAATTAATGTAAAATATAAAGTCTTGACAGCGGTTGATGAAAAAAAAGATTGGTCATCATTTAGAGCCAGTCGATAGTGATACATTCTAGTGATAATATAATATTTTAACTACTAAACTCGAGGCAACAGGTAATGAATTAAACACGAACATATTTAGAGTTTAAACGCTTGCGTGTAAGTAAATCTCTAATCCTCTTTGTGTTAGTTCGTATGCAAATCACGTGTTTCGTTTCACGTTCAAAAAAAAATAGATAGTGTCGAAAGGACCTCGCACACCCAGTCCAAGGAATATTGTACGATTTCTGGTATGTGGATGAAAGGGTTATGCACGTCCGGTCCACAGTTCAAGTGACTTCTGATAGGTTGAGAAGGGGGCCATGAACGCCCCGCTCACGCTTTGAGTATCGGACGACTAAATGACTGTTACAATTTGTGTGATGCCGTTTTTGCAATGTGTGATACTTTTGCAATGGTTTGCGAGTGCCATGTCATACAGTTGCAGTTTCTTAAGAGAATGTGTGGTGAACTTTGGAAGCTCGGCATTCTATGGTTCGCAATACATTTATCTCCATTTCTTTTAATTTTTATATTTGCAAAGCAGGACGACGATTCGCTGGCGGCCAGTACGGCGCGACGGCTCGCTGGCGCGAGTGTGGCGCGAACGCAGCGGAACCGCACGCTGGAGCGCGTTTGTCTGGAGTTGGCCGTATAGGCGCGTCCATGACCTAAATGAAGTCTGGGATGGTCGAGCATTGTACTATGTAACAAGTGTTAATATCTGTTAGCAGGTGGTGATAACTGATAGACCGTATGCTGTTTACTGCCAACCGCACGAGGACGTGCGACAGTTGGAGGTGGCCGTGTCTGCGCGTCTAGAAAATATAGAGAGGTTGCATCACTCTAGCGGAGTAATTCTTCTAGTGCAGGAAAGGAAGATGGTGTTGCTGGGAGGCTGGTCTGTGTTACACTGGGATGTGTCGTGTTGCTGTTGGTTTGCATACTTTGGTATTATCATGTCACTACATTCCTCACGTTACACTACTGTGTGATGTTGACGGGGACATGTTTGCGGTATGGTCGAACTGTAATTGCTCTATACTGAATTGAAAAAAAGAGAGTAAGAAAAAAAATGGTTCTTACTATCATTGCAGGGCTTTGTGCCGGTCCAATGATATGGCTATAGGGAATAGTGATTTCGGACTAGCATAAACAGTACTTGAAAAAAAATATATGAGAAAATAGAAAAAAGAATGATTCTATTTTTTTTAAAAAGAGAAAGTTTTGAAGGGCATATTGCCGTACCAAAACTGATTAGTGTTGCAGGGTTCAAAGGAACCGGTCCAATACTAATTGCCTGAAGGGTCGATATAGACCGGACCAGAGCTGATTGTTAATATCTGCAGGGTCATTATGGACCGGACCAAAATATGTTGCTGTATGTGTAAACATTTATGATTTTTGTCAGGATAATCGAACGATATTTTTCTGTCTACAGATAACTAAGATTGTGATGGAGCGCGTGCGAGGACGTACGCATGTCAGCATAGCCGTGACGGTGCCTACGCCATTGCACGTGCGGCGGCGCCGGTGTAGCTAGATAGAATTCTTGTAAACAACACGTGCACCGCACACCTGCGCCATTTCTCTGCGGTGGCGCCCGTGTCTAGCTACTTGTTTTGCTTGTATAAAACGGACGTAGCGGCCGCTGACCGCCGTGAGAGCAGTCTTGGCTCTGTCGTGGAACGGTGCGCTTGTCGTATTCCGTTACTACCTTACCTTGACTCGTTGAATAATTAATTCGAGCAAACGAATTAATTATTATTCTTAACTACAAAATTAGTCTCGGTACAATTTATAGTTTGTATCTATACATATAATAAATCTGTAGAAAAGTCGTGTCTGTAATTCTAATATATTCTTGAAAAAACAAGTCCAGGGGACTAAATAAAGGGTATAATAGGAAGCCAAATTAGTGGTTTTTAGAATTTTTGTCTGTCTGTCTGTCTGTGTATTACCGATTCACGCAAAAACTACTGGACCGATTTATATATAATTTTATATGTAGGTAGTCAGTAACCCAGGGCAACTAATAGGCTCACATAATGTTTTCTTATATTTACGCGAAGACTACACATTAAACGAAACTAATTTTTACGGATTTTATCGCGTTTAGTTTTAACTTTTTTCATTCCCGATGTTTCGGGTGCTTTACAGCACCCATGATCACGGGGGGGACTGAGGTGTTTGACGTCCCGATGTCATAGTTAGCCCGGCTACCTTCAGTTTTTTAATATTAATTTTCGGTTCGATTTACGCAGAATGAGCTTACAGTTTCTTGAAGTCTAGCAGTGGTATACTTGGGTTTGGATTTAATTTTATTAATTATAGGATCCCAAGCAGATGGCAGCACCCATCCATCTTCTCTATTGAAATTAGGATGTTTTTAATTTCAATAGCCTCATGGATCATCCTTGGTAGGAATCGGTGTTCTTTTGCGAGGATTTGTGGTCTATCAAATCTAATTTAATGGCGGGGACGATCTTGAACATGTTCACAAACTGCAGACTTCCCGATACGTCGGTGCTTCACGTCAGCTATATGTTCTTTAACGCGGGTTTTTATAGATCTTTTTGTTTGTCCTATGTAAGAGAGACCACATTCACAATCCAGCTTGTACACTCCTGCATCTTGTAGAGGGATATGACACTTGACGGATGGTAAAAATTGACCAATCTTCTTCGGCGGCTTGAAGTATGTTTTAATGGAAGCTCGCTTCAAGATGTAGCCAACCTTGACTTTGACTCTGACATAGGATAGTACAGCAGGCACACGCTCGACTGTGGCCGGCTTCATTCGGTCACTGTGACGTAGGCGCGGAACCCGAAGCTTGTTGTCTTGCAGTACTTGCTCGACGTGCTGAAGCTCGGCGGCCAGATGTTTTCTGTCACAGATCCCTCGTGCTCTCTGAAACAAAGATTTTCCCACGGTAGCTAACTGTGAAGGATGATGGTGCGATTCACCATTTTAATATCGGTTGGTATGGGTCTTTTTCCTGTACGCAGTATGACCAATAGTGTTATCAGGATTTCGGATGACTAAAACATCTACGAAAGCTAAAGAATTGTTTGCCTCTAACTCCATTGTGAATTGTATTTTAGGGTTTATGGAATTAAGGTGGTTTAAAAATGCAGTTACTTTGTCAGATGGTAAAATTGTGAAAGTATCGTCTACGTACCGCTTGTAGAATCTTGGATTTACAGGAGCAGTAAGAAGGGCTTTCTCCTCAAAGTCCTCTATGAATATGTCGGCGACTACGGGAGATACAGGTGAGCCCATTGCCACTCCGTCTACTTGCATGTAGAACTCTTCCTTTCACAATAAATAGCCAGATGTGAGGCAGTGTTTGAGTAATACTGCATATTCTGTGGGCATGTTGTTATCTTCTAGCTTTCTAGTTACAATTGAGATGCAGTCTTCAATAAGTAGGCATGTGAATAGTGACTGAACATCAAAACTTACCATAGTTTCATTGTCAGCGAGATGTAGGTCTTTTATCTCACTAACAAAATGGTATGAATCCTTTGTGTGTGCTCTGGTGTGTCCTCTTAGTGGTGACAGTATTTTTGCCAAGTGTTGAGCCAACTTTTAAGTTGGTGAATCGATCTGGCTTACTATAGGACGTAGTGGAGCGTTTGGTTTGTGTACTTTCGGTAACCCATACAACCTCGGTGGTTTGGCACATGATGGTATTGTCGAATTCACGTCGAGATCTAATTTTTCGAAGTATTTCTTTATTAAATCAGTAGTTGTTTTAAGTGTATTAGTCCGATAAAAGTTGTTGTATTTTGAAATTACTGACGTGTCCATTATTACCGTAGCATTTCCTTTATCCGCGCGGAGAATCGTGAGCTCTGGTCTGTTGCGTAAGTTGTACAACGATTTAAACTCGTCTTTGGGGAGATTTAGTTTCGGCGCTTAGATAAGTCTAAATAAAGTATTAGACTTTTATTAGAAAAGTCGAATATAAGTATTAGACTTTTATTGCAGGTTCATCCAGTCACTAGTACACAGTACACAGTATTCGACAACGAAGGGCTTGAATTTTGCTATAACACCGCAAAAAATCCCGTGCGAAGAAATTATCTGTAGTGTTGAGGATTGTTTGTTTAAGAATAATATCGGTAAGGAGGATTTAGAGGTCATACGTCAAGACATTTCGTCCTTGTTACGTCGAAGTTCAGCGCCCTGGGGCAGCTCGCTATTGTAGGTAATTATTTCACGAAGGTTGCAAGAGTGATAGAGGCCTGACTATAGATAGTATAGTTTTGACTTTCATAGTATTAATGTAATATAGCGCCCTCTACTTTCTGCTAAATAAACTAATGATAAGTAACTGATAAAATTAAATTTTAGAATACTACTGAATACTTATTCGTGCGGCATCAAAAATTGTCACACATAAAAATATCTAGAGCGGTGGCCATTATCGGGATTATTTACCACAATTACCACGTTTGGCAAAATGGCTAACAACACTGTTATACACAACACGTGTGTTTTTTGCACAGTATCCAGTACTGTGTACATAAAACAGATTAGGAGAGAAGCTCTTTAGTTGATAATATATTGGGTGTCTGTCGGCATAGGTTTCATTTTACCAACTTCATATGTTATCACATTATCTGATGTAAATAATTGGAAATAAGTGCACTGTGTGATTTTATATCTATTAGATGGAATAATTCGTGGCATCTTTGGGTTTCTAATTACTAGGTAGATATGGTCAACAATCGTATAAAAGCTTTGTTTCAGTTTTTATGAATTTTATTTAATCAAGCACGAGAGCCGTGTAGCTCGCCGTGAGATTTCATCACGGCAAGGGAGCAAAACGCGTACGAGTACTTTGAGAACAAATGAAACTGTTATGGGAAATTTTACGTGCTGACTTACCACGTATCCGGTGAAGTGGTGAAGAATAACTTCGTGGGCAAATCTAAATGTCTGAGTAGTAGTTGAAGGATTGCGGCATACTCTTTTCTGCCCACAAACACTATAGGTAATGGGGAGCCCATGTGCACAGTAGTGAGACGTATGGAAGCTGCTACTTTAGTTTTTATACCTTTAATGAGACTTATAAATCAGTTTGTCATTTAAGATTTTTGTACTTTTGTGTTTTCATATTATCAGACAAATCAAGATTTTTGTGACAGTCCTGGTTTCATAGCTCACATGAGATATGTAAATGAACAGGCTGTTGCGAAAATCAAAGATAGCAGATTTTACTTAAACATAGGTTTATTTTATTTTACTTGTCAAAGGCAAAGCTAAATTTCATAGTACATAAGCATTAATATATATTTTTACATATAATATGTTAATTGCAATTTGAAGTGTCAATTTACCACGTTCTCGGCGGTGAAAGAAAACCTGCATATCTGAGAAGTTCCCCAGTTGAGGTGATCGCGCGTTGGCACTTTTTTGGCCAAAAGCTCTGTGGCCTGTGCCCAGTGACATGTATGTAGGCTGCTACTTTTTTAGTTTTAATGGGGCAATTATGCTGTTTTTATATCAGCCGTGGTAGCTCAGATGGTTAGCGCTCGCTGTAAGTTTCACAGTACGCGAGAAACCCGGGTTCGATCCCCGCCGGCACCAATGAAATTGTTAATTGCAATTTTAAGTGCTGATTTACCACGTGCTCGGCGGTGAAGGAAAACATCGTGAGGAAACCTGCATGTCTGAGAAATCAAAAAAATTAAATGTTTCGAAGACATGTGAAGTTCGTCAACACGCATTGGGGCAGCGCGGCGGACATTTCCTTACCCTAAAACCCTCTCAGAAATTAGAGGAGGCCTGTGCCCAGCAGTGGGACGTATATAGGCTGTAACTTTACTTTTTAACTTTACTATATCATTCATATTTTCGGAGATGTTACATTTTTGTTTTCACACTACCGTAAATATTAACGGTAGCAAAGATTCGAAAGAATAGAACTCATCATCGTTATCATTACAACATATCAAAAGTCCACTGAACTGAACATAGGTCTCCCCCATAAATTGTCAAATAGGCTGGATATTTGCTACGCTTGGCAGAAGGGTTGGCAATCGCAGCCTTTATTATTTTGAACTGTTGTCAGGAAGATGATTTTGCCCATCTCCTGTTTGTTTTCCTCTATCACCTTTTAGGACACACACGGAACGATACGAGGTGGGGGATTCACTTTCGCCGCTCCAACAAGGCGAACATTTTTCTGCTTCCGATCACGAGTGTAGTTCTACCTACGTTCACTGCGAATAGACCTTCATTTGCAATAAAAGTAACCTTAAGGATTTTATCGTGTTTAATTTTAACTTTTTTAATTCCTGACGTTTCGGGCTGATTTTTGTCTGTCAGATCTGATGTAATAGTTGGGACTATTATATCAGATCTGACTCAGTCTTCAGTTTAGTTGGGAAACTAAACTGTATAGTTTTCTTATATTTCAATGAGTTATATATTTCTGATCATTTACAATATGATATTATAATAAATCTAACTACCTATAACGGAATAGGAAACGCTACTGTCAATGGCGTCATAAATCAGATAATTTCACAAGAATCATTCAAAGCGGTTAACTCAATGATTCATGATACTACTCAATTTCCCAGGAATTAGATTATGGGACAAAGAGCATTAAATTTCTTAGTTATAGCTCCAATGACCTTTGCGGCAATTTCATTTCCTCTCATTCATTTATTCTCTCACTCAATGAATCAGACACTGTCAATAAATTAAAAGAGATTTGTGGTTTCTTAGCAACACGCTATTCGCTCTTCTTTATTGGTACTTCTATGTATCGCCAGGTATAATTATGTAAAAGCACAGAATAAATAATAGTACAAGAAGTAAAAGGCGTGCTGTCCGTCAAATAAATGTTAATTATCATATTAACATTTTAATTACTATATGAATCTATACAAAACTCGGAACAAACAGCTATATTTTTATAAAATATATTTATTTACTTTTATAACCTTCATATATTTATTAAAATTTTCAAATCTCAAAAGACAGTAATTACTGACAATCCCAATAATATTTGCAATTTTCGTCGATGTCAGACCTTCCCAGTCTTTGTATTAATATTATTTTAATGTTTTCCCTTATCTTCATATTATAAGTGTCTTCGAAAACTTCGAAGCATAATAATAATTTAATTCGTCGCATCGATCAAACCCGGACAAAGAGTTATAGGAAATCACAACAAGTAAGGGGAGCCCTCTTCTCAAAAATAAAATCAAAATATTTTTATTTTAATAACACTTTATCACTGTAAGCACTCCCCTTTTGCGCTTTTCGCTCCGCAGCATAGAGCAACACGGGTCACCACACCGGCCCGATGGTCCGTGTTGGTCTATGCTGCGACATAAGAAGCAAACACGCGTCTTACGACAAGATAAATTATCAGCCCTTTTAAATTTAGAGTCTTTTACAATGTATCGGAAATTTGTCATATGGTATATTATATTTCTTGAGAAATTTTCTCATACTCATCAAGTGTTAAGTAGGGAACGCTGAAACTGCGTTCACCGACTAGGTACTCTCGTAGCACTGGTAATGCTTTACTTACTTTCGAATTCATTTTCTCCATTGCCAGTCTCAGTCTATTTCCCTTTAAATACTGATCTAAATTAATTAGGTTTTATTTAATAATATTTTAACAAATTATTTAATATACGAATTCGTCTATACTGCATCATGCCTCTTTCGTTATTTGTGCAAAATTAACAAAGTTAATTTTTATTTTTAAGAACGTTTACGCTAATTTTTCTAATAAAATCATAAATAATTATGAATAAGATAATATGACGAAAAAGACTCAGTTAAAATTTTGGGAAAACCTAGGTTAGTAGTCACCTAGGTTTTCCCAAAATTTTAACCGAGTCTTTAAGGTGTATTTAATCATTACACTGAAATATATTAAATACACCTTACATTTTTAGTAGGTACACATTGGCAAACAAAATCAGTATTGATTATCTATAAAACATACCTAGAAAATTACAGCTAATTTCGTCACCTTTAAAAGAACTGGTAAATGTAACAAAGCTATTTAATTACTTCGGCTATTAGTTCTTGATTACCTTTTGATTATGTATGGAGATAAAGTCATTTTGTATCAGTTATATATTTGTCAGTGAAAAAGAAACATCTTTGAAAGATCGTTTATAAAATAAATAATGATCCTCAAATCTGTTATAGTTGCTGCCGTACTGTGCGTGTGCTTAGCATTAGTGTCATCTCAATTAAATCAACATCCATATTCAAGCAGCAAAAATATCGCTCCACGTTTCAAGTATCAGAACGTACCGCTTAAAAAAACATACATTAGAGTTCCTCAAACATTAAACCTGCTTAATTTTCCAAAATATAAATTTCCACCCGTCCGATATAACAATAACCTTCCAGCTTATTTTATACGCTGCCCTCAGCCGTGTTTAAACAATCCTCAGTGACCTTAATAAAGCCAACACAAGAAAATCAGAACGGTCTTAACATGTTTAAACATCATAAATACCCAAGGCTACCGGGACAAACCATTGGATTCGGTCGTCCTCAAGATCATTACTACGACCATTATTCGACCGATTTGCAAAACATTCGCACTGCGTACCGACCCTACAATCCAGTTTTTGTTTGCACTAAAAAATATATGATAAATAATGAAGAAGCGACGACATCAAATCCAAGCGATGAGGAAAACCAAGGCCAACATTACTATGACATTGACATTCGTAGCAATTTCAATTAATTGCTCTAACGACAATATAATACAAGCGAGATTGTACTGATTTTGCTGTTTTAAACACAAATATACAACTATGTTAAGTGGGTACCTATTATTTGCAATTTAAATTTTGTGCGGACGAGAAATTTAACAACCTACTTAGCTGTGGCTATAAGATATGTACATTTTAATTGTGTATTTTTTTTATTTAATGAAATCCTGAATCATGTATCAAACGGTCAAACAGGTTTTTCATATAAAATAATACAGCCAGCATAAAACTTAGCTTGCGTCAGTTGCTTGCGTGTTTCTACACGACGGCGTACAGTGATTCAGTTGTGCAATTAAATCATATTTAATATACTTGTGAAACATGATGTTCAAACCAGGATTATTCTTTCTGTTATTCGTGTTGTGGAGGTGTGAAGGATCTCTTCTTGGTGGAATTTTGTCAACTGCACACGATCATCTTCATTCTACAGTAAATGATGTAGCTGGAGTGGTCCTCGGCGGTCTGAACCTCAACTTCCAAGCTCAAGTTGGAGTTAATGAACAGAGACGACCCGGCAATGGATACGGACGACCACAAGGACCGCATGAAAATTTCGGTACCAATGAAAACAACTATGGACAAGGTTCTCATGGATATAGACCTATTCAAAACGGATTTCAACAGCCGAATAACAATAATGAAAGACCATACGCTCATAACTTAAACGAATATAACAGACCTTTCCAAAATGGACATAATAACTTCAATCACTATGGACATGGAAATCAAAAATATCCCAACAATCCTAATTATGATAATAATATACAAGATTTTCCAAACAATGATAACTATGGCTTTAACAACCAGGGGCATCCCAATAATCAAAATTACGGTAACAATGAACACGATTATCATAACAGTCATAGCAATCAAAATCATCATTATCATAACAATCAAAACCAAAACTATCCTAACAATCAAAATCAAAACTATCCTAACAATCAAAATTATCCCAATAACGAGTATAATAATCAAAATAATATCAACAAGCCACACCATGGAAATAGGCCCGTAAATGGAAATCCTAATAATGAATTTATTTCAACTCAAAGTCAAAACAATCAGAACTCTCATTCAACATTATCAAGACCAGAGTTTACTACGCCCACCGCTACGTATGATAACAATTCGAAAGAAGATGACACAGCGACTCAAAATCAAACTGATGGCGACGTACCATTATTCATTCCTCTCGGTCCTAATGATTATATGTACGGTGGCGATAAAATAAATGTTACGGCTCCAAAACGGGAAACAGATAACAAACCGCAACCAGCAGAAGAAGAAGATTTCCCAATAGATATACGATTTAAAGATGAGTAATAAAATTATTTATTAGTTTATTTTAATCTGTTAATTTTTTATTTAATCTCTCGAGTGTAATATAAACTAAAATGTCAAGTGTAACTTTACTTTTACTACATAATAAGCTTTAGTGTATGTCTGTTATTTAATAATTCCCATTTAAAGCCTTATATACGCATCAATTATTATATATATTCTCAAATAACAAGTCACGTTGTGGAGAACTTGTGACGTTCGTTCTGAATACTTACTTACGGTTGACACGAAAAATAACAGGTTTCGATCCTATTTCTGGCATTTTAAACTAAAAGTTTATCGTAACCATAATGTATAGGAATGTGAAATAATTGCATGGTAGGAACATTGGAAATATAAAGTTAACAGAATTTTTCCTTAAATCTATCCTAGAATCAAAATGCATTGTCATCCCTTAGGACTAAGATGTAATTGTCAATGAAATTGTTGTCTTTTTAACCGACTTCTAAAAAAGGAGGAGGTACTCAATTTGACTGTATTTTTTTATGTGTTTGGCAATATTGGCACAATCGCCAATGCTGTTTGTTTTACTGTTTTTATTCATTTTTTATTTTGACACTTAACGTAATTATTTTTTATTACCAATCAAATACTAATAAAATCAAATACGAATTTCCATCACAACCTATAAAAGTTCACTGCTGAACATAGGCCTCCCCCGTAAAGTGTAATCAAATAATTAAAATTAATTTTTTTACAATCGACTTCAATATAAATTATTAAGAATAACTCAAAAACTATTGGTCAGACCTTGCTCAAATTTATATGGGACCACTTGATAAACACCAGCTTTCAAATAAAAAAGAATCATCGAAATCGGTTTACCCAGAAAAAAGTTAAGAGGTAAAACACATAAAAAAACATACAGTCGAATTGAGTACCGTCTCCTTTTTGAAGTCTGTAGAAAACCCCAGTGCAAATTGCACGAAACGCTTTATTTCAACATGAGGGTAAGGATGATTTACCAAGACGACGCGACGTAACGATTAAAACAGTATAGGTAATTTAATATTACCAACACATTATCACAACATTTATGTTTGTAAACGATATGAAATCTTTATTTAATGTGGGACTAAAATTAAATTAGCAACTAGCAACACTATTATCATTGCTAGTGTTCGTCTTTACAATAATGCTTGATGGCTTGAACAGCGTTTTGTAAGTGGTGTCATTTAGATTATTAAAAATTTATTTTACGAATTTTTTCATAGAGATTTTTTTTTTGTATATTAACTTTTCTCATTTTATATAATTTTTATATGAATTATAATCGAACCAGCATGGTAGCGATCATCACATTCCCATGGGTTATTTTCGTACATGTATTCCTTTTAATATTGTAATAACCCCTTCTTATACAAATAACCCTTTAAAAAAAACTTTCATACTTGTTGATTGACAAACTTCGAACATTTTCTCGGGATTTTGTGGTAAATGCGTATATATAAATTACTAATTCTGTGGAGTATAATAACTGGTATTACAAATTTATATTTGTTCCTAGTGTTTAAAGTATGAACATCTTTATTCTTATTAAAGGCGTTCATGTTTTTATACACATACATTACATTTTGATAAATATATTGCGATGCTAAGAGGTTAATATGTTTATTTCTTTAAATTTTCCTCTGAGGGACTCATTACAATTTAGGTTATAAATTGCAGGATCGGCCCTCTTTTGCAACACATATGTACTCGTTAAATAAAGCTAAGATCATTTCTGCCTGGTATTGCTCTCCGTCTGTTTGAGAAGTTTCATCAGAATCGGCCATTCCGAAGATTAGCCGGAACAAACAGACAGACCGACAAAAATTTAAAAAATTGTGTTTTTGTTATAAGTAGGTACCGTATAATAATATACTTTCATATCTATTTAGTATAAAGGCTGTTATTTTGACATTACAAACAGACAATTAAATTTTATTTATTTGTATAGATGTATTTAAAGTGATAGAAATAGCCTACAGATTGTAATTAACATTAATTTGTTTATTAACATTGTTTGCTTGTATCAATGTTACTTGTTCCTTCCTGTATTATTGCGACTTAGGTACAAGTTTCGTTTTCGACAACAATTTAATCGATAGATTTGAATTATTATTATTAATTGTAACAAGTCAAGTTAAGTGCAATTAAGATACTTACGAACTCATTTTACTATGTACAATTTCGTTACAAAAATTCGCTTCCATTCCGTTCCGCGGCAGTGTAAATTGGGCCTAAAACTATTATAAAATTTGTCCAACTATAATCGAAACACATTGGTGGAATTAAATGCAAACTTTTCAGTAAACTGTGTATGTCTTGTTATTCAAATGTAAGGTTATTATAGAAGTAAGAGGGACAAAATAGAAATGATAGTAAGCGTGCATTGTGCTGGGTCTATAGAAATCTACAACAACTATCCTCCATTGAGAACCAAAATGCAGTTGCGTTGTCACCCCTGAAGATTAAGATAATTACATCGTTACAACATATATAAAGCGACTTTAAACTATCATCGAATCTTGTTGAAATTTGTATGGGTTTCTTTCATTGGGACTAGTTAAAATCAAAATTATGGTTAAATATTATGATCGTGATCACAGTGGAGGGTCGGAGGGTCGGCTTTCACGAATTGTATCATGAAGAGAAACATCAAATTTTGCGTACAAATGCCTTACGATATTCAAACGAGGTGCTTCCCGCCCACAAGCACTTTGAAAACGAGCAACGCAATCTTGCGGAGAGAGTTGAACTTTTAAAATCATAAAAAGAATGCACCGAGCCGTTTACCCCGTAAGTTAATTTCAAATAGTCGAAATAAACACATTTTAATATATTTTATTTATTTATTTTATTTTATTCATTTATTTATGATACTTAAAACACTATAGACGATCCATCTATGAGGAAACCATCAACTAAGTCACCGGATATAAATAAATGATTATGTCAATAATAAATATGGACTTGTCACTCAATATTTCATTAATTTCTTAGAATAATATATCCGGTTCCGGTATGAGGTGGCGCCGTTTCTTCGCCAGATATCAAATTAATTCCCCCTTACTACATAAATAAAAATGGATAAATGGCCGCCTGTTAAAATATTAAGTAACATATATTACGTGACCAGGCTAATGAATATTGATTCCAAAGGATCTTTCTAAAGGTTTAGTTATAGGCGTGATCGTAGTAGTAGTTAGTTAGTGTTAGTGGGTAGTTAGGACCCTTATTTACGTTGTGTTTGTTTAGTAACTTACTTCTGCTAGGTGTCTCTTGGGAGAATGAATATTCACTAGAGTAATCGAAAACCATAAAGAGTAGTCTCTAATTATTTTAAGCATAAAAACCCCGTTAAGGAGGAAAGGGCTCAAAAATATTTCAGCCACCAGAAGGGGTTTGCGTAACTGATGTTGAGTATATACATTTTTTGATCGTGTTTGTCTCACCCACCAACAAGTTGCCATTAATCATTCAAAGGTGGGAAATTTACAGAGACATTTTATTATGTTGTTTATTATATTTAGATAGATTATTTAATTAGAGAGGCCAGACAGTCTGCAACCCCGTCATCAAGGGACCCGACTTGGGGAAAACTACTTAGATGTGATGAGTCATACCATGACGCAGAGATCGCCATTGAGAATAGCGACCCGTCCGAACAATCCCAGCAGACATCTCACATAGTAGCACATAATAGCACGCTACTAAGACACCAGTAACCAAATATCCATGTAATATATATATAAAGTCCTGTTCCCATAGAATTATTAGGCTTTTTCCTATCAATATAATGCTTTTATATATCTCTGAGACTTTCCACATATTTGCTTTATTTCATAGACCTTACTTTCATATTATGTCTTTTATATAAGGAACTTCAAGCCCCAACTCTGCTATTATAATGCATAAGCATAAGTCTTAGAGACATTTTATATTATTGCTTTTGTTTGATAGATTTATATTATTAGGTACATTGTACAACAGTACTTCTTTAGTCAGTCGCAATCGACCTCCTTATATATGTCCGACCTCGATGTTGACCTCGACCTCGACCTCCTCTATATTGTAAAATGAAAGATCCAAATAGTTATGAAGACCTAAAAATGTTTTTCTAAGATAACAATATTTATTTAAGGCTTCTGACGATAGTGAAATCATCCACGGCAAGGGTATTTTAAGAATCTCTTTTAACAATCTCTACTGTGTTGTACACTTGTTTTTAGACCAATGATTTATTATTTGTCTAGCAGTTGGTGTACGAACCCACCACACCTAGGGCAGCATGCCCTAGGTGTGGTCGGTTCGATCCGGATAATTCGTCGTATATATTATCCGGATATCATTAGTTTTACTATCTGAATAGAATAATACGGATACTTACTTTTTATTATAGCACATAAAACAAAAACTAGTTAGCCACAATAAACTCATTTGGTTAGCATTCAAAGATCCTGTTAGCAATAAAAAAAAACATTCGGCAATTCCTGTTTCGCAAATAATCTTGATAATGTTCAGTACTTTAATCATAAATAGACAGCTTACAATAATATGAGTTTGCCTAATAAACAGTCAATCCGCAAAATAACTACTTGATCAGCAAGATTCACGATTGGTTAGCAAAGACTATGCTAACCCTTTAAATAACACCCATTATAAAAGTTAACATTTTGGTGTTTTATTTGGTGCAAGAGCGAGCGAAGCGAGCTCGGGACTTGGGGCATCCCGACTCGGACAGGTTAGGTTAGAAGGCAATGGCGGGGTCGAGTGAGCGAGCAAAGCGAGGGAACCCCATCCCTCCCTGTTAAGACGATTTTTCTTCAGAAATCATTCAATCATTTTTTTAATCTTTAACATTTAATATAAAAAAATACGCACCTCCGGCGGGGTGAAAAGGTGGAGGGCACAAAATTAGATTAATTGCTTACCCTTTATTTAAGTGCTTATCAAAATTGTATAAACATGAGTCACTCATAGCAGCTTATGTAATTAATATGCTGTACTAAAAAAATTACAGTCGTCCAGAATGTCAAAAATTGCCGATTGATTCAATAATGTTTGCTAGCCATGATTTGCTGACCAATTATCTATTTCTGCTGCTAGATTACATTTATCTGCTGACAAAAACATGAATACTATACTAACCCTTTAAATAACACCTTTTCAATTTTTTTTTAAGTCAAAATCACTAAAATATAAATTTCACATTGTATTTTAATAAAATAGGTATTCGCAAACGTATCATTGTATCGGCGATGGTTTATCATCATTTCTTTACGTAAACTACTTCACAATAACTAATAATCAGAATCAGAATCAGAATATTTATTGCCAATAAGCTGTGTATGTACAATTCGCGGGTGACATTGCAATTAAATGTTACACAGTTTACCCATATCGGGTATGCAATAATTAAGAAATAAAAACTTTATATAAATTAATGTTTGGTATTAAAATATTCATTTAAACTATAAAAAAACATTATATATTAACCACTTCTTGAGGTGTATTTTAAATTTTAGCAAGTCCATAGCTTTTATATCAGGTGGCAGATGATTGAATATTTTAATTTCAAATCAGTATATAGTATATAGTAAATTACAAATCAGTCATCCCCATACATCATATTCAGGTAATTTTTGTTATGTGTAACATGCCTAATATTTTATTAATTAATATGGCAATTTTATACTCGATGAGTATGTTTCATCATAATCATCACACCAGACCATCACAAGTCCGATCCTGAACAGAGGTCTCCGCCAAGCCCGAGGAATTCCACAAAGTACAGACCTGAGCCTCCTGCTTACATCGACTTCCAACATTTCTTATCAATTCGTCACTCCGTTTAGTGGGTGACCGTTTCCGTTTAACAAAGTGCTGACGCATACATATGTATTATGTACAGTAGAGCTACGGTGGCTATCCGAGTACAGTACCATAGTACGAATTCTATTCAACTGCAGAGAGGTGTAAGACAGGGTGAAGTTATATCCGCTGCATTGGAATTGGAAGACAGACATATAAAGCTAAAGATTGAACTAAAGTAAAAAAACTAAAGAAAGAACTGTAAAGGATTGAAATCAATGTCGAGTTCATCACCAAACTTCGATTTGCCAACGATATAGTCATTATGGCAGAATCGCTGGTAGACCTCAGCACTATACTCAGTTACCTTAATAGCGTCTCCCAACGTCTTGAAACGAACATAAACATGACAAAGATCATGTGTTACGTCCATGTCATAACTGTGCCAGTTGTTGGGAGCACTTCGCTCGAAGTTGTTGACGAGTATGTTTACCTAGGATAAATTGTCAAACTTGGTAAGTCCAACTTAGATCGAGAGGTCAATCGACGGATCCAACTTAGCTTAGCAGCATTCGGGAGATTACAACACACGTTTTCGTCATTTATATATCAAAACTTGAAAATAAGGGTATACAACCAGTGCTTGTTGCCAGTGATGACATATTAATCTGAGACGTGGTGCTTCACTGCTGGTCGTATCAGGAAGCTTTTTCGTAGTTGCCACGTTTCGCAGGCGGGTTTGGAGACCGCAGTTTTGTATTATTCTGAATTGCTATCGGGAAGACGCTACTGCCCATCTCTTGTTTCAGTTTCCCTCTGTCGCCTCTTACGAAACCCACGGGATAATGGGACGAATATTGGGTAATGGATTATCTTACGCCGCTACTACACGGCGAACTTTTATTAGTGAATTATATTAAAGAAGAAGATATACCTTTGAATATTGTTATGTTCAAAAAAGTTGTTAAATTTTATGATTCGTTACATAAATCTAATTAACTTATGGTTGAAGAGTTTTTATAATAAAAATGTTGATTGGAGACTATTATAGATATGTTACTTTTATTTATCTTTTTACAATAGTATCCGAAATTATCCGCATAGTGTTCTGGAAATATCCGAAATATCTGGATAATCAAAAAGGAGCGTATTGCATGTCCTAAAGACCACAATTTTGTTAATTCATTAAATTATAAATAAGCCAGTTAAAACCGACTGTCAAAGTATTCTAGGATTCTCTTTGTCGCTAGATTTATTATACTTGCTTGTTAGATTTAATATATGAAAATATACGCCTTATAATGTACGTGAACAGTATTTCTATGATAAGCATCTTAACCATTTTACAAGGAAAACGAACCTGACATCTATTAATAATAGTGACTTATAGGTTTTAAATGGGATTTACATTACAAAACTAGTTTTAAGCATAATGAAATTATTTTCACGAAAATAGTTGCAATATCAATGAAACTTGTTTCGTAAAATACCTATTTAATGTCTTAAAATCTACAGTATAGCTGAGATCATGGTCCCTTATAACATCAAAGTTTTATTTTACGTTGCACAATTTTGTCATACTGATGTTAATGTATAAAATGAGAAAGGTTGTCTCGAATAAAATACGTCTATGGAAACAAGGTTAAATATAAAGAAAACAACTAAATGCAGCACAATCGAAATATGTATAGGTCGTTATGTTTTTAGTTTCACGTACGTACTTACTTTATGCAGTTTCTGAAGAAAAATCGTAAATGTTAACAGTAGTAGGTAACTTATATTTTGAATCTTATGTATAACGTTAAATAAGGGCAAGACTAATATACAATTAAAATCAGAGGTACTAAATAATTTTTCTTTTGTATATGTAAATTATACAATACAATTCCAACCCTTTATTGGTTTGCTCTCAAAATTTTGTTCTTTCTATTAATTTTCCCATCGATAACATTAAGTCTAGTTTTACCCTTTTTAGTTTTTTGTGTACATTATGGGGACTGTATACGTTGCAATCTCCCACCCCACTTGCATTCCGCCCTGATGAAATAATATTTTTACGTACTAATTACATAATAAGCATTGTTATAATATTAAGTCATCATAATATAGATATAATGCGTGCGTGAGGTGCTCCCCTTCTTGTGGGTGTCGTGAAAGGCAACTTATGCTGGGGCTACACCTAACGAGAAACGTCAATGCCCATAAACGCAACAATTATTGCCTTAATTTTAACGCGATAAAGTGAGTGGCCACACTTGGACGGTCAACGTCATTTCAATTTCAATGCCGTTGAACGGCGTTAAAGTTGGCATTAATGTAAACTGACCATTTATTTTTTATCTCAAAACGGGACATGGGTTTATTTATACTTCCCAGTTAGCAGGTTAACAATAAATAAATATTATGTTATTTATTTAAAAACTGTAACTTTATACAATTAATGTTCACTATAATTATAATCACATTAATTATAATTATTTTTATTATAACAAATTCTGAAAATAATCACCAGTTCACCAGCTTCATTAAAACAAAGTTCCTCAGACAGTAATTATTAAATGCAACATATTTTTTAATTATATTTATATTTGTCAGTGGATCAAATTTGCTTTAATAAAGTTAGTGATGATTTTAAATAAGAATAAAATTCTGGGCAAGTTTTTTACATTGGCCTTTGTTATCAACATCGCCTTTAGAACTGGAACCTGTAAGTGATTTTTCAGACGTCCACAATTTATTCATAATAGAAAAATACTTTTTCTACTGAAGCATTTGTACCAGGTACACATAAAATATATTCGATTAAAATGCAAAAGAATTTACGTTGAAGATTGTTGGTGCGAAAGTGTTTGAATACTTCCACCCAACCAGTTTCTGCGAAAACTTTTAAATTATCCCATTCGGTTATTTTTTGGTCGGTCCCGTTCTCGCACCGTTCGTGTCTGACGAACTTCATAGTTTAAAAATTTTTTTCGTTTAAAAGTTCCGTTAAAAACGGGACGTGTGGTCACTTTACGTTAATATTCCTTGAATTTCAAGCAAGATGAACGTTGACGCTAATACTCTATATTTGATGAGTGTAAATGTTTATTATATGAATATATTTTATCATTGCCTAAGCATGACTCTGTTTGCTGAATCTCAAGAAACGTATTTAACTTTTTCATTATTCCACTCGATCATAGCCATACGTGCGACCCCGTTGCGCTCACCGTGCACAATGAGACAAACGTAGTGTGGCCGCTTCAACGCGTTAATTCGTGCGTTAATCTCTTTGATGTACCGCCACTCGAGTTATCGCCCAACGGCAAACGGTATTGTTAATGCCGTTGTAAAATTATTGCGTTAAGTGATGGCCACACCTACATTCAACGTCCATCAACGCGATAATTAACGGCATTTCTCGTTAGTGTAGCCCCAGCATAAGGGAGAGGCTGCAGCGTTCTCTTCGTATCAAACATGCATACTGCGAAATGAAAGTATTCCAAAGGAGGGTTAATGTCAGCCAGACGGTCATTCGTTAACTTAGCGAAAAACCTTGAGCAACATGGACATGGGATCGATTGTGTGAAAGATTATGGGTTAAAAAGGGGGTAGATACTGAGATGACGGCTCATAAATAGGGATAAGGGCAGGAGGATTATGATAACGACGTGTACGATCTGATTGACTTTGTGCACGGAGGTACGAGTATAAAACGAATGAATAATTATAGTTTAAAATTATTATGTTTAATTACAATTACAGCCAAGATTAAAATTTATTTTCATTTGGCTAGATAACAATTTACACATTTATTAAATACGTTTGTCTTGCCTTCGTCAAACTGATAGTCTTTCCTTTCCCCAGCTTACAATTAAAGATAATGTTTTTGTTTCGTTAAATATTTTAGAAAAACGTTTGTTTTACGTTTAATAGATGTAACTATTAAAAAGCCCATATTCTTAGGATGCTATTTACATTGAAAGCCCTTCGATTTTAGTTCAATTTTCACCAAAAATTTTAAATATCCGTTAACCCGGCAGCTTTGATAAATTTTTTCGCTTCTTAGATTTTTTTTATTAACGTTTTCGGCCATATTTACTTGCAGTAGCAATATCTGTGTTTTGACCCGGAAACTTTTACGTATGAACTGTTTTACTGACTAAGAGAATTTCGTAAGTAAGCTATCGTAAGTAGACTATCGAGATACTAAATGTCTTGCCCCGGTGATACCCCACCTCACAACTCTTTTAATTCATCATTTGTGTAATACATCATAATATAACAAATAATGCATTTTTAATCTGTTCATGTAATCGATATTAAGAAACTGGAACGATACGCGTATGTACATGTATAAACTTTCTTATACGTAGTCGCTATACCATCATTAATGACAATATCGTTTCCATCTTGGCCTTCGTGTGAAGTCACAGTCACATTGTAGCAACCTTTCAATACGCGCCGAGCCGTTTACTGAACAGCACTCTTTTTCATTCTTTTTTATTGTTAATTGCACTCTAGCAAATCATTATAGTCAATTTCCTATGTCCGGGCAGTTTTTGAGTAATATTAAGGAAAACGTACGGTCATGACTGGAATTATAATTGCGTTTCTGCTGACAGTAGAGCAAATATATGGACGAGAACTTATTGCGTCACAAACCACGAGAAGCAGTATTACTACGTCAAGTGTTTCTAACGTACAAAATCCAAGCAATTATGCAACGCTCGAGTACACAACCATCTCGGAACTGAAATACGTTCAATCTCCGGAAAAGACATTCCAATCGGAACGAGATGCAAGTGACAGGGACGGCGGCAGCTCAACGTCACAATCCACAAACCGGAATCAAGATCGGAAATCGCCAAGGCTATTTATATCCTGCTTAATCATCGCGAGTATGAATCAATATCCGAACTTAAACAGCAGTGTAAATGTAAAAAATTCGACAAGTTCACAAAAAAATTGTGTCGAGAACAACAAAATTATTTTCAAGAGCACTCAACTCACGAATCCAGTCAAAACAAGAACCGTTAAAGTGGCGCTAAACACTACGTCTGTCACTTTTTCAGACGAAGCTAAGGAAAAAAGAAATAATCAGACAGAGGGTGTGACAGTTAATACAAATGAAAACACGACAGAAAATTCTAATAATACTAGTGTTAAAGTAAGTCTCGAGGACCGATCCTCGTTTGTTGGCGACAAATGTCCTACAGGTTACGCTAAAGTTAACGGCAAGTGTGTTCCAATTAAGGAGTAGTTGTTGGTGACAACTGTTTATACGTTTTAATTTAATGAGAATTCACTATAGATATAATAGACGTTGTCTAGTGACAAATAGATTTTGTAAGTCAACACATGCGGCAATTAGTTATGTTAAAAATGTCTTGAACGTTGTAATACAAACAGCAGAATTGTTTGACAAATGTGGAATTTTAACGTAGTCGTACCTTTTTTAATACGTTTTACTTGGTTGACTAGAATTTATTTTAATCATGACTTGTTTACAAGGTCACGATCAATAACATTTTATAGCTACAAAGATGGTTACATTACATAAGCTTTATAATAACAAAAGGCTTATTTTATTATTTTTATTCCCTTTTTATGGCAGGAAGTATTTGTTAATCAAACTGAATTTTTACTTTCAAAGTACCTATCCTACTTACAACGGTAAGTGAATTATTTGGTTTTTCCTAAAGGCTAGGTAATTTCTTAAAAAATACATACCACGCATCATCTTACTATTTACAATCCCACAAAAGATAATGAGACTTGAACGCAATACGATTTCAAGAAAAAAAAGAACAAAGCTCGAAAACGGCATTTGTAATTTAAAGTCTAAACATACGATCTTGCAACATATACTTACACACCTACTTAGTTATTATTATTTTAATAAGTTACATTATTTAAGTTTGTACTTTCCGTTTTTTAGGATACAAATAATACATTTTTTATATATTTTTTTATAGCCAAAGGTAGTGACAGGACTCCTTTTCAGCCTAGGTGTTCTGCATAGATATCACTCTCCAACCTATTTCTATAGATTATTATATATTCATTACTTGTGATAGTGAAGGCACTCCATCTTAGTCCTCACAGGTGACAACGCGTCTGTAACCTTTGTTTAAAGTTAGCTACAGGTGTCCATGGACTGCAGTAGCCACCTGCCATCAGGTGGACTGCAAGTTCGTTTGTCACTTCACTTTATAAAAATTAATAGTAAAAAACATTTTTAAAAACAAGCGTTTATGTAAATGCTCTAAAAAGAAGAAAATATACTTTAAACTAAATCCAACCCATCAATTTATAACATTAATACAATTTATATGATATAAAAGCATGTCGCGAGATTTACCTGTGAACATAAACTAGAATACAATATGTATCTTGATATTCACATAAGTAGGTAATGCTAAGAAAAAAGGTAAATGCTAAGTAATAATGCTTTTATAAAACAGATAAATCTCGTGAAATGCTTTTAATATATCATATAAATTGTGTAATGTTATAAATTATTTTTTTATTATTTAGTTCTTGCTGGATATGTTTTTAAGTCTGTTAATTTAATTTAATGCGTCATTGTTGGTTTTTGATTGCCATCTTAGATCCACCATCTTGATTTTTTTTTATCGCCAGCAGTTCTTGTCGGTCCTTACAACATTTGTTCGAGTACCACCAAACTATCCCTAACCTTTGCCGAGTTATAACTCTTTAAAATTGGTATGGCAGCCATCTTGTTTTTCGCTTTTTTGAATTTTTTTCACCACTGCTAGTATTTGTCCAGGGTGTAGGCCGATATTAGTTAAGACGTGACCCCGTTAAGTCTTACCGTTTAATCAGATAGTATGTAGTACACCATCTACTCGAACAGCTGAACGCGGAAGTTATTTTATTCGTATTTTTCTCAGCGAACCCTTTCTTTTGATACCCATATCAAGGCAGTCCATAAAAAAATAACTAAACCGCCATCTTGAGTCATCCGCCATATTGGATTTAGTATGAGGTTACTTAGCTAACCATGCATTATCATCCAAACTAAACATGCATGCAAAATTTCAGCTCAATCGGTTGAGGATAACTGCTTTAAAATTCAGTTGCAAGATTTGACCCTAATAAACATACATTGCAAGTTAAAATAAAAGCTTAGGGTAGGTATTTTTAGGCAAGCTATATTCATAATTATAATATATTTTTAATATTTTAAAGCTTATAAAAAAGAGAATGTAATCACTACGATTAAAGAGTAAGTATTTTAAATCGTATATCATATTTATGTAACGATTTCCAAAGTTAAAGAAATTCATAATATAAGGACGGCTATGCTTACCACCCTCTGGATTAGAAGAATGTCCTCCAGACCGAATTTCGATTACGGTGGCCAGTCTTAACGGAGACTAGCCATCTGCACAAGACAAGATATTCCCTCACTCTCATAGTACGATGGGATAGCAATCAGACACTACCGGAAAGAGATCAGCCCTTCACCAACGACTTTACGTGTTTTCTAAGCCACCGGGATGAAACACCACCATCTTCCTGACTCCGAGTTGCTACTGATAATAACTTGGCAGCAAAATCCAATAACTAATTTTGGCCCGACTCGAGATTCGGATTCAGGACCGCAGCACCAGCAGTCGCACTCACGACCATTAGATTAACGAGACCATAGATTTAGTATAAACTGACAGTATACTATATTTATGAACGAGATAGTCAATCCTCTAGAAAATCCTTATCTGTACATATAAAAAATCTGTAGAATAGTGTTATATTTTTAACTTGTCTTTTCTTATACTTTATTATTACAATTTGTTTACGCCAATACTGCGGTAATAGTAATTTACCAAATCAAACACGAAAACAAGGTTTTGTTTTCATGTGTAACGAACGATACTTTTCTGGTGATTAATTTCCATACAATATGAGTGTTAGTTATTATATATATCTCCTTAATAAAACTAGAAAGAATCTGAAAAAAAAATACCAATGTGTATTCCAACCTATATATATTACAAATCTGATATAACAGTAAAATCTCCATAACCCTACCAGTTTTTTGCTTGAGGGTGTCGATGTTCTCGATTATTGAAAACCTGTCAGTATCCTCCTGATTTTAAGGTTCTTTTTTATATCTCCCATATATATTGCTCATACGGGGGATATTTGCTTCGAATTTTCATAAATGTAGTTCTATTCATGGTGATCATGAGAAGAACTATATTCATGAACGGTAGTAGAAATACGCCTTGTAGTGGCGGCGAAATAGATGCACTACCCCATATCGTCACGGAGGCAAACTGAAACTTTAAATGGGCAGCAGCGTCTTCCTAATAACAGCTCAAAATAATAAAAAGTAAAATAAAAAGCTGCAGTTGCTAACCTCCTGCAAAGCGTAACTACAACGGCAAATATCCAGCCCATTTAGCAAATTGGTAGAATGAAAACAAAAATGTAACATCTCCGAAAATATAAAGGAAATAAAAAGTGCATAATAGCCAATGGACAAAGTAATAAAATAGTTTGCTATTATTTCACGACGGCGCAGGCCGTATCGAGTTTAGGACAAAAGAGTTCGCTGCGCTGACCCCAACGCGGTTGGATCAACTTTGCATGTAAAATAATTTCCAATATATTTTTAATTTCTCAGATATGCAGGTTTTCACAATGTTTTCCTTCATCACAGAGAACATGGTAAATCGTTACTTCAAGCTGCAAATAAAATTTGAGTGGTGTTATGTAAAGGTCGGGAAAAAGTTTCTTCGTATTTTCACAGATTAAATAATAGTACAAGAAGTATTTTATATATAAATTCAAGACATGTTTTTTTCGAAGTTTAATTACATTTAATTAGAACATATATTATGTGCCATTTTGTTCGATAACTTGTTGCCATCTTGTAGGTAGTGACATAATCCCGTTGCTGTAGAAATCTTGGAATTTTTTAATCAAAAACTGAGACAAGTATTTTTGACAGTCCTCTCTTGATGTTAACCTAACACTACCCAAAGAATTCTGAAGAGACCGAAACAGGTAAAATCTGAGAGTGCAAGGTCAGGACTATATGGTGGATGCATTAACACTTCCCAACCAAGCTCTCAATTTTTGGTGAGTGGCCAAAGATGTTTGTGGTCTGGCGTTATCATGATGAAAGACCACTCCTTTTAGTTGTGTACCGCCAGCAACGCAAAGTCAGGAATTTTTATTTAGAAAAACCCAAAATTAGGGGCTTTTTAGGTGCTAATTAGGTGCCAAGTTTAAAAATTAGGTGCTCTAAAATTTTCACCGCAACGAACTGTTGAAATTTGCGTTGCTAGCAAAACGTGTCGATAGCAACACAATAAAGTTATTTGATATACGATAAATATTAATAGCAAGAAATTAAGTGCGAATTAAGTGCTGCAAGTAGAGGCAATGACAAGGCGCCCCTGATAAAAATAAGTCGATATTCAGAAAATTATTCAGCAAAGCAAATGCAAAAATCAGGTCTTCTGAAAATCAGAATAGAATCAAAATTGCATTTAGAAAAACGTTTTTGTGTTTATGCCATCTAGCGTCTATCGCACTTACCACCTTGAGAGTCCATCGCTTTTGGTTCGATAAAATGATTAAAACTATAGAAAGATGTAGATGGCGATATTTATTATGAAGCAATTTTACTGGAAAGAAAATATTATTTTGATTTAGTACACTAAAGTTTAGGCTTCACATGTCTAAAAATAAGAATTGTAACATTTATTTGGTTGAAAATTATATTAAATAATATTATAGATTATATTAAATCTGAAAAACCAAAAATGCCGTTCATACCTTATAGTAAGGTAATGGTGGTCTTAAACCCGATAATTTCCAGAATATTACCGTCATCTACATGCGACCTCAATAATATTTCAGATTTGGTATCCTTTTCTATCTTGCATTTTTGCCATAAGGAATTTTCTTCTCCCTTGCACACTATGTCGGTCTATGCGCCAGTATATCCTAAGTCTATGATATAAATATATAGAATAGCAAATGAGTATACAATTCATTATGTTTCTTTCAGTGAGCTCGTGTGGTACCCAAATATCGAGCTTTTTTGTACCGCCAGACGTTATCAAATAGGTCAAAACTGTTTTATGGTCAATCAACAATTCCTCGGCAACTACCAATATGCAGATCTTGCTCCAATTCAAAGACATTTAAGTAGTAATAGACCGGACATCAGCAACAAAATGGTCACCTTTTACTTACGAGTATATCCTATAGCATATATTTCGGATTTGGGATTTGTGTCATCTTAGTGACATCGTCAAAAGCTCAAGACTCATTGGTTTTTTAAATTTAAAAAATATTTTTAAAGAAAATATGCCCGATTGTGCAGTAAGTCCCGATATGTAGCAAAAACTGAATGTGATTTCGGTTTATTATCGCAAGTATAATGTATATTTACCCCATAATTTTAAAATTTTATTATTTCTGGTAGATTGTTCTAGAACATTTATCATTATTGTAATAAGCGCCCTCTGTTATCCAGTAACGTCAGTAAATGAGTTAGTGATTGACAACGTTTATCGATTGGTGTTATCGATAAAAAATATTATACAGGATGCAGATTTAATCATCTACAATATTTAAGGAGGTGAAACTGTAAACTATACTGTACCCATACCAATAAAGAAATCGGGTGGGCCTGTGTCGGGGCACACGGCCGTTGGTTTTAACGTGAAACTTGTATGTTAGCCAGTACAACCAGTACAACCAGTTAACAAGATAGCCTTCTTTTTAAAAATTGTATTTAATTCTACAACACCAGGAGAATCGCAGATGCGCTGCCGGCCTTTTAAAAAGGAGTAAGCTCGTTTCTTGAAGGTCCCTAAGTCGTATCGGTCCATGAAAACACCGATGGTAAATGATTCCTAAGAAAACTCCTAATAAATCGCACAGCAGTGGACCGCCAAGCATCCAAATGATGTGGATGGTAACGTAAGTTTTATCGCGAAGTGTGTTGGTGAAATTTGGTGGCTGGAATTAATCCAAACAATTCCTCAAAGCACTCCCCGTGGTAAATACGATAGAAAATGCAAAGGGATGCAACATATCTACGCAGCGCCAGTGAATCGAGCCAATCAAAGAGAACTCGGTCGTCGTCGATTCGAGCCGCTCTGCTCTGTATGCGGTCAAGTGGATGGAGCTCGCACTGGGGAGCCCCGGCCTAAAGATGAGAACAGTATTCCATGTGAGTCTGAACCTGCGCTTGTAAAGTTGCAAACGGTGTGCAGGCATGAAATACTGTCCCGCTCTACAGCGTTCTCTTCCAAGTGAGCATTCTACTGCAGGTCATTCAATTTGTCGACGCCGAAGATTGCGCTACTGGCTGCGGCAACAAGGGAAGGGCTTTGAAATTGAGGAGATACGACAAAGGTGTTCTTTTTAGCGGTAAACGCGCAAACTTGTGAATTTGTATAATAATTTATCGTGTAACGACTTTTAAGTTCAGTGCTTTCCTAAAATATGTTAGATTTAAAGTGTATTTTTGTAAAAGAAACCGTAAAAGACCGACCAATCATATGCTATTATTATAGCATCAAATAGACCTAGTGACGTTATCCAAG
The DNA here is from genome assembly GCA_029286625.1 of Parnassius orleans. Lineage (NCBI taxonomy): Eukaryota > Metazoa > Arthropoda > Insecta > Lepidoptera > Papilionidae > Parnassius > Parnassius orleans. Next base: position 984,469 of record JAGSMP010000166.1, on the reverse strand, counting down.
ATGCCACCAATGTGACTGCTGTTTGAATTGATTCTTAGTTATTGGAAATTAAATTTTTTTTTTCATGACATTTCATTTCATTCATGACGTTATTCATGATTTAAAAAGTTTATATGATTTTTTGGTGTGATGGGAGTCATATTAAATAGATTTATACAATAGAAAAATAATTAATAATTTATCAAATCAAACACGAAAACAAGGTTTTGTTTTCATGTGTAACGATACTTTTCTGGTGATTAACAAGCTTTTAAATTTCCATACAATATGAGTGTTAGTTATTATATATATCTCCTTAATAAAATTTGAAAAAATCTGAAAATAAAATACCAATGTGTATTCCAACCTATATATATTACAAATCTGATATAACAGTAAAATCTCCATAACCCTACCAGTTTTTTGCTTGAGGGTGTCGATGTTCTCGATTATTGAAAACCTGTCAATATCCTCCTGATTTTAAGGTTCTTTTTTATATCTCCCATATATATTGCTCATACGGGGGATATTTGCTTCGAATTTTCATAAATGTAGTTCTATTCATGGTGATCATGAGAAGAACTATATTCATGAACGGGAGTAGAAATACGCCTTGTAGTGGCGGCGAAATAGATGCACTACCCCATATCGTCACGGAGGCAAACTGAAACTTTAAATGGGCAGCAGCGTCTTCCTAATAACAGCTCAAAATAACAAAAAGTAGAATAAAAAACTGCAGTTGCCAACCCGCCTACCAAGCGTGGCAACAACGGCAAATATCCTGTCTATTTGGCAAATTGACAGAATGAAAACAAAAGCGTTACATCTCCGAAAATATAAAGGAAATAAAAAGTGCATAATAGCCAATGGACAAAGTAATAAAATAGTAGCTGACATACATTTCACGACGGCGCAGGCCGTATCGAGTTTTAGGACAAAAGAGTTCGCTGCGCTGACCCCAACGCGGTTGGATCAACTTTGCATGTAAAAATAATTTCCAATATATTTTTTAATTTCTCAGATATGCAGGTTTTCTCACAATGTTTTCCTTCAGCACCGAGAACGTGGTAAATCGTTACTTCAAGCTGCAAATAAAATTTGAGTGGTGTTGGCGTGTAAAAGGTCGGGGAAAAAGTTTCTTCGTATTTTCACAGATTAAATAATAGTACAAGAAGTATTTTATATATAAATTCAAGACATGTTTTTTTCGAAGTTTAATTACATTTAATTAGAACATATATTATGTGCCATTTTGTTCGATAACTTGTTGCCATCTTGTAGGTAGTGACATAATCCCGTTGCTGTAGAAATCTTGGAATTTTTTAATCAAAAACTGAGACAAGTATTTTTGACAGTCCTCTCTTGATGTTAACCTAACACTACCCAAAGAATTCTGAAGAGACCGAAACAGGTAAAATCTGAGAGTGCAAGGTCAGGACTATATGGTGGATGCATTAACACTTCCCAACCAAGCTCTCAATTTTTGGTGAGTGGCCAAAGATGTTTGTGGTCTGGCGTTATCATGATGAAAGACCACTCCTTTTAGTTGTGTACCGCCAGCAACGCAAAGTCAGAATTTTATTTAGAAAACCCAAAATTAGGGCTTTTAGGTGCTAATTAGGTGCCAAGTTTAAAAATTAGGTGCTCTAAAATTTTCACCGCAACGAACTGTTGAAATTTGCGTTGCTAGCAAAACGTGTCGATAGCAACACAATAAAGTTATTTGATATACGATAAATATTAATAGCAAGAAATTAAGTGCGAATTAAGTGCTGCAAGTAGAGGCAATGACAAGGCGCCCCTGATAAAAATAAGTCGATATTCAGAAAATTATTCAGCAAAGCAAATGCAAAAATCAGGTCTTCTGAAAATCAGAATAGAATCAAAATTGCATTTAGAAAAACGTTTTTGTGTTTATGCCATCTAGCGTCTATCGCACTTACCACCTTGAGAGTCCATCGCTTTTGGTTCGATAAAATGATTAAAACTATAGAAAGATGTAGATGGCGATATTTATTATGAAGCAATTTTACTGGAAAGAAAATATTATTTTGATTTAGTACACTAAAGTTTAGGCTTCACATGTCTAAAAATAAGAATTGTAACATTTATTTGGTTGAAAATTATATTAAATAATATTATAGATTATATTAAATCTGAAAAACCAAAAATGCCGTTCATACCTTATAGTAAGGTAATGGTGGTCTTAAACCCGATAATTTCCAGAATATTACCGTCATCTACATGCGACCTCAATAATACTTCAGATTTGGTATCCTTTTCTATCTTGCATTTTGCCATAAAATTTTCTTCTCCCTTGCACACTATGTCGGTCTATGCGCCAGTATATCCTAAGTCTATGATATAAATATATAGAATAGCAAATGAGTATACAATTCATTATGTTTCTTTCAGTGAGCTCGTGTGGTACCCAAATATCGAGCTTTTTTGTACCGCCAGACGTTATCAAATAGGTCAAAACTGTTTTATGGTCAATCAACAATTCCTCGGCAACTACCAATATGCAGATCTTGCTCCAATTCAAAGACATTTAAGTAGTAATAGACCGGACATCAGCAACAAAATGGTCACCTTTTTACTTACGAGTATATCCTATAGCATATATTTCGGATTTGGGATTTGTGTCATCTTAGTGACATCGTCAAAAGCTCAAGACTCATTGGTTTTTTAAATTTAAAAAATATTTTTAAAGAAAATATGCCCGATTGTGCAGTAAGTCCCGATATGTAGCAAAAACTGAATGTGATTTCGGTTTATTATCGCAAGTATAATGTATATTTACCCCATAATTTTAAAATTTTATTATTTCTGGTAGATTGTTCTAGAACATTTATCATTATTGTAATAAGCGCCCTCTGTTATCCAGTAACGTCAGTAAATGAGTTAGTGATTGACAACGTTTATCGATTGGTGTTATCGATAAAAAATATTATACAGGATGCAGATTTAATCATCTACAATATTTAAGGAGGTGAAACTGTAAACTATACTGTACCCATACCAATAAAGAAATCGGGTGGGCCTGTGTCGGGGCACACGGCCGTTGGTTTTAACGTGAAACTTGTATGTTAGCCAGTACAACCAGTACAACCAGTTAACAAGATAGCCTTCTTTTTAAAATTTTTATATAATTCTACAACACCAGGAGAATCGCAGATGCGCTGCCGGCCTTTTAAAAAGGAGTAAGCTCGTTTCTTGAAGGTCCCTAAGTCGTATCGGTCCATGAAAACACCGATGGTAAATGATTCCTAAGAAAACTCCTAATAAATCGCACAGCAGTGGACCGCCAAGCATCCAAATGATGTGGATGGTAACGTAAGTTTTATCGCGAAGTGTGTTGGTGAAATTTGGTGGCTGGAATTAATCCAAACAATTCCTCAAAGCACTCCCCGTGGTAAATACGATAGAAAATGCAAAGGGATGCAACATATCTACGCAGCGCCAGTGAATCGAGCCAATCAAAGAGAACTCGGTCGTCGACGATTCGAGCCGCTCTGCTCTCTATGCGGTCAAGTGGATGGAGCTCGCACTGGGGAGCCCCAGCCTAAAGATGAGAACAGTATTCCATGTGAGTCTGAACCTGCGCTTGTAAAGTTGCAAACGGTGTGCAGGCATGAAATACTATCCCGCTCTACAGCGTTCTCTTCCAAGTGACCATGCTACTGCAGGTCATTCGATTTGTCGACGCCGAAGATTGCGCTACTGGCTGCGGCAACAAGGGAAGTGCTCTGAAATTGAGGAGATACGACAAAAGTGTTCTTTTTAGCGGTAAACGCGCAAACTTGTGAATTTGTATTATAATTGATCGTGTAACGACTTTTAAGTTCAGTGCTTTCCTAAAATATGTTAGATTTAAAGTGTATTTTTGTAAAAGAAACCGTAAAAGACCGACCAATCATATGCTATTATTATAGCGTCAAATGGACCTAGTGACGTCATCCAAGATGCCACCAATGTGACTGCTGTTTGAATTGATTCTTAGTTATTGGAAATTAAATATTTTATTTCATGACATTTCAAATTTAAATAGATTTATACAATAGAAAAGCATGCATATTACCTATTATTATATCGTAAAGCATTACAAACTTAGTAACCTTCAACAACAATATCGATACTTTGATGTCGAAACGGTAACATTCCTAAAACGGGTTTTTACCTTAAATTTATTAGCGTCACCTACTGGGGAATAGCTGAAATGTTTTCCTAATAAATATTCAGCGTAGTTTTGCTATGTTTAGCTAGAGGGCGTCACAAACGCGCGAGCTCAAAGTTTTTGTATGCAAATGTTCCCTATGTCCGCTCTATATTATACCTATACTGGGTGGCGCTTAGGTTATCACGTTAAATAGCACAGCAGTTAATACAAGTTGATATATGTCTGTTAAAATAATAAATTAAACAATAATAAAAGAAAATAAAAAATGCATTTTTCAAACAAAATAAATAGCGTAAAAATTGACAAGAAATAAATCATCCTTGATAATATTAGTTTACTGACCTGAAGTGACCTGTAAAAGCGGCAACCCCGCTCAGTGCTCACGCGACATCGACATAGGTAATTATAATACCTACACTTGCCCATAATTAGGCACGCGTAGGGCGATGCTAATCCGATGTTATCAACGAATCACAAATTTCATGGTATTGTTTTTATCCAAATAATCACTTTAATCTTGAAATCACTCAAGTTTAATAATCAAAACAAATCAAATTCTCAAAAAAAAAATCATATCAATCTATTCCGATCACGTAAAATTAATACGAGGCATCTTAAAATTTAAAAAAAGTTAAGACTTTATAAAAATAAAAGCGTGCAATTGCGCACGGGTTGTCGCACCACTAAGTTATTAAATATGATTATCTAGCGTATTATTAACGTGTCCTGTCACAAATAATAAATACAATACAGTAAAAGAAAGCGTCAATTTCGCACAAACTGTCACACCACCTTCTTATTACAACTATTATTACCGTATTAACGTGTCCTATTAAGAATTATATCCTACAAACAAATTAAGAAACTTATTAAAATGTCCACAAAACAAAAAAAACAACAATTAAAACTCAAAGGACGTGTACGCGAAAAACGAAAATTAGGTCAAGCGTCTCATAAACCATCCCCAAGGACGCCGGCGTCGGACTAAGTGACTTACTTTCTTACTAATCGTCGCACGCGCCAGAGAAATATGAATTTCGACACCCCGTCCCTTTTCTTGTCACTTCGCGCATAGAGAATTATGCCTTAATTCATTTACTTTAAGTAAATTTTTCGTTTGCATTGAAAGAATTCTGAAAGTCACCTTACTTACTTACTTATACGAGTAGTTAAAATAAAAATATACCTTTTTCGCAAGAGCCTGTTCATTTACAGATACTCATTACTCATGTGAGCTATGAAACCGGGACTGTAACAAAAATCTTAATAGGTATGTCTGAAAATATGAAAGTTATTTTAATTTGAGACAAACTATGTTATATGCCTCATTTAATGTAAAAAAGTGGCAAAGTGCGTGTCGGGACACGCACATTGTAGAGGTAGGGTCCCGTAGTTGCCCGTCACAATACGTGGGCTTCCTTGATAACGAGCGTAATAAGTGAGTTCGCGTGTTGACCGCTATGACTTCAAATGGGCCCAAATAGGGAGATCGTAACTGAAGGACTTATTTTCAAATCAGCTTTATAGGGAGTGGTATTCAAAAAAGATTAAAAAACTTTTTGATTTTGATAATAATACCCTATCTATCCCGCAAAGGAAAAAGTAAAGCTTATAGTAGTAATGCATATATAAGTCGTTTTCTTCATAAAATGTTTATTTTTAACAGTTTACAATAACATTACAAAGTTATTAATGCAGCTAGAATAGAATAAATTATAGCTTAAAAACTATAACAGCTAATTCTACTTAGCTGTTATAGTTTTTCTTTAAACTTCATTATATATACTACTATTGTGTATACTTTCACATTTCCAAAAACAGCGGTTTAGTTGGTAGAGGGGGGCACATGACACTAATGAAAAATATCACTTTAAAGCTAAATATTTCGCAAACGGACCCTTGAAACGAAAAGATGTTGTTCCACATCCCCAATGTTTTTGAAAGACCTATCCAACAATATCCCACATGATGAAAAAGACGGGTAAAAAAAATCATCCTCCATTTACTTGTATCGATCATTCGATTAATCTCCTTTTAAATTTTTGCGACTTGATCGATTAATCTAAAATTGAAATACTCGATTACATCGATTATTTTATGCCAATTAATCGATGTTTCACGATATTGGATAAAATTGATAACATTGGCTGTATGATCAATATCTTTGTCATTTGCCAGACTCACTTTAAGGAGGTACTTTCCCTGGGATACCAGATATTGTTCCATTTTCCCCGTTATGGGTTTATTTATATTCACAGCACTTAAATTCATACAAAAAACTTATATGTTACCATAAAAAAATGTTCTTTTATAATTCAGATGATTAATTCATTTCTCTTGAAAATACATTCTGTTACTAAAAACTACGGGCGGAAACGGCGTAAAAACAGAATCATTATTCCGTATTCAACGGCGCATCGACGATTTTACTGGAGATTCAATAAACTCTTTGGATTTCGACTACACTAAGTGAAGACGCTACTAGCACAAAGTGTGATGTCGCTAAAAAGTAGCAATATGTTAAGTATGTACTTAAATATTAATTAAGAATAAAAATATTAATTAATAATCAAAAATTTCCTCGTGTCGAGTTTTATGTTGTTTTTACAAAAAAAAATCAATAATGTTTTAACATACCAGTCCATCACAAGTTCAGTGCTGAACACAGACCTCCGAAAGGAAAAGGTTTCCACTTAGGTTTTGTAGTACAAAACACGGTTCTGAGCAAATTCCTGCGATTTCCTGCATGTCTTACTAAGTTAGTGGCTTGTGTGCTGCAAGTTGTAGCGTACAAGAGAATTTGTCTATACATGGCATGATACTACTCCGCGTCGTAAGCAGTAATACAAGATGGGGATAGGGCAGCAGCATTTTCCTGATGAAAACTTAGAATAATAAAAAACTGCGGTGGTCAACCAGTATAACGCATATTTTCACGCAGGCGTGGCAACTATGGCAAATGTCATCCTATGAGGATATCTAGGGAAGGCCTTTTTTAGGTGACTTAGTTATGGTTAGGTGACTTAATCATGTTACTTAATGGTTTGTTTTTGTAATATGTTGGTTTATAAAATAAAAACGAATGTTTTATAATATTCTATTTTAATTTACCATGCAGTGTAAGATTATCTGCTACCTTATATCATTCCATGGGTGAAGTATGAGGCGACATAGGGAAACAACAAAGAAGATAAACAGCAGCATTTTCCTGATAACAGCTAAATAAATAAAAACAGTGGTTGCCAACCCGCTTGCCAAGCGTTGCAACTATGTCAAATAACTATGTTCATGTTTATGTTCAGCAGTGGTTTTTTTGATAGACTGTAAAGATATATATTCTATTTAAATGAAAATATATTGAAAAAAAAGGAAAAAGAACTAAATTTTGTGTACTTACACAACATTTAGAAATATTAACAATGTTACATTAAGTAAAACAAATGAAAACACAATTATATATAAAATATAATTCAATAAAATTAGAATAAAAAAAACGATTATTTATTAATTTTTCATCACATTAATAAACAACAAAATTAACAAAATTTTTGTCTTCCTTCTAGAGCATTCGTTCTAGTTCTTGGTTTGAGCTTTAGAATGTCTCAAAAATATGCATTTATAAACTTGATTTATACTTTTGCATGGCAGAAATTCTTGGGTGCTGGTTGTTAGAATCGGATTAGAAGGGAGTCTATGTATTATATGCCTTGTATATAATATATTTTAGTCGTATAAATAATAAGGTACAACTCTTGTCAAAAACATCTTTATTACATTATTTATGTCAATTAAATGGAAATTATCATAATTATGACATTTATTTCTTAATTTATTTACACATTATTGTTTATAACACCATTATAAAAGGGATTAAGGGTGGACTAAATGTCTCATTGGTAGGCATTCCTAGAGACAGTTTTACAATTATTATTCCATAATAAATTAATCATTTGTATATTTAGATCAGTACTTAAAATTATTTATTTATTTATTTTATTTAAATATTTACTTGCATAAAACATGGTAGTACAGATAAAGTTCCTACATTTGTAAATGAGGATTCATGTTTAATCAATCCAGGGTGATTCAACTCTGTATGAAGCCCGAGAAACTTGCACACAATCATAATTTTATCTATGTGTGGGGTGGGCGTGTAAAATTAAAGCGAGAAAAAGATATCGCTGTTTCATTCTTTGGCGTTGTTTCAGATTGCCATTTTTAAAATTAGGTACAAATTTACATAACTATTATATCGGAAGAAACTGAAAATTTTTAATTCTATGCTATATTTTTTCTTTTGTTTGCACCTTACAGTAATTATATACATATTACTTTGAGGTTTGCACAATTAATTGACCTACTAATTGATTAAAATTAAATTATTAAATATTAGCAGAATTCTATCAAGAGAAGCCATGAACTAAAAGAAGAAAAAAATGACATATGTTTGTCAACGTCTTTCATATTGAAAATATTTTCTGAAATTGATTCAAATTTATTTAATGATTTAGATTTTAATATTTGTTATTGCGTTTTGCTTTAATTCAGTTATTATCGGTTCAGAATACTTCATTTTCGTTTGTAGGCAATTCTTCGCGATTATGTGTGTGAAGATTTTTGTGAGATACTGACTCTGTATGAGATATTGACTATAAATTAATTAATTATTTAAAAAAATATACAAACAAAAAGCACAAAATCATCCGATCACTTTCTGCAGGTTTCCTACAATAAAAATAGAAAAACTTTTGATAATATTGTGGTAAGTCTTTAAGCATTTTGAATTTATTCATCGTTATTTGTAGGGATTATTACCATATTAACTCGAATTTTATCTATTTCAGATCATGTATTTGGGGTGAGTTAAGTTTTCGACCTGAGAATTTTGCTGATTTAAATTTACGTTAATGTTCTGTGAAGAATAGCTCTCACGAAAACATATGTAATAAATTAATATTACGCGTGGAAATATTATCTGCAAAATCAATAAAAAACATAAATAATAATATATAGTGTATAAAACAATGTCTTCCAAAAAATAAAATTACATAACTATACCCGCATACTAGTTTTATTTTATCCCACATACTCCTCTAAAGTAAATTCGAGTAATTTTGGTGCAACCTCTCAAATGTATGGAAATTTACCCCATAGGTTTGTGAGACTTGAGCCAAAATTACTCGAATATGCCTTAAATAAAAAGTTCAAAGTTACACAATACAAAGGTTTGAAATTCCCGCTAAAAAGTTTTATATGGGCGCCCACCGAGGCGCTTTTCGTGTACATTCATAAACACGTGTTTCTTTTTTTTAGTATGAAGTTGGCGTTCTTCTCTTGGTAGAGAGTAATTGTGTTCTGTGAATCAATCTATCTATAAGTACTTAAACATTTTGTCATTGTCATGCAATCAAATTATTACAAGTCATAATCAAAGGGAATATAATCACTACGTTTAGTCATAATAATACAGAATGTCAGCATTTGAAAATAAAATGTCAAGAACCATAAATAAATTAAGCAATGCTAGTCAATTTTTAATACATAGAGAACAATGTCAAAAATCATAACTACCAACAAGGTCAAACTTATATCACTTATGGAGAAACAACAAGACACAACAAGAAATTATAACATTTAAAAAAAAAAATATCTTAATTATATTATAAATTACATAAATTAAGCATATTTAGTCCGCCTAAATATGCCTCATTATTTTATCTATATTTATATTTATTTTTATATAAGTATGACATATTTATTTATTTTTTTAATAAATTTTGTAATGTAATTGTTGCTAATGTATTATAGAATTAATGGAATGCAATAAAGTTTTGTGCATCTGATTTCAGGCAATACATATTTTGTGAAATTAAATATACTTTGCCCAATATTTATGTACTTGAACCCAAACATGTTTTCAGGTTGATACTTACACATTATTTGTGACGTCTATATAATATAGGAAACGATTAAAAAGTTGTAGGGCAATAAGGAGTGTTTCCTTTAAAGCTGAACATAAAAGTGTCTGTATATGTATAACATTATGTGATTCATATTTATGGACATAACTACTAATCACAATAACAATTATTATTGAACAATTGGAAAACATTATTGTACTCGCTGATATCCCTAAAGTTTCCATAATCCTACCAAATCAAAAAGTAAACGTTTGCTATGACTAAGCTTTCGAATGACCGTTCAAATTAAGGAGCATTATCATGCAGAATTTACAATTTGGGAGTCCAAATATTTGACAAAATACATCACAAAGGATATTAAAAACATGAAATGTTACATTTTATATTCAAAACAATAGATATTAATCAATACAAGTAGCAAAATGTAAGCACAAAAGAAACTTACCGATGAAAGGTAATATTATCAATTTTTCGTTGACTGATGCTGTTGCATCCTAAAATGCTACAACTTACCATCTTTTTCACCTTACGTAATAACTAAAACCCATAAAAAACACTGAATTCAATTACCCGTTTGCTTATAATATCAATGTTATTCACAAAAGCTTGACATCGTTTATAAAGGAGGGAAAACAATCAAAAACGCATACCTAGAAAAAGGAAAGAAATATAGTTTTGCTTCTCCCTTACTCTTATGTCTAACTATATACGTGCATTCCCTTCACACGCTGATGACGTCACTGAATGTTTAGTCTATAAGATACTAAGTCTATGCGTTTCATACGACAATAACAATCTGGGGTTTTCAATTATTTCAACCTTGATGCCTTCTAAAAGACTATTTTCAGAGGCTGGCCTGATCACTACTGACACGAGAAACAGGCTCACTTGTTTTCATCTTTCTATGTTAATTTTTTTTTAATCATCAATAGATGAAAGTCAATGGAAATGTTGTTTAAAATTCAATAAACAAAGATAAATATTTTTCTATTAGAATTTTATTAATTCTATTTGTTTGATAATTTTATTGTTTAAATTTACCGAGAATACAGTATTTCGCACATCACAGCATCTATCTTATCTATTTTAACGAAAAGCCTAGAACTTTTCTTCGATTAATTGATATAATGATTGCTTTTAATCGATTAGTTGATATTGGCACAATTTATATTATAATCTATTATTTCGTAATCGATTATTTCACGATTAACGAATTAAATCCTTAATTATCATCCGAATTTGAGCTATATTCAAAATTTCAAGTTTCCAGCTCATCGGGAAATTAGTTTAAAATCGATTACTAAATAGCACCCGGAATGATTGACAAACAAGAAAGTGACTTACTAAAAACGTGGTAAAATATATTTTTGGTAATTGGTAATTGATTATAATTTAAATACCTCAAAAAAATAATTATTTCCAAGCAATCTTCCGGCTCACCATATGTCGCTAGTTGACACTGAGGTAAAGTTTTTTGTTACACAATGTCATCTAATTGAGAAGTTAGTTTCAAATAAAAGTTTATTAGTTTCTAGAGTATTATATTAACACACAAAACTGCCTCAGTGGTTTGTTCTTTAACTTTTTTTGCACATTTTTAACTGTCTTTTATTTTTCTACTTTTATTAATATGTATGATTTTGTTTACTTATTTTTAATATAATTAATATAAAATATAACCAATAGTACAGAAAGAAACATGAACCTTTACATTTTTTGATCAAATTAACTTCCCGGCTATGAAATCTGTCAAATATTATAAAAACAAAAATTACGTGGATTTTTAAGTTGCGCCGCCCTGGTGGCAAAAAAGTCGTGGATTACTTGAGCAAAAATTTCCCGAATATTTTGATTTCGAAATAAACATTATTAGTATTGATCGCTAGTATATTCTAAGTCTATGGTATTGATGGTGTTATATTTAAACGTGTGCAACATTGTATATGTCATGTGAGTGATTTCTATTTGATTATTTAAAAAAAAAGGAAACTCTTTATTACATTTAACATTTACCATTCAATTAAAAAGCTATATGGAAATAAAATAGTAGTTTAGTTTAGTAGTTTGTAAAAATGAGGAGCAAGATCAAAAACTCTCTAGATAAACATGAATCTGAAGTGATAGAAACGATTAGAAATCTTTACGGGGAAGAAACAAATGACGAAGAGACATTTTTAAAATAAATAATTAAAAATACTGCAATTTAGTAAATTTTTTTCCTTAAAATACGACAAACCTGGTTATGACAAACGGCAACTCAAATTTTTGCGATGGCAACACTGCTCCTAATTTAGATATTTTTAAAAGCCGGTTTCACGTTTAGGCGTGTTTCTATCTTATAAATTTTTATTTTTTTATGAAATTCAATAAATAACACTTTAACTTTATAGTTTATTTTTTTACAAAGTAATGTATAGTACAAAAGCATAATATTAGTTTTATCGAATCAGTGAATTATATTTGAGAAACAAGTACCACGTGTACGTCAAAACCTTGTGCCCTACGAGATAGAATATTCAGAAAATAACATTGAAAAGAAATAATTGAAATTGAATAAATAAAACGTATTAATTGATTGTTCAATACAAGTGGTTGGAGGTGGCAAACATGTTGAACGCAGAAGGCGATTTACATGATGGGCTATCCGCCAGAGAGATTTTTGCTAATAGTGAAGGTTTAACTTACAATGACTTTCTTCTGTTACCTGGATATATTAATTTCACCGCTGAAGAAGTAGATTTGACTTCGCCGCTTACAAAAAAGATTCAACTCAAAGCTCCTTTGGTTTCAACTCCTATGGATACTGTGACTGAAGCAGATATGGCAATTGCTATGGCGCTCTGTGGGGGTATAGGCATTATACATCATAATTGTACCCCTGATTACCAAGCTAACGAGGTACATAAAGTTAAGAAATATAAACATGGTTTCATCCGCGACCCCGTTTGCATGGGGCCAGAGAATACTGTCGCCGATGTAATAGAAGCAAAGAAAAAGAATGGATTTACAGGCTATCCAATTACAGAAAATGGTAAGTTGGGTGGAAGGCTTATAGGCATAGTCACATCCAGAGATATTGACTTCAGGGAGGGTACTCCACAGCTGAGTTTAAAAGAAGTTATGACCCCGATAGATGAAATGATAACAGCCCAATCTGGAGTAACACTTCAAGATGCAAATTATATACTTGAGAAAAGTAAGAAAGGTAAACTTCCCATTATCAATAGTGCAGGAGAACTTGTAGCTTTAATTGCAAGAACAGATCTAAAAAAGGCACGAAGCTACCCTAATGCCTCTAAGGACTCTAATAAGCAACTACTGGTGGGTGCAGCTATTGGTACTCGGGAAGCAGACAAAGAACGTCTGAAGTTACTTGTTGATAATGGAGTTGATGTTATTGTCTTGGACTCTTCTCAAGGTAATTCAGTTTATCAGATTGAGATGGTTAAATACATCAAAGCAAATTACCCAGGAATAGAAGTTATAGGTGGAAATGTAGTCACAAGAATGCAAGCCAAGAATCTCATTGAAGCTGGTGTAGATGCTCTAAGGGTAGGAATGGGAAGTGGGTCAATTTGCATAACGCAAGAAGTCATGGCCTGTGGTTGCCCACAAGCTACAGCTGTTTATCAAGTTGCTTCATATGCTCGGCAGTTTAATGTTCCTGTTATAGCTGATGGAGGTATTCAGTCAGTGGGTCATATTGTGAAATCACTTGCATTAGGAGCCTCTACAGTGATGATGGGTTCTCTTCTTGCTGGCACTTCGGAAGCTCCAGGAGAATACTTTTTCTCTGATGGTGTGAGGCTTAAAAAGTACCGTGGTATGGGTAGTTTAGAAGCTATGGAGAACAAAGATGGTAAGGGGTCTGCTATGAGCAGATATTTCCATAAAGAATCTGATAAGCACAGAGTGGCACAGGGAGTTAGCGGGAGCATAGTCGATAAAGGGTCTGTATTAAGATTCTTGCCTTATTTGCAAACGGGTATGCAACACAGCTGCCAAGATCTTGGTGCTCCTTCCGTTGCAATACTTCGGGAAATGAGCTACTCAGGGGACTTGCGTTTTATGAAGAGGACATACTCTGCACAGTTAGAAGGAAATGTTCATGGTCTATTTTCTTATGAAAAAAGATTATTTTAATAATTAAAAATGTCTAATTTTCAAGTCACTTAAAAATCCTTTAATTTCAATGTGATATCCATTTGTAACGCTGTGTATATATGATGGTATTCAATATACTGAGTATTTGTATATAGGTTTAAATAGTTGTAAGCAGAACTGTAAACTAAATATTCTCTGAAAAATTCCAATATACCAAGAAACAAGCTTTTATGTGTATGTACTTGATGTTTTTAATGCATAATGAAGCAGTATGTGTGATATCTAACTGAAAATAAAATTGAAATTCAAATACTGTATTTTATTCAAATCTCAACATAAGTGCATATAAAAATACCACTCTCACAAGAATACCAGTGTAAAATAGCAGCTTAATACTGCTTTGTTTCATATGGTGAGTGTAGAGAATGAGGGGTTGTGCATCTGCATTTTCATTCTTAATTGAGTATAGATGTAAATGTCTATGGGCCATAGCATCTTGCCATAAAGTGGACTGTGTGCTCATTTGTCATCCTTATTCTATAAAAAATAGCATTCAATCTCAATCCTCAGGGGTGACATCGCATCTGCATTTTGTTCTTAATTCAAGTCTGGCAGCGATTACACTGAAATTATATTATTTGTTTTACAGAAGAGGAGATAAGAGCAACCTATGATTTAAAACCTAATTTGTCTCAAACAAAAATTTAAGGAAATTAATATTAGCCTCTCAATACATTTATGAAAATGTAATGTACGTAGACAAAAATAAAAGTAGTTTTACAAAAATAAGTGATATTCATTCTGTAAATACTAGATAAATAATAATTATGACTCATAAAGTCCGTACAAAATTCCATAATACCCAGATTACTCAAACTCCTTTCAGTCCTTTCTATTATTGAAGTTTAAACCTGTACCATGTAGACTGTTTAAAAGCTGGTAAGGACTTTGGCCATCAGAACCGATTACCACCAGCGATTTTTCCGGACCGATACGACTTAGGGACCTTCAAGAATAGAGCCTACTCCTTTTTAAAAGGCCGGCAACGCATCTGCAATTCCCCTGGTGTTGCAGTTGTTCATGGGCGGTGGTAGTCACTTACTATCAGGTGAGCCGCATGCTCGTTTGCCCCCTCTCCTATAACAAAAAAAAAAAGCTATTTCTCTATACATATATAATATATATATATAGAAATATAAATACAAACAAATAAATACATATATTTATTTGTTTTGTGTAACATACATGATTGTAAGCTGTTTTTTTTTAAAGTCTCGCTGGGTTTCTTGCTGGTTTTTCCCAGGGCAGAGGTTTTTTCCGAATGTAATTAAACAAGAGTGACTTTCAATACGTATTATTTATAATCTATATTGATTGAATCAAGGATAGATGTAGATGTTGATGGTTCACAGCTATCATGTGGACTGGGTGCTCACTTATCACCCTTATTCTATAAAAAAAAAACAAGGCATTCCATCTTAATCCTTAGGAGTAACATCGTATCTGCATTTTGATTCTTAATCAAGGATAGATGTAGATGTCTATGGGTCACAGCCATGAGGTGAACTGTGTGCTCCCTTGTCAACCTTATTGTTTGAAAAAATTTATTTTCTTCAATGTGTAACTGACCTAATGGTGGAGACGTAAAATAATCTATCAGTTATCAGCTCATTTTGTCCTGTAGGTGTCGTAAAAGGTGACTAATGTTAATACACATTTGGTCTTAGAGTGTAAATAAGCAAAGCAATAGGTATACGAGGGTGACACTGAAAGTTCTTAGAAAATCAAAAACTGAACAAACTAGCAAGTTATTAGTTTTATTATATCTTTTCAAAATAGTGTCCATTTACATCAATACATCGCTGCATCCGATGTACCCACTGAGAAAAGCGCTTTGCCCACTCGTTCTTAGGGGTCTCTTCGACGGCATTTTGAAACGCAGCCACTGCTTCCTCGGCGTCCATAAAACGTTTTCTCGAAGTTTTTCTTTTATTTTCGGAAATAAATAAAAATCGCAAGGTACGAGGTCGGGGCAATAGGGCGGGTGACCCAGTAATTCCACGTCTGACGTCGCCAAGTAGTCGATTGTTTGCTTGGTGGTGTGCGACGAGGCGTTGTCGTGGTGAAGGAGGATCCTACTGCGAGGTCGTTTCTCCCGAACTTTTTCCAAGACAAATGGCAAACAATTGTTAGTGTACCACTCTGTAGTAACTGTTTTTCGATCCTCTAAAACAATTGTTGCGTAATGATCTGTCCTTCCGAAGAACGAGGCCACCATCTTTTTTCCCACGCTTCGAACTCTCTTTACTTTAGTTGGCAACTCCTCGGAAGGAAACACCAAGACAGCAGTAACCGTAAGTATGTCGAACACAGCATTTGAGTCACCTCCGTTAAATCTTTGAACCATTTCACGACACCAATCAACACGACGGAGTTTTTGGGCCTCTGTCAAATTATGATTATTATGAGGTATCCACCGGGCACAAAACTTCTTGACCGCTAAATGTTCATGGAGGATTTTGTGCACTTGACTCATACCGATGCCTAAGCTTGTCCGAATCTGCTGGTAAGTCACTCTTTTGTCAGTCTCTATCATACGCCGCACAACACTGATCAGCCGTCGCCGTAGAAGGCCGTCCCTCACGCAGATCATCGGTGAGATTAGTGCGACCACGTTTAAACTCATTAAACCAGTTGTAAACAGTGGCACGAGATGGGGCTTCATCGTGAAAGGCCAATCGAAGTCTATCATAACTTTCTTGTTGACTTAAATGACATCGAAAGTCATAAAAAATCATTGTACGAAAATTTTCTCGCGTTAAATTCATGCTGACGTGACACAGACAATTTTCAATTTGCCGCCAAATCGTAAACAAATGACAAATTAATAAAATACATACACAATAATATTGGCAGAGTTCCATTTTCAAAATTTGAACTTATTTTTTATTATGTCGGTTACAAGTGGCCAGTTTTAAAACTTTCAGTGTCACCCTCGTATTGAATACCAGAGTAAAATAGCAGCTTTAATGCTGCTGTTTCATATGGTGAGTGTAGAGAACTGGAGACAGCGTCAAAGGTGCGAGATGGCTGATATTGCGATCGTCAATCCGCATGCCAAGAGATGGGAAACAGCATCTTCGCAAAATAATAATAAAAAACTGCGGTTGCCAACCTTGCTTGCTAAGCTTGCTAAGCGTCGTAACTATGGCAAAATTTATGTGGGAGGCCTATGTTCAGCGATGGACTATTACAGGCTGTGCTGATGATGATGAAATGAATGTATCACGTCACAAGTCTTATGTTGTAAGTCTACTACTGGATATATAGGTTTTTCCAAAATTGTATTGACCACCCAATGGGCAGGTGCATAAGTAATGCAGCGCACAAACACCAGTCTGTGAAACTTGAGCTATACATTTTTAGACCTTCCTCATTTAACTACTAACATACCTATCTTATTATAGTTCATTGTAATTTAATAAAGAAGATTATTTTAGACGAGGTCGTACATTACAGTAAGGCTTCACACTGTTATACAATAAAAGATCTATTTAGAACAACTTAGAAGTTGAAGGGTGGTGAGTAAATAAAACGATACTTAAATTTTCTAATAATCACAATTTAATGGAATTTTATATGCACAAGCGTGTTTATGCACATTTCATAATAAATATATTTTTATAGGTGCTAAATAACTTAAACTATAAAAAACAAAACGTGCTACTTATCTATGCTTTTGACTGGTGCGCCCTAAAACATTACGCTTATCGTTTTCAAAACTGCGTCCTCATCTAAAAATTGCACAATCCTCACTATTAGGCAACTACCATTGAATGATTATTAAATGAGTAATTTCATAAATGCATATTATTCAAACTGCTATAATATGAGCGATCAGAGAGTGCAGCATAATAAATACCTATAATAAAATCAGTCCTCTCTACCAGTTGGTATACATAATACTAAACTCAATATTCAGTCTCTACAGTTCTGAATAATGGATATAAAATACTCCAGCGGATTCAATTAGCTTCCACATATAGCTACAAGTCTATCTTGTTGATATATATCAAGACAACCTAGCTGTTATTAGTTTTAATTGAAACTTAACAGTTTAACTGAAAATTTCATTAGATATATTATATAATTATTATGGAAATACTAAAAATATTAATTGGCGATGATTACGAAAATTATTTATAATCTTTTAACCTCGAACAAGTATATTTATTTTTATACTATTGGAATTAATAATGAGCTGAATTAAATCTACTTTACCAAAACGCACCAGTCGGAATGCAAAAGTGAAGCGACCGAAGCGTATAAATCTTATTGATGAGATTACACCTTAGATATATTCAGCACATTCTAGCGTGTTACTATATCAATATTAGTACTAAAAATTATTGACCAAGTGAAATGCTCGTGGACCTAATGGCCTTCGCAAAAGTTCTTAGTACGCTGCACTCCTTAAATTCTGTATACCACTATACTGTACCTCCAAGCACTAAGAGCTAGACATTTTCCTAGACGCATACAAATGTAAAAACCGCACTTGATACTTCAATGATATTATTATTCTGTAACATTAATCATGCATGCTAATGTTATCGTAATGTTCGCGACACAGACTCTCTATTCGACATACCACTTCAATTTTTGTTCCACATTCCAATAAATTGTCTTAAGGTCCATGGAAACACTAGAACACGCTGTAACGTGCTGATCGTACACATTCATTTTAACACTAATGCAAATTACTCCTTAGACGTGTCGCCGTCGGCTTCATCTTCTTGTTCACGTTGGAATTCCGGTCCATGGGTCACGTCATCCTCAAACACGATTTCCTCTGGGTCGGGGGCACGAGGGAGAAACTCTTCACCGGGGCAAATCTTCTTGAAGATTTGTTCAGCCTACAGAACGGGAACATAAATTAAGTGTTAGTTAAAAATAGTTATGAAGTAACTAAAAATAAAAACCAGCCAAATGCGAGTCGGACTAGCGCATGAAGGATTCCGTACCATCGTAAAACACGTTTTTAGTAGAGGAGGCCCCATTAATTTTTAATTAATTTTTATTTTTATTATTTGTTGTTATAGCGGCAACAGAAATACACATTCTGTGAAAATTTCAACTGTATACCTATTACGGATCATGAGATACATCCCACTGACAGACAGACGGACGGACAGCGGAAGCTTAGTAATAGGGTCCTGCTGGTTACCCTTCGGGTACGGAACCCTAAAAACTAATCAACATTCTCAACCTGTGCAACCTTTTAGATAGAATCATAGTAGTTTTATCATTGATTGTTTATTTTAATTGAAGGCTCCTCCAAAAGCTTATTCACCGTATTTGTTGCCGTGTAGCGGCGGCGTAAGGGAACCACTACCCCATATAATACCATGGATGTCGTAAAAGGCGACAGAGAGCGTCTTCCTGTTAAGAGCTCAAAAAAGAAACTAGTGTCGATAACCCGCATGCTAAGCGCGGCAACTATAGCAAATATCCCCCGTATAAGGCAATCTATAAGAAGGCCTATGTTCAGCAGTGGACTTTTGGTAACCTGTAACTGTAATTAATGAATGAAAAAGCTATTTCGCTTGTTACTATGCACTATAAAATATGATGATAATATTACCTATTATCTTAATCCAGGGGCGGATTTATAAGGAACCTAATGATGCTGAAGAATGATGGCCCCTGATCATAGAAAGCCCTCCAAGACTTAGTCGTAGTATATTCTAGTTTACTTCAGATAGCATATATGTTATGGACCAAGTGATTAATTGGGCATTATTCATAATGCCCGGGCGTAATTAATACTGATTTAATCTTCATTATTTATCACATTGTCTGGTCATTATGAATATTGCTACGTAACTGTTGGACAATTTGATATAACCTTTCTTTTCGTGGGGAAATCCTCATGGATACCTTCCGCTGCTGGGGCAACGAAAAGGTTATGCCGGACTCCTACCGGCTTAAACCCCACGGTGGTCACCATCAGCGTATACGAGGGATCCCGGGATCTCCGTTCGGAACTTAGCCGGGGCCCCTCCATCGCTTTGTTACACTAATAACACGTCCCGAGGGCAGTACTTGCTGCCCCCAGCACCCTCGCAGTGCTACCACGATGTCTCGAGACCACTTCCGAGTCATCGTCCTCCTCGGGGGTTACATAACTAGGCGTTCGAGGCCCCCGCCCCGAGCGTCTGCAACGACGCCCTCTCCCGATCCCGCCCAGAATCCTCCTTCTGAATCATAAAAGATTCACAGAAGGTGGCTGCGGCCTTCCACGCCAAATCCCCGCTCAGCATCGCCGACACGACTGCTGGCAGGGAGAGGTTCCGTCCGATGCGGTTCACCAGAATCGTCCGCTCCCGTTCCCACGCTGGACATACTGCGAGCGTATGGGAAGCGGAGTCCTGGTCCCGTCCACCACAGTGGAAGAATTTGATATAACCTAACCTAACCATGTTAATCACTTTTAAGACAATAAGTTAATAATGTTAAAGTTGTTAAATAAATAATTTGCTAATCATGTTTACA
Source organism: Parnassius orleans (assembly GCA_029286625.1). Taxonomy (NCBI): domain Eukaryota; kingdom Metazoa; phylum Arthropoda; class Insecta; order Lepidoptera; family Papilionidae; genus Parnassius; species Parnassius orleans. Next base: position 963,730 of record JAGSMP010000166.1, on the reverse strand, counting down.
TCGTTTATTACTCGTGCCTAGGGCGCCAAAATTTTCCGAGACTGTAGGAATCGACAAAGAACCAGAGCTGTGGAAGAACAAGTCGTGGATTCTTCATCAGGACAACGCCCCAGCCCACAATGCACTAACTGTTAAGTCATTTTGGCCAAGCATGGGATCCTTGTGTTGAAACATCCACCAGACCTAGCTCCGTGTGATATTTTTATGTTTCCGAAAGTAAAGGAAGCTTTGAAAGGAACCAGGTCTGATGCAGTGGAAGATGTGAATGAAAAAGCGACGGAGACCATGAACATGCCTTCAGAAAATGACTTAAAACGCTGTTGAACAGTGGAAAATTCGAATGGATAGGTGCAGGGATAATGGAAGGGATCATAATGAAGGGGATAAAGTGAAAGTTGTAAAGGAAAAATAATAAAAAGAGTTACCAACCAAAAATTCTGTTTTTTTTTTCTTGCCATACGCTCGTAACAGAAAAGCGTTATATTGGGCTGTACAGAGGGCGATATTTATCTTAAATCCCCTTCTATATTTAATATATTATAGCTTATATTGCTATCAGCAGAGTTACGCATCATGCAGTTGGCAGTTTTTCGCTTACACCCCACCCCACAAGAACCAAATAATCAAGTCATGTAAGTTATGTTTACTTCTGTAATTTAGTTTTTTTACTTATGTTAATATTTTCTGTAAGTTTTAAGCAGCTTAAATTTATAAGTGGTTATTTTTATAGAACCTAATTAAGTTTATCTTTTTTGAAGCGATAAAACTAATTTTACATCTACGACGACCTTTAGTCGTTTTATGATTAATTTGTCATGTACCTACGGTTCTTAGAATTAGATATAATATGTGATAATAAAATATAGTATCTTATATGTACTGTAAACGTCTCATTGTATTATGTTTACATAAAAAGGGTTATCGTTAACATTATACTCCAAGACAAGACGATATAAATACGCATTACATTGAATACAAGATATTTTATTTAAAAGTAGCTGTTGTAATATTAGGTCCTTACATATGAAATTAGCGTTTTGTACGGGAGGAATATAAAGTCATTTTTTTTTTGTAAAATATATTTAATTAATCAAAGTATGCACCGTTGTTATCTATGCACTATTGCCGTCCCATAGGTAGTTCATTGATCCCTTTACGAAAAAAAACCATGAAGGCGAGAATCAATAAACTCTTTGGAGGCGGTTTGGACTGCCGCATCGGAGTTGAATTTTTTTCCTTGTAAGAAGTTGTCCAAATTCCGGAAAAAATGGTTATCTGTGGAGCAAGGTCCGGGGAGTACGGTGGATGTCGCAGACATTCCAATTGTAGCTCATCTAACTTAGTGGTTGTTTGTTGTGCAGTGTGTGGTCTTGCGTTGTCGTAAAGCAGCAGTGGCCTAGAGCGATTGACCAATCTCGGTTGTTTAGCAGCTAGTTCTTTCTTCATGGTTTGCAGTTGCTGACAATAAATATCTGCCGTATTCGTTTGGCCAGATTTTAGAAGGCTGTACTGAACGACACCGACGCTAGTCCACCAAACACTCACAAGTAACTTTTTCTGACTCAATTTTCGTTTAGGGCAGGATTTGTCTGGGTCTCCAGGGTTCAGCCATTGCGACGAGCGCTTCCGATTATTGTACAGTATCCACTTTTCATCACAAGTAATGATTCGATTTAATTATTTTGTTAATTTTTATATTTTGCAAAGAAAAATTCACGTTGTTGATAATTTGCATGAATTTGGTAAATACATTTTTATACAAAATATTTTACATGTACGCTAGGGATTGACTCAACTATATCAAAATTAATGTCGATATTTATCTTGAATGTTTATAATGAATCGATAGACTTGCCTACACAACAAGAAAATAAATCCTCGGTTTGCGTTCTAAAATGCAATTTTATTTTGCCGTTTTCAAACAGATTCTTCGGATTCTATAATTAGAAAAAGTGGTTAAGGTTCATTGGACGGGTTGGTTGGAACACACAAAGAAGAACTCAACAATTTGCAGCAAACATTTTCTTGAGAACAAAACAAAAAAGTAGAATAAAACAATTTTATTAAAAGGAGTCATTTCTACATTATTTGTACCAGTAAGTAAAATATTGTTATAAAAAGACTTCAAAAATATAACTTTCAAAACTTTAGATAAATATAGAGACAGATTTTCATACAGTATAAAACTGTAGTACATTAAAGACAAAAAAATCTTGAGATTATCCTCTTTAAGCCATTATGAACCCAACTAAGTATCTATTTATCAACCAAAATAAATGTATAACCTAGGTTAACCAACCGCACAACCTCACGGTCACACTAGTACAATATTCATAGCATCATGCTATTTTCCCCAAGGGGTTGAGCGGAGCTTCGGAACTTCGGATTATATTCCCAAATCATAACGATAAAAATGTTAGCGTAGTTAGGTATAGATATTTAGTAATGCTCCTCAAGCGCTACCAGACGACCGCGCATGAGACGTGATAGTATAAATTCCATAGTATTTGATACTCACAACGGTCAATGCCCGATTCATGCTTGATGGCCGACGACATTGTCGCAAGGGCATAAATAGCGTGGTTTATCCCTACAGCGTTATTCGTAGAGAAGAGGAACTCGTGGTTAAGATAGCTGCGCAGATCAATAGATCTGCGAAATTAAGTTGCACTTGCCGCGGTCAGTCCATGAATGAGTGACCATTTTCTTAACATACCGAGATTGAGAGAATAGAGAGTGCATGTGTATCCTCAGACACTTGGTGCACTTTACTGTGTTAAGATCATTATGTTTTAAAATTCATGCAGCTAAAATGATAATAAGTTTATTATTACTTTATACTTTTCAGGGACAGATGAAAGAATATAAACATGAAGCATGATGAAGCCTCATAAACATATTGGCCTTTAAACAGAGCAATCTTATTTAACTGATTCCTACAAGTTTCCTTCCTTAAATTATTAAGTTTACATTCATACTTAAGTCGAATGTTAAAATAAACTTCTACAATCTATTTAATTATTAATTATTAAATGTTTGTTATTATCACAAGTAATACTTATATGAAGAATAAAGCAGCCATTATGTTGTACTCCGTGTCCCCGTTTTTGTTTCCCCATCAAAACATTTTATAAAATATATAAAATATAAATATGTATATACTTAGTTAAGTATCTACCTATTTATATTAACAATATGTTAAAAAATAAATTCCGGGGAAACTGCCCACGGCAGTAAATATTTTTCTCCAAAGGTCATAGCTCGAAAATACAACATTCTGATTTGATTATTGGGGAGTTTTTAGGTTTTTCGGTAAAGTCACCTGGGATTTTATACATTTGAATTAAAATCAACAAAGGCAGAGTAGGTTCAGCTTATTCCCAGGAACATGTTATATGAATATTTTTTAATTATTTTAGAACTATCATGGTAAAATTCAGATAATTTTTAGTTATTCAACTTCATGCACTAAACAATTTTTATAATCTTTTGACCGCTTCCTTAACAATCAATTTCGATAGTCCTTTTAAGTAAAATATACATCACTAGCTAACGCACACAATGACAAATCAAAATTGGTCACGCGTTTTCGGGCTGTCAGGTGGTCTATACGCTAGTATATTCTAAGTCTATGGTTATTTCTATTTTCTGTCTCATTTTGCATTTTATGAACATTAAACATTTTAGTAGTAGCCAATCTGATATTTACTACTACGAGATCGGTAAAATTATAGACGACTTAAATCTTAATAGTGCTGGATTAGATGGGGTAAGTAAAAAAATCAATTAAATGCGTCAAGAACATAATTGACGATGAGCTCACAAAATGCATCAATAACTGCTTTGAACAAGGCATACTATAACAATACGGCTTTAGACCGAAGTTGAATATTCTTTCGGCCATAATAGATTTAGACACAAAAATCAAAGTTGGCATAGGCAAATAACAAATAGCACTAGGTATTTTCATAGACCTTAAGAAAGCGTTTGATACGGTTAGTCATGAACGTTTACTGAATAAATTGAAATGTATTGGTATTTCCGGATCTGCTTCGGATATTTTGCAACATATTTATTCAATAAATATCAAGTTGTAAAGATTAGCTCTAATCAAAGTTAACCAAAATTAATAAGTTTTGGAGTACCCCAAGGTTTTATATTAGAACCGCTGCTTCTTTTCTTTATCATACGCCAGTGCTTGACCACAATCCCACCTGGTGGTAAGTGGTGATGTAGTCCTAGATGGTAAATCGCACTGTCTTAGCGTAACAGAAGCCTATTCACTCTCGTCTTGAAGACGCCCAGATTGTATTCGGACGGAAAAATAGACGCCTGCAAATTATTACACTCCTTTGCTGTACGCATTACAAAAGACGAAGCAAACCGTTTGGTTGTCCGATGGTGGAAAGTAGAGGGAGGAATTAAAGCATATAATTCCTGCGCACACTCACTGAAATGCATCCTATAAAATACTGAGAGAGGCTGGCTACTCTGCGCTGTGCTCGAGGCTGACACACACAGACACACACACACACACACACACACACACACACACACACACACACACACACACATATACGCACACATTTACAAACTTCTACGTGTACACTCGCAATTCCATCCGTCACTTTTATACTTGCTCTTAAGTGTCTCCACATGTAGCGGATTCAATATTATGTAGTACTGCGCTAGCACTTCTTATTATTTTGTGTGTAGTACTAAACAGGGCATTTCTTTAATTGTTTCATATAATGTCCGGTGGAAGGCGCTAGCGCCTGTAATACAGTTTTTACCATAAAACTAGTACAGCCGCTAACGATCAACCATATCTTACTAGTATGTTGCCAAAAAAAAAAACCAGTACTGTAATAGTTTAAGATACCCTGCATGTAAACAAAGTGAAAGTGAATAAAGTTATTATTATTATTTATTATAATTTGGAATGCTTAACCAAAGAGGACATATTTCAGATCAAAGTGGTCAGTACGACAAAACGCTAATTTCATATGTAAGGACCCAATATATATGTAAAGTCTAATGTTCACGTAATAAGCTGATGATAAGCCGGCTAAATTTAAGCTTAGTTTTAAACGTAAGCTAATGTTATCTTGTTTCATAATAAGCCGTCTAAGCTTAAGTTTAAGCGCGAACTATCGGCTGAAATGTAGAAACAAATGAAAGTGAAAGAAAAATAAAAAAGTTATTTGAATTGTTCAATCTAAAACTAAGTACACACTTCTTGGTTAAACCTAGGATTATATTCGATTTATTAATTGCTAAAAAAGGATGTAGCCGGTTGAAAGTAGGTTATGGTACGGCAAAGCCGCGAATTTTTTTATTTATATAATTCTTCTGTACGAGTGTTTATCACTGAACTCCTCCTAAACGGCTAAACCGATTATGATTAAATTTTTTGTGTGAGTTTAAGTGGGTCCCTGGATGGTATAGATTCACAATTGGTCCCGTTAGGAAGCGCTGGTGTTGAAATCCTGAAATCACCTGTGCGTAGCTGCGTGTTTAGATGGGGAGTTTTAATATAAATTATTCTTGCAAATAAACGTTATGTCGAACACTACACCTCAGTTTAGAAGGCTATTCGTAACATATACGAGTATATACTGAAATTCAAAATATTTATATTGACAATAGTGCTGCTGTCTGTAAGTGAAACTATGATTTAAAATATTGTTCTTCACTTTCGTAAAAAAAAAAATAGACAAATAAATATTTGTGAACAGAAAAAGACTTTCACAATTAATTAAATTTGGTGACATCATCGTCGTACAACGTACTTGATGACTAACTTATTCATCTCAATCAAAGCACAAAATAAGCGTTGCGGAACCAGTTTTGTATGGCGTCACACCGCCTGATGAAACAGTGTTTGCCTCCTTAGTAAAATTATTTCTGCAATTTAGTGAATTTTTACTTTTAGCGATTTTTATCGACATTTCAATCCTTTTTTTTAAGATAGTAGCCACTCAACGAGATTATTTTCATAAGAAACCAGCAGAGGATTTTGGAAAATATTTGTTTCATTTACAACTTGCCGTACGTGGTAGGGAGTGCCCTACTGCATGACGTAATACATATAAAAGACAAAAAGTCATTAAGAAATAATAAACCTATTTCGAGTTATCTCGCCGAAAAACTCTTGCATTCTAAAGTTTTTCAATTATTTCCCCACTTAGCCACGCATCATTGATCAAAGTTTAAAATAATTGTGTATGTTTAAGGAGACCTGTGAATTATGTTATTTATATTTTCTGTCTCATTTTGCATTTATGAACATTAAACATTTTAGTAGTAGCCAATCTGATACTTACTACTACGAGATCGATAAAATTATAGACGCCTTAAATCTTAACAGTGCTGGATTAGATGGGGTAAGTACAAAATCTATTAAATGCGTCAAGAACATAATTGACGATGAGCTTACAAAATGCATCAATAACTGCTTTGAACAAGGCATACTATAACAATACGGCTTTAGACCGAAATTGAATATTCTTTCGGCCATAATAGATTTAGACACAAAATCAAAGTTGGAATAGGCAAATAACAAATAGCACTTGGTATTTTCATAGACCTTAAGAAAGGGTTTGATACGGTTAGTCATGAACGTTTACTGAGTAAATTGAAATATATTGGTATTTCCGGATCTGCTTTGATATTTTGCAACATATTTATCCAATAAATATCAAGTTGTAAAGATTGGCTCTAATCAAAGTTAACCAAAATTAATAACTTTGGAGTACCCCAAAGATTTCATATTAGGACCGCTGCTTTTTCTTTATCATACGCCAGTGCTTGACCACAATCCCACCTGGTGGTAAGTGGTGATGTAGGCCTAGATGGTAAATCGCACTGTCTTAGCGTAACAGAAGCCTATTCACTCTCGTCTTGAAGACGCCCAGATTGCATTCGGACGGAAAGATAGACGCCTGCAAATTATTACACTCCTTTGCTGTACGCATTACAAAAGACGAAGCAAACCGTTTGGTTGTCCGATGGTGGAAAGGAGAGGAGGAATTAAAGAAAAAGGAAGGGCCGTAAGGCCCGCATTCGTGAAAACGTTTTCATTGGTCTATAGGTAACACATTCGAGGTGCGAGAGATTTCATAAACACATGCTGTAAAGCCAGCATTCGTGAAAATGTTTTCATTGGTCGATAAGTAAACCCTTTCGAGGTGCGAGAGATTTCTTAAACACATGCAGTAAAGCCAGCATTCGAGAAAACGTTTTCATTGGTCGATAGGTAACGCATTCGAGGTGCGAGAGATTTCTTAAACACATGCCGTAAGGCCCGCATTCGTGAAAAGGTTATCATATTAAACATTTTCATATTAGGAACTTACAGATTATGGGAAATCCCACTAATTAGCCAGTTGCTCTATCAAAAACACGCGTGACCGAGGTAAGCAAAGCACTTTGCGTGCGGGGAGGTGACGGTTTACTGTCTGGATGCTGGATTTCGATTAGTCAATTTCATTAGTTGTTGTTGTGTGGGTCCCATCATGATGTATAGCGACTACGCGTGGAAGACTTTAAGAATAGCATGTGAAAAATCACATGAAATGAATTATTATACATCGCACATGCTACATTCGTTCACTTGATCTCATACAAATAACAGTATATGATATAACAAAATCGCTCAGATTTTGCCGTGAACTGAACGAACTTGTAAGAGAGAGTGAGCCAGGGATTGTGCTAACATCAGATGAAGTAAGATATATCCGCGGTAGAATATGTCACATATCTGCGATTATTTTGACCGGCATTGCTCGTAATTAGTTTCATAATATGGACTCTAAGTCAAGAATTTTTGACTTCCTTAATTACAAGGATTCATTCAATTTCATTCAATCATTAGATTTACAACAGAATTTAAATAAATTTCTTTATTATTTCAATAATTAATTAATTTTGTTTCTATACGAACTTGCAAAGTTACCTTTGGTTAAAATTTGTGTAAATAAATAAATATAGATTATTATGATTCTTATTATGAACTAGCTGGTACCCGGCGCGTTGCTGCAACAGAAGAAATAATCGTGGAAATATCGTTTTAAATTTGAAAGAGTTTTATTGTTTAATTAGGAATGATAATACACTCATTGAAATTGAATGATATGATATATAACATAACTTGTGAATAAATATCTCGGTAAGATACACGCGCCACCTACTGTAAGTTAATTGTACTATGCCTATAACGTTCGCGCAAGTGCAAGCAATAAGTTGACAAAGTTTTACCACAATCTGATGAACGGTATGGCAGCATAAAATACGAACAAACAAATATTATTTTTATATATTAGAAGATAACAGGGTTATTCCTAATAATTCATAATAATATGAATCATAAACTTCATATTTAATTTCCAGTAGCAAGCGTGACTGTAGGTCTTTATAGTTGAAAAATCAGTGCCTGTGATATTTCACAGCTGAAATGACTGTGACAAAAATAGAATTTCATCATTCATGTGAATATAAATAAAAGAAGCAATCATTTCCTTGTATAATAGTAACTGATTTATCGACCAATAAAAATGAGCCTTTATAAATTTTTTATGTCTGGTACTCCATTTTTAATATAAGTATTTCTGAAATTTGAACATTGTGCCTGTTGGACTCCAGAATGCCTTGTGGCGGTAGCTTAAATAAATAAAAACTATGCACTAAGTATACTGAAATTAAGATTGCGCACATGACATTTAAAAGAAAACTAAGAAACGGCGAACAACGTCAAAGATGCAAGACTTTTGAAAAGTAATGCGATGGTCAATCCCCATTAATGGGAGCGGCCCATGTCCAGCCATAGACTGTTTCTCGGCTAATAATGAAGAGAGAATAAAATAAAATAAAAATCACACATCAGAATAGTACATAAAAGTACCCAGACAAAAATAATTTTATCAGTCCATCGACAACAGTCTGGCGGCCATTTTCTTCAGTGTGATAAAGAATTCATGTTCATAGACCACGTGGACTTTCAGATATCAATTTTAAAGGCAATTTGGTCCAGAGTTTTCAAAATGGCGGTTACTTATTTACAGTTTTGACGACGAATTCATATTCATAGGCCAAGTGGATTCTAAGGTATTGATTTTAAAAGCAATCAGTCCAGAAACAAGGCTTCTAAGAATGATGACAAATTATTACATTTCTAAGAAAGAATGGTTCGTATTCCACCACATATTCCTCTATTTGTCTCTCTAAACCCTGTCTCTTCCTTGACCTACCTAAAATATGTTGTCTTTTTAGTGCATAAGTTGGTATCCTCTCTTATTTTAGTGCACCCTACCCGTCAATCTTTCTCTTATTTTTATTTCATTCTTTTTCTGGGTTGTCTGGAAGAGATTGCTATGTAGCAAGCAATAAGACCACTTTTTGTTTTTCCTCAATATTTGTTTATTTTTGATATATTTATCTTTTCTTGGTGTACAATAAACAGTATTGTATTGTATTCCAATACGAAGTTCAAAATCTTTGGGTCGTTATCTCTATGCACAGACACACAAAAGAGCCCAGCACGAATGTAAGACTATGCTGTCACGCACACAAACCCGTCAATTCTGACCCATATTTGTAAACGCAATCACAGCATGTCGCGGGGTTTATAATGTTATTATTATATATTATGTATCCCGCACGGAACAAGTATTTGTATGGTCTACAAATAATTGTTCCGGTTTGGATGTTTGTCCTTGTGAAATTTATGTGTGTAAACTGCCCCACGATTCAGGAGAAAATCCTAGTGTGGAGGTAACGTTTTTTTAAAGAAAAGAATGAACGAAAAAAAAATTAACAATAGAATATATCTAGGTGGTAGGTTGCCTTTTCTGCCTATGTGTCAGTGGGGTAGGTCCACCCCTTACCTATTTCTGCCGCCAAATAGCAGTGCTTGCATTACTGAGTTCTTGTCTGAAATGTATAGAGAGCCAGTGTAATTAAAGGGTGGGAGGCATTCCATCTCACTCCTCAGAGGTGACGACACATAATAGCCACGTGGATTTTTATACGTGGTAGAGCCACGCTGCAGCTATATTAGTTGTATAGTTCTAGCACGAATGTATAGGCTCGACCGGGGAAAGACCACGCTCTCACAGAATACCAGCGTAAAATAGCGTAAACACTGCTGTGTTTCGTATGGTGAGTTTAGAGAACCGGAGACCCTTTTACTGGAAAAGAGGCATCCCATCTTAATCCTCACGGGTGACAACGCATCTGCATTTTGATTCTTTATTGAGGATAGATGTAGATTCAGGTGGACTGTGTGCTCGTTTGTCACCCTATCCTATAAAAAAGCCTCCTTTATTTAAAGTTTACTGCCTCGTTGGTCTAGTGGTCGTAAACGCGGTTGTTGGTCATACATGACCACATGTGGTCCCGGGTTCGAATTCCGGGTCGGGCGAAAATCAGTTTTCTTATGTTTACGCGAACACCACACATTTAAATAAAACTAGTTGTAATGGTTTTATTGCGTATAATAACTTATTTTATATTCCCGACGTTTTGAGTACTTTACAGCACCCATGGTCACGGGGGAGACTGAGGTGTTCGACGTCCCAATGTCATAGTTAAACACGGCTACCTTAAGGTTAAAATTATTAATGTTTGGTCCGATCTACGCAGTGTGAACTTATAGTATCTTGAAGTTTTGCAGTTGTATGCTTGTGTTGGGATTTAATTTTATTAATTATAGGACCCCAAGCAGATGGTAGCACCCAACCATCTTCTCTAGTGAAATTAGAATGTTTTTTTGATTTCAATAACCTCGCGGAACATCCTTGGAAGGAATTGGTGTTCTTTAGCGAGGATTTGTGGCTTATCAAATCTGACGTATTGATCCTGTACATGTTCACAGACTTTAGACTTCCCGGAGCGTCGATTCTTCACATCAGCTATGTGATCTTTTACGCGCGTTTTTTAATACACTTCTGCATCTTGCAGAGTATATTACACTTGACTGATGTTAAAAACTGACTTGACAGATTTGACACCCATGCTCACGGGGGAGCCGTGACCATGGGTGCTGTAAAGTGCTCGAAACGTCGGGAATATAAAATAAGTTAATATACGCGATAATTTCCGTAAAAAAAAGTAGTTTTATTTAAAAGAAAAGCCCGCCCGTAAAGCGAGCCCGCGGTGTTCCAAAGCAAACGTTGTTCGATGAAAGAGATAGAATAAACTTGCTTCAGAGCAGTTAGAAAGAGATATCTCTTTCTAACTGCTCTGAAGCAAATTTCATACCTACCTACTAAATCGCGCGGTGCAAGACGTGGCATCATCGTTCCAGAGCAGACTCAAAATGTAGAAAGAGATGGTAAGAGTTTGTTTTGTATCAGAAAGAGACAGCGCAATACCTGGTCCACGGCGCGGTCGAAGTCCAAGCCCGCGTCCGGCCCGGAGCAGACGTGCACGCTCGGCACCGCACTCTCCACGGGCGCGCTCGTGTCCTTCACGTTGTAGAACAACGACCACAGGCACTGGAAACAAAACATCACGTATATATCCAATGTAAATAGATAACAATTAATCTTAAATCAATGTAGATTAAATAAAACTGCTCCGTGGCGCAGTGGCTTAGCATTGAGTAGCGGCGCCTAGACCCGCGGGTTCGAATACCGCACGGAACAAGCATCTGTATGGTCTACAATTAATTGTTCCGGGGCTGGATGTTTGTCGTTGTGCAATTTATGTATGTAAACTGCCTCCACGATACAGGAGAAAATCCTAGTGTGGTGGTAAAGTTCTTTACAAAAAAAACTAATTTTACGGATTTGTTGAGACTGAAGTGTTTGACGTATAGTCAACCCGAGCTACCTTCAGCTTTTGAATCGATCTAAGCATAAACTAAAATAAGTTAAACTAAATGCGATAAAATACGTAAACGTACGTACGTATTCAATGTCTGTTGTTCGTGTAATATATAAGAAATCATTACAAAATAGATTACTTAATACACTCCCATATCTTTCTAAATCGGTGTGTGACTGCTGGCTGAACAACTTTGCTAAATAGGAAAGTTATACCAAATGGTATAACTTTAGCTGGCGTTAATTATTTACCACGCGCTGTCTATCTCATTATTTTGATGTGATTGTATTGTGATGATTTCGATCTGAATAGATGACGCATTTTAAACTCTGTCCGCCGAATATACAGCATATCTTCAGAACGTTTGAGTCAACTAAATGGCTTGTTCGACCTGTTTCTTCAGTCTTATTGCCAAGATGTAGGGTAACTTTCTACCATTAATTATTTCTCCCCCATAGATTGCCTCACAGGGGGGATATTTGCTATGAGCTGAACATTAAAAAACAAATGTGTAAATGAGTTTAAAAAAATACTATGTTGCAACTAAATTCTCGCAGCAGGGCTAGCATGGCCAGGAACAATTTTATCCCCGGGAAAGGAGAAAATATTTATCCCTCGCTTAGTTTTATCCACTCTTAGAGCATGGGCATACCGGTAGATATAATATCCACAGTAGATAAAATGGGAGATGACTTAGACTTAGATAGATTTTTGTATGAATATAAACATCAAACCACGTCCAATGAACTAGGATAAAATCATCCCTTTCAAATGTTAAAAAGCATAATTTTTATCTTTCATTTAGCTCCGTGCTACGGACGGGGATATATGTCTACTCGTTATGTCAAACGGGATGTACTTCTCCCGTTTGACATAACAAGATAATTTTATCTCTTGTCAGTGGATATAATCGGGGATAAAATTTTGTCCCCGCCCATGCTTGCTAGCCGGGCAGTAGCATGTAATGAGGTAGAGTTGATAATGGACCGCGCTTCGCACAAATTACCACCTCAAAGCATAGCATAATACTGTAAGGAACTGGTAACAGCGTCAATGTTCTTCATTCGTGTGAAACTTCATCACCCCACTTACTCTATGGAATATGCCAGAGCTATCTGATCGCTTCCGACAGATGGCAGTATAACCGTCTCGTATATATTTGATTTTAAAATAATCACACCGGCGCATAGCAGCGTCAAAGTTGTAAAAGTATAGCGCTTGCCAAGCCACCTGCCACGTGGTGATTATGGCAAATCGTCCCAGCAATTGGAGACGTCCATATGCAGCGGTGGACTGCTACGGGTTGATGATGATGATAATGAACGCTCTTCATCTAATCCTTCGAAGATTATCATAAATAACCATGTGGTGTCTAATTGAAGGATAATTCTATTCGGTGGTCTGTAAGCTTGTAACTCACATAATAGTGCATGAGATATGCGCTTAACATCTATTATACAGGGTTATTTTTCAAAGAGTAGCCAAATTTTAAACTTAGTTCAAATATAAAAAATGATATACCGTTATTACAGTTTTTGAAAATACGAGTAAATAAGACTTTTATTTGAAATTATACCAAATTGAATGTGTGCGTGCGCAGTAAAACCAGTTAAAATAATGCATTACCACGCATTTTGAATTAAAAAGATAAAAAAGACAGAATGTTTGAGGTTTTATTTTTAAATTAATTTTTCTTCACCATTTGCCTATATTACTTATTCTGAACCTTGTCTGCAAATTTGGCCGGTTATTGCAAAATAACCCTGTAAGGGCTACTAGTGGGGCCAAAATATAATCACAAACTCTGGAAATTACTGGTAGAGAATACCTTAGGTTTTTCGGATTCCACTGTCTGATCACCTCCGGACATGTCAAAAATCTTCTCTGCGTACGGTTTCAAGTCGGTCTCGGCGTCCGTCACTTTGTTCGTTATAAAATACACCACGACTGAAACAAAATGATTTTTTTAATTATAATTAAATAATAAATATGAATACATTAATAACTAGTTGTCATCTTCTTCATCAGGCCGCAGAAGCGAATCCCGCATAAAACAAATATTTGCAGGGCTTACAAATAATTGTTCAGGGTCCTCATGTTTGTCAAAGTACAATTTATTTTTCTAATACGCTTCACAATACGGAAGAAATTCCTCTTACATTTTTTAATTAAAAAAAAATCTATGTTTTGATTTGTCTCGGTAATTCGAAAAGATATGTTAATCTGCAAATTAATTGTTTGTACTATCTGTAACTTTTAGAACACCAACTTTAAGGGCTTGAGGGGTTATATATTCAAGACTAAAAGTCACGAATGCGTTCCAACTAGGTCTAATCTAGGAAATATTGAGACTAGACAAAGAATAAATAACATATTTTAAAACTAAAAATGATAACTGTACGGTAATTAAAAAGGCTGTATAAGCTGAAAATACGAAAGCATTTCAAAAAGTAGTTTTCTTAGGTTTAAACTAGTCGGTTTCAATATAGAAGTCTCACAGAAAATTTGCGAACTAAAATGTAAAGTATGGAATTTGACAGAATGTCCGAAGAATGTAGCGCAGCGATTAAGGGATTTCTTTCGTGACAAATACTTTTTTGAAACCTGAGATTATCAATAAACCACTTTTTGTAATAAGCCCGTGTAAGTTTTCACGGACATTTTTATACACTTTTAATGCTGTATATAATATGTTTGTATTGTAAACATCAGGGTACTCCACTTTTCTGCTAACAACTTTTTTTTTAATAACCACACACTTGTACATCTTCAATAAATCCATTAGAACACTAATGACCAAATACTCAAACGCTACTCAATTTTAAGATGTTGTTAAATCTCGTGGTGTCACAGTAACCTTGACTTTTTTTATAGGATAAGGGTGACAAACGAGCACACAGTCCACCCGATGGTAAGTGGTTGCTCTGACCCATAGACATCTACATCTATTTTCGATTACGAATCAAAATACAGATGCGTTGTCACCCGTGAGGACTAAGATGGAATGCCTCGTTTCCAGTAAAAAGGGTCTCCGGTTATCTACACTCACCATACGAAACACAGCAGCGTTAAGCTGCTCTTTTAAGCTGGTATTCTGTGAGAGCGTGGTCCTTCACCGGTAGAGCCGCCCCATACAACCATAATATAGCTGTAGCGTGACTCTACCATGTATAAAACTTAATAATAAGCAATTAGTTAAATAAAATGTCGTTAACTCAAAGAATTCAACCCTGAAAAATCATAGACTATATAGCGGTGGGCATTGAATCAACGAACGGCTTTTTAAAACAGCCAGGAAAAACTATCAATCAAACTGTTTTAAAAACTGTTGACAAAAGCAGCTTTTTCAAAATGTTATTCATCTAATAAAAACTAAGCACGAAAAACTGACAACGCTGATACTATGAGAGGGATTATGTAGGTAACTTAATAGCTAGGCTATAAAAACAAGGAGCAACAAAAAAGGTAAATAGCAATATTAACGAAATAGAATGACGAGTACCTACATATTTAGACGAAATGCGACCTTAATATTTAAAGCATAGAATAAATAATAGCTCCTCAGTCATTTTTCGTAAGAACAGTTAATAGGGTAGGAAAATCGCAAACGGCGTGTTTACGCCAGACTTTAACCAATAGATACACTAGTGACGGTGACTGAAGACAGCGTCATACTGATAGATTCTAGACCAGTGGTTCTTAATCGGTGGTCCGTGGACCACTGGTGGTCCCTACGGGCACCAGAAGTGGTGGCGAAGGCATCATACAATACTCTCACGTATACTGCCGATACGGTTTCAATATAATGTGCTAAATTAAAACATCATTACACATCATCATTAAAACATCATAAGTACACTTTTACTTTTCTATTAACCTAAAATGGTATATTTTATAGTCAGGTTAATTATTTAATTACTTTTTATACTTACTACTCAATAGTAACTTTATGTAGTGTTTACGTAAGAATTGTGCCGTAAGCTAAACAGCAAAAGAAAGCGATGGAATGAGGGAAACTGATTTTAAATAACTTTCTCAGGTAACTCATTTGTCCTCTATTTACTTTTTTATAAAAAGATGTTGTAGGTTACATTTATATTTACATACTATCCATTTTGATATTAATTATAGATAATACGAAATATATTTAGATCAGAAGATCTTCTTATATATTGTACATCTACACCAAAAGGTGTCAAAAGCACTGGGCGATAGGTCTCCTTTTATGTCTAAGAGTGCGTCTGTGTACCAACTCAGCCTTTCCACATTAATTTTTGTGTGTTTTATTTATAGAAGAAACTTAAAAATCAACGTTACTATTATATCTAAAGGTTGGAGGTCCATGGCAAAATAAAAAATCTGTTAAATGGTCCGTCATCCCTAAAAGCTTAAGAAACACTACACGAATGGTGTCAGGCTGTTAGGGTGTAATCGCTAATCCGCCTAATAAGCTTGGTAATTTTTAAATAATATTCAGTATTTATTAATGAGCTATATTGGATGGGTTGAAAGCCAAAATGAAGTATTTTATATTTTTAAACCCAAAATGCAATATAATTCTTAATCATTAACGTAACTGTGTTGAAATCATAAAGCGTTTATAGCTGTAAATACGTTTAGTATTTCACAAAACACGTTTCGACTGAAATTAGAACCTGGAGAACACGCCTTTTGGCCAAGTACGGAGACCATTAATTACGTAAGCGTCAAAATAGAAATAAGCTAATTTATAAAAGGAGAAATACAATTCGTTAGGAGCAGAATGATAACAATAATTCAGTTTTAACATAAAAAGAATAAAATTAAAATAAGTTTATGCAAAATTATGCAAAACGTATGCAGTTTCAGAGCTACCGTTTAACTAGAAGTGGGTCAACATAAGCTTAAATGAGTTCATTCTGGGTGTTAAGTGAGGATTTGTTTACCAGTTAAGCTGATTATTTTTCATACATCCATGGACAACATCAACCAGATGGCTTTGCGATACAAGCACTTCGCACTATTTATGAAGAGCGGACGGATCTTAAAAGTATAGTGAAGTCACTAATGTGGTGTTTTCAAGAAACGGAAGTATACATTTATTATTTAGAACTGAAAACTGAATCGAAATTGCGCAAAGCTGAAATAAAGACATCATATTATGACTCGCGAAACAACAGGACATATTTGGGTGTGTATTTTTTTTACATATTATAAGTGCTTGACTGCAATCCCACCTGACGGTTACTGGTGATGAAGCCCTAGATGGTCGCAATTTCCTAACGCGTAACAAAAGCCATTCACTCTTGTTCAATGTAACAAGCGATTAAAAGATAGAGACTTCCATGACTGACTTGATACTGGCAGAATTCTTTTTAGATTTTCAGTAACCAAATAATTTGATTATAAGAGATAGGAAGGAATAGAGAGTGTTCATAAATACTGTATATATTGCCGTGTAATGGCGGCCTAGTAGAATCCAGAAGCGAAATGGGAAATGCCGAAGAAATCTTATGTCTACCGATAGATGGCGTTATACCATCTCGTTTACGCCAAGTGTAAATTACGTAAAAATTACGTAAAATACCCAGACCTACAACGGGCAACTAGCGTCAAAAGTGCGAGACGTCATTAGTACTTTACCGTGTAATCGCGGTGTAAGCGACAGAGGGAAACAAATCAGGACTAAAAATTAAAAAATCTGCGGTTGCCGACACGCTTACCAAGCGTGGCAACTATGGCAAATATGGGGGATATTTGGCAATGAGGCAATCTATGGGGGAGGTCATACGTGGTAGAGCCATGCTGCAGCTATATTAATTGTATAGTTGTAGTACGAATGGGTCGGCTCGACTGGATAAGGACCACGCTCTCACAAAATACCAGCGTAAAATAGCAGCTTAATGCTGCTGTGTTTCGTATGGTGAGTGTAGGGAACCGAAGACCCTTTTTACTGGAAAAGAGGCATACCATCTTAGTCCTCACGACTGACAACGCATCTGCATTTTGATTCGTAATCGAGGATAGATGTAGATGTCTATGGGCCACAGCAACCACTTACCATCAGATGGACTGTGTGCTCGCTTCTCACCCTTATCCTATAAAAAGTATATATTTACCAGTGGACTTTAACAGGCTGTAACGGAACGGAACGGACATTAGTACTGCGATCGTCAATCCGCCTGTCAAGTGTAACGATTAAGGTAAATCCTCCTTACAACCCAGCAGTGCCAGCAGTGGACTTTTGCGAGCTGATGCAGCAGAAGTTGCTGCCGACTATGATCTAAACCCAAGACATTTTATTATAGAACCAGCGATCCGCCTCGGCTCCGCACGAGTGATTTCTGGATCTCGACAACAGCGCCACCTACCGGGTCCAAATGTGAATCTAAACTATCTAGGGACCTATTCAAATACACACAAAAAAATTCATCAAAATCGGTCGAGCCGTTTTTGAGTTTTAGCGAGACACCGGTAACGGATAGCAATTGGTTTTTATATATAAGAGATAAGGGTGACAAACGAACACACAGCCCACCTGATGGTAAAGTGGATGTTGTTGCGTGGTTCTACCCCGGTCGAGCCGACCCATTCGTGCTACAACCATAATATAGCTGCAGTGTGGCTCTATCACGTATAAATATTCAATTCAGCTGCGAGTTCAGCATTCACTGACATAAATTATTTGCTTTTAGCATGACCTTAAATGACTTAAGTCACTTATGTTCGAGTAATGCTATCGGATTTAGCACACATTTTTATCTTTTGATTCAGCCATATCTTAATGACAAACTGTGGTTTGTCCTCAATAAGTAAAATCGTTTGCTTGTTCATTTCCTTTTGCTTCTTGTTATTGCTTTATCGAAAACAATAATAAAAAATAGATAATGAACCTTTTAATTTCTTATTTTTAGTAAATTACAATAGTTTAAATTGGTTAACATAATATGGTTATGATTGAAAATGCTTTATTAATTGGGAATATGGTTTCTTTCATAGCCGCAATAACGTTGGGGCTTTCGACAGATGGCAGCACATAGGTCTTTTTTTTTCACAGCTGGATGAACCTTTTATGATTGAAAATGCTTTATTAATTAGGAATATGGTTTCGTCGATAGCCGCAATAATGTTGGGGCTTTCGACAGATGACAGCACAATCGGTCTTTTTTATTCACGGGTGGATAAACCTTTTCCTCTTGCCAAAAAGTATTTGTAACTTGACAGACTTGACCACATTAACGGCGGGTAAGCGAACTGAAGAGCGCAAAGCCGATACTGTTGCGGATCATTCATTCATTACATTTACAACCCATCAAAAGCTCACAACTGAACATAGGACTCGTCCAAAGTAATAAGGTTTTCGGGTTCTCTATACTCACCATACAATGAAACAGCAATATGCTGCTATTTTACACCTCATTGGTACATTGCTAGTCCTTAATATCCAGACCAATGTTAATTGTGTGTGAGCAAATAAATAAATAAATTATTATTATTATTGTGGGGTATTTATATAGTATTCTCATCTGGTTGGGCTGAATAAATATTTTAAAGGAAATAATAAATAAACATAAATATATATTTAATATACTAACATAAATAAATAAATAATACATAAATAAATAAATAATACATAAATAAATAAATAATACATAAACAAATAAATAATACATAAATAAATAAATAATACATAAATAAATAAAAACCCAACCAGATGGAAACCCTCGGCAGGGGAGACCAAACGGCCGAGGGTTAGGGGGAAAGGGAGAGAAACCGGCGGACGATGCGGGCGGTATCGAGGAGCACCGCCTTCTGCATTTGAGCTTGGAGCGGTCCGTCACGGAGTCCCAGTCGCCTCAGATGACCCTCTCGGGTCTGCTCGGGCTCGGGCTGACTGGGATTAACCCGTTCGCAGAGACGACTACAGGTATAATTTCGGTCGGCAGTCCACCCCACATGTCGGTCACCTCGTGAGCCAGGTCCAGATATTTTGTTCGCTTATCTGTTTCGGCTTTCACGAGGTTCTCGTCATATGGAATGGTGATGTCGACCAAAAATATCCTTGACTGTGCCCGGTCCATCAGCACAATATCAGGCTTATTCGCAAGAATAGTCCTGTCTGTGATGATGGCCCGGTCCCAGTAGAGCCTGGCGCGATCATTTTCAAGCACGGCTTCCGGCAAGTACTTGTAATACGGCAATTTCCGGTCCACGAGACCGTATTTCAAACGAGCTCCTGGTGTAGAATTCTGGCTACTAAGTTGTGCCTGTGCAAGTACTCAGAGTTAGAAAGCGCCGAACAACCGGAGATGACATGCCTAAGTGACTCACCGGGATGGCGACAAGCTCGACAGATGTCGACGGTGCCATCCCTTAGGATGTATCTCCGATAGTTGTTGGTCTTAATAACCTGATCCTGTATCGCACAGACAAAACCCTCGGTTTCCCCAAAGAGGTCACCAAAACGTAGCCAGTGGAGGGAGGCAACTGTATCTACGAAAGGCACATATAGAGCCTTGTAGAACCTCCGTGGAGCTCCTTCTCCTTCCATACGGTCTCCCGGTCGGAAATGCTATGTACTGCCGGGTCTTGCAATTGCTCGTTGGCTAAGGATAGAGGGTAAGTCCTTTATCACAAGAAATGACGTCCCTGTAGAATGGATCATCCGATCTCGTCAGAAAGTAATTACGGAGGCTGCACTTCGCGATTATGCATGGTAAGCGCGCTTAAAAGCCACGCCCACCATGTTTCCGCGGCAAGTACAGCCTCATAATCGACGATCTCGGTGATGCATCCTATGGGACGTCATAGTAGTGCGGACTTTTCTATCCAGGGCGTTAAGTTCAGTTTGAGTCCACCTAAGTATGCCAAAGGTATATATGAGAACAGGCATGACCCAACCGTTATATGTGTGTCTTATTCACACCGGACAAAAGGCTGTTAAGCACTTTGGTCAAGCGTGCATAAAACATATCGCAAACTGACTGCTTCATACCCGCCTCATCGATACCGATGCTCTGTGACATACCCAGGTATCGGTATGTTTCAGTCTCAGAAAGGGTCCTTATGTTGATGGGCATAGATAAGTCTACGCCCTCAGAGTTAGTAACCCTTCCTTTCAACATGGAGGACCGCACACTTATCCGCCCCCAGCTCCATTCTGATAGAATTACTAAAATCACAAGTGATGTTTAGCAATTCCATAAGATGGGAGCGGTTGGAGGCGAATAACTTGAGATCATCCATATAGAAAAGGTGGGTCACTTTTGTACCTCCTTTCCGAAGCTGAAATCCCCTCCCGGAGTCCTCCAGTAATGTACTGAGAGGGTTCAGGGAGAGGCAAAACCAGATTGACTCAAACAATCGCCCTGGAAGATACCCCTTCTTATCCTTATGCGGCTTTCCGCATCCATCATCCGCTCACCTAGATGACAAAGGATTGTATTTCACTGTCCCATACACTGCCCGAGGAAGTTTCTAACTGTACAGTCAACCTTGTACAGCTCGAGGACCCTCTTTAGCGATGTATGGGGCACCGTGTCGAATGCCTTTCTATAGTCTATCCAGGCGGCGGAGAAGTTCCGACGGTTGCGTTTAACCACTTTGCCAATGACCGCGTCAATGAGGTTCCTTGGTAATTGTGGTTCCTTGGTTCCAAGACCACCGCCCCGGCATCACCTGGTTTGAATCCAGGTTACGAATGATTCGCGTACTCAAAATGGATGTCAGTGTCTTATATATGGTGGGTAGACACGTAATGGGGCGGTATTTGCTAGGTCTGTGGAATCATGGTCTTTAGGAACCAAATGAGTGATCCCAGTAGTGAAGAGGCTCGGGAGCGACTTTTGGTCGAGAGCCTCTTGAAACTGTCGGGCAAGTACAGCGTGACACACCACGAACCCCTTCAGCCAGTAGTGATGCAGTCCGTCGAGTCCCGGACTTTTCCAGTTCGGGGCCCTACGGACCGCCTCAGCTACGTCATCCGGCGTTATGATGACGGGGTCCATGGGCGTAACACTCGCACACTGACTCGCCACAACTTCCGTCCAAGGGCCCTCGCTGTGGTTTACGGGTTCTGACCACAGGCCGTGCCAGAATGCGACAGTGTCGGCCTGATTCGGTGCTGGGCCCGTTCCACGTACCATTCATTGGTCGCTCCATGACTCATAGAGCCTTCTGATCACTCTGGAAGAGACGATTCTGGTTGAACCGTCTTGACCTCTCGGTATATCGCCGAATCCGCTTTCCCCAAGCAGCGATTCTCTGCTTCAGGTCGTCTATGCGCTCCGTCAGTTTTTGCGTTATATCCGGCTGGGACAAACTGACATTTGTCCCAGCAAACGCCATCCTGACGGTGCGCACAATTCTCGGCCTATTATTGCCCGACCTGAAGCTTATCAGTCTGCCGATGAGGGCCCTTGCCTTTGCGATACGGTCCTCAATCCTTCTTCTCCAGGCTGGGATAGCGCTACTTTGACCAGTAGCACGTCCAGACGTGGAAGTTTGGCACCAACAATGCGGCAAACTGCCAAAGCGGCGCCAAAGAGTATTGAGTCCGTATCGCAAAGGTCCCGGCTGGTTTCAAATAGGTTGCCAGCAATGGGTTCAGGGCCGTCACGACATCCCGATTCCGCTTGCTTAGGGTTATGCGAGAAGTCGCGGTCGATTTTCGAGAGGCGTACTGCGCGTTTCCACAATCGCCTCTTCCAATGTACTCCTCATTTGCTCTAGTTCTAGTTCCTGGGCGATTGTTTCATCATCGTCTGAATCAACCACAACTGGGGGATTCACAGCGGCATCCACGTGCGGGTTGCTCTGCAACTTGGCGCCGTACTCACAGTCGTAGTATTTTCATCCGATGAGGAAACAGCCTCACGTCGTAGCCGTTCGAGTTCGGTGCCATCAAATATGTTTGAGCGCAAGATATACCGAACTCGGTCTGCCAGGTTTTGCTCGGTGACGGTTATAGATGGCTCCAGCTCAGCAAAAAGTCGATGCATCCTAGCCCGGTACGCAAAACCTCCAACTTCTCCCCCTTTCGCCCTAAAATACGCCCGCAATGCGTTGCTATTCATTTGAATTGTCCATCGCATGCGGCGTACTCCACCAGTGGCGGGTGCCGATTGCTGGGCCCGCAAAGACCCTGCCGACACCAAGCCAGCTGGTGGGGATGATGGATGTGAGTGGCTGCTGGGTGGTCGTGCAGCTCCTCGTGATCGGCTGGCGGTTCGCATGCTGTCGCGTCCAGCGCCAGCTCCAGACGCGCCCTGGCGACCTCCAGGCAGCGACCCTTTGCGCGTATTTCTGAATTCCATCATCCATATAATGGGCGTCAGTTAACGGGAGACGCCCAGACCCGGCACCGTTTCATGGTGAGGCCATGTGCACAAGCGGGCCTTTGCACCTTCAGTTTTGCCGAGGCACGGCACTAACACCTCATGGCCAGGCGCTGACTGACTGCGCTGACGTAGCAGTTTTGTCACATAACCGTTACGTCAGCGGGCGATGGGGTCGTCACTTCCCTACGCCGTTTTATTATTATTATTATTATAATTATTCTTTTTTAACCGACTTCAAAAAAAAGTAGGGGGTAATCAATTCGACTGTATTTTTTTGTGTTACCTCAGAACTTTTTTTTGGCGAACCGATTTTGATGATTCTTTTTTTATTTGAAAGCTGATGCTTCTCATGTGGTTCTCATTTTCGTTTCATTTATTCTTCTCATTTGATCAAGATCTGATCAGTAGTTTTTGAGTTATCCTTAAGAGCGTAGTCGGTCTGCGCGGGAATTGAGAAATAGGTATTTGAAGAAACTATTGCCGTCGCGCTATATATGGTCTCCCCACGTAGAGTGCGATAGAGACAACTGCAGTTCAGAACGATTTTACCTATTAAGAATAGATCTATGCTCCTATCACTTGTTTTTATCTTAAAAACTTTTCAAATTTCTTTGGTAGTCGTCTGATTACGGAGGTAAAAAGGGGCATTTTTTTAGGTTTTTGGAGTCATATTTATTTTTGTAATATTTTTTTTGGAAAAAAATAAATGACAGGGGCATGCCTTCAATAGACCTAGATTTTTATAAACAAAAACGATTACTCTAGAGGCATTATCCAGGAAGAGAAGAGTGGAATACATTTGTATGGAAAAAATGCAGCCCGTCTACGCTCTTAATAATGCGTATTTGTCTTCGACTACATTGATGGTGTACTTATTTTATTTTTAAAGAAGTCGATTGTACAATTTTTTTAATTTTACCACTTGTTTGCAGTGGATAAAAGAGTGAAGTGTAGGTGTGTGCATTGATTTGTAAACACATATCAATCAATTATAAGATTTTAAATTGGTGCTTCAAAATTTTTTAATCATCACTCATCTCAAAAACTTTAATTACGACTTCTTTTTACTAACTAACTCCAAACGTTTAAGTCAAAATTTCGAATCATCGACCTCACGTTTGTAGTTGGGTAACGCATTTTATAACTATGCGTTATTTTAATCATCTACGTCAAACACTCGTAGAGAAATGTCTCTGCGAGAAAAGACAGGCACCGAAGTGTTCGGATAGATTTGACAAGGATAATTCAAAAAACGTGGACTTACATAATCCTTTCGGGCAGGATCCAGTAGCGGGACCAACTTCAAGCACTGTGACAGCGCCACCTCCCTCGATGAGCGGCGGGAACCGGAGCAACGTTAGCGGCTCCTTCTCGCTCTTCATTATAGTGCCGTTGGTGATGAACACCGCCTTCGAAATATCACAAGTCTCCGCTGGCTCGGGTGAGACCAAGTCCTTGATGCAAAATAATCACATTTTAGGGTGCACAAAATTATATGTAAAATAAAGTCTATATAGCGGCTTAGGTCCTTAAGATCAAAACTTCACATCAAAATATATTTCTTTTAACCAAGTATCCACTCTGTTTCTCTTGTTTTAAGCATAACCATTCATCTATTCCATGCATTACAGCCTATAAAAGTCCACTACTGAGCATAGGCTTCCCCCATAAATTACGTCATGGCAGGCAGCTTGGCAACTGCAGTTTTTATTATTATTTTGAGTTGTTGTCAGGAAGATGCTGCTGCCCGTCTGCCCATCAGTTTCCCTCTGTCGCCTCTTACTATTATTCGGGATCGAATTTCTTTGTGACCCATCATCATAGGTATCCTTAGTACTATCATCTGTCTTCGTTTTCGGGAGCGTTTCACAAACACCCGGTATAGGCCTTGTGAAGGGCTGTAATGATGATGATAATGAAGCCAAATGCACTCAACCTTTATTCCTCTTCACGTATTCTTATACGCTTTTCTTCACACACACACATACACATACACACACACACACGCGCGCGCGCACACACACATGCACACGCACACGGAACCACACGGAAATATATGAAGTAGTGAATATATAGTTTAAGCATAACAAAAGTAATTAAATTATATAGAATATTATTTAATAACAATAACAATTGCCTAGTTTTTTTCTCTAAGTCTCTAGTTCTTACATTTTAATTTCTATTAAAACTTTACTAACCTTGGGGCACTCATTGATGCCAATAACCAAGTGGTCGCAATTCAGGGTTTTGGATTTGCTCTCGATCACCACCACGGTTTTGCCCTCTTCCACGGTTTTGGTCGCAACCGTGTCAATGGGTCGGTTCAAGCAATACACGCCGCCGAACACTGCGCACAGCCTATAAATAACGTACTTCGGTCAACACAATCACTTCTATATGAATATTTATTTTACTTATTATAAGCTAGTGCTTGAATAGAATAGTAAGTGGTGATGAAGCCCTAGATGGTTAATCACAACGCCTTAGCGTTACATAAGCCTATTCACTCTTGCCTTGAAGATGCCCAGATTGTAATCGGACGGAAGGCAGACGCCGCGTTATGATAGAAGTCTCCTATGGCCAACCAAAGAAGCAATTTCTAAACCTAGGTTGTTAAAAGAAGCGCCCAACATAACATATAGTGCAAAAGCGCGTTGCAAAAGTGAAAAAATGACGTCGAGATAATATTATGTAATTTCCATTCATTTTTACAGTTTTCTATTCATCATAAATATAATAGAATAAAGTTGATCCATAAATACTATTAGCAATAGTAAAAGGTGCTTCAAAATATTCATATGCTTGAAGGATAGTAAAATAAATTCCCGATATAATAGTAATAATCTTTGTGTAGTTTGAGAATTATTATTTTCTATTAATGCATGATGGGCTCAAGTTACAGTTACACCTGATCCTGATT
Source organism: Parnassius orleans (assembly GCA_029286625.1). NCBI lineage: Eukaryota > Metazoa > Arthropoda > Insecta > Lepidoptera > Papilionidae > Parnassius > Parnassius orleans. The sequence goes on along the minus strand of JAGSMP010000166.1, from coordinate 937,666 downwards.
AAAATAATAGTATTATATTACAACCCATTAAAAGCCCACTGCTGATCCATAGGTCTCCCCCATAAACTGCCTCCTAGGGGGATATTTGCCACAGTTGCTTGCTTGCTATGCTTGGCAAGCGGATTGGCAACCAGAGCTTTCTTATTATTTTAAGTTGAACCCTCTACCACCTCTTCCTCGAGATGATATGGGTTATTGGATTCAGTTACGCCGCTACTACACAACACGGTTTCTATTAGCTTTAACGATTGTAGTAAGTCAATCTGAGCAACCCCGCAACCCCGCATATATAGGGGTTATTTTTCAAAGAGTAGCCAAATTTTAAACATAAGTTCAAATTTATAAATAATGATATACTTACCGTTTTTGCGGTTTATGAAAATACGAGTAAATAAGGCTTCTAGTTTTATTTGAAATTATCCCAAATTGAATGTGATTTATGGGCAAAAATGTTTTTGCCTACCGATCGATCATTAGAAATGTGTGTGTGCGCAGTAAATCAGTTAAAATAATGCATTACCACGCATTTTAAATTTAAAGAAAAAAAGGACAGAATGTTTGAGATTTTTTTTATTAATTTTATATATGGCAAGTTTACATTGACTTTTATCGCTTCCCTTAATCGTAAGGGGAAATGCCAAATTAGATCATGTGGCTTGCGACAAATGGCGCAATAACCTACTTAGACCGGTGACTAAGCAGCAAAAGCGTGAGATGTCAGCAGGGCTAGCATGAGCAGGAGACTATTTTATCCCCGGGGAAAGGAGAAAATGTTTATCCCCTCGCTTAGTTTTATCCACCCTTCGAGCACGGGTTCTACTATGGATATAATATCCATAGTTGATAATAATATGGGAGATAAACTTAGATAGATTTTTTGTATGAATATAAACTTAAACCCACGTTCAATGAACTAGGATAAAATTGTCCCTTTCAAATGTCCAAAATTAATAATATATACATAATTTTTTATCTTTCATTTGCCTCCATGCTACGGACGGGGAATATATGTCTACTCGTTATGTCAAACGGGGATATACTTCTCCCCGTTGTCGTGCTTTGGCATAAGGGCAAGATAATTTCATCTCTTGTCAGTGGATATAATCGGGGGATACATTTTTTCACCAGCCCATGCTAGCCGTGCTGGTAGAACTGCGATCGCAAAACCGCCAAACGTGATGATAACGGCAAATATTTCCTACAATGGAATAAGCCATTCTCAGCAGTGGACTGCTACAAGCTGATAAAGAAAACGAAGAACAATCATCTAAAATAAAATAAAATGAAATTACGTCAAAGTCGAAGAATTTTATTAATAATTTTTTTCTCACTTTTGCTTTTGAAAAGAAAAATATCAACGTTAGGAATTTCTCCTGTACGTTACATAAATTGCACATGGAAAAACATTCAGACCCAGAACAATTATTTGAAGGCCATACAAATATTTCTTCCGTGTGGAATATGAACCATTTTTAAAATAGGTAGGTACCTACCTATCCTTAAAAAATATTTGAATATTAAACATGTTTGGAATCTCAAAACTTTGTACCAACAGATGCTTGTTAAACAATAACACCAAAACAAATGAAGCAGTTTTAATAACTTTTCGTGTTTAAGTTTTTATCAAGACAACATTAAAGGTAAATTTTTATCTTAAATATAAGTAACTTTAAAAATATGTAAATTACTTTGAAGAAGACGCGGAAATTTAGCACCTATTAAAATATACCGTAAGGCGTATACCAAACAACGTTGTTTAAAAAGAGAATGTTAGCTAGGTACGTCAATGCCAATTTATCATTAAAAAAAACTGAAATGCTGAAGTTAAAACTTTTTATTTACGAAATCTCAGTACTCGCGACGTGCAGTTGGAAAGCCATATTTTTGTGCGCCAGTAGAGTGATGCACATCTGGGTCATTGAACTCCGGTAGAAGCGGCTACACTTTCATGTCAGATTTGCACAGGCCACGCGAAATGTTAGTATTTTTACATCGTACCTATTTAATTTTGATAACATCAATAATTTCAAGATAGTCATTTTCTGTTTCAGTTTTAATTTATCGCCTAAATTATTTGACGTTGTCCAACATTACATTAGTTTCTTTTTAGAACTTTGGATTTGTTCGTAGTAATTTATGACAAGGATTTAGCACAAATTGACTGAAGCGGTTGAAGTAAGCTTGCCAACCAATTGTCTCGAATTTTCCAATTACATCATTATCAATATCTTAAAATGTTAATTTAAGTTGTAAATTAAAATTATTTGGCATAAAACGGTTAATAATGGCTCTGTTTTTTACCGTAGAATTTTTTAAGCACCTATTTGAATAAAATCATTGTAAAACTTTCTCATCTTATAATTAATCGCGACATATGCTCAAGTCTCGGATATAACAGTAGAAAACTTACAAATGACTTTGGTGCAATTAATTGATAAACCTAGTTCGAAATATAATGAGTTGATAGTAAACCTAACTGACACGAGGCCAATTATTGAGACTATCCATGCCACTAAGCCAATCGAATGAAAAATAATCAGACATTATTTAATTTCATTATTATGTCATAAACATAAACTCTCACGCCTGTTACCCAGAGGGGTAGGCAGAGACTACGGACTTCCATTCGGCACGATCGTGAAACACCTCTCTCGCTTCTTTCACATCCATATACCTACGCATACATGCTCGGTGGTTAAGGGTACTTTTAATTTGGCCCATTTTTAATATATCACCTATTTCGTTAATAAACTTCCATCTAGAGAGACCCTTGCCACTCCTACACTCACTTCTGGAGACAATTGAGGAGATGGGCAGCAGTGTCTTTCTGATAAACACTAAAAAAAAAATTCGGATGCTAACCCGCTTGCCAAGCGTAGTGACTATAGCAAATATCCCCCCTATGAGGCAATCTATGGGGGAGGTCTATGTTCAGTAATGGACTTTAATAGGCTGTAAAGGTAACGGGATTAAAACACCGTGACTGTGTATGATTGTAATTTGTAAATTATTGTCATAATATGCATATTTCCGATTGCCACCCTCTCGGAGGATAATAGACAGATTCGCCACGTAACACCACATTTCTATCCTAAGATACATGACATTAACTCACCTACAGAAGCACTGGGGCAGCTCACCGCTGCCATACATTGGCCACAGGAACGGCGTGTTGCCGTACCGGCCGAGGCTCATGAGGAATTTCTTGCACTCCTTCACCCCCTCTAAGCACGGCATATCGTCTGTACCACCGGCGATTGCGAACAACACGTAATGGATCAGGTTCGGAGTCAAACCCTTGTGGGTCAGATATTCCTTGAACGTTTTGTCATTCCAGTCTATCGACAAATTATATTTTTTTATTATTTCGTATTCATATAAAAAAAAATCCAACAGCGAAAACATATATACAAAGCACACAACATGCTTTAACTAAATGTGGTTAATATTATTAAATACAACCATTGTTTAATCGTCCACCTGATGGATTGTGAATGCTGTAGCCCATGGATCTACATCTAAAATGCAGATGCGTTGTCACTCTTGAGGACTAAGATGGAATGCCAGTAAAAAGGGTATCCAGTTCTCTACACTCAACATACGAAACACAACTGCATTAAGGTGCTATTTTACGCTGGTATTCTGCGAGAGTGGCCTTTGCCTGATAGAGCCGACCCATTAGTAAAACCATAATATATATTAATTGCAAATTAAATTGATGAAGTTAAGAGGAAAGCCTGTGCCCTGTCACGCCACAATTTATGCTGTTATTTTACTGCCTATAGGTAAAGACAACGAAACTACAGCTTCGTAAATTACCGGACCTAAAATTTGTAGGCTGATTAATTAATTTTGTTTAAAGGTTGGTTAACCCTCCTTGGTTTGCGGGGCCTTCCCTCGCCTTTCAAATAATTGCATGGAATTGTTATATAATACTTACAGCTTGCTTATAAATACTCTAATACCTACTAAAATTTGTTCCGTTATTTAATCTTATTGAATTGAGGGAGGAAGTTTGCTGTTTCCATGCATTTTTCGATGGTAAAATATTTATGTATATTTTGTATTTGAACATAGTGTAAATTATAAATTCATAGTCATAGCTAAAATATAATTGTTAATAAAAGAACGAGCTCAAAATGTCTACGTACTTATGTGTTTTGGCTGTCAAAGTCTTTATAAAAATATAAGAGCGTAGCTTACAATAAAGTTACGCGATTTATATGTGTAGGTAATTAAAATTATAACAACATAACTGTTTCTTAGAATTTAAGCGCCAAATCTTACAAAAATTATGCATTCTGCACGCATTGAAAAAAAAATTGAAATCGAAAAATTATTATCTCTGAAGATCATAATATTAGCAGACTTTTCAAATATGCACATTTCAAATCTAAGTTCGATGTTGGGGAAAAGAAAATCTATTGCGTTTGTTTCATATCTCAGCTGCAATCTAATTAGCGCAATGGACGATAAACTAAAAAGAAAAAAAATACATAAGTTTGCATTAACGTAATGTAAACTCAAGTAAAAAGTCATCTGGTGGTAAAGTAATACAAACTGAAAGACAGACTTACCCTTGAACTCATTGTTCATTTCCTCTTCGTTGTACCCGACGATGGAGGTCAGCATTTTCATAAGCATTCGCTTCTCGACAATGCTGACAGCTTCCGTAGCAAATACATCAGCGCGTGAACAAGGCACAGGCATAAGGCGGTCATTCAACCATGTCAGGACCCGAGTGACGCATCGGAACTCGGCGTAACGAGCGATATTGGATGATATAAGCAACTCCACCAATGGACCACGAGAGAACAGCAACTACAAGCATAATAGAAATAACATAGCAGTGCTAAGACGGGGTCAAAGTCAAAGTCGAACATTTTTATTCAAAATTGGCTTTTACAAAGCACGTAAAACGTGTGGATAAGGGAGAACAGAAACAAATAGGGCCTCCTCATATAGTGATTACGATCGTGCTTTACCCATGAGTAAGCCGTTAGAAATATAAATATTCTATGGTAGCGGCTTAAGAGATTCTATCGCCCCATTTCGTTTCTCAAGTATCGACTCGTCGTAAATCGTAATAGGCGACTATGGGAAAACCAGAATGAATGGCTTTACCTATAATGTTATACTATGGGAACTTATGGCTTCCGACAAATGCCGGTAGATCTATCTCGTTTAAAGCAGACGTAAAATGAGACGATAACGGCGTCGAAGGTCAGAGGTCGAAACATCTGGTAAAGTGATTGACGATCCGCCTGCCCAAGTGTGGCGATTATAACAAATCCTAAAATGAGAGATGTCCAACCCTAGCAACGGGCCTTAACGTGTAAAATAATATATCTTCCTTTGTTTGAGCCCATGATTTACTTTATAAGACTATTCTCATTAGCAATGAAGGACGTTTGGCAAATGTGTAGCCGTTAAATGTAGCCAATGACGCCTTTGGAAATGAAGACGAATCTAACACACTGCACTAAAATATCCGTCAGACCATTTACCCCGCTACAAGACCAGACATAAATACATGCATCTATGCAAACACACATACATAGGTCACCTTGCACCTCTGGCCACTATAATAATACACATTTGAATTTGGAATGTTATTTTTTTTAAATTGTAGTAGGTATTTCATCTTTATAATGCAATATTTTAGCGAGAAATTGTATGTAAATTATTAATTTTATGATTAATTGAATTTTACCTTTAAAACTGAAAATGGATTTAGCGCAACTTAAATCGTGAATAATTACAAATCGGTATGAGCCACATTCATGACTTCGGACATATTTTCACGAACATTTAAAAAACAAGAAGTTACCGCTGCATTACTAACGAGCATCAGATTTGAAGACAATTTGAAATCTGTTTATGATATCGTATTCCTAACAGGAGACAAAACATTGGTTTATTGTTACGATTCGGAAAAAAAACAAAATTCCAGTGAATGCGTCTTCGAAACATCGAAACAGACAAGTGACAACATACTAACAAAGTTAGAAGCGTAGACAAAAAATGCTCGCATTTTTTAAACGGGCCATGTCACTTTACCCCTAGAACTACTTACAGAACAAATGAAGCTAAGTGGTCACAATAGTTTATCTGTCCAGAGTTCCTGAAAAAGTTTGCGAGAGGCGACCTCGACTATGCTTTTTTTCACAACGCGAACAATATACCTACATACTAATTGTATTTTAATTTTCTGAAAATGTGCTTATGACTCATTCTGCTGACAGCTCAGACCTAGCACCGTGTGACTGTTTTATTTTTCTCTAAAATCAAATATTTGATAAGAGGTTTAACATTTACGGAGCCGTAAAGGTAGTATCGACTTTCAACCAACCGCTTTGCTAGCAAGGTAAGCGAGCGCAGATTTAGATGCTTCGTATCTTATACCAAGCTGATATAGCCTGTTATGTTTGAGACATTATTCTGCCAATGTTGGAAGGCTATATTTTGGTGTTATTTCCGTTACTTACGAAACGATGTTACTATACGGCACATATATGAAAAAACTGAAAATAATTAATTCCCACCAATCATTACCTACCTCATCAATCCAATGTTTTTTTTTAATGCTGGACATAATTGTGTCTCACAGTTGGGAGGTTGGGACTGATATGCCATAATCGCAATGTTGACAAGCGAGATGGAGATCGTAGTAAATAAAAATACCCACGCTAAAATATATGGTTTTGCGTCATTAAAGACTCCCCGTTTCCGATTCTTTTAAATTAGTTATATTATCTATTTACGAGCGAATCTGAGCAAATATTTATTGCATTTTACTTATTTAAATATTGACGTCCTAAACAAATAAACAACTACTATATCAGCAATTTTCAAACACAACTAGGTTTTTCATTATTCTCATTTATTTACAGAACATTCAAATATACAATATTTATTACCATATTTAAAAAAAAAACTAAAACTTAAGTTAGCATACAGCATACAGTCTTACTCCCCGCGATATAGTGCCAAGATTGCTGTTTGTGTTTCCTCGTTTCCTTTGAGCGAGAAAAGAACCAGTGCTCTAATCATCAAAGAGGAAAAGTCCCGGATACAGTTTCTTTTAGGAACTTTACTTCCATTAGTTGTAAAGGTAAATAAACAAAAATGTATTTTCCATAATAATTTTTTGTAATTTAGCCTTTAATAAATTGTAGTTGAAGTAATTCAGGTTGGCATTTCAATGAATAATTTAGCTACGCCCCATCCTCATTAGAAACTGAGCTTCTTACCTCACTGTTTGCCAAAAAATAATGAACGACAGATAACATTTATTTGTGTGCGTAATGATTAAAAACTCACATACAATTATTAAATAATGACAACAGCTAATGAGCACGGCTATAAAAAGTTTTTGTTTTAAAAAGAAAGTATAATCCCATTTTAAATTAATTTCTGAAATTCTTAAATTATTGGGCGATAACCAAATCAGACTTACCTTAGGTGTCATATCAATGTTGAATTTTCGATATTCTGAAGCAAAGTTGGCTTGACTCCAAATCTTCTTGGGTGGTTCTGTTTTTCCATCCTCTGCTTCACCTTCTTTTTTCTCTTCTTCTGGTGGAGATTCTCTGTTAAAAACAACTTTATTGAAAATATATGTTTCACATGAATTTAAGATAAATTATAAATCTTCATAACCTGATTTTACTCTCTGGTGTCGAGTAATTTAGTGTTGTGGTATATTACTACTTACAACGGTACAGAACATAGTTACTACTTTACAAAGGTCAACTATTACTTCAGTATTTATTGTACAATATTGAAACAAAAAGCACAATCGTAGTTGTAGACAATTTACACCCCTTACATATTGACCATAGCTAATGTCAGAAGAGCCGTGGTAGCTCAGATGGTTAGCGCTCGCGGTTAATTTCACAGTACGCAAGCAACCCGGGTTCAATCCCCGCCGGCACCAATGAAATTGTTAATGGTAATTTTAAGTGCTGATATACCATGTGCTCGGCGGTGAAGGAAAACATCGTGAGGATACCTGCATGTCTGAGAATTAAGAAAAAAAAATATTTCGAAGACGTGATCTTCGCCAACACGCTCTGGGGAAGCGCGGCGGACACTTCCTTGCCCTAAAACCCTCTCAGAAGTGAGAGGAGGCCTGTGCCCAGCAGTGGGACGTATATAGGCTGTAACTTTCTTTAACTTTAATGTCGGAATTTGTCACCAGTCCATGCTTAAGTAATAAGAGGTTACAAATTAAGATGCCATTTCAGCATTATTTTATAGAATAAGGGCGACAAACGAGCACACTCTCCACCCAATAGTAAGTGGATGCTGCGCGGCCTATAGACATACACATCTATCCTCCTTCAAGAATCAAAATGCAGATGCGTTGTCACCCCTAAGAACTAAGATGGAACGCCTCGTTTCCAGTAAAAAGGGTCTCTGCTTCTTTACACTTACCATAAGAAATACAGCATCATTAAGCTGCAATTTTTCTGTGAGAGCATGGTCTTTTCCCGGTCGAGTCAAACTTTCGTAAAACCATAAATAAATGTAATTGGAATAAAACTACTCGTAATTTTATGGATTTTATCGTGCTCAACTTTAATGTTTTTAATTGTTCCGAACACTTTACAGCACCCATGGTCATGGGGGGTATGAGGTGTTTAACGTCCTGATGTCATAGTTAACGGAGGCTATTTTCAACTTTTAATTTTTGGTCCGATCTACCATGTCAACCATGAGTACTGTAAAGTTCCCGAAACGTCGGAAAAGTTAAAATTAAATGAGATAAAACCTGCAAAATTAATTTTATTCCATGTGTAGTATTCGCGTAATAAATAAGTCATAAATATAATTCCCAAGTACCAAAAAGCATTTGTACAATTATAGTAAATTTATTTTCTATGATACATTCAAAACATCCTTGAATATCATTTGAAACTATACTCACTTTTCAATGTACCATTGCTCTATTAAGTTGTAAACTTGGACTTGCTTCTTAGGATCAGATGTGACCTCTTTTATGAATTTTTGAAGTCCATCAAAGTTGTAGGAGGCCCACAGTCCACCATAATGATCACTGGAGTCCAGGTGTAGAACATTTTTGTGTATCCTACTACAGGCAGCAGCCACAATTGACTCCACCATTCCTTGGTATTAAGGATAAGAAAAATCAGTTCAACAAAACAACAGTTTATACAAACACTAATTTTTTCTAGACAGTGTTTTATAATAATTAATTTTTATTACTTAATAGCTCATGAACTCCTATAAGAACTTCCCACACAATTCATCACAAGTCTCTTCATCATCTTAAAGCTATATCACAGACATTTTATTATTACTGTTACCTAAAGAAGTGATACTAACAAACCAATGTATTATATTATCTCATAAGTTCATTAAGAGTTGAACCTTAAGGGTGCGTTTGCAAATCGGGCAAAATTATGCTGTTTTTCGGTACATTTTGTTACAAAACTAAACCAAATCAAACATAGCTACCACGTATAGAATGGTTCTTCATCATCAAATGGTGGTAACTTTTTTGTTGAAAATAATAGTTTTTTATATTGTAAAAACGATCTTCCCTAGCCATTTTCTACAAAATTAACGATACCGGCTCATGTTTAGGTACATTTTTTGTTCTATTATCAACATAATATATTAAGATTTCTAAAAATACTATAAGTAGGCAGACATATTCAATAAAAAATAGAGGTGTTTACTTTTTATCAAAATGTCACAAATAGTCGTAAAAAAATAAAAACTGATGCTTATTTTTTCACATATTTTGCTAATATGGATTGCAATTAAGGGTTATTTTATTTTTGGTGTCTGTTTTGATTTGTTGTACAAAAATTTCGATGAAACCACAGTCCGCGCTCGGCCTTCGTCGTGAGTGGATACTGTATCGCCTGCCCGATTGCAGCAGCTGAAAAAAATCGCTGTACATACACAAAATATGCGAATTTGATACATAGGTACTTGACAAGGCAAAATAATATTATTATTTTTATAATCACACATTTTTTTATAATATTTTGTTTCGCTGAAAGTAAGTGGGATTTATATAAATATAAATGCCTATTCGTCTTGGACTTTATGGAGTGATCTGAAAGTGTACACCGATGACTGCTACTGGAACTCCTAGACGAGTAGAACTAGATGTGCCGAGTTTGGGCTCGTTTTGTTAGTTATGATGAGACTTTACCTCCGGACTTGATGGAGAGACCTGATGTTGTACTTCGGTGACTATTACTGGAACTCCTGGACGAGTAGAACTAGGTGTGCCAAGTTTGGGCTCGATTTGTTAGTTATGATTAGACCTTACCCCCGGAATTGATGGATGGACATACCTGATGGTGTACTTTGGTGACTACTTCTGGAACTCCTGGACGAGTAGAACTAGGTGTGTCTGTCACTCCATCAAGTCCGGGGGTAAGATCTTATTATAACTAACAAAACGAGCCCAAACTCGGCACACCTAGTTCTACTCGTCCAGGAATTCCAGCAGTAGTCACCGAAGTACACCATCAAGTCTCTCCATCAAGCCTGGAGGTTAGGTCTCATAATAACTAACAAAACGAGCCCAAACTCGGCGCACCCAGTTCTACTCGTCCAGGAATTCCAGCAGTAGTCACCAAAGTACACCATCCGGTCTCTCCACCAAGCCCGGAGGTTAGGTTTCATCGTAACTAACAAAACGAGCCCAAACTCGGCACATCTAGTTCTACTCGTCCACAAGTTCCAGTAGTAGTCACCAAAGTACACCATCAGGTCTCTCCATCAAGCCCGGAGGTTAGGTCTCATAATAACTAACAAAACGAGCCCAAACTCGGCACACCTAGTTCTACTCGTCCAGGAATTCCAGCAGTAGTCACCAAAGTACACCATCCGGTCTCTCCACCAAGCCCGGAGGTTAGGTTTCATCGTAACTAACAAAACGAGCCCAAACTCGGCACATCTAGTTCTACTCGTCCACAAGTTCCAGTAGTAGTCACCAAAGTACACCATCAGGTCTCTCCATCAAGCCCGGAGGTTAGGTCTCATAATAACTAACAAAACGTGCCCAAACTCGGCACACCTAGTTCTACTCGTCCAGGAGTTCTAGTAGTAGTCACCAAAGTACACCATCAGGTCTCTCCATCAAGCCCGGAGGTTAGGTCTCATAATAACTAACAAAACTAGCCCAAACTCGTCACACCTAGTACTACTCGTCGAGGAGTTCCAGTAGCTGTCACCGAAGTATACCTTCAAGTCACTTCACCAAGTCCGAAGCTAAAGTCTTATCATAACTAACAAAACCAGCCCAAAGTCCACAGCTACCATCTCACTGCTAGTAGTGGGCTTCTAGTGCCTAACAGTCTCTGGAGCAGCTATTCGTATTTCGTATGTAATATATTTTTGTAGGTATAAGAAATGAGAAAAAAAATCAATCTTTCAAATTATCAAAATGTTTTTACTTGATTACGATTCCCACACCCACAGCTAACCGTGCGTACACTTGTGTGTGTGACCCGTGTCAATGTAATAGTTCGATTCTATACCTATCAATTTTGCAAACGCATCCTTAAAGTAAGGAAAAGGTAGTTTAAAGAAATGTAACGGCCACTTAGCAAACTAAATTTAACTTAACCACCTTTCTACACATCTAGTACAAAGTACATAAGAAGTCAGTTCACATTAGAGATAAAATAATTTCTTCTTATATTTGAGATTTTTGTAGAAAAATATTATTTCTTGCTTCTGTTTTAAAGTTCTACCTGTAAGTATGTGTTTTAGCATTGAACAATGTCAGGGGTAATGAAAACCAGACATTTATTTCTTTATTTGTTTTCTTTACTAACAAATATTACACTTGTACTCTTAGATTATATAAAATGTCACATTTTATATAATCTAAGCTCGTACTTTTGTTAATTCTTAAAACACCACATGGCTAGTGCTCACGATATTTCTTACAATCTTAACATTATTAGATTAACAAAAATATACTTTATAAAACTAAAAACGAATACAATTTTTTTACAAATTGATTAATTTTGTGCCTAAAACATTAAAAGAGTCAAAGTCTGGGTATCAGGGTTGGCAGACATCCACAAGCAAGAAGGCTTTCAATTTTAATCTTGGGAGAAAATAGTGAACACTTTACTTTTGACTCAGTATAGATTCTAATGTCTTTTAGACATTAGTCATATATTACCAGGTGGTGTTTATGTATCATGTTTAATAAAAAAAAACTATATGCCACTATATGCAGTAAATATAGAAAATCCATCAAAAAATGATATATTTTTAAAATTAAAAAAAAGTTTAAAGATTCAAGTTAAGCCCCGAGTCCCATGAAGCTGATATCACAGAAAATAGAGATGTGTTTTTAGGTGGATGTCTTGTCCATCTATCAGTGCAAATTGTAGTAGAGATGAGGTTGAAATTTAGGGTATAAACAGTGGCTGGTTTCATGGTCAGTCAGAAAGCATAACTATTAGCTAATAGTAAAAAAGATAATAGATATAAACTATTATCTTTTTTACCATTAGCTAATAGTAAGATCATCAAATTATAACTAAAAAATGTCTAATGATTCGTTTGAAATTAATCGGATTGGTCCAATAATTAAATAATCAATATTCATATGGACTCATATTTAAATACACTTAAAAGTTCACTGCTGTACACATGTTGTGTATGATTTACCTCAATAGGGGGGAACTTTGCCATAGTTGCCACATTTGGCCAGCAGATTGTTAAATGATGTTTCTTTATTATTATTGAATAGTTATCATGAAGATGCTGCTGATCTCTTGTTTCAGTTTTTCTCTGTCACCTCTTACGACATCCATGGGTTGAAAAGGGGTATTGTATTCTCATAAGCCGAAACTAATTATGACGGCCCTAATTATCTGTAATGCTATCTATTTTTCAATATCTAAATATTTTTAGATAAACTTTGGGGTTAAATGTAGAACATGACCTGCGTTTTTCATATAATTAAGGTTAAATAATCGACACGTACAAAGGCATGACGAAGTAAGCAAAAAAGAATAAGATCGATACTAAAGTAGGCTAGTCGCCATCACACCCGGTATCATTTTATAAATAAATTATATCTTACCTGTGCCCACTACGATGACCTGGAAGTCGGTCGGTAAATCGTCATCCATTTTAGTGCGTTATTATTTTTATAAAGAAATAATTAATTTACTAAATTTATTAGGAAGTGTAATGTGCAATCCTTTCACAAAGGATTTTTTACTCTCTGACACTTGACATCCACTGACTTAATCTTTGAACACTTTGGAGTACACAAGAGATAGTCAAATGTCACCTTTGAACCCTCAAAACAATTCTTTTTAAATGATATTTATAAGAATTATACAACTCAAATTCTAAAATTTTATTAGAATTAGTTTCGTTACTAAATTACGCTTTTATTAATTAAGAGAATTTACGTCAAATTACTAGTTTCCGCCATGATGCGTCGCGTTTACAGTGTCCACACCTTAGGGTATTTTACCCTAAATTTAGGGCATTTTTACGCGTTTAGGGTATTTTTTAGGGTAGAAAATTGTTTAGGGCATTTTTCAGGGTATAATAAATAGGTATAATATGTCTAGGGATTTTTCATAGAGTGTTTAAAACTCCTTGCAAACAAATTGGTGATTGATTGAATACGTGTTTCCGAACGTAACCTAACTTGTTGTGACGATGTACCGTTCTCTTCCGTTAGCAATAGACAAGAATCGATTTTTCTCTTTCACACTCGAAGGTTTGTGTACACGGAAGAGAGATAGTGTGCTTAGAGAGAAAACCGGTTTATTTATGTTTGCCACCATCTTTGCATTGCACGCGTCGTTGTTTTGTGTCTTCTTGTTTTGTTAGAGACCGAAGCAAAAGAAGTTTTATCTAGGAAAGATGCCTCCTGAAACCGCTAAATATAAACAAAAATATAGCCACCAATGGGAAACGGACCCTTTACTGAAAGGTAAGTGCTATTTATGTTATAATAAAAATATTCTAGTATTCTTTCATAATATCATCCGATAAGTAGTAATCGTGTATCAGATTCCAATAAGTGTCGTGTTGAATTATTATAAGGCAAGTACGATGTTAAACAAAAGTAGAAGAACGTGCAGGCAGTTTACTTAGTTCTAAGAATATTTGTCAACTGAGCATTAATCTTAAGCCCTTAAGCTCGCTCTTACACACACACACACACACACACACACACACACACACACACACACACAAATAAAGCGACAAGCGTCATTCTGACTTCTGTCCATCACATTTGGTCTCAGCTCAGTGTTACCAAATAAATGACATTTACCCAAATATGGAGAATTTGCTAGTTGATGTTAAGCCTGTATTTTTTTAGATTGGATTGCTCCGGATCCAGCTGGAGAAAAAGTGCATACTGCAAATACTGTCATGTATCCTTAGTGCCGCATAAAAGAGCCTACTATATCACGCTCAAAGTAAAAACATAAAAACTGTTTCTTTTAATAAAACAGCAAAATCTTGTAAACAAATCACATTTAAAAGTTAATACCAGATGAAAGGAAAATTGCCGAATTGAAGATAGCCGCATACATTGTCGAACATTCTTCAACAACAAATGTTGACCATTTGGGTGAAATGCTCCCCAAACTTGACCCTAAGTCCGAAATATTAAATAATATAAAACTGCATAGAACTAAATGCACTATGTTAATAAAAATGTTCTAGGTCCATGTATGTTTCAAGATCTACTGGAAGAAATTGAAACTCTCCTTATTCCATAATTGTAGACGAGACTACCGACATAACTACCACAAAGGTGTTATGTATGATGATTCGCTTTTTTTCAAAGAAGAAGAATAATTTGGTTACAACGTTTTATAGAATAGTCAAAGTTACAGATTGCGATGCTACATCTCTTTACAATTTAGTTTGCTCCACTTTGCAAGAAGATGGACTTCGTATCGAAATGTTAGTTGGCATTGGTTTAGATGGAACTAATGTCATGGTAGGAAAAATAATTGCTTGCCGCTCTTTTGAAGCAAAAGTTACCTGATCTGATCGTGATAAAATGTACAAGTCATTCCTTGCATTTATGTGCAGAAAAGGCGGCGGAAACTCTACCACGTCAACTTGAGTTTCTGATACGTGAAACGCATAACTGGTTCGCCTACAGTTCCAAACGTCTAGATGCATATAGGATCTATGAAATAATGAATAACAGCAGGAATCCAAAGAAAATTGCAGGTTTCTGCGGAACTCGTTAGTTAGTGCGATACAACGCCATAACTACAATCCTTGATCAATGGGAAGAATTGAAACTTTGTTCTTACTCTCAAAAGAGAAGACAAATGTTACATGGCAGAAAAAATACATGATGTAATGAAATGTCCTGTATTTAAATGCTATCTTAATTTTTTGAAAGAACGACTGAAACCCGTTACCAGTCTCAACATGTTATTTCAGAGTGAAAATGTAGAATCTGTTAAATTACTGGAGGACGTTTATTTGTTATTGAGAGGATTGCTACAAAACTAGTTGTACCGCACAACTTGAGAAAGTAGTGACAATGATTTAATAACATTTGATTTCAAACAATATTTAATGCATACAAGTGCTATTAACCTTGGACATGACACTGAGGTCTTATTGCGTGGAATAAATGAGAATGAAGCGTGCGAACTACGTGACCGCTGCAAAAACTTTATGGTCACTTTGTGCTCAGAGGTGCAAAGTAGAACTCCTGAGCATTCATATATTAAAGTCGGTATCATTGCTGACCCCAAATTGCCACCTCGCAAGTGAAACCTACTCTGACACTTTTTCTGCAAATGTTCCAAAGAGAGGAGGTTTATGGTAATAAGACTGAAGCAGCATCTGAATGGCACAACTTGCATCACAAAGAATGGAGGTATACGTCATCCAGCGTATCATTTTGGGCCGAGGTCAATGACGATTTAGATGCAGGAGGAAATAAGAGGTTCGCTGCCATCTCTAAATTTGCTTTGGCTGTATTGTCAATGCCGCTATCAAATGCTACAGTGGAAAGAGCTTTCTCCATTTATTCGATAATCAAAAATAAGCTTCGGAACCGATTATCTGTTGAGATGTTACAACATTTGATGCTGGTGAGGTACAGCTTAAAAATAAATTATAAGTCTTGTGTTACATTTACTCCGACAGACGCAATGTTGAAAAAGTTTTCGAATGAAATGTACGATTTTAAGAAAAAAATGACTGCAGAAGACATAGAAGCCCAGACTACTATGGATGCATTCCAAGAATGTTTGGAAACGGTGTAATAGTTTAGCTTTATTAATAAATTGCATTTGTACGTAAATTGATTTCTTTTTATTTTATAAAAATTTAGGGTAATAAGTGCCTAATTTAGGGTAATTTCGCTGAGCGTTAGGGTAAAAAATAAATTGGAGGTGGCAACACTGAGTGCAAGAAGCCACTGTATTAATTATAAGTTATAAGTGTACCCTTTAAAGGAAAGTTTGTTGTGAGTTTTTATACAAAAGGTAAGTAATTACACAGTTTATAAAAAGTTATTTGTATATTTCGTCTCGTAACAATTTTTACTAAATTTATAAAATTGGTACTTCAAATACTGTCATTCACATATGAAATAAAATAGTCAATAAGTAACTGAAAATGAAATATAAGGTATAAATTATCACCATAAATCATGTAAAAAACACAAATTTTCATATTTTACAAAGTCCAATGTGCGAAAATTACGTTTTATGTTATAATTTCGATATATCGTGAATATTATGGCGAAATTGTTTTCAACAAAAATGGCGTTGGTCAAAGATAGCGTAATAAACTATATACCTATGATTGAATTTTTTTATTAGAGGCTCCTAATGAGTGTATATTATTACGATATCGATATAATAATGTTATATATTTCTTTTCTTTATGAAATTTCGAGTGTTTTTTCTATATAGTTATTTGAGTGTAGTAATTTGGTATCTCATAATTCTTATTATTATTCTTATTATTTATTCTTATATGTTATATGTAAATTTATAAACTTTCTATTAACTCTTTTCGAGCCTCATGAAGACACAAAATGTTCAAATGTGTGTACTGTACTACATCTATTTTCAGAAAAATGGCGGAATTTGACGAGCTATTTCGCGACTCGGACGACGAATATCTCAGTGACAGAGGAAGAAATGTTTTCATATTCTGTTGTAAGTAATTTATTATACTTTTTCTATATTATAATTATAAATATGAGTGCATATACTGGATGTATAAAGTGACTGCTGATCATGAATCCCGTTTGAATCCGGGTCGGTCAAAATCATTTATTAAGTTTTTCCGTCAAGAAAGTCTCAGTAGCACCCTGAGTCAAGAAGTAGGCGGTGATAAATGATAAATTATCTACACCTATCATATAACGCAAACATGCGTCTATGAAAAGGGTCTCCAGATTTTCTCACTTACTAAATAAAAGGCAGCAGCACCATCCTGGTCAATTTAATTCATAACCATAAAATATGTCATATGCATATCTAAAATGTCTTATTATCATACATGTTTTTCAGGAGCGGATATGCATCAGGGGACTTAGGTAACTCAATGAGGTTATCCTACTGGCCATGTTTGATGAACATGGCCAGCAGTTGGAGTGTCCAAATCTCCTTTAGGACCCATCTTCCACCGAGCCAGCACAAGAAAATTGCCGTTGGCATCGTCACCACCTTTTCCGTAAGTAAATTTTGTTATTATGTTTGTATTAAAGCTTTTCAAAATGTATGCAAGTAGAAGCTACCACAGTTTTAAAATTCTGTCTCATAAGAGAGTGTGAAGAATTTCAATTGTATATTATAAATTAGAAATATGAAAAGTCTCTGTCCTGGGAGTGACCAGCACGAAACCCAGCAGGACTTTTTTTAAATAGAATTAATTCACACAATAATAACTTTATAGAATAAAATTAGTATGAAAACATTTAGAAACAGCATGGTAGCAATCTCCTCATTCCCAGGGTTCCAGGGTTTACATGGTTGATAATAACCTTTACTAAACAATTTTGCTTACTAAAATTTATAACTCATTGATAAGGTCTGTATATTTTCTGGGACTTTCTTATAAATACATATACCTATGTTGCCCCATGAAGGAATTATACTGACTCTGGAGTCTAGTAACTGGTATAACTAACATTACTACTTTCATCTTTGATTCAATCTAATTCATTTGTATATAATTATTCTTCTATTGTCTAGTTACAGTATTTGTTTATACTTATTGCACATTTATGTTATATGCAATAGTTTTAAAACATATATTTGTACTTTTATATATATATGTATATATATATATATATATATATATATATATATATATATATATATATATATATATATATATATAAACATACTAGCTGACCAGGCAGACTTTGTTCTGCCCTTTCGAAAGCCCTTTGTCTTGGAAAGGGCAGAACAATTTTGTTTGTTTTGAGTTCATCGCAGACAAACAATGTGACACGTAATTTTTATATATAAAGATATTAATAAGTATGTATTCATCCTATCTATGTACTTATATACCATTTTATTTTATGTATCTTTATTACTATTATGTATTATGTCTTGTAGGCGAAATGTTAGTCCAGAAGTGGTCGTTGTCGTTGAGCGGTTGGACGGCGACAAGTACTTGTACGCGGACGAACACGAACTTTTCCACGAGGAGGTGTTGGCGAGTTCAAGTGGTGGTGCTGAGCGGGGCGTGCGGGTAACAGCAGGCCGGCGACGGACACGAAGCGGTCGACGCGCCGTGGTGCTCGCGCCTCCGTCTCCTCATCGTGGTGGCGAGGCGACCAACTTATACAAGTATGTGTGACAGATGATGATGTGCCTGAGGATTTGCGAGATAGGATTTTGAGACTGGTGGCTAATAGGAAGCTCGGAGAGGAGGGCCGAAAGGAGAAGGATGGAAGTAGATAATGATAATGATGATGAGGCAGATGGCATTGGACGTGCGGCCCTATTCAAGATGCGACTTCTCTTAACTTTGATTGGCGCCCCATGGACTCCTTTCAAGGTGAAAGAAACGTTTCTTGCGGAAACAACTGGGCCAACCACGCCGTCCGGAAGTGTGTATGAGACATTCCGCCAATATTGGGACGATAGCATCATGTCTCATATAGCGACAGAAACGAACGATGCGCTGTAGAACTGTCAGTCAGTCATCAGTGATGTTTTACTTCAGAAGGCGGGTAATGTTTTTCAAATGCGCGTATGGATGTATTTTCTTTTACGCTCTGTAGCCTAAACTGCTTGATGGATTTTAACATATGGGGTGTTAGACTTGCTTTAGTTGTGAAAGTGACATATAATATTTGAATTTTTTCTTTTCAGGAAACTTTTGGTTTTGTTATTTATTACTGTTTTAACCATTGGACTTGTTTATGCAACTTGTTTAATAAATTGTTTGATGTTGATGTTTGATGACTTTTTACACACAAATATTTTTCAAATAATAAAATTAACCTCCCCTTCCTCTCCTTTTGGTTTCCTTACAATTCTTTCTTTATTATAAGGTCGTAACAATCCACTACTGCCATTGGTCATAGAAATAAAGAGGAGCTCAAGATTTTACTGCCGCAAATGTCGCCCAGCACGACAACGCTGTTCTAAATATAGCACGGAACACCCGCGTTCCACCGAGACTAAATTAAAAAAAAATGTTCGTCCTTTTTAGTCTATTAAGTCCACTACAGATCATAAGCGTCCACCATATATTGCCGGGATATTTGCCATAGTTGCCACGTTTGCTAAGCGGGTTGGCAACCGCAGTTTTTTATTTTTAGTCTTTATTAGGAAGACGCTACTGCCCATCTTCTGATTTGTTTCACTCTGTCGCCTCTAATCATGAGTGATTAACCCATTCAAGGCCGCTCAAAAAATCTCAGTTATTACGTAGGTGCGGGTGGTTCAAAGGACTAACGCCGGTAGGCGTTTAACGCATCTCATATTTAAACACTTTGACGCCGATCGGCGTTTCCCGCACATGAAAATTATTTCTTGCTTATTTAGGCAGAATTTTACTGACGCTCATCAGATTACGCCATGTGCAAGTGACTGCGTACTCAGTGGCGAAATTTCATTTGTATATAATAAGTTATTTTGTGATGTGCAGTTTTATTAAAAATACTGGCAATTTCCTATTTACCATAAATATGGCTGGAAATAGTAAGTGAATTTGTTTCTTTTCTATTCAGTATAAAGTAAGGGATATTTTCCACATTATAGAAACATTTCTTATTACACTGAATAAAGAAATTGGTTTTTATATTAATATTTTCGGAATTATTGAAATATGACCAGGGATTGAACCTTTTCTCTGATTTTTTAAGTTAAATACTTTTAATAATAGTATTTAGTCTACTATTTTAAATGTACTAAGTGTAATAAGTAGAGTTTTGAATTAGTAGTTGAAGGAAGAAAACATCGAGAAGGGTATTCAGTTACATACTATTTCTAGTGCAGCGTAATTTGTTTCACTTAATAATTAATAATGACTTGAAGGTGAGGCTCGACCATCGTCACAGAGTTTATTCAGTGACGGTGTGAGACCATTGGTTCATGAAAAGAAAGCCTATATAACTGTTTTAATTCCATAAAATAAAATAGCAAAATAAATATTTAATGAAAATGTTTTAAATGTTGATAACCTTTGGAAGACGCCGTTCGGCGTTTTCCGCGCCTGAGATAGTTTTGTTATTTTTCTAAAATCATTATTTACAGAAACTGCGACTATAATGATGTATGTATGTAAAACATGCATATAAAAAGTATATCCCTTTAGAATAGAAATTGGCCAAGTTATGGCTAAAATATCATTTTGGCGGACAGAAAAACAATTTAAAAATGGCGGGAAAGTGTTTTTTACTTTTTATTTTTCCTTTTCTTAATGTCCTTTATGTATTGATATTAAAACTAGCGAGATACAAACAGTACAACCAAAGAGATTTTTCTTCAATTTTATGCAAACAAAATGCGAAGAAACTTTTTCCCCGACCTAATATATTACTGTTTAAATTCTATGATAAATATTTTTCATAATATAGTATTGTTACGAGCTTGGGGTTCGATACAATTAAAAACTGCCGAGTGAATTACCAAAATTGACACTTTAATTACAGAACACTAATTACAACTAAAAACCACACTAATAACAAAATACAATTGTACTACAGATCACTTTAATTCGCAGTTGTATCGCTTCGAAGTATTCGCTTGTATCGCCAATTCAATACTGACTCGGTCGCGGTCTATACCGGCCTTATATAGGGCCTCAGATAGTTTCCAGAACCTTCTACTGTAGAAACATCTAGAATGTTCGAGTACATATCGGTCCCGAAATTTCTAGAAGGACCTTGACTCTCCTAGTTCTGCTACTCGATACTAGAGGGCGCTAGTGGTAACTAGTGTTGCCATATATAAACCATTAATGGTGGCGCGCAACACTGCCCTCCTAAGACATGCTCGTCCCGAGCATTATTGGCCCCATAATAACGCGCCAGTCGATCCACATGGACGATCTTAGAGTACCTCTTGCACCTTTCTGTATCCGGTAGGTTACGTCATTGATCCTTGTCACAATCCGGTACGGTCCGTCCCATTTAGCTTGAAGCTTAGGAGATTTCCTTTGCTGCGAACTGGATTGTGTAACCACACTAGTGAAACTTCGTCAAACCCTTTGTTGTTCATTTTGCGGTCATACCGTGTTTTCATCTTCTCAGACGTTTGCTGGCCCGACTGTCTGACGTGCTCATAAATGTCATTCATTTTGTCCTGCAAGTCATTTGCATAATCGGTTATACTGCGTGGGGCATCAGGTGGTATTCCGGTGATCAGGTCTGCAGGCAGCCGTAATTCTTCCCAAAATTTGCTAAAGCTGGTGTCACTGATGTACTTTCGTGAACAGCGCTTCGATATGACAACAAAACGGTTGTATGTGCCTGTCCCAGTCTCGTTGCCGTTTTTCACAACTTTTGCTAGGTACCTCTCAATGTCTGATTAAATCTTTCTACCATTCCATCAGATTGTGGGTGGTAAGAAGTTGTTCTTGTTTTATGAGTACCCATAACTCAGCAAGTTTCCTGGAATATTTGAGACTCAAAATTCCTTCCTTGATCGCTGTGAATCTCTAAAGGTACTCCAAAACGACAGAAGACTTCATGAACTAGTTTATCTGCAACTGTTGAAGCTTCTTGATTTGGAATGGCGAAGACTTCTGGCCATAGTGAAGTAATCCATCACAACCATGAAATACTTGTTACCACTTTCACTTTCCGGAAACGGCCCCGCAACGTCAATGGCTATCCTCTCCCATGGTGCACCAACATTGTACAATTTCAATGCACCTCTACTACGAGTTTGAGGTCCCTTTACAGCCGCACAACTTGTACATTTGCGACACCAGTCCTCGACATCGTCACGACAGTGGACCCAGTAAAACCGTTCTCGGATCTTCAGTAGAGTTCGTTTAACTCCCAGGTGGCCTCCTGAACAACCATTATGGTACAGCTGTAGAACATCCGGTACTTTAGCTTTAGGGACAACCATTTGCAAATGACAACTGTCTCCCTGACCATTTTCCCATTTACGGCACAGGACTCCATCCTGAATCAGCAAGCTGTCCCATTGGGCCCAATAGCTTTTCGTGGTCGAACTCATCGCTGAGACGTCACTCCACTTGGGCTTAGGAGCACTGGCCTTCATCCATTCCAAAATCGGCTTGATGTCCGGATCTTCCTGCTGTGCATGTTGTAGGCTGTCCTTCCACTCATTGCAGAGCTGGTCTGTCCTGAGCATCCTCACAGATACTACTTCCTTACCCTCTTGCCTAGTACAATGCTTGCAATCTTCAGGACAAGGTCTTCTTGACAATGCATCTGCGTTGCCATGAGATTTCCGCTGTGCTGGGCGGTGCGGATAGCCGCACTGCCCCTCGAGATAGTTCACCTTCCCTTTCTACAGTTCGCTTAGGCAGCTGGATCGAAGATGGCCCTTTCCCACAGCCGTAGCACCTAGGGCTGTATCCTTTATTGCAGTCGCGAACTGTAGCTGCTGCAACCTCCCTGACGCGATGGGAACGATGATCCTGTCGTACGGCTTCCACCTCCAGTGCATGGGCTAACGCGTCCTTAAGCGTCACGTGGTGCCCGAGCCTCACAGCAGCTCTGACTTCAAGGTCGCGGATGCCGTCGATGAATGTCTGCACCAGGTTCCCTACAATGAGCGCAGGTACAGACTGGTATGCTTTTCGAACCAGCTTTTCCACCTCAAGGGCCCACTGCTGCAGGTTTTCGTTGCTGCGTTGCACGCGATCTTTGAGCTGCGCACGAAAGACGTGTTCCAGGTGAGCGTCGCCATATCTCGCCTCCAATGCCTCAAGGAGCTGCTCGTAAGTCACTTCCTTACCGAGAGCTTCCAGAACAGTTAAGGCCTGGTCGCGCAGGCCTAGCGTGAGAGCAGTCATGGCCTGACTTTTATTCCAGCCGTTCGCCTTCATGACAGCCTCGAACTCGATTTTGTAGGCCGACCAGGAAGAAGTCCCGTCGAACGGCGGCACTTTGAATCCACGTAGCGAAGGTGTTGTAGCTACCACGGAGCTGTAATTCCATCCCCAATTTTTAGTTCGTCCAGTGTTTTCTTCACGTCAGCCATCACGTTGTTAACCCGATTGTTCACTTGGTTGATTCGGGTTTCAGCTTCGACAGGCGGTTGTCATGTTGAGCAACCCTATCCTTCACCTCCTTATCTCTTTCCCGAAGGTAGCGTGAAGGTCCTTCATGAGAAGCATCTGCTCCTCCTGTCCCCGCTGCAGCCGCTCTTCCAACCGACGGCCTGTTCTTCCTGTCGGCGGGCCTGTTCCTCCTGTCGGCGGGCCTGCTCCTGCAGCATCATCATCAGAGCACCTAAGTCAGGTGCTGCAAATGCAGGAGCTGCTGACGGGCCGACCTCCGTGGTCGGCAGCTGGCCTCCGACGCTTGCGATGTTGTACCACCAAATCGTCTCTGGTCCGTCTCCTGTTGGCGTTGACTTCGGTACGGATACCTCCGTGTCATCTTTAGGTAAAATCGGCATGATTAAATCCCACTTCTGACACCAATTGTTACGAGCTTGGGGTTCGATACAATTAAAAACTGCCGAGTGAATTACCAAAATTGACACTTTAATTACAGAACACTAATTACAACTAAAAACCACACTAATAACAAAATACAATTGTACTACAGATCACTTTAATTCGCAGTTGTATCGCTTCGAATTATTCGCTTGTATCGCCAATTCAATACTGACTCGGTCGCGGTCTATACCGGCCTTATATAGGGCCTCAGATAGTTTCCAGAACCTTCTACTGTAGAAACATCTAGAATGTTCGAGTACATATCGGTCCCGAAATTTCTAGAAGGATCTTGACTCTCCTAGTTCTGCTACTCGATACTAGAGGGCGCTAGTGTTGCCATGTATAAACCATTAATAGTGGCGCGCAACAGTATTTACTATATTATGAAAAATTTCATAATATAGTATAACTTGGCACCTAAAAAGCCCCTAATTTGGGCTTTTTCTAAAAGCAATTTTGATTCTATTCTGATTTTCAGAAAACCTGAATTTTGCATCTGCTTTGTTCTGAATAACGACTTTATTTTTATTATGGGCGCCTTGTCATTGTCTATACTTGCAGCACCTAAAAAGCCCCTAATTTTGGGTTTTTCTAAATGCAAATTCCTGACTTTGCGTTGCTGACGATACATAACAATTTAATGTCCTAAATAAATGAGTTCAGCTTAGGTAGCGCTTGGTCGAGTGAGTAAAGCGATCGAAGAAGTTAGCGCATGTAGCAACAAACACAGTCAATTAGTGATTTGTTTTTATAACCGTCGCATATTCTTTAGTACCGTTGAACTTCTTTGGAGCTTATCAGACTCATCGTAAAATGGGGCTATTCTGAATCTGTTCCGAATCTAGCGCTGTGTCAAAGATTTTTTTTAACTATTTGTGTTTCGGTGCTTCACGTGAATTAAGCTTTTCAAAACCCAAGTTAATAAAATCTTACTTAAGGTCCACAATGAGCCAAACGCGACTAACATATCTTTCTATTTTATCTATCGAAAATGTCAAGAAAGTAAATTTTGATAATGTAGGTAATAGAATATTTTATCTAAAATTTTACCCCCGTGTAGTGGCGGTTAAGAATATCCATTACCCCACCTACTTCCCGTGGGTGTCGTAAGAGGCGACAGAGGGAAACGAGGCAGAAGATGGACAGCAGCGTCTTTCTGATAACAGGTACATAACAATAAAAAAACTGCAGTTGCCAACCCGCTTGCCAAGCGTGGTAACTATGACACTATACCCGCCCATGGCGAGAGTTACAAAAAGAGTCCCTGGCGGCACCGCTGTTCCTGGCTACGGTGACGACCACGGTAACGGCGGGGCAGGGAGTGCTAAAAATCTCCGGTCGAGGTTCGGTTGCCACCTAAGACAACTCGACCTAGCAATACGAGGGCGACACTGAAAGTTTTTAGAACTGGCCACTTGTAACCGATATAATAAAAAATAAGTTCAAATTTTGAAAATGGAACTCTTTGCCGATATTATTGTGTATGTATTTTATTAATTTGTCATTTGTTTACGATTTGGCGGCTAATTGAAAATTATCTGTGTCACGTCAGCATGAATTTAACGCGAGAAAATTTTCGTACAATGATTTTTTATGACTTTCGATGTCATTTAAGTCAACAAGAAAGTTATGATAGACTTCGATTGGCCTTTCACGATGAAGCCCCATCTCGTGCCACTGTTGACAACTGGTTTACTGAATTTAAACGTGGTCGCACTAATCTCACCGACGATCTGCATGAGGGACGGCCTTCTACGGCGACGACTGAAGATAACATCAGTGTTGTGCCGCGTATGATAGAGACTGACAAAAGAGTGACTTATCAGCAGATTCGGACAAGCTTAGGCATCGGTATGAGTCAAGTGCACAAAATCCTCCATGAACATTTAGCGGTCAGGAAGCTTTGTGCCCGGTGGATATCTCATAATTTGACAGAGGCCCAAAAACTCCGTCGTGTTGATTGGTGTCGTGAAATGGTTCAAAGATTTAACGGAGGTGACTGAAATGCTGTGTTCGACATACTTACGGGTGACGAAAGCTGGATTTTTGTTATGATCCTGAAACTAAGAGACAGTCTGCTGTCTGGGTGTTTCCTTCCGAGGAGTTGCCAACTAAAGTGAAGAAAGGTCGAAGCGTGGGAAAAAAGATGGTGGCCTCGTTGTTCGGAAGGACAGGTCATTACGCAACAATTGTTTTAGAGGATCGAAAAACAGTTACTGCAGAGTGGTACACTAACAATTGTTTGCCACTTGTCTTGGAAAAAGTTCGGGAGAAACGACCTCGCAGTAGGATCCTCCTTCACCACGATAACGCCTCGTCGCACACCGCCAAGCAAACAATCGACTACTTGGCGACGTCAGACGTGGAATTACTGGGTCACCCACCCTATTGCCCCGACCTCGCACCTTGCGATTTTTATTTATTTCCGAAAATAAAAGAAAAACTTGGAGAAAACGTTTTATGGACGCCGAGGAAGCAGTGGCTGCGTTTCAAAATGCCGTCGAAGAGACCCCTAAGAACGAGTGGGCAAAGCGCTTTTCTCAGTGGGTCCATCGGATGCAGCGATCTATTGATGTAAATGGACACTATTTTGAAAAGATATAATAAAACTAATAACTTGCTAGTTTGTTTAGTTTTTGATTTTCTAAGAACTTTCAGTGTCACCCTCGTATATAACGCACTAACCCTGATTACTGACGAGAAGATCCTGGAACTGGAAGAAGAGATAGACAAGTAGAGCTGGGATATTATAGGCTTATCTGAGGTCCGAAAAGAGAGGGAAGACATTGTAATCCTATTAATTTTAATTGTTGCGTACTTTATACTCAGAATCACCAAACGGTATTCGCTGAAGTTCATACAGGTTTACGCAGCAACCTTGGCACATCCCAATGAGGAGATGGAGGAAATGTATGAGGACATATCTAGAGCCATGCATTTCTCCAAAACCCACTATACGGTGTTAATGGAAGACTTCAACGCAAAACTAGGTACAAGAGAGAACGATGAGTTGAAGGTAAGTAAATTCAGGATAGGGCAAGGGAAGCCAAGTGGCCAGCAGCTGGCCGACTTTATGGAGACAGAGGGACTCTTTATGATGAAATCTTTCTTTCAGAAGCGGCCTCACAGAAAGTGGACCTGGTCGAGCTCCGACGGTTCGACAAAAAATTAGATTGACTTCATTACGACAACTAAAGTGATAAGTTCAGTGATAACTCAGTGATTGCGAGGGTGAAAAATAGCGGCGATTACCGAATGGTGAGAGGCACACTGAACCTAAACAGTAAGCTGGAGAGTTCACGTCTAATGAAGCCAACGCTCCGTCGCCCTATCCAAATCCGTCGATCCAAATCCCCGAAAACTTTCAGCTTGAGTTATAAAATGGTTTTCAGTGCCTAGAAGACTGCAATACAGTGAACAATATGAATGACAAGCTCGTGCAAACTGTCCGTGCGATCGGAGTTAAGTTTTGCAAGATCCTTCGCAGAAGAACACAAAAACTCTTCGATCACACTCTTAATCTCATGGCTGTTAGACGGGAAATGAAGCTGTAGTCTTCAGCAGATTTGACAGCATACAGGCAACTGAATGACTTTCCAAATGCATGCGGCGGGACTTACGCAACTTCAATACAGCTCGTATTGAAGAAGCGATTCGGCGGAACCAGGGCTCCAAAGTTGACGTTTTGCCAGAGATCTATTATCTACCAGAGAGAGCTAACTGTCGAAGCTGAAGACCGAATATGGCAGCATCGTTTCCGGGATACCTGAGATTTTGATTGAGATTGAAAGGTTCTATGGGCAGCTGTACACGTCATCGTTGGAGACACACGCAAGTGTGAACAACGATCCAAGATCAAGTCTTATCCGACACTATTTCGATGACATCCCGGACGTTAGTCTGAGCGAAATTATAATGGCTCTCCAGCACCTTAAAAACGGCAAGTCCCCGAGCGAGGATGGAATTACAGCGGAGCTTCTGAAAGCGGGTAAAAAACCGGTACTTGAAGTCCTTCAAAAGCTCCTTAATTCCATCCTCCATGATGGCCCTACTCCGGAGGCGTGAAGCAGAAGTGCGGTGGTCTTGTTCTTCAAGAAAGGCGACATCGTTCTCTTGAAGAACTGCAGACTGATTTTCCTTCTGAGCCGCGTCTACGTGCTGTTTTCGAGAGTCTTTACGAATCGGCTCGCACGCAGACTCGACGATTTCCAGCCTCCCGAACAAGCCGGTTTCCGAAAAGGCTTTAGCACCATGGACCACATACCCGTACAAATTGTACAATCTGCCACTTTGACTTGCGTATGTGGACTATGCCAAAGCCTTTGATTCCGTCGAAATTTGGGCGGTGCTGCAGTCCCTTCAGCGGTGCCAAGTTTACTGTCGGTATATCGAAGTGCTAATGTGTTTGTACAGCAGGGCTACGATGGCTATCAGAGTACAGAACCAGAGTACGAAACCTATCCAATTGCAAAGAGGTGTAAGACAGGGTGACGTTATATCCCCGAAACTCTTCACCGCTGCATTGGAAGACCTTTTCACTACTGGACTGGAAAAGATACGGTATTAACATCAACGGCGAGTACATCACTCACCTTCGATTTGCCGACGATATAGTCCTTAGGGCAGAAACGTTGGAGGACCTAAGCACTATGCTCAGTGACCTTAATAGTGTCTCCCAACGGATAGGTCTTAAGATGAAGATAAGTCGAAGTTGAACATGGACAAAACAAAGATCATGTGTCACACCTATGCCGGTAGTCGTTGGGAGCACTAAGCTCAAAGTTGTTGACGAGTATATTTACCTGGGACAAATATTCCGACTAGGTAAGTTCAACTTCGACCGAGAGGTCAATCGACGGATTCAACTCGGCTGGGCAGCGTTCGGGAGATTACGACACGTCTTCTTGTCAGGTATACCTCAAAACTTGAAAACGAGATTGTACAACCAACCAGTACGTGTTGGCAGTGATGACTTATGGATCTGAGACGTAGTCCTTCACTGCTGGCCGTATGGGGAAGTACAAGGTCGCTCAGCGAGCTATGGAAAGGGCTATGCTCAGAGTTTCTCTGCGTGATAAATTTAGAAATGAGGATATCCGCTGTAGAACCAGAGTAACCGTCATAGCCCAACGGATTAGTAAGCTGAAGTGGCACTGCGGCCATAGTTGTCGAATACCTTCGAGACGTTGAAATTAATGCTATGGAGTGGCCAGCTCGCTCGCCCGTCTTAAACCCCATAGAGCATGTATGGGATAAGCTTGGAAGGCAAATTAAGAAAAGAAATCTTGCCCCCGCTAATTTGAGAGACCTTAAAAACTTATTACTGGAAGAATGGAACGCAATCTTTCAAGATTTTATTGATAACTTGATTAGGAGTATGCCAAGGAGAATGCAAAGCAGTTCGAAGAGGTAGAGGGGGCAACACTATATACAACACTTATAACCCACGTTATAGCTTTTCCTAAGTAGGTATTTATGAAAAAAATTAATATCACCTTATGTACAAAAATGTTTTTATTTCCTGTAAATTTTTTCTTTTTTATTAATTTGGTTAATTTATGTCATTTGATCGTTTGTTTTTCAACGTTTGCAGTTTTAATTTAACGAATAAGCAAAATCCAAATTAATAAACTTAATTGTCACAAATATCCATGATATTTTGTTTTATACACACTTTTTTTACGTTCCTTTAAATTTGTCCGCGAGCGTATTAACATTTGTATAAAATAACTACATATTAATTTTGATAGCACAGGTCCAACTTGAGTCAATAATAATCGCGTGCACTTCACACCTTCGGATGGGAACGTTTCGTAGGCTGCAATTATGCTGGGTTTCCAATACCTACCTCTATACCAATAAGCGTGAGGGGATGGTACATACTCAGATATACTCGGGTTAGAAAATAAGCTCCGACACAGATTAATTGCAACAACTTGCCATACTTATGACTTCATATTCTCGTCTCGTCATATTCTGTGGCAGCAGCTGCGAGTTCACCAGACCGTAACTTTCCAATGCTAGACGCGAGTCTCTCTTATTGGAGATAATTTACAACTATCGCCTCGCTGGGCAGGCGGATTGGCAATCGCAATACTAAGCAACTTCCACCTTTAATGCCTTTTTTAAACTAAAGGAGCAAAGTTACAGCCCTTATATGTCCTTTATGTATGCTGGGCGCAGGCCTCCTCTCATTTCTTAAGGATTTAGGGCAAGGAAATGTCTGCCGCGCTGCCATAATGCGTTTTGGGGTATTTAACATGTTTTTGAACTATATTTTTAATGTCTCATTATATGTAGGTCTTTTTGCGATGTTTTGCTTCAACGCCGAGCATGTGATAAATCAGCACTTATAATTGCAATAAACAATTTAATTGGTGCCGGCGGCGATCAAACCCGGATTGCCGCGTACTGTGAAATTTACAGCGATAAGCCTCTGAGCTATAACGGCTCTCTGCTTGCTTGCTTTTTTAATTTTTGTTATTACACAATGTGCTCTAGTTAAAAGTTAGTCTGCAATAAATAACACTTTATAAAATTTGCCCATACATAATAAAACTTTATAATAGTTTTATGTCGCACCAAAGTCGTCATTATTTGTTTACTCAGGAAACCAAAAATGCGCTCATAAAAATGAAACATCAGATGATTTGGTTTTTATATTTACAATATTTTTTTTCATACATTTCAACATTTTACATGCTACCGGTGGCTCTTTTTAATTCGAGCAACGTAAAGTTACATAAACTAACATGTAAATCTAGATCGTAATAAAAACGACTTGTGTAGTTAACTACTGGGTCCGCGTGAGACGGGCTCGGCACACTAGAATCAATAAAATCCCCGTGTGCGTGTAATATTGTTACTAAACAAGTACAGTGGCAGTTTCTTTGAAGAGTGATTTCGTACGAGCAACGTTTTAGGCCGCTTCGAGCTCTCTTATTTTATTGTTCAAAGGACGTAATATGTCTCGTGTGCCCTTCAATATTTGAGGGTAGTCGCAACAACTAATTATACAATTACACATTTTTTAATTTTTATAGCACTGACATCTACCCTAACAAGTTAGTACTATCTACATTTTACATACACCACGTATGGCGAACTTTGAAAGGATAACCTCGCTTTCAGACAGGTTGTTGGTTGCCCCGCTCACAATGTTAAAGTTTTCAACAGAGTCCGAAGTTAAAAGTTCGTCGGAAACTATTTAACTTGGTTGATGCGATAGACTATGTCTCACAATTTTTTTCTTATGTAAGCGATACAAACAGTTCGAATTTATGCAAAGGGCCAACCAAAGTTAGCACTGATTTTACAATGAGATAAGATTGAACCTATTGCTTCTGATCTTTGTGGAATAACTGACACGCTCAATAACAGACCACAGAAACTATTGTTCATAGATATTCGCAGAGAAACCACATGTTTTTTCAAAGTAAATGCAAGTTTACAACTGCATAATCGTAAGTGTAAAATAGCTTTCTTAATATAAGTACATTTCTCTAGATTAAGAAAAAAGGACAATATTCATTAAAAATAAAAATTTAAGGAAGTATAATAATTGTACAAAAATAATAAGGAATATATATTTTGCGACATTCCTACTCTATATAGATTATAGATTAATTAAAAAAATATACAAAACAATTGACTAGTATGGTATCACACGTTATGAATGACATAAGAGTAAAAAGCCCAACATTAGCGTCACAAACACTTGGTCAAGTGCTATATAATAAATACAATGACCTATTTTCGTAAGCCGAAACAAAGATGCAATAAGCATGATAAAAATACATATTTATGAGCGTCTGGAACGCGATCATGTCTATTGCATTGTAAAAAAGTTTTGTCGTCGCAACAGAGTCCAAGGTTACAATAGAGGTTTATAATATACTTTTAAACTAAAAAATCTGTTTATTAACTAAATAATACATTAACTTCAGACTATTAGGCAACTGGCGAGATGTATCGTATAAAAAAAATCAGTAATTTTTCATTTCTTATTAGTTATGTACACGAGTAAAAATTTTCAGACACCTGTTAATTCCTAAATATAAATATGTATTTATATGCCTATAAAAGACTAATTCGGCAGATCTTTATATTACCTACAACTTTAAAAAGAAACTAAACGGTGAATTAGAAATCCCGTTGAGGTTAACGCCATTACTGTTACTTTGTACCAGTCAGCTTTAAACAAAGAATAAATAAATATCCGGTGACCTTTAGAAACCATTATGATATTATAAATAGTAAATAGAGCAAACTTTAAATCAGTCACATGTTGAGAGAAGAAAAAAATAAAATTATGTTATTTTAATTTACGTGTGCGCTTAGAACACGAATACATATTTAATAGTCAATAACAAATAATAAACACTATTATAACTAACTGTTATTATAATAGTGTTGCCCACATTAACACCTTATCTCAACTCTTGAAATAACGTCACTACGGGAGAATGTTTCGTTTCGGGTACAGGCTGGCTGGTAATAATGTGGTAAAGTCAGAAAGGTGGAATAAAAGAATAGATTAGCTAATAAATATCACGAAGCTCAACATTTCGATTCAGCAGTTTACGTTCGAGCGAACGTAACGTACCTACAAATAAATCTTATCATGGTCTGAAAACATCAACATCATGAAACATCAATATTAACAAAACAAACTATTTACATACTTTAGACACATATTAAAATATCGACGCTTTCGTTTGTTTTAGTTTACGTTAAAGCTTTAGAGTTTAGAGTACGGAAATATATCGTTAGATTTTATCAAACGAGTATCATCATCCATTTTATAAGAATATAATGTTAATAATTTATGAGAAAAATTGTCTTTCAATTAACAATGGAATGATTAAGAGTCAATTTAAATTTTACATTTACGGTTTTAATTGATTCAACAATAACAATGTTTTGGCAATTTTTTTTAAATGATATGTCGAATAAAGATTTATCGTGATATGTTACTAACAATACAGTATGCATCCGATCGAGTCGATATTTTAACACGTCGATAACACGTAACATCCAGTGGATATAGGCGGGACTAGAAGAGAGTCTCGCGCGAGTGCGAGGCCCGGTCGTGGCGCGGCTGCGCTGGTCGACAAGACAGCTCCGTACACTCCCCACCACCACTGTCCGTCGAGAACTGTTCCACCTCGTCGTCCGTAGAATCATCGTCTTCCTCGAACACTGAGTCCGGCCCCACTGATGCCAGATCTCCGTCCATGGCGAACGATGGGCCCACACTTCCCGCGGACGCAAGCGGCGCCAACCGCTCGCTGGGACACGGTGACAGACGTCTCTCGGGTAACGCACAAACGACCGACGACCCGCGCCGCTCTAGGTACGAACTGCCCGAACTCGAGCAAGTTGCAGAGCTTAAACGACGGTCGCGTGGCCCGCGGGACGTTGAGGCTCGTCGCTCCACAACCCGTAACGCGGAACCAGGCAGCGAGTCCCCACGCAGCGTTGACAGACGTCGCGGAGGCGTTAACAAGCTACCGTAGCCACCACCGTACGATGCGAAACGTGACCTCCTCGGCCACGGCGGTTCTTCCCCGATAGAAGGTCGTGAACGAGCACGTTCAGAAAGCGCCTCTTCTAACGCGAGCGACAATTGTCGTTCCGCTTCTACTGCCTGCTCCTCTGCCACTACTGCTTCTGCCAGTTCCACGATCTTCGGATCGTTTAACGCCTTCACAGATTTGCTTCGGCTTTTGTAAACGATAAGGAATACCATCAGCGCAAAGAAGCCACCAAGTGTGGCGGCTATGCGCACGCCCGTCATGACGTCGTACGTGGCATAGAACTCGATACGCACGCGGTCTCTCTCGGCCTGCGAGCGGTCAGTAGTGTTCTCGGCCGCGGCTGATCCTCCACCCCATCCTTCTCTATGCTCCATCGCGCGGTCAAGTGTTCATTGCCTGTAAAAATATAAAACACTCAATTGCAAACTTTTATCGCAATCACTAAGCGAATATGACGTATGCAAAAAGTTTTAAGATAAAACTAGGTTGTATGAAATGCGATAATGACAGATCAATGCTTATCATAATAAGCAAAAGCATTGGATCTGTCAATATCGCATTTCACTACTTGCGAAATACGTGCATTTTATGGAATGTTTTGCACCTGGTACGTATTATGAAAAATTCTAAGCTTCGTTTTATTTTGTAATATGTAGTGTCTGGCAAAGCGTACAACAATGCTGTCGTTGTCGCAAAGCGATTTCCGCCAGGCAGAGCGCTGTGCCAGCGACGACGTATCTGGAACGCGGTATATCGCACAACGCCACAGCGCTTACTATCACTTAGGCTTTATTTTTGGATTAAATATGCACACTGGTTTAATAATATATGTACGTATCTGCATATTAAAATAACGTATATGTTATTGTTTTAAAATTAGTTAAACTGTTAGTAAAAGGTGTAACTATTTCGTTACTTTTAATTTTTTAGACAAAGCACTAAATTCCATATCAAATAACAAGCTATTGTTTTAACAGACACAAACAAACAGTCTTGCACTGTCATCGTCACCTAAACATTACGTCTATCGCATATCACCCCTCTAGCCCGCGGTTAAAAATACCCACCAAAGAATCCAATGGGCATTCCTCGTGGAGCACACAACGCTGGCACAGTATACAACAAACTAACATACAATATGTATTGAGAACATTGATTTGTATAAATAATGCGTGCATTGTACCTAGCATTGGGATGTCAAATATATTTCAATGTTATTAATTATATGAAAACTTATTTTATGTAAATATTGTACATAAGTACATATTTATCTAATATATAAAAATTAATTTTTGTTTGTTCGTATTTTATGCTTTGCCATACCGTTCATCAGATTGCGCTAAAACTTTGTCAACTTATTGCTTGCACTTGCGCGAAGGTTATAGGCATAGTACAATTAAATTACAGTAGGTGGCGCGCGTATCGTACCGAAAAATTTATTTGAAAGTTATATATCATTATATCATTCGACTTCAATAAATGTTTTATCATTCCGAAATAAACAATATAATCCTTCCAAATTTAAAACAATATTTCTGCTATTTCTTCTCCGGCTGCAACGCGCCGCGCCGCCGCGCCGTGTACAAGCTAGTATATATTAAAATTATCTATTATCGTCTATAGTAAAAACATATTTTTGTTCCATAAAACAGAAATAATAGCAAAATAGCTGTACAACTGAGACTCGTCGGCGTTGGAGAAAATGACAAAACATTTTCTAAAATATTGGCTCACTAGGTACAAATTTTAGCGTAAATGATGTCATAAGAATGACTTATAATACGTATGATGTTATACATCGCAGTGTAGGGCGACCCCCCACTAGATGGAGTGACGACCTGGTAAGACGTGCAGGAAGTCGATGGATGCAGGTGGCTCGGGACCGTGCTTTGTGGCATTCCTTGGGGGAGGCCTATGTTCAGCAGTGGACTTGTAAAGGGCTGCAATGATGATGAATGATTATGATGATGTTGTTAGAAGTGTTTCGATAGTAATATAAATCTAAAGTTTGTTTATCTGTTTGGGTGGCTTGAGAACTATCGTCTTCAATTGTCCGCTGCGTTAAAAAGTCGTAAAAATCTCCTAAAAACTTGTGGAAATATGACGCATCAGCATATTGTGAAGGATTTTATGATTAAATTATATATCAGAGTAAGCTGTATGGTCTAAGACCTCTGCCTGCCTTAATTAGCCCACTCAATGAAGACCGAAAACTGCCAAATAGGGGAAATAACTCGTTTAAAAGCGATTTTTGGCATAGTTGTAGGGAATGGTCTCTGAAGCAACATATTCAAAGTACTGATGGATGGGGGTAAAGCATACGGGTAGGGAGGGGGGGAGTAAAGATCCCTTTTTTAAGTTTTTCTTAAATTAATCGTAAACGGTGGCTCATAGTAAAAAAATTCTGGTATTCAAGTAATCCACATAAAATTCTCTACAAAAACGGTTCTATACATTTTTTTGCTGGGATAAATATTTAACGAGATATTAAAGGAGAAATGTTAATTATGATCAATTCTCGCGTTTTAACGTCTTGGCTCAAACTGCTTGCTCGATCAGCTTGTTTTAGCTCATATTATTCTGGATGGAGCCAATGTATCAGAAGAAGAAACAGAAACAGAAACTTTTTTATTCAATATAGATTATAAATAATACTTATTGAAAGTCACTCTTTTGTCTAATTACCACTGGTTCGAAAAAAAACCTCTGTCCTGGGAAGAACCAGCAAGAAACCCAGCGGGACTTTTTTTTTAAATAACAGCTTACAATCATGTATATTACACAATTAACCACACAAAACAAATTAGAAACAGCCTGGCAGCGAACACCTCATTCCCAGGGGTTATTATCATCCATAAATTCCTTAACATTATAATAACCCTTTTTATACAAACTATGTTTAATAAAGTTTTTGAATTTTGAGCAGGTCGAATTTTGTATATTTTCTGGGATTTTGTTGTAAAAGCGTATACATCGCCCCAAGAATGAATTACTGACTCGGTGAGTCGAGTAACTGGTACTACTAGCTTGTGTTTGTTCCTAGTATTTACAGAATGAATATCACTTATTTTTGTATAACTACTTTTATTTTGTGTACGTACATTACATTTTCATAAATGTATTGAGAGGCCAAAGTTAATATATTAATTTCCTTAAATTTTTGTCTGAGCGACTCTTTAGGTTTTAAATCATAGATTGCTCTTATGGCCCTTCTGTAAAACAAATATAATTTCAGTGTCAGTTGCGTGTCCCCATAGCAAAATACCATAGGACATTATGCTATGGAAATAGCTAAAGTAAACAAGTCTAGCTGTTTCCACACTGGTAAGATTTCTAATCTTTTTACAGCATATGCTGCAGAACTAAGTCTGCTTGCTAACTTTGATATATGGGGCTCCATTGAAGCTTCGCGTCTAGTGTTATTCAAGAAAATGGTGGTATCGACAAGACTCAGTTCCTCCCCATTTAAAATTACATTAGTATTTAATTGTCTGACATTTGGAGTCATGAACTTCATACATTTCGTTTTAGTGCTATTTAAATGCAAGTTATTAACATTAAACCAATTTACTAATTTAGATACAGCATTATTTACTTCGTCATATTTTAATAATTGTCGTTTTTAGATATTTAATAATTTCGTTAAAGAGAAGAAGGACATCTCGACTATGTTGACCAACATGGAAGAATTTACTCCAGATAAAGTTAAAGAGAATGCTTCCTTGATGTCAACTTTGAAAAAATTTTGTAATTTTTTTCTCGCCAATGAAAAGAATACAACGAGGCTGATTCAGTTCCTCACCGAGAAAATGACAGCAGCAGGGATTGAAACAACTGTTGCAACAGGAGATGCTGATGGTACTATTGTCAGGTGCGGGTTGGATAAGGCTGCCGTTCATCCAACTGTTGTATAGTTATATATAGTTGGGGAGGATGTCGACTTGATAGTCCTCCTCATGGGATTGGCTCCACCAAATATCAACATGTTCTTTATGAAACCAGGGCGTGGAAAGGTGGAGACCAAATTGTTTTCAGTGCGACAACTTCAACAGCTTCCATTTGCCAAGACTATTCTCCTTCTCCACAGCTGCGACACCACCTCCGCGGTCCATGGAAAGAACAAAGTGGGAATTGCTAAGCTGTTCACGGCTAAACCAGACCTGATCCAAAACATCTCAAACATTTTCAGTGAGCTTTCAACGTCAGCTGAGAGTATTGGCCGACGAAAAACTGTTTCTGGCAATTTACCAAGCGCCTGTCCAGGAACAAAATCTCAATAAGTACCGCTACTCAGCTTTTTTGAGAGCATCGATGAAGCCGAAATCAGATCTGGCCACTCTTCCTCCTACCAGAGGAGCTTCGAAGCAGCACTCGTTGAGAGTGTACTTACAGGTATCATTAATCACAGAAGTTGTCAAATACTGAAATATAAATATATATATTTGAGCTAAATACTTAGGTTGATCTTATTAGTTCTTTTACAGATACAACAATGGCTCGGCAACCCCCTACCGCCTACTCAATGGGGCTGGACCAGAGGGGACGATGGCATCCTAAAGCCGGTGACAACCAACGATCCAGTGGCACCTGACTCCATTCTCAACACCATATTTCGCCGATGCACGACTGGGTGTGGGGTGCGATGCGGCTGCCGGAAAGTAGGAATTGCCTGTTCCAGTGTCTGCGGTGTATGCTCCGGCTCATGCACTAACGGAGCCCCCATCGAAAACACCGTCGACGATAATGTTGATGATATTTTAGATTTAGAAGATAAGTAGATTTTTTTTAATACAAGTCATACCTACTTAAAGAAATGTAAGTTTATTTTATTATTGTCCATCTTCTTTCCTTTATATCTCATTAAATCTTGATCCCAGCGAAAAAGTGTAACCTTTTTTGTAGAGAATTTTATGTACATTACTTAAGTATTTTTGCTATGAGCCACCGTTTACGAGTTATTTAAGAAAAACTTTAAAAAGGGACCTTACACCCCCCACCCGTTAGCTTCATCCCATCCATCAGTACTTTGAGTATGTTACTTAAGACACCATTCCCTACAAACATGCCAAAAATCGCTTTTACACGAGTTACTTCCCCTATTTTTCCTTCATTGAGTAGTGGTGGCTAATCAGTAACAACAACAACAACAACAAACCTTTCTCTTTGGGTTTGGTTTTTGCTCAGGGTTTTTGGTGGGAACTTGACCGGATTTTGATACATAAAGAGGTGCAATTTTGTGTTTTAAATTTTTGTGAACTATTAGCGGAAACGTTGTTACAAGTTATGTGACGGATGTTATATGTAATGATGATGATGATGAAGTACAACATTAGTATTATTCTCTAACGCAATTCTAAAAGTTCTAAAATTCAAGACTGAGTATATAATTTTTCAACGTGGTAGAGTCATGCTGCAGCTATATTATGGTTGTAGCACGAATAGGTCGGCTCTTCCGGAGAGGGACCACGGTCTCACAGTATACCAGCGTAAAATAGCAGTTTAATGCTGCTGTGTTTCGTATGGTGAGTGTAGAGAACCAGAGGCCCTTTTTACTGGAATCGAGGCATTCCATCTTAGTCCTCAGGGGTGACAATGCATCTGCATTTTGATTCTTAATCGAGGATAATTAATGTAGATGTCTATGGGCCACAGCATCCACTTACCATCAGTGGACGGAGTGTACGTTTGTCACCCTTATTCTATTAAAAAAATATATACAAAGACATACTAAAATAATAAACAACGTTAATAATTTAAGTAAAAAACGGGATATACTTGACAATAATTTTTAATAAACATCGCTGGAACCTACTTCAATATTTAAAGAATTTCCCTTATTCGTTTTTCATGTTCCAGTGTGGTAATTTTGTTTTACGATATCGATACAAATAAATAAAATTGAAGTGTCTGTTTGTAATGTCAAAATAGCAGCTTTTCACTAAATGCATATGAAAGTATATACGGTACTTATTGCAAAAAAACATTTTTTTTAAATTTTGTCTGTCAGTCTGTCCGTCTGTCCGTCTGTCTGTCTGTCTGTCTGTCCGTTTGTTCCGGTTAATCTCTGCTTGATTTACTTACCTGCTTACCTGGTAAGTAAATCATATCTTCGAATGAAGCAATTCGTATAATAATGATCAAACTTTACATTGGGGAAGTTCGTTTATCTGTTCTTTTAGATTACTATAGAATCTTAAAGACTACTATATAATTATGACAAAGGTAATAATTTTATACGTGGTTGAGCCAAGCTGCAGCTATATTATGGTTATAGTACGAATGAGTAGGCTCAACCGTGGTTGAGCCTACTCTCTCACAGAATACCAGCGTAAAAAAGCAGCCTAATGCCGCTGTTTCGTATGGTGAGTGTAGAGAATCGAAGACCCTTTTTACTGGTAACGAACAGTCTCTCAATCTTCCAATATTTTCACTAAGTCCCCTTTCTAGTTTTCTTTTTAAAAACCATGTATGATATAACCTTACTGCGACCGTAAAGTGTAATTTATAGTAAACATAAAATACAATATACTGGCTGTCCCGGCAGACGCTGCTCTGCCCATTCTGGAATTTTTACAGTGTAAACGTAAAATTTATTAATAACTCGCGCTACCTATTGGGTAATAATGAAAAATTAATTATTTTGATCCATAAACATAGAACACTACGCCACAAACTTGACTACTACGCCACCTATCAATATAGTAATGAACTATCGCCTCTACAAAACAAATATTGTGTGAATTCTTTTTTTTATAAGATTAGAGTGACAAACAAGCACATCGTCTACCTGATAGTAAGTGCTGTGGCCCATAGACATCTACATTTATCCTCGATTACGTATCAAAATGCAGATGCATTGTCACCCTTGAGGACTAAGAATAAAAAGGGTTTCCGTTTCTCTACACTCACCATACAAAACACAACAGCTTTAAGCTGGTATTCTATGAGAACGTGGTCCTTTCCCGGTCGAGCCGACCCATTCGTGCTACAATTATACCACTAACATAGCTGCACCATGGCTCTAAAACTAAATATATCTACCACGTAAAATAAATATATTATACGTATAAATATAATTAGTATACGATCACTAAAACGCACCAACGTTATAAAAGAGCATATACACTTTTCACAGGCGAAATTAATTTAGTACATAAATTGCATATATTTATGCAAACAGTGCTGAAGCAAGGATAAAAAGTAAATCGCAAAAAAACTATTAACAGGGATTTCATACGTAAAACAAAAATGTATACAATATTTTTGCTGTAGTTCGTAGCCGAAGACTAAGAACCTGTACTTTCATCGATTTTGGAACGAGGAAGACAAAGTCTGTGTACATATCTTAAATTATATGAAGGTTTATGTTAAGCCTGTTTTTAAATACCATGGGATGAAACAGTATTCGCGGAATAATTACTTATAAACACGAATATACATCGAATAAACGAATTTTACTACATAACTAATTTTATTTCCATGCTAGCTGATACCCGCGACTCCATCCGCGTTACTTGATATATTAACAAAGTTTTCGTATGTGCGAAGGAAGAAAAAACCCGTATAAAAATCGTTGTTTCTTAAAACTTTAATAACTTTATATTAAATGAAGATATCGCAATATTTTTTTAGATAAGGGCCAAGTGTCTAAGATATAAAGCTTAGAAAACCTAATTGAAATCTATCCAGTAGTTTTTCCGTGATGCTCGCACAACTGCAAACCTCGTATCATTTTATTTATATAGAAGATAAGTATAATACATAGATTAATTATTACACTATAAATCGTAAATACTTCATAAAAATGTTTGCAACATGGATTGAAAATCGGTTCCAAACGTTACGTACGGTTCTTTATTCAGGTTCAAATAAAATTTTCACTTTTCAGTATGGTTAACGGTTTTAAAGTACCGCTTATAAAATACCAAGTTTTACCGGTCGTGTTACAAAACGTAGTTTATTGATTTTCTGGGGTTTAAATTTTTAAATAATATAAAAGTTTAAGAAAACTTAAACGACACGCATTGATCATGAGCTGTGATGATCCTGATATTTATTTTATTTTATCCTGGTGATACTGATCACGATACTAGGATAAAGTTATTAAATTATTGTATTGTCATCGGTCTTTGATACGAGAGCAAATTTTTAAGTCAATTACGGTCTACAAGTTAGGGAAAATTACATTAAAAGATTCAGTTTCATGATAGATAGATACAGGTGAAGCTAATAAAAGCGTGTTAAAAAGAGTTTTTGACCAGAGAAAAGTCCCATAACCGCGGCGTCAGCGTCACAATTTTCTCGATATTTTTCATTTGCAAATTCCATACTTTACATTTTGTTCGCATATTTTCCTAGGACTTCTTTAACAGACTCTAGTTCAAACCTGACACTAAATATACACTGCGTTTTGTAATAAGACCGTTCAGGTTTTAAGTCGAAGAGGGAAGCCGTAGCGGCACTAATTTTATTTTTATACAAGCCTTTACCCACAGTCCACAACTTTGTCTTCGTATAACTACAAAAAAACCTGCAGATCTATAATAATTATATATCCTTTTAACAGTTTTAGATTAAAAATAAATAATAATCCATATTATTGGATAAAATGTAGCCTAAATCACTCCTTTAATTGTTCACTATCTGTTTGTGAAGTTTCATCACAATAGGTTCAGCCGTTCGATGATCAGAAATTTTAAAATTTAGCAAATAACCTCTTAAGCTCAATAGAATACAATACAGACAGACGCTTTAGTTTTATTAATATGTATAGAATAGTCCAAAATGTTTCTTTTTTTACAAAAAATATTGGAATAGTACTCAGTACAGTTTTACAACACAGCTGTTGGGAAATATAATAATTTTCTGTTGGGTTTTTTTTTTGATGTAAGTATAGATTTATTTGATGTATTACTTCGATTATAACATAGAACAGACAAATGTATAACAGTAAATTTCTTTACTAAAAATATCATTTTGTAACTGTCACTCCATAAATTCTGCAAAGTATGAATTTATTTCGCTCCTGTACCGGTAAAATAATTAAAGGTTTCATTTAGGTTTCGGTTTTAGTTTAGGTTATAGTAACAGACGCTAAATACCAGAGATTATTTTGGTAACCTTTCAATTCTTGTTATGAAAATACGTGTTAATATTATATTTTCAATAAACTGACAAAAAACATTAATAAAACGTGGATACTATTCTGTTTATTGCGGCTTTATTTTTATAACCGCATCTTAATACGACCTTCGCGTTCACGCGCATTGACTATATAAGCTCGTTAACTCAGGCTTTTCTACCATATTAAAAACGTATTTAGCATTTTATATTCCAATAAATTTAGCTGTAAGGCTGTAATATATAAAATGTATTGCATCTATACGTATAAATAAAATTGAAATAGGCTGCCTGTAATATCGAAATAACTGCCTTTTATCCAGCTCAGGGGTTTTTTTTTAAGCCTTTTGGATATGAACAGCCATTTGTAAAAAAATTGTCTGTCTGTCTGTTTGTCCGGACTAGTCTTTGAAATGGCTGAACCGATTGTGATGAAACTTCACGAACTAATATAACATATACAAAGAACAAAGATATCTTTATTATAATATTATGAGGGCGATTTATAAGGTCTCTTTTTATTCATTTACTAATTAAGACATTTACTTACACAGTTTATTTTAAATGTGAAAAGAGTTGGTGTTTAGAAAACTAACTATTAGTGCGGAAAAAACACTTATCAGGTTATCGTTCATTTTTAAAAGATAAACTTTGATGAATACAAGTTTTATACTGGGATGCCACAATTAACATTTAACTATGGATAAAATAGTACATTGTTGTAAGGAGATTACAACAATGTTTTATTTTATTTTATAATAATAATAATTTTATTTCAATAAACTGTACAATTAATTCAAATAATTATTA
Organism: Parnassius orleans; assembly: GCA_029286625.1. Taxonomy (NCBI): domain Eukaryota; kingdom Metazoa; phylum Arthropoda; class Insecta; order Lepidoptera; family Papilionidae; genus Parnassius; species Parnassius orleans. The sequence goes on along the minus strand of JAGSMP010000166.1, from coordinate 894,056 downwards.
TTAAAAACATTACAATTAATTTAAAATAGTCTACAATAAACGGCACCTGAACTAGGATAAACCTGTATCTCAGGTGTATGTGCTAATAGATACATTGACAAATATTTTCTGTTTATATAAAATGAATAACATACCAACTAATTAGGGTTATTTCGGTAAAATATATTATCATTAATTTACTTATGATTTTAATTAACGTAAAACAATCAGCAATTTTTCCGTATCATCGTATGACAAATTTTGTAACCATGTTCGAATTACATTTTTACAATCTGCCATTTTTAATGGATACATACCTAATTAGTGTTATTTCGGTAAAATATGTATATAATCGTTAATTTACTTATGATTTTGATTAACTTAAAACAATCAGCAACTTTTTCATATCATCGTATGACAAATTTTGTAACCATGTTCGAATTACATTTTTACAATCTGCCATTTTTAATGGATACATGTACAAAATTGCATTGACTTGATTATACAGAAAAGGGCCAAGGAATGTAAAAAATCTATGCATGAAAGAATGCCTTATTCTAATGTTAGCTTCAATGATTTTATCTTTGCGTCTTTTATCAGTGACCTCTCTTCTGTAGGGCAATTTTAAGTGCTGTTTTAGTAACGTACTTATATTATATTCCGACTGACAACCGATGGCGAAAAAAGGTACTCGAGTGGCACTCGTACCGGTAAGCGGTCGCTCTACACTAAATCTGCCGGTCCCATCGGTTCCATCTAGTGAGGTCTCGCACTAGATGGAATGACGACCTAGTAAGATATGTAGGAAGTCGCATTTCTCATAATAAACGATGATAAATAAAGGTGTCTACAAGCCACAGCATTTACTTACTATCAGGATCAGGTAGACTGTGTGCTCATTTGTTTTGTCACCCTTACTTCTATGAAAACTGCACTGGGATGCGGTCCAGTTACTGTTAGTCGGTACCGATAAGAGTCAACCTGTATAATTATGCGTAAGTGCATAAGAAAATTCGGAGTCGGTACGGATAAAATTACCCCGTATTTTGCAGAAAAAACCTCCTTGAAACATTTTAGAAAAGATGTCCTCGGTTTGTGTGTGTGTGACGCAACCTCTTTAAACAATTCAGAGATTCGCTTGACGATGCGTTCCAGGGCGGGGCGGCCTGTCAAAGCAAACATTGCGAAAAATATAAAGAGAAAAAACGTAATTGTATTATACGTAATTTAATTTTTCTTTTCAGAAAACAATTTGCAGAAATACTAACAGTATTAGATACAACGGATGCAGTTTTTTTTTTTGAGATTTAGAAAGAATTCTTTTGTAATCCTATTCATAGATAACAAAGAAAAAGGTGTTTCCATAACAGGAGAATACTAGGCTGGAATAACTAAAATAAAAATATTGAAAGACGTTACAAGGGCTAAAGGCGAGGAAAATTGAGCAAAGGCGTAATATGCTTTTGTACAACAACGCGCCCGTGCACAAGAGGCATGTTGCGATGGCTGATGATGTATTACGATAAATAAAGAAGCATATATCTCTATACGTACACCACGGTGTTTTATGGGTTAATCAAATAAAAAAAAATTATCTAAATGTTTTGTTTCTAAAAATACGACTGTAGCGTTTTACTGTCGATATTTAACATAATATAGGTAGGTACAAACCTATCGTTTCAAAAGGCCGAATTTATATCATACCTTAATTATTTTTATTGCAATTGCAATTTCTTAAAAGCTAGTATACTTTCTCCCTAATCTAAGTCACTTATCTAGTCTAATATTAATTCGATATAATGAAGAACAAAACGTCCGTCGCGACTTTTGTATTATACAATACAATAAATATTATAAATCATTCCGACTGGAACTTGACGGTGTTGCGCGTTGGTAATTTTGTTTCAACAGTGCTTCATACTGTTGTACTGCACATGCCCGTAACTCGTAACGCAGCACACAATGAAACTAAATATAGCGGCGCAGGTGAAGTGCTGGCCGTGATGAGGGAACAGTAGGGATCATTACCCAGCTATATATATATAATTATATCTGTACAAATCGTCTGCAGTCGTGCAAACGAGCTACAACAAAGCCCGCCAAACAAACATTTGAAACGTCGTAACACTGATGGACTTTTATAAAGACGGCTCAATCGTATATTTAGTATTTAACAGCGCAGACAGACTAATAAAAGTCTTTGTTTAGAGATTAACCTAAAGTAACAAAGATACAAATGCGTTTAATTGCTAGGAAGAAATATTTCAAATATGTCTGAACTACATCTCTTCTCAAGGCTAATCGTATTTTGTCGAAAAATATAAATAAGAACAACAAAAGCCTAATGTCGGCTGTTATTCATTTTGAAACTTAATCTTTCCCGTTTGAACGATTTATTTTCGTACGCAATCGTAACTTTACTAACCTATCGCTGAAGGGGTCAATATTTTACTCTCGTAAAAAAAGTTAAAAAAAATAATAATAATAACACACCGCTCGAATTTATTGAAGAGTATCCTATAAAACCAGTGTACCTACAGTTTGAGGTATTTACACTATATTAAGAAAAAAAAGTATATTATGCCACTAGGTTGACTTGATCGAAATGAATGTACCTACCTTAAAATTTATCATGACATATACTTTTGACGTTTAAAACCAATAGAGCTAGAAATTTGACGCATGCGTACTAAATTAATAAGTCATTAAATTGGGAGGCAATGTGGCACTTTCGTCCTTGAAAGTAGGATCGAAATACGAACTTTCGATCAAGGTATGACAAAAAAAATGTTTTTACTACCCGTGCGGTTAAAGAATGGGATTGAAAATGGCGTCGCCTCTATTCACCTCTCGCTCGCACACTGTCGCGATTTATACTCGCACCCGCCGGTAAAGACTGCAAAAAAATTACGGTGCGATATGCGTTTTTCATACGTTCTATAACTTCAGTCCAATTTGAAATCAATGACAACAAAATAATATAAACTACAAAAAAATTCGTAGTTTATTCATAATTATTGTTGATTTTATTGCCACAAAGCACGGTCCTGAGCCACCTGCATCCATCGACTTCCTGCATGTCTTACCAGGTCGTCATTCCATCTAGTGAGGGGACGCCCTACACTTCGTTCGCCGATACGAGGCCGCCACTCGAGAACCTTTTTTCCCCATCGGTTATCGAATCTTCGAGCTATATGCCAGCCCATTGCCACTTCAGCTTACTAATCCGTTGGGCTATGTCGGTCAATCTGGTTCTACTGCGGATATCCTCATTTCTAAGTTTATGACGCAGAGAAACCCCGAGCATAACCCTCTCCATAGCTCGCTGAGCGACCTTGAGCTTCCTCATACGGCCAGCAGTGAAGGTCCAGGTCTCAGTTCCATACACGCACTGGTTGTACAGTCTTTGAGACTTTATTAAAATAAAAATAATGATAAGATAAAATAAATGATCTTTAATGATTATCTTAAGTCTAAATTACGCCACATCAATAGATCCCACCCAGGCGAAGCCAAAGCGGGTCGCTAGTTATAAATGTTATTTTAAAATTAATGTACCTACTTGCGTATACAATTCTTTTCCAATTCCAATTAGTTTATTCATTCCAATTCCAAAAATTAATTCCAATTAACCCAATAACATAACGTTATAACGATATACCGCTATTAGCGGGTTTTCGATATTGGTACTGTGCATGTTGACGGTACGGGCTCGATGAGCCGCCATTTCTAATCCCATTATTTATCCGTACGGACTATATTACTATTAATTTCTATATTACTTCAAGTAACTTTATACCGTATTTGTTTTAACCTTACAAGGTACAAGTTCAATAATATTGCTGCATTTTATCAATGCAACATTTAATACTTATTAGACACATCGAAAACCGTTGAAGCGGGCTATCGCCGGACTGACCCGAGTAATACATAATTTCTATAAAAACTTTAAAAAATGCCGTCATAAGGTCTAAATTTGCGTAGCGCCCGCGACGGTTAAGACCGCTTAGAATCTTAAAATATTTAAAAAATATATTGATTTAAGTAATCAAAATAATGAGCAAGTAAATTACGAAAATTGATGTTATGAATGTATTTGAGTGATTCCCAAGCATATAGATTAAGTAATTTCGTTGTAATTTCAACTATAGTGATTTTTTAGAGGTGTTTTCGCAAATAATTATGATGGAGTCAAAATTATACAATCGTGTTTTTGAACAAGCAAAGTCAAGATAAAAACATAATATAACATAAACACTCACGCCTGTCACCCAGACACCACATTAATTTACCTATATCAAAATTCCAGTTTCGTTAGTCGTGTCATATGTCAAAAGTTAAGCTAGTCAACAGGCGATAACGAACATCGTCTCTCATAAGACCTAAGGTAACTGGAAATAATCTTAGTCTGTCCAGAAAATAAAATTCTATTGTTTCCTAAAACAAATGCATTTCTAATAATATATTCCAGGTGTTAATGTTATACATATAAATATATTTAAGAGTTGACTATTGAAATAAATGACATAAAGTGTGACCTTGTTCGGTATTGTTAAAATTAGTTCCTAAATTACCCACATAAACGCAGGATGACGTAACGGAAAGAAGTAGCAACCTTTTTTTACATGGGGATGCCTACGCATACCCGCATTTCGAAGGCAAGGATGCGTTATGTCGGGCTCGCACCGACTACAACCCCATGGTGTTACACGTTCGCCGCATATTGATACGGTTACGGAAACGCTTTCGCACACATCTGCGCCCCTCCTTGACCCCCCCCCCCCCATTCTCCTTCTCAGATTGAGCGTACCAGAATACTATATACCGCGGCCTCGAAATCCACCTGCGCAACGGACATCCTTCCCCAAAGCAGAGATGAGAGCAGTGCTTTACAATACCGAAACTCTTCCCTCAACGGCCCCACTACCACTGCATTAACGACGCGGCCCTGCCACAGTCGCGGAGGATAGAAGGAGTGGCGCATCGCCATACCAACACTACTCTTACCGCAGACCACAAACACAAATCCGAAAAGGGCGCGCCAAGCCCACTCGGAGTGGCCACCTCCGGATAGCTATGTGGTGATCAAGCCACGGCTACTTCTAAGCCCTCCCGCCGCTACAAGTCGGAAACCCGTTAAGTAAAAAATAAACAAAAAAATGTCGTTTTCCACATAAAATATTGCGGAAAGAAACTTGAAAGTTTAATATTATACCTCTGGTTTCTTACAAGGATCATCTAACCAAGGAGTGTACCAGCACCGATGATCATGGAGAATCCCTCACTGAGCATCCACGCAAGCCATCCTTCGATATCCATCCATACCACTCTTGTCTGAGAATGTCAGATGATATCTGTTCTCGGTTCCTCGGCAGCCTTAAAGGCAGGGACCTGTCCATCTTATTACTAGGCATAGACAACGGCGACTATCGGCGCCTCAATGTGTGCCTTTATAGTTCTTTCGGCGGTCCGGCAATGCAGAGACAGACCGATTCATCGACCACATCTATATAGCTACAGATTCTGTGCTAAAACAGATCCCATCCGCAGAAATCGTGCCCCTTGGCGATATCAAAGCCAACCACTATATATATACAACCGATCATACGAAGAGCTCTATTAAAGACTTTCGACTTTTGGCTTTCGCATATGTTTTGACACAACTGGTCACTTCACCGACGCGTGAATTCCAGATGTGGAGGATCATGTAGCTTCTCTGTTGGACCTTCTGCTGATATGACGGATGGCCATCAGGTCCCCGTGTTGACCCTCTTGACTCTTCGGACCACTCCCTGTTGATGCCTACTTCAGGACCGGTGCCACTCAAGAGCTAATTGCGGGCGCGAGCTATAGCTCGCTAGCTTGTGTGTCATCATAGGTCGGCGGATCAGGCGGAATGCACGTTTTTTGGATTTTACTCATGGGGTCGGATTCGCCTCTCACTGGATGATCCCAATACCGTCGCTGTATCTGCCATTACCGTGGTACGCCAAACGCAGACGTGTTACCAGGCACAGGCCGATGCATCGGCGGCCACAGTTTCCAGTATAAGTGCCGCCGCAAACAATCCGATTTAGGCAGCAGCCGCTTTTATGCAGCTGTTCCAGCAACTATCAAGTATAAGTTAGAGATACCTTAATGTGCAACTTAATCTTGATACCGAGATCACTGCTGTTCTAGGCCCATCGAAGCAAAAAGACTCAGGCTTGCTAGAGCCACTGATACTTCCTACGTCTTTGCTGACGTATTTTGCTGAAGATCTGTGCCACGGACACAGTAATAGGACTGACAGCCAGACAGCCAGACAGCCTTTACATATTACGCGATACATGGGGAAATGACCGTATCATCTGCATAGCAAATTATGCCAGCGCTCAGGTTAAGATCACCCCGCAACACCCAGTCATATCCGATGTTCCACAGCAGTGGCTCAAAATCGAACCTCGCGGAACTGCACGATACCTTCCTCCATTATATAAAACGCCTTTACGCCCAGGGTACGAAATAACCTTTCAGTAATGTAATACCTTACAATTTGGGAAGGATGCGCCTCCTTTCCAAATTGTCACAATCTCACTATGATTCCTTAGTGCCTCCCTTATGCACTCCCAGGGCAACAGGTTGGTGATGTCTAAGAAAGTCCCATAATAACAATTATAAGCCAGGGCTTGACAGCTATCCCACTTGATGGTAAGTGATGTAGCCAAAGATGGTAAAACACACTATGATTAATAAAAGCCTATTTATTAATTCTGGCCTTGAAAACACCCCCACATTGTAATTGGATGAAAAGGCAGATGCTGACAGATTATTCCAATACCGTCAACAGTACCATGCCCTTTCCACCTAGCATCTCATTCAAATGGGAATTAATATATTTAATTGTTCAATAGTTGACTTATTGCTAAGCCAAGTGAAAGTCTCTGGACAAATAATTCAACTATCAAAAACAATTTAAAGCCATTTTTGCTATTATCTCGTAAACTATGTGCAATGTAGGAAAGTGACAGTTAACACACATAGTTTTGTTGTAAAATTGTGTTGAGTTAAAAAAATGTAAAGCTTTAAGAGATAGAAGATAAAAAGTAGGAACTGTTTGGATATTGTGTTTTGGGTGTATTCAAATGAAAACACTGTTGTTACCTTGGTCTTTAGTCATTGGTTATATTTTAATAAGCATACATAAGTTTTCAAGAATTGTAATGATGCTAAATAGGACAATAAATATATTATTATTACAAAATGAACTGTCTTCATTATTAAATTAATAATAGCAATTATTAATTTAGACTTACTTTGTTTAAAAATGCAAACACAATATATGAGCAATAATAATAAAAAACATTCAATAAAAAAAAATCACGACAACTTCACAGACAAATGCTAAAGCAAAGGCTATGGCACCACTTTACAAAGATTTCCGCCAATTTAGATGCTGACGTATTTTTTTTCGTATAGATCTCTTCATGTAGAATGCTTTAAAACAAAAATCACATTGAGCAACCTCATAGTTTTCGAGAAAAAAAATCCTAGTTTTAAAAAAAAAAACATTTTTTTTACATAATCATATGTGATTTTACCACAAATAATGTACGAATTTCACTCCTAGGTCGTTCCATTTTACGATCAGATAAAGTGACAGCTAATTTTAATGATTTTTAGTTTATATATTACAAGTTTCTAACTTTAATTCATTTTTAAATAGCTGCTAATATATTAAACTCAATTATGAACTAAATAATAAAATAAATAAAATTAAAAATAATAAATATTTAATATTTAGACGGCTCCGTGGCTTAGCAATGAGTTGCAACGCTGCGGGCCGCGGGTTCGAATCTCGCACGGAACAAGTATTTGTATGGCCTACAAATAATTGTTGCAGGTCTGGATGTTTGTCCTTGTACAATTTATGTTTGTAAACTGCCTCTACAATACAGGAGAAATCCTAGTGGGGTAACGTTTTAAAAAAAAAAACCCTTTTGAGGAGTTATTAAAATGTATTTTATAGGTTTATAAAATTTAATAAATACTTTTAATACCATTTGATTTGTTTTTTCTTTTATGTTACCCTATTACATTATACACTACACCATCATAATATTCAAAAATAACACAACTCAACATAGAAGCAAGGAGAACTAAGAATGGAACTTGGGGACACCCCGACTCGGACAGGTTAGGTCAGAAGGGGATAGCGGGTCTAGTGAGCGAGCGAAGCGAGAGAACTAAGACCATGCCACCCCCTTCGTGTTAGGTTACTTTAAACCATTCAGGAAAATAGTCGATTACCCCTTATTACAATATTTAGATTTTACTATGACAATATATTTTACTTAAGATTAATTAAATTTTTTATTTGACTTAACCTTTGACATAAGCCTCGAAAATGTCCTTGTCCTCGGAGCTGGTTATACGATAGTATTCCAAAATTTTAGCATATTTTGAATTGATCTTGACTATTTGACTTTCAGAGTGTTTGACCTTGACCTTAAAAATGTCATTGACCTCATTATTGCTTGAAAATAAGTTTAGACCCTTCACATGATTTTTCCACAGAATCCCGAAAGAAACTTTTGGCAATTTTTTTCTCAGCACCTATGGTTTTGATCAATTTGCTGATTTCATAATTACACTAAATAGGGTCTATACTACCAAAAACTGCTTCCAAGTTAATTATTATTAACTTAAGTATTATCAAAAGTACTAAGAAATGGGAGTCTTCCAGAAGAGGGATTCAAAGTGCAGAAAAGCATAGATTTCGAGATAAAAATATTTGAAGTTATGTCTGCAAAATATATCATAATAAAGCGGAAGAGTTTTTTGTTTGTTGAAAACGCTAAAAACCAGTCAGATGCCAGATTCATGAGAAATGTAGCATTGCGCTAACCTCTCAGCTAGCCTTAAATATTGATTTTTGTTAAGCAAGTCAGATGAAAAAGCACTCCCGAAATATTTACTCGTATCTATTGACTGATCACATCGAGTTACCCAACTTTTGTATATTCACCCATATCTTAAAATTTAGAGGATTAAGATTGGGGCTGGAGGAGAAGCCGGTCTTCATGCTTGATAAGGTCGATAGTTTGGTGCTCAAACCAAGCTTGAGTGGTTTTAGCCTCATGAGTCGGTGCAGTATCTTGCTGAAATACTCAAGACCGCCCTTGGAAGAGCATCAGCGACAGATCTTTTATGATGCCATCTAAAACAGTCTCTTGATATACTTGGGCACTAGTTTTGACACCTTTTTTGCAGAATTGTACTTCAGTTGTTCATCTAAAATCAGTAGTGTCCGACCGAAGCAGGATTTTCAACCAAAACCGAAAACGAACCTTCGGTCTGGGTGTTAGTTTCGGCCGAAACCGAAACCTATTTAGACATGTTAATTTTTTTTATTGTATACTGAAAGATGGTATATTTTTTATACATATACAGATAGTTAAAGCATGTTAATGAAAAACAGTAATTGTAATAGTCATGTAGCAATATATTTATTTATTTTAAAGTAAATATCAACAATTTAACGTTCAGATATACTTTTTTAAGTTAATTTTGTAAAAAGTCCGTAAAAAGTTACTCGCTAATTGAGAACATTTTAATGTGTTCACAATATTGTTAATATTATTCAATGAGAGTGTTAATTTAATATATCACACTTACACAATTTAACATAATCCCAGAAAATATACAAAACCTGCTCAAAGTTCAAAAACTTTATCAAACTAAGTTTGTATAAAAAGGGTTATTATAATATTAAGGAATTCATGGATGATAATAAACCCTGGGAATGAGGTGATCGCTACCAAGCTATTTCTAATTTGTTTTGTGTTGTTATTTGTGTTAAATACACTGGCCTCCAAAAAAATCCACCCACCGTTAATTTTGAGTAACAAAGTTGTTATCTTAAGTATGCATTGACATATTTGTATGTTTTTGCTTATGCATTATAAATTAACATCTGAGTACCTACTTGACATTGTTTTAGAAGAATACAAGTGCTATTGTTGGTATTTGTAACATTTAAAGCGCACTGATAAAAATTGTCGACTTGTGCATAGAGTGCAAGGTTAGTTTATTTCAGACTTTTGACGCATAATATTCTTGGTTCTGTGAATCGTAGTGACTTAATCTTTTAATTCTTTGTTGGAGCAGATATATCGTTACTTTTAACCATAAAATATGGATACCACTGAAGCAGAAGCCGCTCAAGTGGTAGCTCTCGTTCGTGAAGGGCTAAGTCAGCGAAATGTGGCAAGGAGATTAAATTTGAGCCGATCAGCAGTGCGTAGAGTTTATAAACGATACTTAGAGACGGGAGAGTACCGCCGGAGACCAGGGTCTGGAAGAGGACGTCTCACAAACCCGACGGATGACCGTTTTATTGTCTTGACTTCTTTGCGAAATCGGCATATTTCTGCTGTTGATGTTCAGGGTAGGCTGAGGGAAACTCGTGGAGTGTCTGAAAGTGAGAATACGGTGAGAAGAAGACTTCGGGAGCAAAACCTGACACCACACAAGCCAGTGATGGGACCAAAACTCACTGCATCTCATCGGCAAGCAAGGTTAGAATTTGCTAGGCAACACGTGCAATGGAATCTTGGTCAATGGCAGACAGTTCTCTTCAGCAATGAAAGCCGAATGACCCTTGTATGCTCTGATGGACGTCGTAAGAGTCGTTCAGCAGATTTTTTGCCGAAACCAAAACTATTACCGAAACTAGATTTTTTGCCGAAACTTGCCGATACCGAATCTTCAGTTGGTCACTAAAAATCAGTTGTTCTTGTAATAGACATTTTCTTAATCTTTCAGTTATATCTTTTCTATGGCTTTGCAGAGGATACTTGTCAAACTTATTGTTCTTTAAATATTAGGTCTCAGCTTATCGCCTTTTTTGTATATAGGTACGACTGTATCTTTTTCCAATCAGCGGGTAAGCATCCATCATCCATGGATTTGTTCATAATGCTTGATATATATTCGGCAAGCAATGGTGAGCATCGCTTTAGTAATATGGATGGTATTCCATCAGGACCAGTAGCAGTAGCATCATCAAATCTTAACAAGGTCTTACAAATGATCTTGGCTGTAAATTTTACGTCATCAATTGAGTTTAATACTTTTGGCATATTTATGGAGGGCATTGGTCCATCTGGTTCTCTTACATAGCTGTTAATGAACTGATCTGCAAATAGCACCGCGATTTATTGTGGTTAATCTACAAGTTCTTGTGACTCGTTTTTAAGCATGTTAGGAATGGTGACTGTAGAGTTAAGTTGTTTCCTAATGTATACATAGAAAGCTTGTGGTCCAGAATCTATAACATTTGATTCAAAATGAGCTCTTCTATATTTTGACAATTTAATAATCTTATGCTTCATATTTCTATAATTTCGGTATCAATTTTCTGTTTTATTAATATTATATATATTCCATAATTCCTTTTACCGTTTTGTTAAATCCAAAATTTCCTTAGTTATTCATGGTTTCTTATTTGATTTAATTATTTTCTGTGATTTTTACACAATTTTCAAATGATGTATGTATTTGATTTTTAAAAGATAGCCACATCTCATCTACTTGGTTTTCAATTATGTTAAGATTTTCTGCTAATTCTTTGTTAATTTTGCTATAGTCAGCTTTATAAAAATCAAAAATCTTTTCCATTTTAGCCACTTTATTATTGCCTTATCATCAATATGACTGTTACACTTGAAACACTGCCATTTTGATTTATTTCTCCCAAATATAAGTATGGTTTAGGTAGTCTATTTTTTTATATATGGTAGCCCAGTATTGTTCATGGTCAATTTTAGACAGCTAAGAATCTCAGATTTTAAGAGAGTAGTAAAACAAAATAAAAAAAAGGAATCTATCAAATGTTAAACACTATTTTAACACAAGATTAACACAGTTAATAGCCACAATTTTACTATATTTATCAATTAATAATGTAGTATGTAAATCAATCTCCAAACACAACACAAATAGCACTTTGATTGAACACTATTTCCTAATGTTTTTATTTAATATGTACAGAGCAAGAAAAACACAAATTGTTTCAGTTACAATCTAAGTGATAATTGTGGCTGTGTTGCACCTGGGAAACAGCTTTAACAGCTTCCTTCGAACTTTTGGCGTACACCTTGTCATTCTGTTTGTTGGAAGTTCTTCAGTATTGAAAAAAGTTGTCTGTGAATAGAATGTTGCGATGCTGATTTTTTGCAAACCGCCATAGTAATGTGCAGGATCTTTGTACTCTCATTAGTTTTGAGTAGATTGTTTAGAAAATTTACTTTTTGTTCTCTAAGTATGTACAAGGTCTTCATTAAACACTGTTTTTATAGTCTTTCTGCTCAAACCCATTTGAATAGCCATCAACTTCTGTTTGCGGACAGGATTCCTAGCAATAGTGCTTTGATTACTTTGATCACTGCTGGAGTTCTTACGGAATGAGGACAACCACTTCTTTTCCTGTCATCGACACTCGAATCTTCATCGCAACTTTTGATGGTATGGTAGACAACCCTCAGTGTGATATTTAAGCTTTGAAGCAACTTGAATATCGTGGTTGGTGAGTGGTCGCAATGATATAATGCAATCACTGCTATACAATCGTCTAGAAGCATTCACTTAATTTTGGAAAATGAATAAAAGAATAATTTTTTTATGTCAATCTATTTGAAAATCATTCGGAAGACATTACAAGTAGAGTATAATGTATGTGACAGTATTAAAGGACCGACTAGGTAATGGCCAGATTACCACAATGAGGCGAAGATTTGCATCTATGTGACACAACTGAAGAAGTAATTTGTCATACATCATGAATCATTTAGACTAACTCGAACTAGCACAGCTGTCGGAAAATTGCTAAACATCAAAAGTTTTTATCATAACAAAGTTCATGAGATTGGCTACACTTTGTAAGCTGTCTCTTTACAGGGAGATGTCAAACGGTGTGTACATATTTGTCTTGAAATATTGTGATTTTGTCATAGATAAAATATGGACTGGAATAACGAAAAATTTTTGGAATTAAAAGAACATTATGACCACCAACCAGTTTTATGGAACCCCAAGAGCCAAATCACAAAATAATCATTTAAATTACTATGCATGGGTGAGGATTAAAAATATTTTAAGATGGCCATTTTACAGTGAAAGAATTAAAAGATAAAATAAAATCACTTATGGCTTATTGTATAAAATGTCATGTCTCTTCTTTATCTTTTTTTTTTATTCAAATAATAAAGATGCAATAAATAATTATTTTCCGTCATATAATACAGCACAACCGCATTGTCCATTGTCCTGCGTCTAGCTAAATTATAATGATATTATAAAACTACGACAATGTAGACAAACCAGTACAGTCCGTCGAAAATCAAACAAGAAGTTATATCGCGACAACGCAACACGGATCTTTGCGCGACAATGTGGCCGTAGTATAAAATAAAATGATGATTTCTGAGTGTAAAATTTACCTATTTTTTATATAAAATCATAGATAATCTCAGCTAGATTTTTTCACTCTGTGAGCTCAGCTCTCTGTTTATAGCGAGACGTCAAGAGGTTTGCACATATTTATCTTAAATATTATGTTATATGTTTCACAAAATGTTAACTAAATTAAGATGCAATAAATTTCTAAACATAATGATCATTAGCAAAAAAAAATTACATAAATAAATAATTAAAGCTTAACTTAAAAGACATTTACTCAAGTAATAATAGGGAATAATAAAATCTTGCAAGTAAATATATTCATTACCAAATAGTGTAATAAATTCAATATTTACCACATAAAGTCCATATTCCGGAATCCGAAGTATACAAATGCCTCCAGTGAAGATTTCTTATTATGTACATGTCCTTGGAATAATGTTATTATATTTCAAGCACCCAATCATTGAAAATAAGAAAAATTTAATCTCACCACTACATTTTCAGTCGGAACACAATTTTTAATATTTGAATTTTAGTCACATCGATAAATTTTAAAGGCGAAATAGTCCTAAGAAATTAAGCATTTATAACATTTATTTCGATCATTAATGTAAAATAAATCACTTTTAATGTCACAAACACTCCCCTGCGCCACCACAACTCATTTACATACCTAATTTTTAATTTTCGTTTTCGTGTGAAGTTTAGTACCACTCTATTGTAAAGGTAGATTTATTGGCACTGACAGAATGACAATGACATAAGCAGCATCAATGTAACCAGCCAAAAATTTGAATTCCTGCGGCAGATTTGCAATGAAATTGCTGAAAACTACCAACATTACTAAATATTTTTAACGACTAAACCTAAAAAAAATACACTTTTTACGATAATTTTATTATTAGAATCAAGTCAAATTAAATACAATAAAGGAGATATTCCAAAATGTGTCCCTTTAATTCCGTCGTCCATGGTGGCACAATTTTGGAAGCGTGGAGCAGACTCGACGACTTCTTGCCTCCTGAGCAAGCCGGTTTTCGAAAAGGCTTTAGCACCATAGACCACATACATACCCTTCGGCAAATTGTGGAGAAGACCGAAAAGTACAATCTGCCACTTTATCTTGCGTATGTGGGCTATGAGAAACTCTTTGATTCTGTCGAAATTTGGGCGGTGCTGCAGTTCCTTCAGCGATGCCAAGTTTACTGCTGGTATATCGAAGTGCTGAAGTACTTGTACAGTAGTGCTACGATGGCTATCCGAGTACAGGACCAGAGTACGAAACCTATCCAATTGCAAAGAAGTATAAGACAGGGTGACGTTATATCCCCGACACTCTTCACCGCTTCATTGGAAGACGTTTTCAAGCTTCTACACTGGAAAGGATACGGTATTAACATTAATGGCGAGTATATCACTCACCTTCAATTTGCCGAAGAAAGATTTCTTACTACTACACTGCAATAGTTTATAGAGTATTAATAAGCAAGCTAAAGAGCGCACGTATCGCTCATTCTCCATTATGTTAAGCGTCAACAGGTGATTTATAGATACCATAAAGCAACACGGGCCGCCGACGTATTGGACAGGAGTAGCCATACAGCTGGCGTTCCCCTGTGCCAAAGTATAAGTCCATATATAACACAGCAGCCCTATGTTTACAATAAAACTAGTTGCAACCGCACTGCTCACTAGACTAAATTTAGTTGCGCGACTGAATCGACAATATTTCTACAAAAATGCGGAATTATTCAGGTTTTTGCTGCTATAAGAGATCTGCCACGTCAAATTTACAAAACGACGGCGTTGCCTTTCATATGTAAGTAATTCTTAATGACATTAGTACTATTTATTTATTTTTAATCTTATTATTGTAATTCTTATTACAATAATAACGGTTCATATTTGCCATAGCAACGGTCGTGTTGTTTCGGATTTGTTTACCAACGCAGGCCGCTCGCACTCATACAATGTGCGGTTCGGTCGAGCGATTGATCCGAGTCAATACTCTGTATCCGAGTTATTGCTTCACCGAGCGATCGTTTTGATATACCAGTTTGTAAATAGTTATCGATAAAATGGCAGATATGATCCAAACAGCCATGTCTCTTGTGGTTATAATCATTTTGAGATTATGTTTTCTGATTTATTTGATAAAGTACATTTTTTGTGAGGCTAACAAAAAATGTACTTTATCCATATTTTTTGTGAGCCGAATTTTGATTAAAGAAAAAAAAATTTCGAAAGTCCTGAACAAATAAATTTTTTTGTTTCCTGTGTTGGATATTATTCACTTGTTAATATCATGGCATTTAAATTGTTAATTTATTTGAATTTAGCCAAAAACGAGCAACAACAAGAAATTGCTTACTTCATGTTTCATAGAAAAATAAAATGTGTCCACCCCAAATAGAATCCTTTTTTTTGTTTTTCACCGTTTGTGTGCTGTTTATCGGGACATCTTATTAATAACTCAAATGTATGGGAATAAAACTACTATAGCAATAGTAGATATAATAAGTTATTCAAAAAATGACAAAACTATGATTAAAAAAACCATAGACTTAGAATATACTGGCGTATAGACCAACATAGTATACAAGGGAGAAGAAAATTCCTTATGACAAAAATGCAAGATAGAAAAGGATACCAAATCTCATGACTCTGTAACCGATTTTGAATGACAGGTCGGCACGATTCGGCACGCAAGAAATAGCTCCTAAATATTTTGTAACTTTTCAAAGTGTAACAGTGGTTATTTTTAGTAAGTAACTTTTTTCCAAAATGGTTACTTGTTATGTGAGTGATTGTGGTGTTAATAATAGTAATAATCCTGATAATTGCACATTTCACGTAAATTCTCAAGACGTCGTCAATGTTATGAAGCGTTTATTTTGTTTGAAATTTATATTATATACTGTTTAAAATATAAAATGTTTTCAATTATTTTGTTAATTTTGATATTTTGCAAAGAAAAACTCACGTAGTTGATAATTTGCATGAATTTTGTAAATACATTTTATATAAAATATTTTACATGTACGCTAGGGATTGACTCAACTATATGAAAATTAATGTCGATATTTATCTTGAATGTTTATAATGAATCGATAGACTTGCCCACACAACAAGAAAATAAATCCTCTCTTTGCGTTCTAAAATGTAATTTTATTTTGCCGTTTGTCAAACAGATTCCCTCCGGATTCTATAATTAGAAAAAATGGTTAAGATTAATTGGACGGATTGTTTGGTATGTAAGGAAGAACTCAACAATTTACAGCAAACATTTTCTTGAGAAGTAAAAGTAAAAGAAGAATAAAAACAATTTTATTAAAAGGTGTCATTTCCACATTATCTGTAAGTAAGTAAAATATTGTTATAATAAGACTTCAAAAATTTAACTTTCAAAACTTTAGATAAATATAGAGACAGATTTTTATACATTATAAAACTGTAGTACATTAAAGATAAAAAAAAAATTGAGACTATCCTCTTTAAGCCATTATAAAACCAACTAAGTATCTATTTATCAACCAAAATAAATGTATAACCTTACTTAACCCACCGCACAACGTCACTGGCACACTAGTACAATATTCATAGCATCACGCTATTTTCCCCAAGGGGTTGAGCGGAGCTCGGAACTTCGGATTATATTTCCAAGTCACAATGATAAAACTTTTAGCGTAGTTAGGTATAGATATTTAGTAATGGTCTTGAAGCGCCACTAGGCGCCCGCGCATGAGACGCGATAGTATAAATTCTATAGTATTTGATACAATGCTCGATGCCCCATTCATGCTTGATGGCCGACTTATTTAACTGATTCCTACAAGTTTCCTTACTTAAATAATTAAGTTTACATTCATATTTAAGTTGAATGTTAAAATAAACTTCTAGAATGTATTTAATTATTAACTATTAAATGTTAAAATTTATCGACCAAATTGGCGATATATTGAAAATAGGCCAAATTAAGAGTACCCTTAACCGACGAGCGTGTATGCGTAGGTAAATGGATGTGGAGGAGGCGAGAGAGGTGTGTCAGGATCGTGCCAAATGGAAATCTATAGTCTCTGCCTACCCCTGTGGGTGACAGGCGTTCCCGGGAAACTGCCCACGGCAGTAAATATTCTTCTTCAAAGATCATAGCTCGAAAATACAACTTTCTGATCTGATTCTTGGGGAGTTTTTTAAGTTTATCGGTAAAATCACCTGGGATTTTATACATTTGAATTAAAATCCAACGAAAGACAAGTAGGTTCAGCTTATTCCCATTAACATGTTATATGAATATTTTTTAATTATTTTAGAACCATCATGGTAAATTCAATTAAATTTTGAAGTTATTCAATTTCGTGCACTTAACAAATTTTTTTAAATGTTTTTACCGCTTCCTTAACAATCATTTTTCGATAGTCCTTGTAAGTAAAATGTACATCACTAGCTAACGCACACAATGACAAATCAAAATTGGTCACGCGTTTTCGGGCTGTCAGGTCGTCTATACGCCAGTATATTCTAAGTCTATGAAAAAAACAAATGTTCCATTAATATTTCACGTGTGTTACGAAAAATTTGTTACATCCTAGATTTTTTTGGCAACATTACTACTTTCAATATGAAATGTCAGTGTCATGTCAGACAGACAGTTACTACGCTCTCACAGAATACCGGCGTAAAATAGCTGTGTTTCGTATGGTGAGTGTAAAGAACCCGAGACCCTTTTTACTGGAAAAGAGGTATTTTATCTTAGTCCTCACGGCTGACAACGCATCTGCATTTTAATTCGCAAACGAAGATAGATGTAGATGTCTATGGGCCACAGCAACCACTTACCATCAGGTGGACTGTGTGCTCGCTTGTCACGCTTATCCTATAAAAAAGGCCTCCCCAAGTTCTTCCCCAAAACAAGCGGTCCTGAGCCATTTGCATGCAACGCTTATCCGCAACTTTTATATGGTAAAGCTGACACTACGATTCTAGCATGTTTTTTCCAGCATTTTCAGATGCCACTAACACCGGTTGAAAGACAGAAGCTCTACCGAGAAAGGCTGAAAGAAAAAAAATCTAGAAAAGAAAAAATGCTGAGAGAACAAAACGAAATAGAAAGAAAATAGCAGAATATTCTTCGTCTGTGCAGGAAAATATTAGAAAGCAGTGGATAGAAAGAAAGAAGAAAGGCAAAGAAGGTTTATTTTGAGTAGGATATAATGTGTTCGAAAATTATATTTTGTTTGATTGTATTATTATTTTTCTAAGCATTTTCAAGTACAAATTTTGATCTCATTATTCGAATAATAAGTAATTAAGAAACAATGAATACTGTTATGCAGCTTTGTTTGTGAAGTTTTTGAATTTAAATAAATAAATTGGTCTATATAGTATTTTATTTGAAATTCCATTATAATAAATAGTCTCGTGTTTTTCTTATAGGACAGGGTGACAAACGAGCACACAGTCCACCTGATGGTAAGTGGTTGCTGTGACCCATAGACATCTACATCTATCCTCAATAAAGAATCAAAATGCAGATGCGTTGTCACCCATGAGGACTAAGATGGAATGCCTCTTTTCCAGTAAAAAGGGTCTCCGGTTCTCTACACTCGCCATACGAAACACAGCAGTGTTAAGCTACTATTTTACGTTGGTAAGGTTCTGTGAGAGCGTGGTCCTTCCCCGGTCGAGCCGACCCATTCGTGCTGCAGCTGTACAACGAATATATCTGCAGCATGGCTCTACCACGTATAAAAATCGTGTGAACTAATCTTAACAATATTTCCAGTATGTTATCTATTTCCATTGTGTTATTGTGCGTTACAAATTCCCGTGTGTGATGGTACATTTTCTGTGAGCCTCACCCATATATTGTGAGCTTTATTATAATATAGTTTAATTTTAAAATTGCATTAAATTACATATAATACAATACTAACGAGTATTAATAAATTATATTAAAATTACTAAGTATGAACTTCGACCATATTGTTTTTTAATTTATTTATTGCAGGTTTCCTAAAGATCAGAGTTTAAAGGATATATGAAAGTACTATTGTAATAACAGGCTTACTTGGCTTCCCACAAGAAACAGTGTCATTTGCTCAGATCATTTCCAGACCTCTGACTTTCAAGTGCTGTCGAACAATAGAAGGCGATTGGTCGAAGGCACCATGCCAACTTTAATACCACATTGTATTATTGTTCCGTAAGCTTTTTTACATCATGGAGGTGTCAAACTAGCGTACAATCAACCTGACGGTAAGTAAACTGTGGCCCATGGACATTTACGATTTCAAGGCCAACAAACTGCTACAGATTGTAAATGCGTCATCAACCCTGAGAACTAAGATGTAATTCCCCGTGCCATCCGTAAAATGTTGAATATGTAGTATAGTGTAGTATGTGGTTTGTCATAGTTGTGAGATGAAGTTCAGATTTCTCCACTTCAAAAAATGTACAATGTTAAATCTTTTAGAGATTTAACATTGTACATTTTCAAAAAAAAAAAAAATCTAGAGCCATCAATTTTCATTTGTTCTACCAGATGACAGAATATCATCATACGATACCATTATTGCCACTCTCACTATTCCTGATTCGTTGACATCTGCATGTACAACATCAACTCCTCTACGTGCGAGTTTCCTTTTAATAGTTTACTGTGGATAATATGTTTGATTAAAATAAATAGGTATATATTTATCAAATGGTAATTTCTACTATTTTATTATTGAGAGTAAGCTGCATAGAAAGATAATAACAGCATAATATAGCCATTTTATTTTTCAGGCTCAGTCAAGGAAACATCATAAAATTATAATTCGATTCCCACCATTGCACTTACACCAAGAAAAAGAAATATGCAGCTAAATCTCAAAGAAATAAGTTGCTGGGTTGAAAAAAAAACTTCAGAATCTGGAAGAAAAATCTTTGATAGATCAAGAAGGAGAAGGATAGATCAAGAAGGAAGGATGGTTTTTGCAAAAATTGGCGTTGAAGAAAAACAACTTATTAAGTAAGCGTCAACTTAAGAAAAAATGTAAAAGTGGGAAGCTCTCACGAGCTAAGTATTCACGACAATTGCGATGTTTTACTTTAACTCTCTATACTTATACAAGAATTTTTTTCTTAATGAAAAAAGCGAACCAACATAAATGTATTCGTATTTATACAACAAATCTATTAAAAAAAAGCGTGTTAATCAGTGAGAAATAAAACTATCACTGGTTTTTAATATTATATAAACATTAAGTTTATTAGTTAAATGATAGGTAATTATTTAAATTATTTAAAGTTAAAGTCCTATCTTTATTATAATATCCACCTTTTCATCGATAATGCGTATCGATAGTTGTTATAGGTTACAGCCATGGCTGTATGCAACTTGTCAATGTAGTTTCATCACTTCATTACACTGTTATGACACAGAATATATTATCTTTGTGTGTGTGAAATAGTTAATGTACTATTTTAATTGTTTTGCGTGAGTTTCATAGTGACAGATGATTATTTTAGTGTGGGAGTCAGAGAAAGTGTGAGTGGTGCAGATTTATCCTCGCAAAAAATGACAGGCATTTTGGTATCGGAAAATAACGCTATTGCTACTCCCCTCCTGTGTTGCTCTATGCAGAAAAATAATTAAAAATAGATATTTAAATGCTCAATTTAATCGAAAATCGATTTTATTGCACTCGTTTCAAATTGATTCGAAAATTGGTCTTTTTCTTTAAGTGAATAGTTTGAAGTTTGAACTGTCAAGTCAAGTTTCAAAATGAGAAGTCCCTCTGACTTAGAAGCATAAAACGTCTTATCGTCGTACTAAACGTACGTCAAGCTTATTCATTGTCGTTTTGCATCGTGCGTCGTGCATGACCTTGGTTGGACGTACGTTAAGATGGACCGTGTATAAGACGTTTTAGAAGACCTTTATTATTAAGTTGCGTTTAGAAATAAGAATTTCATTAGTGTATTCTTTAGGGTAATCGATTTATTGCCAGAAAATGTTTATTTCTTTTTTCCTTATGCAAATAATATATATTATTTCCAAATGAATATATCTTTCAAATGAAATAAGGAAATAGTTTTAATTAGAAGCTTTTTCATTTTATTTTTTGGATCCAAATAAATATGAAATCGATTGTATTAATACTGAGTTCTAGATTATAAAAAGAGCTAGTTTTTTGTATTTTACTTTAGATTTTTTGAAAGTAATAGTAATAGTAGCTAATTTTTTAAAGTATAAACCACAAACTAATAAGAAGTGCTGGTATAAACCAATTAGTTCACTTCAGGCCCAAAAATTCCCATTCTCCTTTTATTTATACATATGTATAGATAATATTGTGAATGACTACATTAAAACACTAATATCAATAAATCGCTGTGATTTTCAGTCTTTGAAATAGCATTTTAGTAGCAAATTACTATTTGCCGTCATTGTTTGATTTTAGAATAGATTAAAGCAGAATATATTAATTAAAAATATCTTGTAGTGTAGTACATTTTTATGGGCAATAATGTAGCCTTAAAATACTGAAAATAAATTAAATTTCCAAACCTGTACGTTACCTTTCCACTAACGAAAATTTAGTGATATATTACGGATCTTTAGTAATAGATTTATCTAGCGGAGTTCTTATAACCGGCTAACGGCTGTAAATTTTATGCAACAGCATCACTGCTAAACCATCAAGCCAAGGCAATCAGTCTGTACATTAATGCAGTTTTCGTTATAACTTGAACTCCACCCGTTCATAGCGAATGTTGCAATTTTATCACTTGAATAATGGTTTGAAGTGGATTTTATGTAGTAATATATTGGAAACGATGCAACAAGTGCAAGTGCTTCGGTGGTGATGTAAATTTCAGGCTTGTGGGCCTTGAGATATTATCGTCATGAACTGTTTTGGCGACAGCTTAATCCCGCTAGAACTTCGCAATGTGATGCATCAGCACATTGTGGAAAGTTTTCTGAACAAGATACAAATAAAACTAGGCTGTAAGACTTTTGCCTGCCTTAATTGGCGCACCCTAACAACATTTTTTAGTCATTGAATGCGTAAGCATCATAGACTTAGAATATACTTTCTAAGTCTATGGTAAGCATCATATTAGTCTGTGGTCATTGATATGCAACATAGACTTAGAATATTTCACCGCCTCCCTCCCCACCCCAGCCTACGAATTTGGAGTATATATATATATATAAAAAAACAGACAGACGTATTTCAAATAGCACAATCTCAAAAATATTAATTATTTAAACTGCACCAATGTAGTTTAGAAATAAAACATAGTTAAAGATCGCTCACCTTATAACGTCGATATTACTTCAAAACTTCAAATAATTATAATTGGCTACTTTTTTCAATATAAAAAACTGCACCTTGCTTGAATATAATTGCACCATCGTTAAAAATGCATAAAATGCAATGATAAGCACAAAACTTAATAAAACCAAATTTGTTAAGTGTCGAATGCACCCGCTCTTCCCCAGCCTACGAATTTGGAGTATATATAAAATAAAAATACTAATACTAATTTTGGTAAACAATTTTAAATGATTCTTTATTACATAATTAGCACACTACATTGATATTTCCGGGAGATCTACTGTATTAACAATAAAAATCAAAGTTAAAGTTTAAATTTCCGAAACCGCGCCAAAAACGCTAATTTTGTAAAGGCGCTGGTCATATATAATCCCAAAAGACTTAAAATGTGGTTACAATCAGCCCGAAGAGAACCAAAGAGCATTTTAGCTCATACCAATGTTTTCATGTGTGAAGATCTTTTATATAAAGTAATAACATCTTTAATGTCTAATCTCTTAATATGGCTTAATTTTACAGCATAAGTTGGAACCAGTTGTAACATTTGAAACCCTACAGAGTTTCCTATAGGGTTTCATATGTTCCTACTTCCTAAGGTCGGCCACATACATGCGGAATTCCGAATCGGAATATCGAAACGGAATCCCGAAACGGAATTCCGTGAACACATCACACACACGTTTATTTCCGTTCGGAATAACAAGGGTCAGTTGAGAGAGGTTAGCCATTGAGTCTAGACATTCTGCCAGCGAATAATGATGACGATTTTCTGATTGCGATTCCATTGTTTCTGTATCATTGTTACTGGGTGCATCCCCTTATCACCTTAAGCTTGCAATATAGTCAATATTATGTAAAAAGATCTATCTATCCAGAGATATGTCTTAAATATGGATGTCTGTAAACTCTTTCGACGAATTATTAAATAAAATAAGATGAAAGGTTACAAAAAGCTATACACCTATAAGATTAAATGTAAAAACATACATAAACACACCTACTCGCTTCGGTCGTGCGACGAACACTAAGCGCATTCCGTACGGAATTTACGTATGTGTGTTGCGACTCGTACAAAATCTATGGAAGACTTGCGTTCGGAGCGGCTTTTTTCCGTTCGGGATTCCGAACGCACAGGCGGTCATACGGAATCTCGAATCGGAGAAAATTCCGTACGGAAAAATACCGTACGTGTGTGGCGGGTCATAGATTTTATATGGACTTGCTGCGTTCGGAATCTCGAATCGGAATATCGAAACGGAATCCCGAAACGGAATTCCGTATGTATGAGGCCGGCCTAAGTTTATGTTTGAGTACCGTAAAGTAGGGATGGGCAAGGGAAAAAATATATCAAATCGATATTTTTAAACAGTATCGATATATATCGCGTGATAAATATCGATATATCTGCATCATTTGCATGGTGTAAGGATAAGGCCCAAAATGTAACATTACTGACGGTTGGACGACGAAAAAAAAACACGACAACCACAGATTTGTAGCTCCTTTTGTTGTTTCATGTTTTGCCCATTAATACAACATTTTAAAATATGTCGAAATTGATACGAATTCGATACTCTAAAATAAATATCGATATATCGCGTTTAAAATTATCGACGATATATATCGATATATTTAGAAGAAAATATCGATATTTCGATATTTTTTGCGCAAGCCTACCGTAAATAAAGTGGTTTCAGGTTTGCATTCAATTTAAGAGTATATTACCACGTTAGTTTCTCTATCTAGTCTGTGTATATTACCTACATTCATTTCACTTCAGTAATTTATTTGTATCTGCATCAAAGAGCGTAAAATATTATTTTGTATGTAAATTTGTTTAAAAATTCTATTTTATAATGTCTGAAGAATGGTTAAATTTCGTAAATGATCCTAGAACAACTTGCAAATATGGTGCAAAATGTTATCAGAAAAATCCAGAGCACCACAAAAATTATAAACATCCTCCACAAGAGTATCAAAAGAAAATTAAAAACATTAAACATAAAAATAAAGGTGTGCAACCTTACACCAAAACTAAAAAACACTCTGATAAAGATCCAACAAAAGAGTTGGTGTCTAGCCCAAGTCAAGACTTTTCAGTAAATAAACAAGATAAGAAAGATTATGACTCTGAAAAAGAATTTGGCAAGAAAAATAGCAGTTTAGTGACATTAGATGAAAATAGCCAGTATTATGATAAAACTGAAGACAATAAACTGTTTAAAGAATT
This sequence comes from Parnassius orleans, assembly GCA_029286625.1. Taxonomy (NCBI): domain Eukaryota; kingdom Metazoa; phylum Arthropoda; class Insecta; order Lepidoptera; family Papilionidae; genus Parnassius; species Parnassius orleans. The sequence continues at coordinate 869,072 of JAGSMP010000166.1, read as the reverse complement.
GTTCTTAGTTGAGATGCCTCCAGATTTCTTTCAATTTTACAAGTGCTTAAGTGAAGAATCATCAATAGAACAGACTTTGTCTAGTGTAAATTTACAGTTGATTGGTCCATATGACCTACTGTTGGGAAGGCTTCCAATGTTGGACAACAAAGACTTTTATCTAATCCACTGGAGATTTTTTTATGATCCTCCTGAATTTCAGGTAAATTGATGTCATTTTATTTTAAATATTATTGGAAGCAGATTTTAAGATTTATTATGTTTGTGAAGTGCCAGCACTGTCAAATTGTTCCTAACTACCAATTATAAAACATTGTAATATTTTATTTATAAAAACTCCAAGGTTTAATTATAACATCATCATCAGGACATACTTAGTTCACTATTGCCTGTAAGGATGATTTGCCATAGCTGACATGGTTAGCAAGTTAATTGGTAATCACAGTATGAATGTACGTGGTACAGCCATGCCGCAGCTATTAGTAGTATAGTTTTAGGACAAATGGGTCCACTCTCTCACAGAATACCAGCGTAAAATAGCTCTACACTCACCATACGATACTTAACTTAACGATACTTAACGCTGCTGTCTTTCGTATGGTAAGTGTAGAGAACCGGAGACCCTTTTTACTGGAAAAGAGGCATTGCATCTTAATCCTCATGGGTGACAACATATTTGGATTTTGATTCGTAATCGAAGATAGATGTAGATATCTATGGGCCACAGCAACCAGTTACCATCAGGTGGACTGTGTGCTTGTTTGTCACCCATCATACAAAAAACGCATAGTGTTTATCTAATGATTCTTTCTGTTACTAGTTAAATATTTTTATATGTGGAATAACGACGTTATGTATAGGAGCCTATAAAATTTTATATGCAGAAAGTTGTGGGTTTGAATCTGCCATTCGACTGCTGTGGTGAATCTCTCTAAACACAAGCATTTTAAGCTTACTTAGAGTGGTTGGCAGGCAGGAGTATTAGTAATGTTAATAGCGTTCATTGTATTTTTTTAAAAATGCTCTAAAGTGCACATAGGCTACCGCAGTCACAAAGGATTAGTGAGCCTACTTTTTAATCCACTTTTATTGGACGCGTTATAGCATCATCATCATCATCATCATGAGCCTGTTAATGTCTACTGCTAGTTAGGTCCTCTCCCTTTGTAAGGAGGATTTGCCTATGATAATTGCCTCAATCATCAAGGTTACCAGGCGGATTGACGATTGCAGTTCCAGACGTCTTGCACTGTTAATGCTCATGGCTGTTTTTCGGTCTGGATGATTTACGTCTACAGGAAGCCTGCTATTGCGATTATCTTATGCCACCACAATACGGCAATAATTGCATCATTAAATTCTTATTAAATTTAATTTAGTCGTTTTTTTAATGCAGTTTTCCCCGTAAATTGCTGTGAATAAAGATCTCTATTTAACAAGTCTCTGTGCGAAATAAACTTTTAATCCTCAAACACATAGGTTGTTGATAGTAACAAGCAGAATTAATGGAACCCACTACTATGAAATTTTTATTACTATGTTATAAAGATTTCAAATCCTTCTTTCTAGGCCGTTTTGAAAAAGAAAGGACAAAGCGGATTTCACATAGGTTATTTCAGAGATGACCCTAATGAGAAACCCGAGTTTATGGCAACCAATGACTGTTCTAAAGATTGTCACATACATCCTGTTGCTGATAATATATTTGGTGCTGTATAGTAAGTTTAGTAAACCATAGTTTTTGAAATTTGTTTTGTATTTTGAATTTTTTTTAAGATAAAAAGTCTCGTATCTCATATCTTAGTGTTCAGTTCGTAACAATCCGTTGCCAGATGTCGGCCACTCCTGTTGTCGTATTGCGAGTACCTAATATACCTATAATATCCTCATATTAAAAATCTTTTAATATGAACCAAAAAATAATAATTGTTTTTATTATTTTTTCCCATTTCAGTTGCTATTTACAAAATGAAAAGAAAACATCACCATTTATGTCAATGGCTTGTCAAAAATTAATGGATAAAGTGAAAAAATGGGCGAATGAACACAATTTTTCTTTAGATGAATACAATATAAAAAAGAGGGGGTCCCAGACAGTAGCTAAAACTTTACATGGTGCAGGAATTGTGGTACCTTACAACAAGAAAACCGAGTTGGGATACAGACCATTAGTTGAAAGCAATGGTAAGAAACAAGAGTGAACTTAAAGGAGCACACCTCGAAACCACTTTCCTCTTTTTTTTTTAATATCATTGTTAAATTTTTCTAGTAGTGTAGCTTATAATACTATTTCATGATATTGACACCTTTATCTTTATAATCAATCAATTAAATCCCCTCTGAATCCCCAAAAACCTGAAGCCATAATCTTTCCAGCCGATTGTGACACCTCGAACTTCTAGGCGGTGCTGCACCTTTTTTATGCCACTGCATGGACTCCTCTTTGGACTCAGGTTCATAGTGATGAACCTAAGTTTCATCCCCAGTTACAATTCGGTTCTTAATTGTGTCCCTGTTCTCACTATACATGTGAATTCCCTACCCGCTCCTATTTCTGAAGCGGTGTGAACATTCTTGGCACCCATCTTTCACTGACCTTAGACATGCCGGTCATGGAGAATGTTTAAAACGGTTGTAGATGATACTCCAGTCATTTCTGCCATCTGTTTTTTCTTCCGACAAGCATCTTCAAGAACAAGTTTTTCAACTTTTTCAACAATGTCGAGGAAGTTGCCTCAATCAGTCAGCCCAAGTGCTAATGGTCTTCAATTAAGTCTCTGCCTTGCTTGAAATGGCAGTGCCACTTATAAATCATCATTTTCCAAGTCCCCGTAAACAGACTACATCTCTTCCATGATTATATGTGGCGTTTTTCCTAGCTTAGTCAAGAATTTAATCATGGCACGAATTTAAATTTTCTCCATAGTCAGTGTTTACTTCCCGATTGACTTGTTTTTCCTGTGAAATCTCAAAGGTTATTGAACCGATCTGGCTGAAACTTGGTATTTATAGTTGTATCGAGTCACCAAGTAGTGACAGTTATAAAAATATCCCCCCTCCCCTCTCTATCCCCGCCATTCCGCGTACTTTTTGACCCGCCCGCGTATATCTTGTTTATAATACTTAATAATTTTATTGATTTGCAGCACCCATGCTCACACGAGTACTGAAGTGTTTGATGTACTTATGTCTCAGTTAACCCGGCTTACTTTCGCTCTAAATTAACACTACGAAGTTTAAATTGTTCTCATTTCGTAGTCTCAATTTCAATATCTTTTCATTGTGTGGTCTCAGTCCAATTTATATGTTTAAAAGTACATAAAGGAAATTATTTTCGTCTGGCATATCTCGAGAATCAATCATAATATTGACTTCAAATGTAACCTTGCAGTGGTATGATTTGCTTGGAAAGGCCAGACATATTTAAATTATAAAGGTGCTAAACTAAATGATTATATCTGGATTGCGCAAGTAATGGTACTGGCATTTGTTATAAGTGTCAAATTGGATTTAACCGCGGTTAAATCCAAATATGCGGCAATAGTATTAAATAATACGTAGTTTCCTTTAATTACAGCTAATCTGAAAAAACTATTTGCAAAACTAGAGTCGTCTACATCAAAAAACGAAAAGGACGACATCCTGTCACAAATACAGCCAGTGATAACTTATGCCAGTATAGCCATGGACGAGTGTGATTTTGGGACTGGTTTGGAAATTGGAATTGATTTGTTTTGCTCTGGGTTAAAAGAACTGGAAGCGAATGCAGTTGCTAGTTTGACTTCTGCGTATTCTTTACTCAACAGAGATGCTTTTGGAAAAATTGCCCAGGTAATTTCTTATCTTACTAAAATTATCTCGGCAAAAAATAAAAAATTGATAATAGAAAAACTGAAAGTTCTCATAATATTTAGACAGCGGAGTAACCAGGATTTAAAAATGATTATTTGTTAGCATTAAAGATTGATGATTATGTACAAACATATTTTCATATACTCTACTTAAAAAAGGAGAGAGGACTTCTAAAGAGGAGGTTCTCAATTCGATATTTTACACTATATATTCGCCGATGGTAAACAGATTTTACGTTCTAGTTGTCACCTTTAGCTTGTTATTGTTTAGTAAATTTTAAAGGGTCAAATAAATAAACTTAACAAACCCATATCGTCGATGAAGTGCCAATGATATGTTGCAAACTTGTAACATTCATTGCTATGCGGATGACAGCACTGGTGATGCTATATACACCGGTCGTGCCAATATTTCTCGGGAAAACGTCGCCGAGTACCGGAACAAACTTGTGTCAGAACTCGAGTCTTTGCTGAACTGAAGTCTCGGATTTGGGGCGACTAAATCTAGTCCAGTTTAATACTCAGAAGACACAAGTTTGCGCGTTTACCGCTAAAAGAACCCGTTTGTCGTATCTCCTCAGTTTCAAGGCACTCCCCTTGTTGCCTCAGCCAGCATCGGAATCCTCTGCGTCGACAAATCGAGTGACGTGCAGTTTCGTGGTCACTTAGAAGAGAAGGCCAAATTGGCCTCTAAAAAGCTTGGCGTGCTCAGCAGAGCGGGACAGTATTTCATGCCGGTACACCGCCTGCAACTTTATAAGGCGCAGGTTCGGCCTCACGCTCCCCAATGCCAGCTCCTTCCACTTGACCGCATTCAACGCAGAGCCAGAGCGGCTGGAATCATCAACGACGGAGTCCTTTCCGATCGGCTCGATTCGCTGTAGAATAGCTTACCACCGGCGATTTTTCCGGACCGATACGACTTAGGGACCTTCAAAAAAAGAGCTTACTCCTTTCTAAAAGGCCAGCAATGCACCTGCAATTCCCCTGGTGTTGCAGTTGTTCATGGGCAGAGGTAGTCACTTACCATCAGGTGAACCGTATGCTCGTTTGCCCCTCTCCTATAAAAAAATATCTCCGAAAAAAAAAACGATTGTTGGCATATTATTATAACATCCGGATTTTTTATTAATTGTTAAGTATTATTTATAGTTTTGCTTTTATTACTATTATTAAGACCTGTACGTAAATTTTTAGATTTTAGATTACATGTCAGTTAAGAAGTGTTGCTTTTAGTGCTGACAAATTTATTTTAAGTTTTGTAGTGGCAGGTATTTAATGTAAATAAAATTACTGTAAGGCAATGGTAATTATTTAATTAGAATAAACTATTTGACTTAATAAGTAATTAAACCGGTTAAGATTACTGGCTGCGATGCCTCCAGACTTTATTCTGATCCCAATTGAGATTATTCCAAAAATTATTAAAAATGACTTCACGAGATTGATTGCTTAATTTATTACACATTCTATTCAGGCTTTTTTAACAGAATACCGCTAGAGTCGTAGTTAGGAGATATTTCCATGAATCGTTATGGCTCAGCCACACTATGCTCCTCGCGCTGCCGCGATGTTGCCCTCTCTACCCACACACTGCTCTACTCGCGCAATTAATCGCGACGCTCCGCACTAGGTCGCTCGCGTTTGCAACACAATGGATGTTGAAACTGCGGCAGCGTGCGCGCTATATACATATTTATTATAGCTAATTATATCAATGTCATAAAAAATATACGTAGTCATCATCGCCAACAGAGATGGTGGATGACATCTATTCATCGCAATATAACGACGTTCGCCCGAGTATGTGGCCAGCCACTCGCGCTCATATTGCCAGTCCTTTGACTCGCGCCCTTAAAACCGTCATAACAGGGAGCGATGGGCATGACGAGGAGCATGACGTGCGGCATGACGAGTATTGTGGCCACACTACGTCTCTGCCTCCTTTCCTCGCTACTTCACATGCCACTCGACGAGTGTGTGGCCGGAGGGTTAGGAGTCTTTCTAATTATGGTTGGAAGTCAGGGAAAATATCTGCCGATGCGAAATTGATCTTTCAGTCTATTGGAATAAAAATGTTAGTTGGGAGTTATTGGCACATCATCGACGATATGTTAAAATCCATCAAGATGTTTATTAGGCTATAGAGCATGCCAAAGAAATAGACATACATACATACACTCGAAAAACATTACACTCTTTCTGGCAGTCAGGTACAAATAAAAACTACTATCTTCAAACAACTACTCAACTTCGAAAATTTGTGCGTGGTTTAAAACAAGTGAATGATCTGGAAAGTTTAAATCAATTGATATTTATCAGATAAGAATCAACCAATAAAATACAAATTAAATTATAAATATCATGCTTCACTACAATGCCATCTGGTGGAAGTGGTGAAGCAGAGCTGGAATGGTCATTTATAGTAGCTTAAACCTTATTCACTCTTTCTCTCGAAGACATCCACATTGTATTAGAAAGGGAAGTCAGATGCTGGCAAACATTTCAATCACAACGATTCGTCCAAACGCTTGGTATATGCACAACTAAAGGATGGAAATACGCCATGCGTCCTGTCATTCGATAATGGTAAGGGGTTGGAGAAATTAAATCTTTTAGTTCTTGCGCACATTCTCCAAAAGAGAACTGTTGCCTAATACCTTTGCTCGCTCACTAAGGCGCTTCGCAAACGTGAACACTTTTTGTTACCGATAAGGCACCATCACAGGAAAATGTAGTTGCTGTGTCCGGTAGCGGCAATCGGACACAGTCGCCGGTTGATACTTCTGGTCACTGGTAACAATTCGTTGCTTGTTTTCCGTCAGTTTCACGATGGATGTCGATGAAAAAACATTACTTTCGCTTGTTGTGTTGATTACACGTTGACGTAGTCGTCGACGCCGTAAATATTTACAGGCAAATCAACCACATCAATGTCAGCGCCGTACAATTGTAAGGAAATTTACTTTGTGTTGCTTGTGTCTTCAACTGACGACTTGTTACCTACACCGAACATTTTTGATTGGCGGTCGGTATGTGTCAAGTGGAAGCAACTGGACACAAAAGTGTCTACGTCTGCTCAAGGAATGGCTGATTTCATATTGATTACATGAAAATAAAATATTCACTGGTAGCTTGTATCCCACACCAGATACAAAAGTGTCTACTTTTGCGCAGCGCCTAATATTCCCTTTGGTATAATGTGTATCAAAGGAAATAATTGTAGAGATATCATCATCTGCTAGTTGTTAGCAGCACCAGCCCATACGTGATAACAGTACTGCACAGCCAACGTGTCTTGTGTTCTGTATTGGGATCTGAAAGTGTGCCGGGATGAAGCTTTGTCGCACTTTTCACAAGGGATCCCAGTCTCCTTTCAGCTGCTGCGCCTTAGACTGAACTGCTCCAAGATATGGTCTGTTGAGATCTCGACATGAAAGCGGTCACTCTTCCAAAAACACATTTTGAAAAATATGGGTATCACGTTTAGCTGTGAAACGTTTGTGTATTTATGACATTTATCTATATTAGAAGATTTGCATCGCCCGAGTTAGATACGGACTGCAATGATTCACAAGCTCATCATCGCGGCTTGTGCAATTCTACTTACCGCCGATGCACGACAGCCGTAAACAACCCACGCGCCGCGGACATAAATCTCGTCGTGAAATTTACTGTAGTATTATACTTACATTTCTTATATTGTACACATGTCGCAGTCCCGCTACCGCTGCGGGCGCGAGTAAATAGCTCCATGAGTTCATAGCCAAAAGGTCCCCAAATGAAATATCAGCGAAGTCTATACTGTTCGTCACTTAGGAGATCATTGCCCTATAGGTCATGAGGTGAAAATTCAGTATAACACTTCATAGCCTAACAGTATTAAAGTTATTAATATAGGCCGACAATGATCAGAATTAGTCTAACCACTTTTCTTGGGTAGGAGCTGCACGTTGGCAAGCTCCAGGACATTGGTACTATTCGAGTCTCCAAGAAGAATCAATACAAGTGTGTACTGGAGACAACTTGTATACAGAAGTCTTGAACGATGTGGCTGGTTTTCCATCACGTCTAGTGGACATCGTTTTAAGAATAATTTATTATATAGTTAATACAAACCTCTGGTATTGAGGAACCACATGAAGGTTTGCCGAGTGTTACAAATTTAAATATCTTTTTATTATAGTACTTACATATCACCATACACGCAATGTCACGCCTGTAATGTCGGAAGGGGTAGGCAGAGTCAGAGCTCTGCTGGGCACAGGCCTCCCCTCGTTTCTGAGGGGTTTTTTTTAGGGCAAGGAAATGTCCGCCTACTGTTAAATTTATAGCAGAGCAGTGAGCTACTCTATGTTTAGCCAAAAATATGGGTATTGAAAAGTCGTGAAAGAAGTGATAGTCCATCGCTTATATAATCACAAACCCAATATCCCAAAAGTCGCCTTTTACATGTTCGACAAGTAACGCAGATGGCACATTGTTTTTTGTTATAAGACCCACATAAACATGGACCTATAAATCCGAAACCAACATGGAACAGTTTAATTACAATCTGAGACATTTCTTTAAATTCAGAGGTGACAATGCACCTGTACTCAGCTTTTTTTTTCATTTGATTGCAGTTGTTGCTGGTAAAGGGTAGTGGCCATTTACCATTCACCCGATATTGTTAGACACTTAATGTTATGTAAAAAAATCTGGAACTTAAGAATACCATGGCCCTGCTACAATAATAGTGTCAGAATTCATGCTGTGTTGACCTATGCCGATGGCTTACTAGGATAGTTTTTATAAAGTTAAAGCAGCACTGATGAAGTGAAAACTTTACCAAAAGTATTGATATAATCCATTATAATAAATGCCATGGCAATTTTTGAAATTATGTCATGCTAGAATACTCATATATTATGTCCTGCATTCTGTTATCGACCATATACATATTTGTGTATCAGGAGTTTTATTTAGAGTGAATTTACATGAAAAGATCTAGATCTAATGTAATTCATAAAATTAACTTCTTATCAAGTTAATATTATGTGCCATTTCTTATGTGTATATATTTGTTTCAGGTCCACTTAAAACATCGGCGAAAAGGTTCAGATATGTCTATATTTTAATTGTTTATATGAAACAAATAGAACTAAGAACAGCATCATAATTTATAACATAAGTGCCTTGGTATAATGACGAAAAGTTGGACGCCTTATAGTACACTAAAATAAAAAATAAAAACTTGCATCAAAAATTCTTGTTTCGTGAATTAATCTTCGTATGAAAATAATAAAATACTGTTATTACTAATGTGTATGTTTTCATTCTTTAAATCATAACAATCAGAATTACCAAAAATAAACAAAAAAAAAATGTCGATGTCAATATGAGCAGTTCAAATATGTATTAAAACTTATTCTTTAGGTTTATCAGCATTACTTAAGCGAAGGAATATTGTAATAGGACAGTGGTCGCTACCATATACTTCGTTTCTGATAACACTATCACAAAGCGATGGGAGTAATCTTTGTGACATGATAAAGTAGTCCAAACGCCTGAAAAAAAATTTGTACTTTAATATTCAGTCTATTAAATTTAAGGTGAAAGCGCCAGGGTAGCCCGCGAAATTCAAATTTTCTTACGTTTTTTGCATGAATTTCGCGGGCCACCCTGGCGCTTTCACCTTAAAGAAGACAATTTATTTTTGTATGGAGAATGGGCCCATCAGAAATTGTGGCGTAAACTTAATAAAATACATGTCGATTTATTCCTTATAACCTATAGATTACAAAAGTAACATTAGTTTTGCCGTATCTAACGGGAATAATGAGAAATATATGATTTAGGCTTCGGTATAAATAAAAAAATGCCAGCAGTGACGCCATCTTTTTAATAAAATGTGTAAAAATATTGGGGAAAATAGTGCTTTTAATTACTTTGCCATGGCGCTAGTATCAACGTAAAAGCAAGCTACTGAAGACTTTTATACCCCTGGCTATACCTAATGTCCAAAGTATTATAGTATTTACAATAAAATAATAAGATTTTTTTTATTTATTGATTTAAATAATAAATGATATAAATGCCGGTAGTGTCGCCATCTCTTGAACAAAATGTGTAAAAACTGTGTAGTGGTCTTGTTGCATATGAGATGGCGCTAGTATCAACGTAAAAGAAAGCTATTGAGGACTTTCATACCCCTGTTCGACACGCATTTTTTTTCATATTACATTAGCCAGAAGACGAATATCAAAACATCTTTTTTCAGATTTCATGATTCTCCGGTTAGATTTTCATAAAATCTTTAGGCCGTTTACTATAATAAATTGGTATCTTTTTTTAACGTGTAATAAAATTAAGTTACGTTAAAATTTATAGTGGGCCCAAAAACGATTATCTCCTTTGATAAATTGACCGTGTAGTGGTGATTTAAGAATATCCACTACCCCATATCGCCCGTGGGTGCTAAAACAGAGGGACACAAACCAGATGGGCAGCAGCGTCTTCTCGTCGTAATATATATAGCTCTTTTGTATATAGCTCTCTTAGCGTGACGGTCACGCGAGTTCAGTGCTTTTTCCCGATTCCAAAAGTGCCAAACGTGTCTAAGAAGTTTTCACTTCAATAAACCGTGGTTGCCAGCCCGGCTGACAAGCGTGGCAACTATGGCAAATATCCGTCCCATGAGGACCCAAATGGGAGAGGCCTATGTTAAGCAGTGGACTTTTGAGATGGTGTAAAGTAAATTAAATTATTGATTTTATTCAAAACTTACCATCCAACGTTTTTAGCTCGGCAATTCATCATGTAAGTCCAGAATGTGTAAGCATTCGCTTTTTGCGGATACAATTGTCGATATGTATCAACGAAGCCCTCGCCGAGCAATTCTGTCATGCCCGCACGCTCCTCTACCGTAAAGCCAGCATTTTTTTTATTTGTTTTAGGGTTGGCTAGATCTAAAATTTAATTTGCTTTGGTAATTTAACTTTCATAAAAGTATAGTTATTAAGGTTGTCAAACAATACCACAGTAAAAATTTAATAACGCATTTTTTTTAAACCTAATAATCAACTTCATTGTATACAGGCTGATTGGAAGATGGGTGCAAAGCTGTAAGGGTAAGATAGTCTGGACCATTTAGTACCATTAAGGCCATAGTTATGTTAGACGAAGTCCAACAATTTTTTTTAACAATTTTTTTTGTTTTTGCTGATAAAACACAAAATTATACAGTAATTGCTAATAATTGCCAGTTTTATTGACAAATGTTTTTTTTAATTAAATTAATGTGTAAGCAAGCAATCTAACAGAGCATGGTCTAAGCATCTGTGTCATCAGACATTTTTTGTACAGACACTAAAGTTATAGATATAGATAATTATAGATAATTTTCAAAGATTTAAAGAAACAAGTTTTTGACGCTAAGTTAAAAAAACGTATGGTGCTTTTTTCAACCGACTTCAAAAAGGAGGAGGTACTCAATTCGACTGTATGTTTTTTTAATGTGTGTTACCTCAACCTTTTTCTTGGTGAACCGATTTCGATGATTCTTTTTTTATTTGAAAGCTGGTGCTTCTCATGTGGTCCCATATAAATTTGATCAAGATCTGATCAGTAGTTTTTGAGTTATCCTTAATAATTTATATTGAAGTCGGTTGCACAATTTTTTTAATTTTATCACTTGTTATTCAAATAATTTTGAAAACATGCTTGGTTATTACTCTTTCATTTGAGGTATCATTTACGCGGATATGTAACAAACTATTAAAATTGGGACCTAAAAACCAGATTGAGGGCGAAAATTTAATTTTTAAGCAGACTAATAAGACTACAAAAAACATACTTTTTGTGTTCGAAATGATATCCGAGTTACTTACTCAATTCTAAGAATTAGTGCACGTGCTAGAACGAAATTTACAGTATTCTCCAATCAAAGGCCGCCGTGAGTGGTGCGACGGCCATAAAACATCTTTCCAGGTAGCATTTTTATTTGTTTATAGGATAAGGATGACAAACAAGCACACAGTCCACCTGATGGTAAGTGGTTGCTGTGGCCCATAGATATCTACACCTATCTTCGATTACGAATCAAAATGCAGATGCGTTGTCACCCGTGAGGACTAAGATGGCTCGTTTCCAGCATAAAGGGTCTCCGGTTCTCTACACTCACCATACGAAACACAGCAGCGTTAAGCTTCTGTGAGAGCGTGGTCCTTCCCCAGTCGAGCCGACCCATTCGTGTTACAAGTATACTACTAATATAGCTGCAGTATGGCTCTACCACGTACAAAAGCATGTCCAATGAATAGAGAATAGGGATACATCGGTTTATTTCACAGCAAAGTCGAATTAGTTACTAAAGCACCAAGGTCGTGTTTCTTTAGTCAGGGTCTAACTATTAAGGGACTCGTCATTGTTTTATCTTATTTTGATTTAGTTAAGTAACAAGTGCCCTTGTGACTTGACGTTGTTTTCGTATTCGCGCTGATTCGCAATTAACCGTGTCCAGTTGTAGCCCTTAGTGCTCCTGCATGTGTTGATATCTTTTGTATTGGACAATTTTGTTTCACCGTGTTGTCATTTGCCCTAGATTTGCGCTCCTGCACGTGTTGATTCCTGAATATTGTGATTGTGTTAAGTTGACATTTAGTGCGCTCCTACGCCGTTTTTGAATTGTGAAGTGACTATGGCTACTTTTTCCAATGAAATATGCGGTGCGGATATCATCTTTATGTATGACAGAGTAGATGGCAATGGTTCTTTGGCGCGACGGACGTATCAAGAGCGCTATCCGAATCGCGGGGTACCGAATGTCAGAGTCTTTTACAACTCATTTCATCGGCTTGCTGAAGTTGGGCTATACCGCAAGGAACCTGGAGTCAACCCAGGTAGACAAAATCCTAGCGTCGAGGAAGACACTTTGGCAGCGTTCCCAGCGGATCCTCATACCAGCATCAGAGCAGTAGCTCGAAATCTTAACATTTCTCAATGGAAGGTGTTGAGTACAATGCACCATAATGATAAATATCTGTTTCATGGCACGGGTGTGCAAGATCTGGAAGAGCAAGATTATTGAAGATGGATGGTTTTTGAAATCAATTTTGTGGACAGACGAAAGCAAATTTTCTTGAGAAGGGATAACAAATTTTCACAACCTCCACCAATGTGCCGAAAAGGCAGCAATACACACTGGAAGAAACAAGTGGCGGCGCAGAGGAAATTATCTGTGAATGTGTGGACTGGAGTGATTGGCAGAACGTTGATTGGACCCCACTTCTTATCAGATACTTTAAATGGGAACAATTAATTGGAGTATCTACAAAATGATCTTCTAGTGCTTGTGGAGGAGTTCGGTGCTCCGATATTTAATACAGAACGAGAATTGATCTTTCAGCAAGACGGCTGTCCAGCGCATTGGACGTTAATTGTAAGAGAAACTCTTAAATTGCTTCCCACACAGCTGGATCGGTAGAGATGGGCCCATCCCCTGGCCCGACTTGACCTCGTTGGACTTTTTCGTGTGGGTTCGAGCCAAGGAACTAGTTTACACTAGTGTAGAAATAAACACGAAAGAAAATATAAAAGAAAAAAATTATTCAGAGTTTGAAACGATGAAGTTGGAGATGATGTTGAAAGTAACTACAACAGAAGTGAGACATCGGGCCCGTGCTTGTGTTAGGAATCGCGGCAATCATTTTGAGCATCAATCAATAAATAATTTGAATTAAAATGTTGTTTTATTAGAATGCATAGAAATTAAAATTTTATCCCTTAACCTGGTTTGTAGGTCCTAATTTTAATAATTTGTGACATATCCGCGTAAATGATACCTCAAATGAAAGAGTAGAAAAACCAAGCATGTTTTCAAAAAGGTTTGAACAAAAAAATCACCATCCGTACTTAGTGTCTAAAACCTGTTTCATTAAATCTTTGAAAACTTTCGTGAACTTAGCGTCTACAAAAAAATGTCTGATGACACATGCTTAGACCATGTTTTGTTAGATTGCTTACACATTACTTCAATAAAAAAAAAACAATAAAACTGGCAATTATTAGCAATTAACTGCAAAAGTTTGGGTTTTATCACCAAAAACAAAAAAAATCGTTAAAGAAAATAGCTGGACTTCGTCTAACATAACTATGGCCTAAATGGTCTAGACTACCTTCCCCTTACAGCTTCGCACACATCTTCCAATCATCTTGTATATAATACATCTGCATCTCCATTGACTCTATTCCAAATTGCAATGTTACTTGATGTTGTCACTTCATCTAGTAGGGAGCAGCCCAATATCAACCGCAGCCAAACACTTATCCACTATGCAATAGAACCACCCAGTAGTCGTTTTGTGAACACCTAATTAAAATTTATAATTTCAGAAAATCACCTTTAAATATTAAATTCTTTATTGCAATCTATGGGGAGAGGTATTTCTATGTTCAGCGATGGACTTTCGATAGGCTGTAACGATGATGACGATGATTGTCTATTGCAATAAACACTACCATTTTCATCACATATCTCGCATATCAGACGCTTTTTAGGGTCACCGGTCTATCAGCTCTTACTACCTAGTTTTGTTTTCAAAATTCTGTCATCAGATACATTTGATTGCTCGATAGCGCATGTACAAAACAAAGCGTTTAGGTACCTACGGGTTTGTTTTCTATGCCTGATTCACTTGTATGTAAAACGTCGCTTATTTTATGCTAATCGCCCACGCAGTATTATATATCAAACATTTATAAGAAACTTGAATATAATAAATTGAAGCAGTTATCAAGCTTGAATTAATTTTCTTCATTATCAAGGTTTTGCATATCGACTACTAGGGAAAAAAACTTACCTATTTCATTATGGGAAACGTTCATATCACCGCAAATAATAACAGGTTTTTTCATATCAAGTGACTTGACATATTTTCTGAATTCTTCATTCCATTTCAGTCTTTTAGGTAGGGTTATTAATTTACGACCAGCGTTAGGAACATATGTGCATACTAAATAGAACTGCTCGTATTCGGCAGTTATGATGCGACCTTCACTATCAAGTTCTTCGTTTTGCAAGCCGTACTGAACATTCATTGCCAGTTTAGTAGTGTATATTCCTACGCCAGCGTAGCCATCTTGATCACTACACAACCAATACGCGTGGTATCCAGGCACATTTGTAACTTCTTGCGGCAACTTCTCTTGGGAGCACTTTATCTCTTGCAGACAAAGAATATCCGGTTTTTCGTATTTCAAATAATTTAGACCCCCTTTACCTAACCACGCTCTTATGCCGTCTACATTCCAGCTGGCTATTTTGAAATTCCACTCTTTTCCTTGTGTTGTTTTTGATGCATTAGAGAAATCAATTTCTTCGTAGTTAGTGGAACATTTATTCTTAAGTGGTGCTTTCTTTTTGCCTTCATCATCAGCAGCTGAAAATGTAGTTGACTTATATTCTTTGCTAAAGTTCTAGACATGCTTATGCTTACAAAGAAGCATGTTAATTTTCTTTTCTGTAGCAAATATAGCTTAATGTTTTAATGTATTCATACTTCCAATGTACCTAGCATATGCATGCAAAACAAATCTGGACCGTAAAGTTCCAGATATTGTATTTCATAATGATTGCTTGTTTCATAATACATATTGCTTTATTTATAATGGCAAATAGCAGTCTATGACAATAATAAATGCACCTAAATCCTTCGATCCAAATGTGCCTTCAACTTATTAAATTGTGTTCCAATATTAGCAATTTATTTGTATTTAATATTATGTATTCTTCATATATACATACTTTTCACAATAAAATTAAATAGATTTATAAAAATTGATATGTACAATGTCTAGGTAAGTGAAAACAGACATGTATTACCCAAATAAACCGGATTGTTAAAGAGCCAACAAACTGAACACTATATAGACCAATAGAATAGATAAACATTCAAAAGATTCATTTAAAATAGGACATCTTTAAATGAATCTTTATGCCAATTTATGGAGAAAACCAGTGTATGAGATGATTTAAGTAAGAGGTTCTTTGTACATTAGCAAGTACTTTTAATTCCACTTAAGATTATGCTACAATATCTGTTCTCACTTTAAACAAATTCAATATAAAGAAAATAATGATACATCTTGTTAGGTGAGCTTTTGTATTACCTTCACTGGTTAGTAATAAAAATTATATAAATATATGATATGTCCATTAGTGCCGATAGATCACCATTTACATTACCATTCACTGTTTTAAGTTGAAAAATGTTACGCGCATGCAATGTAATATGTAGGAAAGTTATAAAATAAAATAAATCCAGCGAAGCTATTTAAAAACCGTTTATTTATCATAAAATAAAACACACATAATCATAATACGAAACAATTATCCAGAAGTCGAAACTTTAATTAACAAATTAGTTACCCTTCTCCTCGGCGGGCTTGCGCCGACGTTTGTTGGTTAGTTCGCCCGTGTCTTGTACTTCCTCTTCAGTCTCGATTGGTTTTGTTGGAGCATTCTTTTGACCCCTTTTACCTTTGGTAGGTTTTGCTTCAGGAGCTTTTTCTTCTAATCCTGTTTCTTCCTCTTCCTCATCTTTGGAATCTCCTATAAAATAATTAATGTTTTTATTTTTAACTTTGCATTATGATTTACGACGCGATTTAACGACTACATAGATTGGTAGTAGGACAGTAAACAAACATTTTTATTCTGCACGGTAAAAATATTTTTCCTGTTCTCTTTTGGTATTACAAACTGAAAATAAGAGATCATTTTAACCTGTTAAAATCAGGAAGTAAGAAGCTAGAAGCGAGTGTCTAAATTCGGAGTTCGGCAGCTTGTAACAAATAGGGCGGCGCGTCCGCTCTTGTTGACTGCCGATCGAATTGTTTCTCTGTAACGCTGTACGCTTCACAGAACCAGAACACTATCTACTCAAGTCCTACAATAAAGTATAAGACTAGGGTAGAGCAGCAGACTCTACACTTACTCTCTACATATAAAATTTTTCCTATATGCTACACTTATAAGACAAACAGATTTTTTATTTATTTTTAACTCTATTCTCTTCTCTCTCTTCTGACCTTATCATAATTGCCTAACTGGCAGGAAAATGTCTTATTACAAAGTTTCTTTTTACAATTTTTCCCTTATCATAGAGGCAGTCAATTAGTATTGTTAGACTTTTGCTAATGGTACACAGATGGTAGGTGTATGAAAGATTTGTTTATAAGCTATGCTGACAGCGTTTGTTGTTCTTCAGACAGGCAGCAGTGAAGTTTTGGTTTTCAGAAACCGGCTTGTTTGGGAGACTGGAAGTCTGCATACAGAATGATTTATAGATACAGATAGAGAATAGAATGTATTTATGTTCAAACATTAAGGCATTTTGTAATGGTGGAATTATGTTACTATATATATATATATATAAAACATAACATAACATAAACACTCACGCCTGTCACCCAGAGGGGTAGGCAGAGACTACGGACTTCCACTTGGCACGATCCTGGCACACCTCTCTCGCCTCCTTTACATCCATATATCTACGCATACACGCTCGTCGGTTAAGGGTACTCCTAATCTGGCCCATTTTCAATATATCGCCAATTTGGTCGATAAACCTTCGTCTAGGGCGTCCCTTTCCGACTCTGCCGTTCACTTCTGCAGCATAAATTTGCTTTGTCATTCTTTCTTCGTTCATTCTTTCTACATGACCAAACCACCGAAGCATTCCTTTCTTAATCCTGGTCACAACGTTATCTTGCAAACCACACTTTTCTCTTATCACACTATTTCTCACCCTGTCATTCAGATTCAGCCCTAGCATACTCCTTGATGACCGCATTTCTACAGCATTTATTCTACTCTCATGCTTCTTCTGCCAGACCCAACTTTCACTACCATACATTAAAGTAGGGACTAACACAGCATTGTGAATTGCCAAACGTGCCTTTTTTGACACATTCTGACTCTTCACAATAGCTTGTAGAGCCCCATTCACTCTATTTCCTGCGTTCACTCGTCGTTCTATATCCTTATCATATCTACCATCCCTGCTAAATAAACATCCCAAATATACAAACTCATCCACTTGCTCAATCAACTCCCCTTCTATTCTTATTTCACATAGCGTTTTACTTTCTTCTCTTTCAAAAACCATCACTTTCGTCTTACTTGCGTTCACTTTCATACCTCTTTCTTTTAATGTCCGGTCCATTAAAGTAACCATCATTTGCAACTCGGCCGCCGACGATGCAAATATGACTTGATCATCGGCGTACAAAAGGCATTTGACGGTTAACTCACCCATTCTCAACCCACATTCTTCAACTTTCAAAGTTTGCAAACAACTGTCCATAAATAGGTTAAACAGCCATGGGGAAGCTACACAGCCCTGTCTGACACCTTTTTGGATGCCAAACCAGTCCGAGTAGACCCCGTTGACGACCTGGTAAGACATGCAGGAAGTCGATGGATGCAGGTGGCTCAGGACCGTGCTTTGTGGCATTCCTTGGGGGAGGCCTATGTTCAGCAGTGGACTTGTGAAGGGCTGTAATGATGATATATATATACTTTTTTATGTGGATACTATAAAATTAATTGAGGTATCATTAGATCAGATAAATATGTTTTCTCTTCTTTTTCATCTATTGAAAGTCAGTGCTTGATGGTAAGCGGTGATGAAGCCCTAAATAGTAAATTGTACAGTCAGTAATACACATTCTTCTTCCTTTTAATGCGGCAATTCCGGCGGCGGTTTGCTGCTCCTGTATTATTGTTTAAATAATGGTTTGAAGTGGATTTTGATATGTAAAAGTGGTGCGATTTTGTGTATTAATTGTCTGCGCATGTGAACTACTAGTGGAAACGGTGAAACAAGTGCTCTGATGGTGATGTGATTCTCAAGATGTGTCTGTCTGCTGGCTCAAGTTGCCGTCAAAATCTCCCAAGGGCTGCACAATGTGACGCATCAACATATTGTGAAGCAGTGTACTATGAAGGATAATTATACATTGTAACTTCAGGCTCAGAATGGTTAGAACCCAGAGCCGTAAAACCAGTTAAATAAATAAAAAAATGATAATGTAATAGCGCCCTAAAACAAATTTTTACTTGTCAACATACCTTTACTCTTCTCCTCCTTCTTAGCACCTTTGCGTTTTTTGGCAGGCTGTGATTCTTCTTTTATTTCTTCATCTTTCTCCTCAGGGTCTTCCTTAGCTGAAACCTTTTTACCCTGATTTTTTCGACTTTTAGTTTCTTTCTTTTTGGGTTCTTCTTCAACCTTGTCTTCTTCTCCTTCTTCTTCTTCTTTCTGCTCTTGATTTTCAGATAATTCCTTATCTACATCTGGTGTTTTTTCTTTGTTTGCTTTAGTCTGTTTCTTTCTTCCTTTAGTTGCGGAGGGTTCTGGTTTTGCCTCATCTGGACCTTCAACATTTTCTTCCACTTCCAAATCATTACTGGCCTTTGCCTGTGCTTTTTTCCCTCTTCCTCTACCAGGTTTTAATTTATCTTCAGCAATATCTGGTTTTTTGACTGTATCACTTTCTTCACTATCCTGCTTAGTGTTTTTTCTTCCCCGCCCAGTTTCTTTAGTTTTAATTTCTAATCCACTAGATTTTTCTGCTGCTGTATCTTTTTTTGTTTGTTTTTTACGTCCCTTGCCTACTGAAGACCCCTGTGGTTCCTCTGTATGTCCATTTGTTTCTGTTTGATCATCATCCTGTTCAACTTCATCAGCTGGAGTGGGTTCCTCTTCAGCAGCTGAATTGTCACCATTAGATTGATCTTCATGTGTGGGTTCTTCTACATTCTTCTTTCTACTCTTTTTTGCTGGAGGACCCACTTCTTCTTTTGTGCCATTCACCTGTTTTTCGTCACTTGCCATTTTCTTGCCACGTTTTGACTTTTTTTCTGGTACTGCAGTTTTTTCTTCAACTTCCATTTCAGGTGTTTCTGGTTCTGTAGCTTGTTTACCTTTACGACCTTTTTTTGCTGGTGCGTTTTCAGTTACTTTTACATCTGCAACTTTCTGAAAGTAAAATTTCAAACATAAAACAATGGAACAACCACTGTTAAGGGTTTTAAAAATACTTAATTGAAGTTATATTTCACAAAATAATTTTATCTGATACAAATAATTTTCCTGAATATATAATCCTAATCATCACAGTAAATATGACAGACATGGAAAAATATATGAAATGAAATCAACCCATATTTATATTTGTACAAATACTTATGAGTTAAAATGTATAAACTATTTTCTATGTTCCATGCAAACATATTTTTTTTATTTGAAGTGAAGTCATATAAGAAGCATAATGACTCAAAAGTAACTTTTGTAAGCTTGTTATACTTGTAAATGTACAGCTTTTGTAGATTTTTTTTTTAAATTAAACTGAATATTTTTGGCAATGCAATTATTTCTAATAAAAAAATGTAAATGAATGTATACTAATTTTCAATTTTATTACTAAAATTTCAACTAGAGAAACCCGAACAGTTACAAGTCGTAGTGATCTTTGTAATCAGCTAGCGTCGTTTGACATTTAAATACAAGTTTTGCGACTCCTCTCTTACATTGTTTTTAACGGATATGAGTAATGCGCATAACAAATAACAATCTTTATAAAAATATAATATTGCTGTCTTTAAGTTGCATGCGCCACGCCATATTACATGAATATATCTTTATTATAGGTATATTTATTCCTGTAACTTTGGGTCGAGCACGAGGTAAGAGCGAGCCATTTACAATAATAATATTAAGTACACTTAATTTACCAATTACGTAGACGTATTTCCATACTGTATAAAAATACTAATTAAACTTAAATTTCTTTTTCCAATATTCAAATGATTAACTCAATAACAGTATGTACTACAAATATGTACCGGCTATGTTACGATTATGGATTATGAGATATTTGAAGTAAATGTTGCTTTGCTTACCTTTCCTTTTGCTGATCTTGTTGCCATTTTTAACAAACTTATTTAAGTATCGTTTAAATGTGGAATCACTTAATTTCAGCTGAAAAAACGACGCTAGTAATAGCGCGTCTTTGGGAAGGGGTGGCAAAGCAAACGAAGTTTCCGGTAAAATGACAATGACAAGCGTTGCTGATGGCGCCAATTTTTTTTCTATTTGTCCTTTTTCTTCAAGACCCTTTTCTGACGGAGCCAAACAAGTTGCGTTCATTTTAAATGAAGATTATTATATTTAGTACATTTTAAATGAAGAATAATCTTCATTTAAATTATATTTCTAATTCAATTTTAATATATTTAGTATTTAAACGATAATAAATCACATGTAAAATTGTACATTTTTGAGGATCAGCAGGGATCAGCCTAGCGCAATGTATAGATTAATGAATAAACAGTAACAGTACAGAGGCAATTACCAACTAGGATAGGTAATAGAGCCAGACTCAAGCTCAAGGATAAGGCCGGCCACATACATACGGAATTCCGTTTCGGGATTCCGTTTCGATATTCCGATTCGAGATTCCGAACGCAGCAAATTCATATAAAATCTATGACCCGCCACACACGTACGGTATTTTTCCGTACGGAATTTTCTCCGATTCGAGATTCCGTATGACCGCCTGCGCGTTCGGAATCCCGAACGGAAAAAAGCCGCTCCGAACGCAAGTCTTCCATAGATTTTGTACGAGTCGCAACACACATACGTAAATTCCGTACGGAACGCGCTCAGTGTTCGTCGCACGACCGAAGCGAGTAGATGTGTTTATGTATGTTTTTACATTTAATCTTATAGGTGTATAGCTTTTCGTAACCTTTCATCTTATTTTATTTAATAATTCGTCGAAAGAGTTTACAGACAGATCTTTTTACATAATATTGACTATATTGCAAGCTTAGGGTGATAAGGGGATGCACCCAGTAACAATGATACAGGAACAATGGAATCGCAATCAGAAAATCGTCGTCATTATTCGCTGGAAGAATGTCTAGACTCAATGGCTAACCTCTCTTAACTGACCCTTGTTATTCCGAACGGAAATAAACGTATGTGTGTGATGTGTTCACGGAATTCCGTTTCGATATTCCGATTCGGAATTCCGTATGTATGTGGCCGGCCTAAAGCAATGGTGCGAACAATTACAGGTTGTAAGGTATTCTGTCTCGGTCTCCAGACCTATGTAGTCTTTTTTGTTTAAAGTTGGCTGCAGGTGTCTATGGGCTACTGTAGCCACTTACCATCAGGTAAACTGTAACTTCGTTTGTTACTTCAATATTATATAAAAAAAGGAAGTTTCTTTATCATATTATGATGGACACCTACTTATCGTTATTATATCTAATATTTATTAATTATATCTATATCTCCAAACCTTCTTATTTTTTCACATTGAATATATTCATAACTAGCTGTTCCCCGTGACTTCGTCCGCGTGGAGTTTATTAGGATTGGATTTCATGGGCTTTAATTTTATTTGCGCAGAACCCTTATTCTTCTTCTAAAATAAAAGTAGCCTTAGTTTCTCCTTATAACGTCAGCTACCTGCCAATGAAAGTCCAGCCAAAATGGGTCCAGCCATTTCGGAGATTAGCCGGAACAAACAAACAGACAGACAAAAATTATAAAAATTGTTTTTTGTTATTAGTACCGTATGTACTTTCATATGCATTTAGTAAATGCTGTTATTTTAACATCACAAACAGACACTTCAATTTTATTTATTTGTATAGATACAATTTTACAATAATATTTTAAGTAAAATAATATAGACATCACACGTCAAACAAAATAATACATAATACGACTTAATTAGAATGACATTTGTCAAATAAATCAGCAAGTAGGATATTGGACGAATAGATATGGTCTTATTAACTTTTTTATTTAGTAGTGTACAAAAAGACCAAATATCGCCACTTGACCTTTCTATTTTCACGCATGAATTACACCCAACATCTTTGAATACATTTGTCTCTTTTTAACTTATTTTAAAATTGAGTTAAAAAAGTGAAATATATATATTGACTCCCTTTATGTAGAATTGTAGATTCCCTCTATGCATAATATGTATGTTATTACCATATGTGTAATAAATACTACTAGTGAGTCAACTCGGCAACTAGACGGAGCAACGATGGGGCGCGGTATGAAGGAGAGTGGAGTCCCCCCCCTACCAACGACGTCTGCGGTAGTACCGGTCGGCTTTGCTTGCGTACCGGTACGCCCGTTTGGGATTGTCGCGTACACGGAATCAGTTCACGCGTTTGGTGTTCACCCAGCAACACGATATTACTCGGTATTATTTTTATTATTTAATTAACTTGTTTGGGAAAAGATTGTATAACATCTTAAGTAAAATTGAATTCTTACTACCATGTGATGCTTTCCATCACAATTTTCAATTGAATTATATGTAAGGATGAGAATTCATTATATCATTAAATTTAACAAAAGGTAATTAAAAAACTAATATATTTATTACTAAATATTTGTCGGTTGCAAATCTGTAACGAGGCGGCGTGCGTTGAATAAACAGAACATCGTATAATTTTAACCTGTTTTATTTATTCTATTTAACCCCCTACCCAATATTTTAAGCGGAATACCTGAGATGCTTCTATATAGTTAAAATATAGTAAAATTTGGTAGTTACACCTACCTGCACAAGCACAAGTCTTTGTTTCCATCACGACAAATCAGGTGAAGCTGCGAGTCGCAACTAATTTTGTAAAGTCGTAATTACATTGTATCTTTTTATAGAAAAATAAATTATTACGAGGAATACAGATAAAATATAGTGTTATGATAATAATAGATAATAATTATCTAAGGAAATGCTCTTGTGACAACCCTTGCATAATTTTAGCGATGACAGCCTTGTAGGTATTTTGCCATATAGCAAAGGAGTTGACTCACTATTAGTATTTATTACACATATGTAATTACTCTGTCTTTTGAAGTTTAAATATCAATGTCAGTTGTCAGCTTAATTTTTGGCAGGAACTTGACCGCCGGTGGTTTACTGTTTTATCGTTTAAAATAATGGTTCAAAGTAGATTTTATTAGTGAAAGTGGTGCAATTTTATGTATTTCTGCGCATATGAGCTATTAGTGGAAACAATGTAGCAAATGCTTCGATGTTCATATAAATCTTAGTTTTTTTATCCGCTTAGGAGCCTGAAGATATTATTCTCATTGACTGTCCACTGGGTTAAACTGTCGTCAATATCTCCCAAGAACTTCGCAATGTGACGCATCAGCATATTGTGAAAAGTTTTGTGAATAAAATACAAATCACACCATGCTGTATGGTATAAGATCTTTGTCTGCCTAAATTGGCCTATCGTAACAACCAAAGAGAATATAATCACTACGTTTAGTATACCGCGTCGACAGAGTTTACGGTGTGTATAATATGTTGTCAGTTTGATAGATGACAATTTACCTTGCTACCCACTTGGATATTAGCAAATGGATTGGACCCATATGGACCCACATCACCAGACACCATACCCAGTGTTACCAGATACACAGTAATTACCGTCAATGCACGGTATTTTTTACCAAAACACGGTCTACGGTAGTGATCTATTACCGTATCATTTTCTACGGTATTTTTTAATATGAATTACCGTGTAAATAATATAAAAAATGCGTAATACAAAACGCATATTCTAATTATTCAAACATTTTATTGCTTGTCAGGTAAAACTTCCGGCAAAATGAAAAAGATTTTCTGGAAGTGGTTTTTTTCTTTTGTATAACTTAGATTAAAATTAGTAGTATATTAATGAATGAATGAAATTACATTTCTTTAAATATTTTTTTGCTGTTTACTGGTGCATAAAATATTATTTTTCTTTACAAAATCGTACAAAACGAGATCATAATGGGCAGCGATGAAAGTGACAGTGATAGTTATGAGACTGATACTTAAACTGGACAAACATCCTCCAAAATAACAAAAGCTGCACAAAAAGGTTAGCATCACAAACAAAAGTTCAAATATGAGTGGTTATATGTTATTTTATTAATTTTAAATAATTTTGATCGCCTCTTTCTTGGTACACACAGTTAAGTAATGTTTTCATTGTTCACAGATAGCTGAGATGAAAGACCAAAGTGTGGAAAATATTTTTAATTTTAAATTTATGGTGAACATTCTCTTCTTGTCCCTCTCCAATGCCGTATGTGAGTCATTTCAGTCAAGTAAATGACAACAAAACGAAGAAAAGAAATATACTGATTATGAAGACTATAAATGGAAACACTATGGCTAAGTAACCTACTCACAGAAATGGATATTGTGTTGATATTATACCATCGAAAGACATGATTACAAAAATGACTTCGTCAATTTATGACGAAGAATTGGAACTATTGGAAGAAAATTTATTTTTTATTAAAATAAATATCATAAAAACGTTGTATTTTGTTTTACATTGACTCGGTAATATACACTGTAATTTCAAAATAAATCTAAGATAGTTTGCAGTTTTCATCTTGTAACACTGACCACATCACATACATAGACTTAGAATATACTGGCGTATAGACCACCTGACAGCCCGAAAACGCGTGACCAATTTTGATTTGTCATTGTGTGCGTTAGCTAGTGATGTAAATTTTACTTAAAAGGACTATCGAAAATGATTGTTAAGGAAGCGGTAAAAAGATTATAAAAAATTGTTTAGTGCATGAAGTTGAATAACAAAAAATTTCAAAAATTAACTGAATTTTACCATGATAGTTCTAAAATAATTAAAAAATATTCATATAACATGTTCCTGGGAATAAGCTGAACTTACCTGCCTTTTGTTGGATTTTAATTCAAATGTATAAAATCCCAGATCAGAATGTTGTAATTTCGAGCTATGATCTTTGGAGAACAATATTTACTACCGTGGGCAGTTTCCCCGAAATTTCTTTTTTAATATATTGTTAATATAAATAGGTAGATATTTAACTAAGTATATACCTATTTATATTTTATATATTTTATAAAATGTTTTGATGGGGAAATAAAAAACGGGGACAAGGAGTACATAATGATTGTTTTATTTTTCATATAAGTATTACTTTTGATAATTACAAACATTTCACAATTAATAATTAAATACATTATAGAAGTTTATATTAACATTCGACTTAAATATGAATGTAAACTTAATAATTTAAGTATGGAATCTTGTAGGAATCAGTTAAATAAGATTGCTCTGTTTAAAGGCCAATATGTTTATGAGGCTTCATCATGCTTCATGTTTATATTCTTTCATCTGTCCCTGAAAAGTATAAAGTAATAATAAACTTATTATCATTTTAGTTGCATGAATTTTAAAAACATAGTGATCTTAACACAGTAAAGTGCACTAAGTGTCTGAGGATACAGATGCACTCTCTACGAGAGAATTATCTCTATTGAGAGAATACTCTCGTATTCTCTCAATCTCGGTATGTTAAGAAAATGGCCACTCATTCATGGACTGACCGCGGCAAGTGCAACTCAATTTCGCAGATCTATTGATCTGCGCAGCTATTACTTAACCACGAGTTCCTCTTCTCTACGACTAACGCTGTAGGGGATGAACAACGCTATTTAAGCCCTCGCGACAATATCGTCGGCCATTAAGCATGAATCGGGCATTGACCGTTGTGAGTATCAAATACTATGGAATTTATACTATTACGTCTCATGCGCGGTCGTCTAGTAGCGCTTGAGGAGCATTACTAAATATCTATACCTAACTACGCTAAAAGTTTTATCGTTATGATTCGGGAATATAATCCGAAGTTCCGAAGCTCCGCTCAACCTCTTGGGGAAAATAGCATGATGCTATGAATATTGTACTAGTGTCACCGTGAGGCTGTGCGGTTGGTTAAGCAAGGTTATACATTTATTTTGGTTGATAAATAGATACTTAGTTGGGTTCATAATGGCCTAAAGAGGATAATATCAAGATTTTTTTTGTCTTTAATGTACTACAGTTTTATAATGTATGAAAATCTGTCTCTATATTTATCTAAAGTTTTGAAAGTTATATTTTAAGTTTTATTATAACAATATTTTACTTACTGGTACAAATAATGTAGAAATGACTCCTTTTAATAGAATTGGGTTTATTCTACTTTTTCTTTTATACTTTTCAAGAATATGTTTGCTGCAAATTGTTGAGTTCTTCTTTGCATTCCAACCAACCCGTCCAATGAACCTTAACCACTTTTTCTAATTATAGAATCCGGAGGGAATCTGTTTGAAAAACGGCAAAATAAAATTACATTTTAGAATGCAAACCGAGGATTTATTTTCTTGTTGTGTAGGCAAGTCTATCGATTCATTATAAACATTCAAGATAAATATCGACATTAATTTTGATATAGTTGAGTCAATCCCTAGCGTACATGTAAAATATTTTGTATAAAAATGTATTTACCAAATTCATGCAAATTATCAACAACGTGACTTTTTTCTTTGCAAAATATCAAAATTAACAAAATAATTGAATATATCCTATATTTAAAACAGTATGTAACATAAATTTTAACTAAAATAAACGCGTCATAACATTGACGACGTCTTGAGAATTTACCTGTGATATGTGAAATTATCAGGATTATTTCTATTATTAGCAGCACAGTCACTCACGGAACAATTAACCATTTTGGAAAAAAGTTACTTACTAAAAATAACCACTATTATACTTTAAAAAATTACAAAATATCTCGGAGATATTTCTGGCGTGCCGAATTGTGCCGACCTGTCATTCAAAATCGGTTACAGAGTCATGAGATTTGGTATCCTTTTCTATCTTGCATTTTTGCCATAAGGAATTTTCTTCTCCCTTGCACACTATGTTGGTATATACGCTAGTATATTCTAAGTCTATGATCACATATTAGCGTAGATAGAATATTGACAAGTCTACGCATATTAGCATATTAGTGATTTAGCAATCATATTAGTCTGTGGCTCTGTGGTGATATAGTGACATTTATGGTCAGTAGGGCTAGAACCCAGAGCCATAAAGCTAGTTTAAAAAAAAAAAGTGACATTGACAAGATTGTGCTGTGCTACACTACACCCAGCGTGACCACTTTTAGTAGATTTCTACTTTTTTAGTAGATTTGAAGCAAATAAGACGATAAGCTAGTAGGATAAAATGTCTTAGTAGAATTTAGTAGAAATGAGAAACACGTCGGTATGTTTTGGTATTAATTCACTATCAAAGAATAATAGGCTTAAAACCAAGCATCCATGACCAAAAAGTTTTAATTTTACAGTTGACAACACACGAAAGTGATTAGGGATTCCTTATTATTGAATGAACTTTACAGTGGGCATAGTAAATTGAATTTAATTTTCTAATAGATAAAGACTGTTTTGTAAAATAGGTCTTTCAACTTAAATCATTTTTAAGTTGCTCCTATAATGTCAGACAACACAGTTTTATTAGTCGTTTTCGTTCATTTGTATTGTTTGCTTTCACGGAATCATACATTTATGTAATTTAAAATGAAAAGAAGATACGATCAAACTTATCGTGCGGAATGGGAGGAAAACCCATTATTTTCAAAGTGGCTTAAAAAATGTGATGAAAATAATGCTTATTGTAAAGCTTGCAATTCTAAAATTTTAGCAAGAATTGCGTCTATCAAAGAGCATAGTGCTTCAGCAAAACATTTAAAAATATGATTGGTTTTCTGGATCGTCTCAGGTACCTACTTTTTTTCACGTTTCTTTTAGAACGAACTGACGTAACGCGCGTTTTGTTTATTTTAAAGGGATGAATTTGCAAAAGCTCAATATGGTGATTATATTGCTCAAATATTTTTTAATATGAAACTGTTATTAAATGAATTGCTGCGTTACTTACCATAAATTGAAATATAAAATATAACACATTTTTCGCGATGTACCGTAAGATTTTACTATGTTTATAGGAACCACAGACAATATTATTTAAGAAACAAAACAAAACATATGTGTTGACCTAGAAGTGGGAATAATATCAATATTTAAATATTGTTATCACATCTAAATTGAGATTTTGTAAGTTACGCCTTTTGACACTCGGCTCATATCTGAGGTCATTGTCCGTTTTCTCAATCGATATGGCACATACTATAGATAGAATATTGACAAGTCTATGCATATTAGCATATTAGTGATTTAGCAATCATATTAGTCTGTGGCTCTGTGGTGATATAGTGACATTTATGGTCAGTAGGGCTAGAACCCAGAGCCATAAAGCTAGTTTAAAAAAAAAAAGTGACATTGACAAGATTGTGCTGTGCTACACTACACCCAGCGTGACCACTTTTAGTAGATTTCTACTTTTTAGTAGATTTGAAGCAAATAAGACGATAAGCTAGTAGGATAAAATGTCTTAGTAGAATTTAGTAGAAATGAGAAACACGTCGGTATGTTTTGGTATTAATTCACTATCAAAGAATAATAGGCTTAAAACCAAGCATCCATGGCCAAAAGTTTTAATTTTACAGTTGACAACACACGAAAGTGATTAGGGATTCCTTATTATTGAATGAACTTTACAGGGCATAGTAAATTGAATTTAATTTTCTAATAGATAAAGACTGTTTTTGTAAATAGGTCTTTCAACTTAAATCATTTTAAGTTGCTCCTATAATGTCAGACAACACAGTTTTATTAGTCGTTTTCGTTCATTTGTATTGTTTGCTTTCACGGAATCATACATTTATGTAATTTAAAATGAAAAGAAGATACGATCAAACTTATCGTGCGGAATGGGAGGAAACCCATTATTTTCAAAGTGGCTTAAAAATGTGATGAAAATAATGCTTATTGTAAAGCTTGCAATTCTAAAATTTTAGCAAGAATTGCGTCTATCAAAGAGCATAGTGCTTCAGCAAAACATTTAAAAATATGATTGGTTTTTCTGGATCGTCTCAGGTACCTACTTTTTTAATGTTTCTTTTAAAATATTATTAATTAGCAATTTAGCAATATTTGACATTATGCATGTAATTGCCTAGACATGTTGACATATCCGTACCGTAAGTTATTTATGCGTGCAAATAAAATTGATTACTTATTAATTACTCAATTGGTAGGGTCCTATTTTCTGTGCCAAGGACCACGGGTTCGATCCTCGCTCAATATAAACATTTGTGTACAACATGTTTGCATTAGTCTATGCGTTTAATTTTTCATGTAGTCAGTCACATTTATGCGCAGCAACGCAGTGTTTTGTATTTCAGTGTACTTAGTTGATTAAATAAGTAAAAAAATTGTTTTATATGACGGGTGGATCATACATTATTTTACAGATTGATAAATACTTCAAGAAGACATCACTTGACAGTGATGTAAAGAAGGCAGAAATGTGTATCGTTGCTTGTCTTGTAGAGCACAATGTACCTTTCCGGATAATGGACCACCTGAGTGAGATCATTAATCGAGTCTTTCACGATTCTGATGTGGCTAAAAAATTTTCTTGTAAAAGAACCAAGTCTGCTGCTATCGCTTACAATGTATTAGGAGAGCAATTTGAAACAAGAATGTACGAAGATTTAAAGTCCGGATCGTCCAAATTTTCAATTATAGTTGACGAAAGCACCGATGTCAGCACTACAAAGGTTTTAGCAATCGCCACAAAGTATTATTCCGAAAATGATTTACGCGTGAAAACTAGATTGTTAAGTATAATAGATATAGACGGTGAAACAGCACAAGACTTGTTAAAGGCACTCAAAACTGTATTTCAAGAACGTGGTCTTAAATGGAAGATATGATTGGCTTCGCAGCTGACACGACAAATGTTATGTTTGGCGAACATTCTGGAATTGTGACTAAAATGAAAGAACTAAATCCACACTGTGTATATGTTAAATGCGTGTGTCATTCCGTTGCGTTAGCTGTGAGCCATTCGTGTAAACTACTGCCACGAAAATTAGAGCAATTGGTCAAAGAAGTTTATAATTATTTTTCAAAGTAGTAAACGTCAGCGCGAGTTCACAGAATTCCAAGAGTTTACCGATACAGAACATTATAAGCTACTCAGACATTATGATATACGCTGGCTTTCCTTCACGGTTGTATTAATCGAATATTACAACAATGGTCAGCATTGAAATTATATTTTCAGGGACAGTATTTGGGAGATAGAAACTCTAATGCATCTGCGGAATTTCTTTATAATGCTTTCTTTATAATGAAACTATAAAACTATATTTCTATTTCCTTGATTATATATTACCGTTCACAAACAAATTCAACACGATTTTCCAAGGAGATTACCCTGTCGTGCATCGCTTGTACAATGACATGCGAGCCATGTTTGTCTCCATCTTGAGCTGTTATATGAAGAGCCAATATGTAAAAGCTACATCAGTGAAGAATATTGACCCCAATTCTTCCGTTAATTATTTACCCTTAAACAATTTGTATTTGGGTGTTAATTTTGCCAAACATTTAGAATCACATCGCAATCAAATACCCCCGCAACAGCTTCAAGATATTTTTAAAAGGTGCCAAGAATTCTTAAAATCTTTGTGTGTGCAGTTAAAAACAAGACTACCATTTGATGATGATATTTTTGAAATGATGTGCTTTTTAGATCCCCAAACTGCTGTACATGCTGAATTTACAAGTTTGTTTAATGTTACCTCAAAATTTCCAAACATTGTTTCCGAAAGTGACATTCAACTAATCGACAATGAATTCAGGGAACTTAAACTTAATATGGAAGTCGCAAACTTATTATGCAGTACTAGCAGCAGAGGCTGTTACTAATGTTGAAGAGTTTTGGGCGTCAGTAAGTAAATTACGTCATGCCGACAATAAAGCTCAATTTGGAAATATCAGTAAATTCGCAAAGCAAATGCTTTGTTTACCAGTATCGAACGCCAAATGTGAACGCATTTTCTCTGCTATAAATAGAATAAAAACAGAAGATCGTAACAGATTTAGTAATCTAAACGTTCGTGCAATTTTACACGCTAAGGAGGGTTAAAGGAATCGGGAAATTGTACAAAATTTGAACCTGGTACTTCGATGTTGGAAACAATGAAAATGAAAACAATTATATAAAATGTTAAAAATTCGATGACATTGACAATTAATACAAAATGTTAATCATAAATGATTGATTACATGTAAGGTTCATTAACAAATGTGTTTTATTTCGAATCAAAACATTACTCTAAAAATTAGTAGATTTTACAATGCGACCTAGTAGATTTCAGTAGATTTTAGCAGTGTCTTTGGTAGATTCCCTCATTTAAAAGTGGTCACGCTCTACACCACATCATTCTATATAGTTTGTGCACCACATCTTCAAACTTCAAATCGAAACAGATGTTTTCGCTGTAAAACTTTGGGTTTCAGAGTGGAATGGAGTTTTAATTACTACCCTGATCGTGGTTTTAAAGCGTAATTAAATGCTTACTTAATTTGTGAAAAATACCAATACATTATACAAATCTAAAATGGTAAGTATTATTTATTTGTAGGTTATCTTTTTGTCTAGAATTTTTGGTTTACCTATAATCATAAAATAATAAAGCATTATAACTTACCTTTAGTTGAATTTAATTCTTATTATACGTTACTATTATGTTTAAAAAAATTGAGTAATCTCTTGTTGCTTACCTAAGGTTTTCTTTATGATAATAATTCACACTCGTCCTATGAAGTACGATGAATATTTTTTTAAAAGGTAAAATGCATTATAGAAAATTAAAATAATATTTTATTTATACATTTTTATTATACTTTCTATATAATATTATTCTTACTAAAAATTTCAGACTCATATGGACCGAAAGGGTACTTTTAAAGTTGAATACTTGCAAGAGATTGAAAAAAATGTACAAAACCAGTGGGAGGAAGAAAAAATTTTTGAAATCGAGGCACCCACAGATGGGAAAAAACATGACAAGTTTTTGTGTACTTTCCCGTATC
The DNA here is from genome assembly GCA_029286625.1 of Parnassius orleans. Taxonomy (NCBI): domain Eukaryota; kingdom Metazoa; phylum Arthropoda; class Insecta; order Lepidoptera; family Papilionidae; genus Parnassius; species Parnassius orleans. The sequence continues at coordinate 836,298 of JAGSMP010000166.1, read as the reverse complement.
CATATATGAATGGACGTTTACATCTTGGACACACATTCTCTTTGTCCAAGTGTGAGGTAAGATTTACTCCTTTGTGTTGTCTCAGACCTAAAACAATTTACAGATACTTGGAAATGAGCACATGCAATGTAATATCTTCATTAAACACACTTAATGTGTTATTGAGGTATTAAATGTGCAGCAAATTTAACTTGGTATAGAAAATTCTTGAGCAATTTTTTATGCCTTTAGCAAATTTTGTATTATCAGAGTTAGAAAAGTATAGATATGCCCATAGTAATTTTGAATTTAAATTGTTTTCTGGAAATATGTTTAATGTGGGAATATATTGCATTGATCAATAATACTTTAAGGTGTTATTTAACTACACAAATACAATTTTTGTACTGGGCCCATGTCAATATTCCAAAGAACAATCTTTATTTTATTTTTTGATATTGACATGCAATTTAATGAACCACATACACATTTATAAGTGGGTTAAATTTAACTAATCTGCAATATTTTCAATGACTCTACTAAAAAAAGATGTTTTTTAACAATTTATATTGAAATCCCAAAAATACAAATTCTTATATGCGTACATCACGCATATAAGAATTTGTATTTAAATTATAATTAGTAAATTTAACCCACTTATAAATGTGTATGTGGTTCATTAAATTTTTCAAATAAAACAGAGTCATTATAAAACTTATATTACTTAAATGAGTTAGGTACATAACAATAATCTTCATCATCTGAAGCTGAACATAGGCCATCCCCAAGCAATGCCACAAAGGAAGGTCCTGAGTTGCATTCATCCATCGACTTTCTGCACTCACGCCCAACTGTTGGACACAGGTCTCTCATTTCTGAGAGGAATATGGTGCATTTATTCTGCCGCACTGCTACAGCGCACAGCACAGCTCCAAACTTCACATTTCCTCCAAATATTTTATTTCTCAAAGAAGCAGGTTTCCTCAAGATGGCTTGCTACACTGCCAAGCATGTTGCTATATGCCATCAACTGTGAAAATTATTTTTAACAATTTCATTGTTATGTTTTTTTTTTTTTTTTTATAGGATAGGGTGACAAACGAGCACACAGTCCACCTGATGGTAAGTGGTTGCTGTGACCCATAGACATCTACATCTATCTTCAATAAAGAATCAAAATGCAGATGCGTTGTCACCCGTGAGGACTAAGATGGAATGCCTCTTTTCCAGTAAAAAGGGTCTCCGGTTCTCTACACTCACCATACGAAACACAGCAGTGTTAAGCTGCTATTTTACGCTGGTATTCTGTGAGAGCGTGGTCCTTCCCCGGTCGAGCCGACCCATTCGTACTACAACTATACTACTAATATAGCTGCAGCATGGCTCTACCACGTATATGTTAATTAATATCTCAATAATATTGTTAATTATATAGGTTAAATATTATTAAATATTTCCTTTATGAAGGATTATTACTATACAGGATAATTTTTCAGAGTAGCCAAATTTTAAACTTAAGTTCAAATATATAAATAATGATATATCGTTTTGCAGTTTTTGAAAATACGAGTAAATAAGGCTTTTACTTTTTAAGAGGCGACAGAGGGAAACAAATCAGAAGATGGGCAGCAGCATCTTGTTAATAACGATTAAAAATAAAAAACTGCAGTTGCCAAGTGTGGCAACTATGGCAAATATCCCCCCTATGAGGCAATCTATAGGGCGAGGTCTATGTTCAACAGTGGACTCTAATAGGCTGTAACGATAACAGTATTATTATATAATTGCTGTATATGTATAGTTTATGTGTCCACCAATGACATCAATATAATATTATTTATCAGTCCTTGAATCTGGTAAAAGTTATTGTAATTTTAATTTGATTTTATCTAATTCTTTGCTATTGTAATAGCAAAAAAGATTTTATTTTGCTGTTATTAATTCAACTGGTATTATATTTCCTGCACTTGATGGACACTATAAATTTAAACATATTTATAAATACACCTGGACTTGAGTATGTATGAGTTTTAGATTAGTTGAGTATGTAGTTTACTAGGTAGGTACCAAATCACAAGACAAATCTAAATCCAAGTCAAGCATAGCTCAATAATGTTAGAATTTCCGCAATATAATTTAGCAAACAAAATATGCATTTTTTTTTTATAGGATAGGGTGACAAACGAGCACACAGTCCACCTGATGGTAAGTGGTTACTGTGTACCCATAGACATTTACATCTATCTTCAATAAAGAATCAAAATGCAGATGCGTTGTCACCCGTGAGGACTAAGATGGAATGCCTCTTTTCCAGTAAAAAGGGTCTCCGGTTCTCTACACTCACTCTACGAAACACAGCAGTGTTAAGCTGCTATTTTACTCTGGTATTCTGTGAGTGTGGTCCTTCCTCGTTCGAGCCGACCCATTCGTACTACAACTATACTATTAATATAGCTACAGCATGGCTCTACCACGTAAAAAAAATCGTCAAACACTGAAAAATACTATGCTTGAGCGGTTATGCGGCCCGCCCACACACTACCTTAGCCCAATATAACATGCAATTGATATATAATATGCTACTGTCTGCTTAGAATATGTTCAAAATGTGTGCGTGCTTGTTTATTTTGTATAAGTGCCTGTTCTAGGTTTATGATAATCTAAGTAAGATGTGGATGTATTATCGAAAGCTGTTTTTACCTTAAGATCAGTCACAATTAATTTTTTATTATAGTTTGCTACAAGATATTACAGACTTAAAGGAAAAATTGTACTATTTCCTTTTGGATTCCACTGTACTGGCATGCCTATAAAAGCATGTGCAGATAAGTTAAAAAGGGAAATGGCTGTTTATGGATGCCCACCGGTTTTTCCTGAAGACCAAGAGACAGTGGTAAAAGATGAAAGAGATATTGTTCCTAAAGATAAAAGTAAAGGCAAAAAAAGTAAAGCTGTGGCCAAGACAGGAGTTGCTAAGTTTCAATGGCAGATAATGCAAAGTTTAGAGATTCCAGAGGATGAAATAAAAGAATTTGCTAATGAAAGCTACTGGCTGGAGTACTTTCCACCGAGAGCTGTGACTGATTTAAAAAGAATGGGAATACATGTAAGTATAGCAATATTTTTCTTCATTATATATTAATTAGCTATGGCCATACGGAAGAAAAAAATTTATTAGTTGTCAGAATTGTAACTGTTCTGTAGTAGTAACTTGAAATGGTGGCTATGAGAAATGCAATAATGATCTTAAAGCTACTGGCTAATCATACTGCCAACAGATTTTAACCAGTATAACCATACTGCCAACTGTCGGAAGCCATAACAACAGCAGTTGCGATCTGAAGACTTGAAGGGGAATAGAATCAAAGACATCTGGTATTGCTGTTGCTATATGATGGATTACCAATCTGCTTGACAATTTTAGTGCTCATAGAAAATCCTTCTTGCAATGGGAGGGACCCATGTCCATTAGAAGGCTAAGCGCAGGTTGTTTCACGTCTACTTAACACAAGCGTATACGTCAATATGGCGCTAACTATCGTCAAACAAGAAAAAGAGTTATTTCACGAAATGTTGGCTACACATTCATTAAATAATAAAAATTATGATAATTATTGCTGTTGATTTGAAACAACCTGGCTTTAAAGGTCACCATGGCAGAATCAAGTATCATGATATTTATTGACACTTATCTACTAAGCGATTACATTTTAAGCATATACACTCTTGTTATAAGATTTTGAGGAATATGTTACAAGAAGAAATGTCATAATTCCCCAAACCCATCCCTGCTAATTTAGATCCCTGGAACAACCTCTTGGTCGCAGTAAGAGTTACCTAATCGGACAATTTATCCTAGGTAAACAAACATACTTGTCTACAAGTTTGATAGTAGTGTTTCCAAACATTACGTATACGTCATAGGTATGACATGTAATTATATTGTCATGATTTTTGTCTAGTCCGTGTTCAAATTAACCTCTTTAACACTTGAGATCATTGAGCATAGTGATAGTGTTAAGGTTCTCCAGTAATTCTGTCGTCGGCTAATCTAAGATCGAAAATCGAGTAATGTATGCGCCATTTATGTTGGTAGGCCAGTAGCTTGAATAAAGTTTGTTCTGTATCTGTAATTGGATAACTATTGTAGCCTTACTATGCAAACTTTAAATTACTTTAACATACCGACTGTATGTAAGGCTTTAGTAACATAGACCACATGTTTATGTTACTATAGCCTTTTGAGCATGACTTGCTTAACTCTGGATACAAGGTGGATGAAGCAATAAAATGAATATTTAACTAACCGCTATCTATTTTATAATATACACAAAGCTCTTACTATTCTGTTTCTCATTATTGTTGTCATTAATTAAATTACAAAATAAGACAAATACATTATGCATTCACAGGTAGATTGGCGAAGAAAGTTCATTACTACTGATGCAAATCCCTTCTATGATTCATTCGTGAGATGGCAATTTTTCCATCTAAAAGAACGCAAGAAGATAATGTATGGAAAACGCTACACAATATTCTCACCATTAGACAAGCAACCTTGTATGGACCATGACCGAAGCACTGGGGAAGGTGCAGGACCTCAAGAGTACACTTTAATAAAGCTTGAAGTTTTAAAGCCTTATCCAGAAGTATTGAAGTAAGCATAAAACATATTTAGAAAGTTCAATTTTTCTTTTGTTCTCTTTGTAAAATGGCCATACTTAGTGGTTGGTTACATGGTTAGGAACAGTAGAAACACAATTTGTTGGTTTTAGGATCTGAATGTGTTATAGTGTCTTCGACTTTATATTTGAGCTTACCTCTGATCTTATTGCATAACCATTGTATCGTATGAAGTAAATGTAAATAAGATTGAGGGTACTGAATTACCTGTTAAAAATATAACAAAAATAGTTTAATAACACAAATACATTTTATAGACAGTAAAAAATATAAGACATTATATTAAAGTAAAATAGTTGTAAATTAAATAAATAATTAAAAGGTACTATACGTCTTGTATTTTTTACTCTGTTGAAAGCCCTAGGTAATACTGAATATCGTCAGTGACGTAAGATAAAAGGAGAAAAGATGCAAAGCATACGGACACTCGCGCGCAGCGATAAAGATTAATTTAGCTTACGTGCGTGATTTATCACATTAATAATAATTATGTAGGCTATTAAAAGGTCGGCAAGTAGTCAAAATCAAAGAAATGCAACTTCTGTAGGTACTACTATTATTTGGCTGCCTCGTTGGTCTAGTGGTTGTAGTAGTGCGACTGCTGATCATGAGGTCCCGGGTTCGAATCCCAGGTCGGGCCAAAAAATCAATTATTTAGCTTTTCCATCATGAAACTCTCAGTAGCTGCCCGGAGTCAGGAAGCTGGCGGTGTTTCACCCCCGTGCCTCGGAAAGCACGTAAAGCCGTTGGTCCTGCGCCTGATCTCTCTCCGGTCGTGTCTGTTTACCGTCCCATCGGACTATAAGTGCGAGGGAATAGAGAGTGCACCTGTGCTTGCGCATACACTTGGGCACTAAAATCCTGTCCTGCGCCGATGGCTAGTCTCCGTTGAGGCTGGCCGCCGTGACCGAGATTCGGTCTGGAGGACATTATTACTATTATTTATTCTGTGACTCCGGTGTAATGTTGCATTTCAATGCACCTTTACAAATAATTATAATTCAGAAGTATCTACCCAAAATATAATAAAATATTTTATTTTTAAAATAAAATGTTTAATTTTACTAATTTAATTTATCTGTGTAACCTTACACAGGTTATTTTAAACCGCGCGCCCTTAAATCGCTGGTTGCCGATTTCTTAAACAGAAGTGCTCGGAATGATTCAAAGACGTGCACGAGTTCCCATTTGGCCAATTTCGTTTTTTTTTTATATGATAGGGTGACAAACGAGCACACAGTCCACCTTATGTCTATGGGTCACAGCAACCACTTACCATCGTAAGTGGTTGCTGTGACCCATAGACATCTACATCAATCCTTGATTACGAATAAAATGCAGATGCGTTGTGAGGACTAAGATGGAATGCCTCTTTTCCAGTAAAAAGGGTCTCCGGTTCTCTACACTTACCATACGAAACACAGCAGTGTTAAGCTGCTATTTTACGCTGGTATTCTGCGAGAGCGTGGTCCTTCCCCGGTCGAGCCAACCCATTCGTGCTACAACTATACTACTAATATAGCTGCAGCATGGCTCTACCACGTAAAAAGTTAAGTTTATTATACTTGAGACCGCTTGAAGTTCACAGCATGTGTGCACAAAATCTATTATAGTCTATGTGATCCACCAGCCACCTACTTATAGCCCAGATATCAGATATATATTATCTGTGCATATTATTTTTTTACGTATTTTTGTTTATTATTTTAATACATTAGATATAAGATAAATTATATTTTTGGCTGCTTTCCTTGATTCTGATTAATATTGATTGTTGTAGATCTTTTGAGGGAAAACCTGTTAGTTTTGTTGCTGCAACGCTAAGACCAGAAACCATGTATGGGCAGACTAATTGCTGGGTTCACCCTGATATTAAGTACATAGCTTTTGAGACAGTGAATAATGGCGTATTTATATGCACTAATCGTGCCGCCAGGAACATGTCGTACCAAGGTTTTACAGAAAAAGATGGAGACTTCAAAATAGAAAAGGAAATTTTAGGTCAAGATCTACTTGGTATTGCACTGAAATCGCCTTTGACATGTTACCCTAAAATATATTCTCTACCAATGTTAACTATAAAAGAAGATAAAGGCACAGGCATTGTAACTAGTGTTCCATCAGACTCTCCCGATGATTATGCAGCATTGGTAGATCTCCAGAAGAAACCAGCTTTCAGAGAGAAGTATGGCATTGAAGATGAAATGATACTTCCTTACAAACCTGTCCCTATTCTTGAAATCCCTGAATATGGTAACTTATCTGCTGTACATGTGTATGACAAACTGAAAATACAAAGTCAGAATGATAAGGAAAAACTAACCCAAGCGAAGGAGATGGTTTATCTTAAAGGTTTTTACGATGGAGTTCTTTTAGTTGGTGAATACAAGGGAAGTAAGATTCAGGATGTGAAAAAGAATTTACAAGCAAAACTGATAAAAGAAAATGGCGCAGTTATTTATTACGAACCAGAAAAGACGATAATATCAAGATCGGGCGATGAATGTGTTGTTGCTCTCTGTAACCAATGGTATCTTAACTATGGCGAGGAGAAGTGGAAAGCGCAGGCGGAAAAAGCTTTGGCAGCAATGAACACTTACCACGACGAGGTCAGGAAAAACTTCCAAGCCACTCTTAACTGGCTGCATGAGTATGCATGCTCAAGGACCTATGGTCTCGGTATGTTTAATGCCAATTTAACCTTGTTCTTGCATGTGTGTTATTTCTTCAGCACTGCTGTATATGGGCTCCATCCAAGAATGATACAGCTGGCAATTTCTTGTAAGTGAGAGTTTATTTAAAAAAAATCTTTCCCTGTACATTGAGGCGTGGTAGATCAGGTGACTTTATTTTTTTTTTATTAGCGAGCAAACCGAGTTCGATCCCAGCTGACACTGGTAAAATTGTTAGTTGCAATTTTAAGCGCTGATTTATAACGTGCTGGGGTGTAAAGAAAGACATCATGATGAAGCCGACATGTTATGTAAGACATTGTCAATATTTCGAGGACATACTGGCAGCGTGTCAGACTTCCCTTCTTTTGAGGCAAACCTTTTTTTTTAAAGATTTAATAAGGACGGCAAACGGGCACATCGTCCACCTTATGGTAAGTGGATGCTGTGGCCCATAGACATCTACATTTACCCTTAATTAAGAATCAAAATGCAGATGCGTTGTCATCCCTGAGGACTAAGATGGATTGCCTCGTTTCGAGTAAAAAGGGTCTCAGGTTCTCTAAACTTACCATACGAAACACAGAAACAGCACTATTAAGCTGCTATTTTACTCTGGTATTCTGTGAGAGCGTGGTCCTTGCCCGGTCGAGCCGACCCTTTCGTGCTTCATTCATAATATAGCTGCAGCGTGGCGCTACCACGTACGAAACCTCGCGGAAACGAGGTTCAGTTTGCTTTGCTGTATGTATTATAGGCTGCTACTGTACATTATGCTATAGAAATTGTGCAATGTTTGCATGATTAAATTTTGTTTATGAAGAAATATTTTAGTGTCTCAAATAGTATTTATGTACTTAATGATTAGTCTTCAAGATTTTTATGTCTTGATAATGTAGTTTAGCACAGTACGATTTTCACAGAATATCATTGGCTGCAATGAATCTATACATATAATAAATCTGTAGAAAAGTTGTGTCTGTAATTCTAATATATTCTTGAAAAAACAAGTCCAGGGGACTAATTAAAGGGTTCTGAAGCCAAATTAGTGGTTTTTAGAATTTTTGTCTGTCTGTCTGTGTATTCCGGATTCACGCAAAAACTACTGGACCGATTTACATGAAATTTTGTATGTAGGTAGTTAGTAACCCGGGACAACTTATAGGCTACTTTTTATCCGATTACGGAACTTCGAAAAAAGAAGGTTAAGTATTTTCCTTACATTAGATGTTAATTTAAAAATAAAGATTAAAATATAGTTATAGCCTTGGTAAAATAATTTGAAACTATACTGATTTATTATCAAAACAGCGCCATCTGTCATCAAATGGAAAAGTAGTATATTTTGTCTTCAGTTACATAGTTATAAAGTAAATAATATAAATAACTTACAAAAATTTAAATAATTAGATTTTTAAAATTATTTAAAAATTCTAACGTTTATTTTTTTAGCATTTTTGTTATTTTATTTTAAAAGTGTAATAATTTCAATAGATAAAAATGACGTATATCAAAAATATGATAATTGATAAGGTTTTTCTTAGAGTATTTATAATAGCTTCCTTATTCAACACTTAGAGATTTTTATATTGTTCGATTCTATCGCTGATATTACTAGATAGTATAGTTTTGGCTTTCATTATTTCATCTAACAATAGCGACATTTACTTACTTCTAAATATGTAATTAAAATGGTTAGTCATGATAAAATTAAATAATAGAATGCTACTGAATATACGATGTAAATAATTGAAAATTCGTTCGTGGCATCGTTGGATGTGTAATTACTAGGTAGGTAGATGTGGTCAACAATCATGCAAAAGCTTAGTTTCAGTTTTTATGAATTGTATTTAAACAAATACGAGGGTTGTAGTTCGCCATGAGATTTCATCATGGCACGGGAGCAAAACGTGTACGATTCCCTCGAGGATGAATCTGTTGATTGATTGTGCTGCTATTTTTACTTTTCATGGGGCATATATGCAGTTTATATTTCATTCATATTTTCGGTATGTTCTTTTGTTTTTACTCTACCGTAAATATTAAGGGTTGCAAGATGAGTAGAACTCATTATCGTCAGCCTATCAAAGTCCACTAAAATTAACATAGGCCTCCATAAATTGTCAAGTGGTTGGATATTTTACAGAAGTTACGCTTGGTAGGCGGGCGGCCACCGCAGCTATTATTATTTTGATCTGTTGTCAGGAAGATATTATGCTGCCCATCTCCTGTTTATTTTCCTATGTCGCCCTTACGATGGGACGGTATGAGGTAGATTCTCTTTCACCGCCACAACAAGGCGAACATTTTTCTACTCCTGTTCATGAGTTTAGTGCTCCCACGTTCACTGTGAATAAAATTTATAAGGAATAAAACAAATTTTAAGGATTTTTTGCGTTTAATTTTAACTTTTAATGATTTTGGGCACTTTACAGCACCGATAGTAACGGGAGGACTGAGGGGTTAGACCACCTGATGTCATAGTAAGAATATAATAGAATGGATGCAGTAGTATTAAAGTTGGTAAAAATTACTGCAGTAGTATGCTTGGGTTTGAATTTAATTTTATTAAGTATGGGGTACTTAGCAGATGGTAGCACTCAGCCATCTTCCCTATTTAAATTAGGATGTTTTTGAATTTCAATAGCCTCGCGAATCATCATTGGTAGGAATCGGTGTTCTAATGCAAAAATTTGTTGTCTATCAGATCCGATATAATGGTTGGGACGATACTAAACATATCACTGACGTATGACATGACATACTTTAGTCTTCTCGGAGCGTCGGTGCTTCACATTAACCATATGTTCCTTTACGCGGGTTTTTATGGAACTTTCATCCAAAAATGCGTAAAAACCCCCTAGTAAAAAGTTAAAATTAAACGTGATAAAATCCGTGACATTAGTTTTATTCCATGTGTAGTATGTACATTATTATTGAACTGAATTTATGAAATTTTGAAGTCTACTGAATGTAAAAAAATATCTACTACTTTTTATGGTACTAATCTACGAGTATATTAAATAGGACCAATGATATGAATTAAATATTTCAAATAAACATTATACCGTAAATTGATAGAAGACCATGAAATTCGTTTTATGGTCTTCTATCAATTTTAAATTAGAAAAAAAAATTAGACATTATTTTGTTAAAACTAAATTGACTTTAATTATGAATGAATGTAAAGAGTAAAATGTAAATAATAATAATACATTTTGATTCCAAGACAATTTACCTTTCTTCTGGATACATCGGAAGACACGCCCGATATAAAAAATAGTAGGTGTTTCTAGACATATACATATATGCACGTGTTCCTGTAGCTATTATATCTGTGCCAAATACAAATCATCTACGTCTAATAGTCTTTTAGAATTCAAAAAAAATCTTTGACAGACATAGAGACACAGACACAGGTGACTCTAAAAGTAATCGAATTTTGCTAAATTTGGCACGGAATAGAATTTAATGATGTTTCTAAATTCAAGTTCACGCGAGCGAAGCCGCGGGTAAAATGCTAGTGATAAAATAAATGAATAAATTATGAATTCATTTTAGTACTGCTAAACTCTGTTCGGTGAGAGTTGAAAAAAAAGCAGTGCTTCTTAACTCATTACAAATTGCAGCCCGCTTATTACTTTTGCTGATAGATAAAAAAACCGCCTCGCTGCGAGCCTCATAATCGTAACACAAAACTAGGCTTGCGGCGATAAGACGCCTGTAGCAAAGATTGCGAAACTTAAACGACATTCACTATTGCGAGATGTTCTCATAATATTTATCTACTCTCGCCGAAGAGACTACTTTTAGGCACTATTTTTTTTAACATCACTGAAATATTTTTGGTTGTTTTCAGGAACAAAATTACCTTGGGACCCTCAATGGGTGATAGAATCTCTATCAGATTCCACCATTTACAATGCATACTACACGGTTGCTCATTTCCTGCAAGGTGGAACTTTCCGAGGTACCAGCGATAACGCTCTGAAAATTAAACCAGAAGATATGACTCCAGAAGTTTGGGATTATATATTTTTCAAAGATGCTCCTCTGCCAAATAATTCGAACATCTCCAAAGAATCTTTAAATTTAATGAAGAAGTCCTTCCAGTTTTGGTAAGAACTTAAAAAAATATTAAATTTGATGATAGAAATTGTCTAAGTGAAGTTTGAAGTATCACAAAATCTCTTTTTTCTTGTTTCCTTTATTGATTGCTCAGCCTCAGAATGTGTTAGATATTGATTACCTTGTATTTGAAGTTGTTAGAACTTAATTTGCTTTTTTCCGCTTAATGAAATGAAGTGATGTGTCCTGCCCAGTTTGAAGAGCACCTCCCACCTTCCCTCAATTGCGTCCACTATCCCCGTCACCACCAATCCCAGCATCACCACTGTACAAGAGGCGAAACACCTGTCGTTTCTGGTGTGGTGGTGCTGGGAGTGGTGATGGTTGATAGGACCATCAAGTTTTTTGATGATCTTTGCATGAATTTTCAAAATTTTCTACAGGTACCCGGTCGATCTCAGAGTATCAGGCAAAGACCTCATTCAAAATCATCTAACATATTATATTTACAACCACTGTGCGATCTGGCCTAAGGAGGAGGACAAGTGGCCGAAAGGTATTCGAGCCAATGGTCATTTAATGTTGAACTCGGCTAAGATGTCGAAATCAGAGGGCAACTTTTTGACTCTCTCGGAATCTATAGAAAAGTTTAGCGCTGATGGTATGCGGCTGACGTTGGCCGATGCTGGAGACTCGTGGAAGACGCAAATTTTGTGGAGAGTACCGCTGATGCTGCAATACTGAGGCTGTACACTTTCATTGAATGGGTGAAAGAGGTTATGGCTACAAAGTCTAGCCTAAGGACAGGTGGGTTGTCTATACTGTAAAATATCTAATTCAGCTTATTGGTTGCATTGATGATTGTGAGTCTTAACTTTGAATACTACATGAAACATATATTTATGTAAAACATACTGTTAACGTTACAACCTATTAAAGTCACAGGCCGTGAACATAGGCCTCCCATAGATTGCCTCATAGGGGGATATTTGCCATAGTTGCCACGCTTGGCAAGCGGGTTGACAACTGCAGTTTTTTATTTTTAGTAGTTATTAGAAAGACGCTGCTGCCCATCTCCCGATTTGTTTCCCTCTGTCGCCTCTTACGGCACCCATGGGATGATATGGGGTAGTGGATATTCTTACACCGCCACTAAATGGTAAATGTAGTACATATCATCCTTATTTTATTTTTAAATGGGTACGGTAATTTTATTCTATAACTCACCGTAGTAATGGCCGAAATAAAGCCACTCAAAAGTCCACTGCTTAACATAGGCCACTGTTGAACATAGGCCTCCCCCATAGATTGCCTCATAGGAGGGATATTTGTTGTAGTTGCGACTTTTGGTAAGTGGGTTTGCAACCGCAGTTTATTTTTATTCAACTGGTTCTTACTTATATAATTATGTCTGGCTAAAAGCCTAAGCTAGTCAAACGTAGTTTTAGCTTTGATAAGTGAAATTTGTTAAACTTTTGTATTATTTTTTATAATATACCACGTTATTTCATCATATTCTTGCATTGTCATCCGAATTTGAGCTATATTCAAAATTTCAAGTTTCCAGCTCATCGGGAAGATAGTTTAAAATCAATTACTAAATTCCACCCGGAAAGACAGACAGACAGACAAGAAAGTGACTTAATAAAACGTGGTAAAAAAATCGAAAACACCAAAGTTTAAACAACGGCAATTGGCTGCATCTAGTAGTAGCTGGCTAAACTTAGGAGTCGCACTTCGGCCTTTTAGTTATATTATTATACTTAATAAAAAAATTGCAGGAAACTACAATTTCCATGACAAGGTGTTTGTGAGCGAGATGAACGCTAAAATAAACCAAACGGATGAGAACTACAACAAAATGCTCTTCAAAGAGGCTCTAAAGACCGGCTTCTTTGAACTGCAAGCCGCCAGGGATAAATATAGGGAGCTGTGCTCTGACAGTTTGATGCATAGGGAAGTGGTGACACTGTATATTGAAGTACAGGCCAAGCTCATGTCGCCCATTTGTCCGCACGTCGCTGAGCATGTTTGGAAACTTCTGGGAAATGTAAGTAGTTTAAATAACTTTATTATAAGTGGTCATAAATAAAGGTAATGTTATTACATAAGTTTACAACTTCTAATGTTTTTATTTTTCTACAGCCTATAAAATCTATTGTAGGATATGGGCATCTCCCGTTGCACCAGACGTCTCGCATCTTCGACGCTGCTTCCCGTCTACTGTCTAGATTATACGCCATAAAAAATTCTGTCATTTCGCGTAGTCGCCTCTTACCACAGCTATAAATATAATATAGGTTATAATGACTATTACATTTTATGGTTCGACTATATTGTTTTGTTAGGCCGGTTATCTTTGTATTTTTATGGCCCGCAAATATTTTTTTCTGGAATGTTTGCCTCTGAGATATAGGAGATATTCCTAGTGTGGGGCTAACGTTTTTCTTTTTTCAATTATAGAAATAAGCATTACATTTGAAACGATTAGGTTAGCATAAGGTATCTCGGTGGACGCATTGACACATGCACTAATATGGCCTTCTCAACTGATATTATTCGGATGTCATTAGGATAGTGGTACGCAGTGGCGAAGCTAGGGCTCCAAACTAGGGCAAGCCCAAGATATGGTTTTGTTGTTTTTAGCAGTTTTATAAAAATACACCAATCTTGATCTGTCTCCACTCTTCAGTTTCATATTCAGTGCTGTCGAGGACGTGTTTAACAAAGCACACAGAAGGCATACTACTGCTAGATAGATTGTATGACATATCAGCAATTGCATACCTTCAGTGGCTTTGAAAAAAGCCGTTTGGGTTTGCTTGAGCGAAAGAAAAAAATATTTACATACAATACAATACATGAACCAAAGAAACGCATGAACAAAGTACAAACAAACTATGTACAAAATTAAAACAACAAATTATTTATATTCTAAATCGAATCGTCTCTTTCTTAAGGAATCTTTCTTTAATTGTACCAATAACTGTTTTTCAATTGCGATAATTGATAAATCTGAAAGACGCTCTTGACCTTGTGTATTTCTCAAATAAGTATGGATGCGCTTCAGAGATAAGAAAGCACGTTCTGTATGCGGTATGCACTGAACGAAATTACCGCATTCATGTGTTTTTAAGAATTCATATGCCTTTTAATGGCTCCAGATAAGTTATTTAAATCATCATATCCAGTAGTATTCCAAGCTGTTTTTTCGTTGGAAAAAAATATACAGCACCAGCAGTACAACTTATTGGTATGTGAGCAGCCAACAACCCAATGAGTTTTGTAGACAGATCTATTAAATTGCCGTTTGTCGTTTGAGAAATACACAGATCAGGCGTTGGTTTCGGCGTGGATATGAGCTGTTTTTCTCAACAAAGTTTAAAGATTTTACCTTTTCCTTGCCGATTAGCACTTTAACACACTTCAATTCATCACAAGGAACACTATTATTCTCCATGTTCACTAAAAATCTTTAAAAAAGTATAAATTTTCAACTCAATATTGCGAGTTTCGTTCGCTCAAGTAAACACACACAGTAAACATTGAAATGTGAAGTGCACTGCAAATGTATCGCCCGACGCCCCCACTCTCGACTAACTTCAGACTAAAAGCCTGGCTTCTGCATTCCATATTAATTGCTATATAAACAATCGTAGTTATATTTCATTATAGAACATTTTGCCATAGGTTAGAAAGGGAGCGATCGTCTTTTCGAAAGCCCGGTAAAAAGCCCACGCGTGCGAGAGAGACGACTAATCGACAGCAGTATCGCACAGTTTTACCGCGTGTTGACGTTCGAGGTCACGACCTGTGTATATTGTATAACAGAGGAGCGCGCGAAATTTGAAATAGTTTGAAACAGTTTACGAGTTATTTTATTAGTTGATATTATTGATTGAGCAGTTTGATAGGGCAAGCCTGGCTTCTCGGCTTCTATGGATGCTTCGCTACCGGTGTTACGTGTAGAGAACATCTACATCGTACATTATCTTCTTTCCTATGGGCCATAACAGCTCACTGCCGGACATTATAGAAAGGTTTGGCCTCATTATAAGAAGATTTAGCCTCATTATAGGAAGTTTGGCCTCATTATAGGAAGTTTTGGCCTCATTATAGGTAGGTTTGGCTTCATTATAGGAAGGTTTTGGGGTCATCATCACGCTTGACACTCATACCGATGGAGAAAAAAAGCTTTGAAACCAAATTTCGCAGACAAGAGATTTAAGATAAGTATTTCTTGTGAGATAGTATCGGCCTTGCGCTCACCTACCTGACTGTCCAGCGTAGGGCGTATGAGTAATGTCCAACTGGCGCAATCTTTATTAAGGTATGTGTTCAGCAGTAGACTTTAAGGGATGTTGTTGATATACGAGTTGAATAAAAAAAATAATATAAATAAATATTAAATAAATAGCGTTGTCTCGATGTTTTCGAATGCCACACGGCCACACGTGTGTCGCACTGCAACGCTTACAACGACGTCACAATGCCGAGACGCTGTTGACAAACGTTTGCTCACCCAACAAACATTGCGCTGTTGATCCGGCCTCGCACCGCATCATCTCTCCCCGCGTCGTCTCTCTGGCCCTCTTGTCCGTTGCGTGTACGTTGTGATACGTGGTAACGCAAAATGTGGCGTGTCAGTGTGATTTATATGTCCTCGTCAGCGCAACATTGTCGTCGCAACGTGTTGTCTTGTTCTTAATTAACTTAAGAACTCAACCATATTTTTTATGTCTGTGTTCTACACACTGCTTATTTTATTTTATTGTTTTATAGGAGAAAAGTATCCTGTACTCGCGTTGGCCAGCAGCTGGCGAAATAGACGAGGTGGCCGTTAAAGCGAGCACATACCTCATGGAGGCCGCCCATTCTTTCCGTATTTATCTGAAAAATAATTGCGCCGTTAAAAAGGCTAAGAAGGGAGAAACTCCCAAACCGGAAAAGAAACCAAACAAGGCAGTGATATGGGTGGCTAAGGAATATCCTAAGTGGCAACACATCATACTAAGCACCCTGAAACAACTCAATGGTGTAAGTATGAAAAAACTATTCTCAGAATCAACAGATTCTTTTCTACCGACTTCAACAGGAGGAGGTATTCAATTCGACTGAATGTTTTTTTTATGTGTGTTACCTCATAACTTTTTACTGGGTGAATCGATTTCGATAATTCTTTTTTGTTTGAAAGCTGATGCCTCACATGTGGTCCCATATAAATTTGATTAAGGTCTGACCAATAGTTTTTGAGTTATTCTTAATAATTTACATTGAAGTCGGTTGTACAAATTTTTTAATTTTAAATTATTAATAAAATTTTTACACATAAATTTATTAAATCTTTAATTACCATATCCATAGCATTCATTATCAAGAACGCAAACACCGTTCTGTATGCAATTAGGTGATCTTTTCAGCATCTGACTCCAGATACATTGCTCAAAGTCTATAGAACATACTTCCGACCGCTGATAGAGTATGGATTTCAAATTTGGAACCGCTATTTTGTAGAGGATGTGAATTTGCTGGAGAGTGTACAAATAAAAGTCACAAAGATTCCATTCTGCCTTCGCAAAAATTCATATGAAGAGAAATTTAAAGTATTGAATCTATTTTTATACAATTACAGCAAGCATGATAACAGAAAATTAATAGTTACATGTCTGATTAGGATATTTTATAACAAATCAACTTATTCTTTTTCAATCAGCCTTCAGGTCTACCGGACAACAAGAACATTTCGAGCAAGCTGGCTGAGATTCCTGAACTCAAAAAGTATATGAAGCGAGTAATGCCCTTTGTGCAAGCGACCAGGGAGAACATGGAGCGAGTGGGAGCTGACGCATTGTCTGTGGCCTTACCCTTCGATGAGGCCGCTATCTTGCTCGAAAATAAGCAATATTTACTCAGTACTTTGGATGTAAGTGTTTCCAGCAAATTCTTGGTTTTATGACTGAGTGACGTGGCATAGTGATCAGAGGACAATGCCTCGTTTCCAGTAAAAGGGGTATCCGGATCACTACACTCACCATACAAAACACAGCATTATTCTGCTGTTTCACGCTGGTATTCTGTGAAAGTCAGGTTCTTGCCCCGTCGAGTTAATCCACTGTTGCAGCATATAGCTGCAGCGTCGGTCTACCACGAAGAATAATCTTTTTTTAATTTTAGTTTAAGTAATGAAATATTCCAAATATCGATAGCCGAAACTTGGTTTAACAATTTTGAAATTACTCTTATTGTGTACATGAGGCTTCGTCGGCCATTTAAATCAAGGCTTATGTAAAGATGGTATTTTATCGAATGCTGTGTAATTTTAAGTTTTATGTTGCCTTCTAGCTCGATACAATCGAAGTGAAATACACGGACAGTCCCGAGGCTCCGGAGAAAACACGCGAGGACTGCGCCCCCGGCGTCCCGCACATCAACTTCAGCGCCGAGCCCGGAATCGACGTCACTTTCATCAACCCAACACCTTTGAACGGACTCTTCACTGTTTCTGTGTGCCTGGTTGATGGCGATACGGTAGACAAAGTCAAAGCGAAGATTGCCAAAGAAGTCAAGTTAATCAAAGGTAAGCTTATCAAAAATATATTTTATTTATAGAATTTTATTGCTTCTACCTTGGTAATTAAAGGGCGGACGGAATGCCATAATGTGTCATATGAACGAAACCTGTTTATATGTATATGTATTTAATTCGGTATCTGTCTGTGGGTCATTATAATATTAAAGAATACATGATTGATAATAAACTCTGTGAATGAGGTGATCGCCTAAATTGTAAATTATTACAAAAAAAAAGGCGTGGTTTTTTGGAGGTATTTTCTGAATTAGTGCTAAAAGCATAAACAGTTACTTGTAACATAATAGATAACCCTTATTTTTTTTATTTTTTTATTTATAGAATAAGGGTGACAAACGAGCACACAGTCCACCTGATGGTAAGTGTTTGCTGTTGCTCATAGACATCTACATCTATCTTCGTTAGCGAATTTAAATGCAGATGCGTTGTCAGCCGTGAGGACTAAGATAGAATGCCTCTTTTCCAGTAAAAGGGTCTCCGGTTCTCTACACTCACCATACGAAACACAGCAGCATTAAGCTGCTATTTTACGTTGGTATTCTGTGAGAGTGTGGTCCTTCCCCGGTCGAGCCGACCCGTTCGTGCTACAACTATACTATTAATATAGCTGCAGCATGGCTCTACTTTATTTTCATAGCTTGGCCCAGGTTTTCATTTTAAAGTAAGAATGAGTCCATCAAGTTGCCCAGAACATGATACCAAATTATGCATTAATTTCTTTTTAACAACCACATAATCTCATAAAAGACACTTTCTTTTCAGATACTACTAATCTGAAACTTTGGAGGTATAAAGACCCAATTTTGGGACCAAGGAAGATACCTGTAATCGGGGATCATGAGAACAAATGTGTTAAGTTAGAGAATAACTCAGTGTTGAAAGCTGACATAACAAATAACAAAATTGAACTAGTCTCAAACGGAATCAACATTAACTTGGGATTACAAATGGTGTATACCTATGAAAAGTGAAAACATTTAGTAAACCTATTTATTTTGTTTCTAAACTTGTGTTTTTTTTATATGTTTTAAAGTATATTTTTTTTTTACTATTATAAGCTAGTGATTGACCACTATCCCACCTGATGGTAAGTGATGATGTAGCCGAAAATGGTAAAACTTTCGCCTTGAAGACACCGACAGACATCGGATGGAAAGACAGAAGCTGGCAAATTATTCCACTCCTTTGCTATACGCATAGGTGATGAACGACAAAGCAAATATATTATATTAAACATATTGACATTTATTGGTGGCAACTTTATGAATCTAGTATTTCCTATGGATATGTTCAAGACTTATAAAGGGTTGTAACGATGATGAAGATTTTATTAAGGACCTTGTTCTTGTCACGATTGAAGTAATGATTAATCATTACTTCAATCGTGACAAGAAAAACCGTGTGCTCACGCACTGAGGGACCAAGCTGTGAATTCACGAAATGAATTGCTAAGGATTTAGTAGTAGGCCTAAAACAATTGTAGAACGAATCCTGGAATTTGTAAAAGAATATATAAAAAGTTACAGCCTTTAAAGTGTGGTCCCTGTTGACACAGTCTATCAGCTAGATCTCTGAAAGTATATATATATATATATGTATATATATATATATATATATATATATGTATATATATATATATATATATATATATATATATGTATATATATATAATATTTAGTAAAGAATTCGTTAAGCTTAATTTACTAAGTAACAAGACACAAAGTGTTAAAGATAAAAGATACAAATATCTAAACTGTGGTGGTGGTAGTGTAACCACACAACAATATTTTTTTTAAAATTTCCTCGAACCTTTTTTTAATTGTAAATTGCTTATTATTATTATCCCCTTTACAATTTCAAATACTTTACGCTCATAAAGCACTGTCTATCTAATTTCGAGATTTACTATTATTTACAGTAAATCCCGAAATTAGATAGATGTACCTTATTAACCTTTTACTAAAAAGTAAGAACTAAGAACACTACACTTTCTTATATTTCTTTCCGTCAAACAATTAGGCACACGATATCCGTTTAATGAGGGACCAGTTTTAAATCGTGCCAATATTTAGGCCTATTTATTTTTTTACAAAATCCTTTCAGACCTACTAAAACCGTAACTGGTAAAAAGTAAGAGATAAATCATTTAATTAAGAAATTTTCACTGATATATTAAAAAAATCGTGTGGTTAGAGTTTGAGGGACCAAACTTTAGATACTTGTTTCTTTCATCTTTAACACCTTTTCTTGTTAACTAATAAAATAAGCTTTACAAATTCTTTACTAAATATATGTCATCACATTAACTTCATTTTTAAGATACCTTCCGAGATCTGAATAATAGACTGTGTGAACTGAGGGACCACACTTTAAGGACTGTAACTGTTTATGTATTCTTTTACAAATTCCACGATTCGTTCTACAATTGTTATAGGCCTGGTACTAAATCAATTGCTAACATTACGCGAATTCCCGGCATGGTCCCTCAGTGCTCAGATACACCTACATTCTTGATTTGAAGTTGGTTGCAGACTTACAGAGTAGCCAATTATTATAAGGTGTGCTTGTTTGTCACTCTAAGATCTGTATATATATAAAAATCAATTGCTGTAACGGACAGTAAGTCTCGCTAAGACTCAAAAACGGCTGGACCGATTGTGACGAAATTTTTTGTGTGTATTTGAGTGGGTCCCTGGATGGTTTATATTCAGAATTGGACCCGGTAGGTGGTGCTGTTGTCAATATCCAGAAATCACACGTGCGAAGCCGGGGCGGATCGCTAGTTGTATCACAGAATAGATAATAGTACAAGTACAAAAGAATTACTCTCTGATAGCAAACTTTCAAGTTAAAACCTAGTTACAACGTCGCTAATGTTTATAATACTTTGCACGCCTCGGATGCGACCTTCGTTAAAATAGCCTACCGATTGTTGCGGCGCGCGTATTAAATCAAAATGCATCTTACGTCCGCGTGCAAGAGTCTGAATCACTTAGCCCGTTAAGGCCGCTCCTACTGTAGGGTTAGGTGTTGTGAGAAAACAAGTTGAATCCTTTGATATTAGTTGGTAGTAGAATACACCGAGGTGTTATGAAATGTATTAGTAATTTGCTGATAATAAGAACATTATGGTTCAATGTGAGGTAGGTTAAAGGGATTACCTACTACTACTACCTACTTATACTTTATTACTATTAAATGCTGTGTGATGCCGGTAGAGTAGATAGCATCACCCCATGTCTGCCTGTGCTTCTCTAAAGAAGTACTAATTATCTAATACTCCGTCCACCAATCCGCATTGGGACGCGTGGTGGACTACTGCTCAAACCCTCCGTATAAGGGAGCCCTGTGTCCCAGCAGTGGGTCAATATTTGGGCTGATGATGATGATGATGTTACGTTATTTTTAATTAAAATTGACAACAGTTTCAGATTGCTTAAGTATATAATTTGAAAAAACACTTGAACTCCGCATCCGCGGATGTGAGCCTCTAAAAATCCGCATCCGCGGATGTCAAAAATTCAGCATCCGTAACAACGCTGGTTCCTATATACTACTTATATGATATGCATCTTGATAAGTATCATCATCAGATAATTATTAGAGACTGGGATGTATGGCTGCCACAGGCTGCATAACTACTCAATCGTGACAAATTCGATCAAAAATGTGATAACTATCTGTTTTTATACGTTATTTCTAATGTTATTTTACACCAAACTGATTGTGAAGATATTTTCTTTAGGAAATATGTAACATTACGACAATTCCAAAACGTTTACATATAATAATTTAGCTCGACATTTTAGTCACTATATGCGATCATCGTTTATTGATTATATGTTGTTTAAAAGGTATTCTAATCAGTTTTTTGTGTTAAATTAATGCTAAATATAAAATAATGCTTCACTATTAACACGTTGATAGCCGTTTATAAACGAAATTTCTGTTGAGATGTGCCTAGAAATTATTAAAGCTTATTTTTATTTATTTATTTACTTATTTATTAAAATTATATTGAGTAAACATTATATACTTATCTATATTGAGTATATAAGATATTATTGATATAGGTGTCATTTTAAAGGGAATATCATGTTCATAATATAAAAAAATTGTCTCCAGTAAATATTATACTTTTCTTGTAAAACTCGAAATAAAAAATAAATACGATTTTTTTAAATATTTCCATTTTTAAGCTTTATTTTCAGCCTTTATTTTTAATTTGACCTATTTTCTTTTAACATAATTAAACTTTTAATTATTTGAGTCTTTTGAGAACATTTTTATTTGAATGTAGCTAACGTAGTTTTTCAGTGGTAATCGTTTTTGTTGAGACAGTCTCGCACGGTCGTAAAAAATAGTGACATTTAATGCGCGGACAGGTGAGGCGAGAATCACTCGAGGGGGGTGGACGGTTCAATGGATAAGAACTACACCAACAGCAGCCTTAGAGGCGATGCTGGAGCTAACCCCGCTTCACCTACATCCTACACATACAACAAGAAGCGACTTTAGCTGCCATTTGAACATGAAAGAACGGCACATTCCCAGAATCGTACGTTATAAGACCTGTGTAACATTATAATAAATCAGTAACTATGGCGTCAGTAACTAGATACCTAATTATCTATAAATAATAATATCTTACCTTTCGATATCCTTAGGAACAGCAAAGAATGAAAAGTCGACATTCCTATTGTTATTTAAGCACCCGTATGCTATGCAGTACTTATATTCCGTGTGCAATACCTTTTGGCTTTTTGAGTGGCCATACTTGAATAAAAACTCAAAAATAAATATAAGTGCCTAAATATTTATAAGAGAAAAATACGTTTTTAACGTAAGGCGCGCGTCAGCTCGAGCGCGCGCGTGACAATCACTGAATTAGCCTCTTGTAAAGCGCGGAGTGAGACAGGCCTGGTTGTATATAAAAAATGGAATGAAATGCAGTTAGAGTAGGTAATGGAATCCACAGCGCTGCTCCAATGCGTGTGTGTTAGCGGACTTCGTCTTCGAAATGTATTAATTTCTCAGAAACCTGCATGTTTCCTTACGATGCCTTCTTTCACCGCCGAACTCGTGGTATATCTGCTCGTAAATTGCTATAACAATTTAATAGATGCTTACGGGGATTAAAGCCAAATTGCTTATTGAAGCTTTTAACTCCTGAGCTACCACGGTGCTTCTCCTTAGTATGTATCGCTAGCGATACAAATATACTCGTCGCCCGAGGATGTTGTGGCGATTAGTGCTGCGTACATAGTACTTATTTCGGGAGTGAAATTCTTACTACAACGAGAAGAAAGAAGAATTAATATTTCAAGTGATCTCCGAATGTCTGACGGATCTTTTGTGAATTTTACTCGAATGTCAACATCTGATTTTGAAACTTTATTACAAATGATCGGACCTTGATACAATACTACGGAACGCTGTTGGCCCTCATATCAGACTTGCATTAAGATACTTGTCGACTGGAGATTCTTATGCTTCCTTGTCGTACACTTTTCGGGTGTCGAAACAACTGATCGGTAGAATAGTACCAGAAGTTTGTGGCTTGAAGTATCCTACAACAAAACATGACTCTGGTACCTATACCTCAAAGAGTAAAAGCACGGTTTCATTTCCCCACACTACTGACATGTTGCAAGGCACGTTGCGCACATGACTACACCCGGTAACAAATGGCGCGACACTGACGCGGGACACGTGCGCTCGCTCTCAGAGCGGGAACAAGCAACATGTCCCGCGCCACGTAAAATGTTGCGAGTCACTGTGCAACGTTGCATCGTCACGTAGATTGAGTGTTCCGCGTCATGTTGCGGGACAAAATGTCCCCTAGTGTATCCGGGGCTTTAAAGTCCCCCAGAAAAACCAACTGTACATTAAGGTACCGATTTAGAGCCACATCAGAGGCTTCACTGAGGTGTTCAAATAGCCTAGTTGTCTCCTGGCTGTGCGATCGGTAGACACAAGAATAATTAATTTAATCCATCCCTGTGTCTATCAATACCCAGATCGTAGAGAAAGTGGGGTCTTGAAGGTGACGAAGACTCAGCTGTGATGTCGTTGCGGACGTAAACACAGACTCCGGCGCGCTGATGGAAATTATGCTCCAATGTATACCCAGGGTAGCCAAGGTACGCCGCATCTAGAGGACATTTGATCTGCGTCTCAGTCAAGAAGAGTAAGTGCGGCTTATCAGTCTCAAGGTGGTAGTGGACTGCATTGTGATTACAGTGCGGATGTTTGTGACGTGCACTTTGATGGAGAGGGAGTGCAACCGCTGTACAAACTTACTCTTCTTTTTCCTTTTTTCATAATTGGTGGAATGAATAGGTTGAGAGAATGCAGCAGTTGGACGAGACGTCACACATATCACCTAGGGACGCAAACAGAGTCAGCATCGATGGAACCTAGCATGGAGATCGCGGGGACGCTCCAACCCCCCTGTAAATCGCCACCAGGCCCTCACCTCCGGTCGCTAACCGGCATGGTGGAGCCATCCCACGATTTTTCGTAAGATGGCGGGGCAGCCTTTCATGAGTGGCTGGTTCATTAACCGATTCATTGCGGATGGCACACCAGGCGTGTCATTTTTAAAATCGCTATAACTCGCTCAAATTGCGTTTTCGGAAGATTTATCCAGAACAAAATATTCATTATTTTGAAGTAATTCATGCCTACATCCTTCGTTTCTGGATATTTTGTGAATTTGAAATTTTTAGGGGTTCACAACAATTTTTAACATGGAGATGGCACTCTTTTTTACTGTGTGGGTTTTTTAAATCATGTTGTAGAAAAATACTCTCTAATATTAAAGTTGGTAAAAATTACCTTGCGTACATCCGCTCGATTTTTTTTTTCTATCCCCGTCACCACTACACTAGGAAAGACACAAGTGACGAAAATACACGTGTTTCGCCTCTACACGAGGCATCTTCAGGTGATGAAGACTCTGCGGTGGCTGACCGCTAAGTGAGCGGCTAGCCAAAAACAACTGCCATTTATACAGCCCGCTGACGCAACCGCTCCCTACTTAAGTAGCGAGCGACTGCGTCATGCGATAATACTGTCTGTTATTAGAGAGCAGGCTTAAAGATATTTAAGAGAGGTGAGTTAGAAACATTTGTTTGTTCATTCAGCAGTGCAATGTTACTATTATTATTTTTTAATATCTCTAAATGTTCCAACACACACAGTCGCAGCCCTTTATTACATGTATGTAAGACTTTAAAGGAGTGGTCGTTGGCTAGGTTGTGTCCAGTGTCAAAAAAACAAGTTTGTAAACACCCGAATTTTGACGAATATCCAACTTATCTTTATTATTACAGATATTCCTAAGAGAATTGTTTGTTTTGAACGCCACATAAACGCCGCTTTGTCGAAGAGTATTAGCTACTTTTTCAGATATGGGGCCTAAGTAGGTCAAACTGCTCACATATCGACGAACACTTTGACATTGAACCGCGTACAGAGAGTTGCGACAACATGCTTTTGTTTCTTTTCAATTAAATTGTTAATGAGATTTTTTGAAAAACCGCTAGAGACCGCTATTTGATAAATTACATTAAGCTCTTTTAAATAATTTTCTTTACTTAATGGGACAGTGAACAAACGATTTATATAACAATAAAAAGCGGCTAATTTATGTTGCTACGGATGACACGATGACGCGGGGATGACCGTGTCGGTATGAGTTGGCTTTCGATAAATTTGGAAAAGATGTGACGAATCTTTTCTTGTTATTGTTAAGTCAAGGAAATTAAGGGAACAATCTTGTTTTAATTCAAGTTTAAATTTAATTTTATCGTGGACTCTATTTATTTTATTAAGGAAAACATCCAGTTGTCTCCTTGTGCCAGTCTAGCAAATAATTATGTCGTCTACATATCGATAGTTATATAAGATATTTTGATTGACAACTATATGTTGTTTTTCGAAATTATCCATAAAAATGTCTTCTAATAAGGGGACTTAGAGGGAGGCTTACTATCGAGCGGATGTACGCAAGGTAATTTTTACCAACTTTAATATAATGGATTTCCGCAAAGTAACGCCTGATTCTATAAATTACTCTCTAATAAGTAACAAATAATAGCACTCGTCGCGATCGCCCACGAACTCAAGTTGTAAACAAGTTTCTGCAACGTCTTCTGTTAAAAAAAAAACATAATGCGTTTGTCTTATGGTTTAATTTTGCTTAAAATGGTTGGACTGCCGTCTTATTATTATCAGTTATTATGTGGCCGAATGGGCCTACGAAGTACAATGTGCTCTTGTGGTATGGTATAAGGTTTATTTTTGTTTGAAACAGTTCGAACGCGTACATGTATAAAAAAGTTCGCAGAAAAATGGAGTCTATTTTGTCGGGCGGCCGGCACAGCGCCGGCGCATCTAGCTATTGTTTTTTTCTTTTTGAAAACACTTGTTTTGCCATCCTTACTAATCAGACGTTCTGACATTAAGTTTTGTCGTCATCAATCTCTGTCTCGGGAATATATACACACAAATATAGTTATATTTTTAGGGAATAGTTACACACAATAATATTATTAATTTTACACTGGTACATTTGCCATAGAACACGCAGCACAGCTAAACTATATTGAGAAGACTCCGCGATAACTCGGTATCGTCGAATAGTCACATTTTCACCAAATAATAACATTTGTAAATATTAATGAATCATAAACCTTATTTTTTCCAAGTTAAGGTTCTTGATTTTTTGATATTTTAACAAACGTTATTATTCAGTGAAAATTTAATTTAATAAAAACCAAGTTTTTTCAGGGTGATTTAGCTGTAACTACTTATTTAAATGAAAATAATAATAATATTAAAACAAAAAATGGTACAAAAGGTTTGTAACATCTGCATAAAAAAGTCGATTTGTCTACCGTTTGCAACTGATATTTGATGTCAACTAAACTTAATCAGATGTAAACAAGTTAAAAAAAAGCATAAAAAGGATTTTTTTTACACCATGGCTGATGGCATAATAGGCGTGTCATCAACTTCTATGGCGAAATATTTGTTCGCCGCCACAGCTAAAAGTTTTCGAAAATTGGTGTCGCAATGAATCGGTTAATTGGGCCCCAACTATCTACGGTCGGGCAGCGGTGCAACCGCGCTTGGAATCCCGCTAATCTCCATAACAAGGCACCTGACACTAAGAAACGGCCTCGTCGCAACCGGTTCTTATGCGCAACGCAACTGTCCAAGACCCATTCTCCCTAAGAAATGGGTTTCACCTAACATCATACCGGAACACGACTTGCATCATTTGACGGTATGTCTTTGCCAGGTGGGTGGTAACTAACCCTCGGCCGGGCCTCTCACTTGTAGAGGACCATCCTACCACCAGTATGTAGTGTTGCTCGTTTAGCACTACCCAGGGGATACATGTAGGGAGTCGGGATTCAAGTAATTCCTACGGACGCGAGCAGCTTCATCCCCCGTTTAAGATGTTTACTTCCAAACAGATTTTTACTACCGCCAATTAAATTAGATGGAAATTGATTAAATGGGTTAACTGTATCGCAAGTAAATTCTGATGATGAATATAAATTGACCTACTTGCTCGTCTCGCTGTAAAACTTCAGCCTAAAACCGCAGATTTTCCTCAAATTCCTTACGATCGCTTCTGTCCATCGGTTCACAATAAATTGGCAAATAGAACATGTACAGAATGTGGTCTATATCACACTTCTAATAAATCGTTACTGCAACATTCAAAAAATTTACACCCAAAACGGAGCCAAAAAGATGAAGTGGTTCGTCGTATACAACCTAGTAGGATCGCAGCTCGTCGAGCTCGAGAGCTACTGTGCATATTAGGGGATAAAATTTTGCGTGTATATTATTTGAACGGACCATAAGAACATATTACTTTTAGTACAAGGATTTTCATGTAATAATAAATATAATCACAATTCAATAATATAATTTATTAACATATAAACGGTTATTCACAGTAAAATGTATATAACATTGCGAGTAGGGTATGGCTTGCGCTAACTCACGTTACGATAACGCGCGGACTCATATGCGGACGATGTCACGCAAGTGTCAAGCTTGTTAACATTAATGAAACAGCTGCTTAATGGCCTGGTTAAAATTAAAATTCACCTCATTAGAATGAAATAACAATATTAACCTACTCGATGAATGTTTGGTATGGTAATAACAGTTGATCTCGATATAAATGTACAAAATATATCTTTGTTTACACAATTATTGTTGTTTGTGATACAGTCAATATAAATCCATAGTTGAAGACACAATTATAGTCTTTGCGTTATAGCATGGTGCGGGTGACAGCTTATAGTTTGGCGTGTCTAGAGACGGAACAATGTTAAATCGATTTAAAAAAAGGCGATTAACGATACACAACACAAGGCAAAAATTATCGATTAGCCATCGATATAAAAATTAAAACCGAAACATATATTTCTTTATAAACTACAATGCATGTAAAATTAATTTAAAGTTTAATACAAATTGTGACACAATAGTTACATTATAGCTGTTCCCGGATCTCGCTGATTTCATGGGTTTTAATTTTTTTGCGCGGAATCCTAATTCTTTTTCTAAAATAAAAGCAGCCTGTGTTATGTGTATAACATCAGCTATCTGCCAGTGCCAGTTATAAGCCGGAACAAACAGACAGACAGACAAACATTTTAAAAAATGTTTTTGTCTTTTTGTTATAAATACCGTATATACTTTCATATGTATTTAGTAAAAGGCTGTTATTTTGATATTACAAACAGACACTTCAATATATAGATTATACTATGCATTAATTTGAAAATAAAAATCATCTATTTCATGTTGATTGCAACATTCATACTTTTTTTATAAAAAATACTAGTAATGCTATTAAACATTACTAATATTCCCTTTAACCATTTCTGGTAAGCTTAAAATGCTTGTGTTGGTTCACGACAGTAGTCGAATGGCGGATTCGAACCCACGACCTTTCGAGTTCAAGGTCCGCACCCTGCCATTAGGCTACTGACGCTTCATGTGATATTGACATTTAAAAAAATAAAATGGCTGCCAGGATCTGTAATTTTCAGTACGGCGTTGACTGCACCGGCAGCCTTTCAAGGTACGAGTGCTAGCGCCTTTCGCTATGGCCAATACGGCACGGCAGGTGCAATGGGCCAAATATCGGGACGGAAGGTAAAAATAATCGAGAAATTGGTTTACAAATCTAATGAAATAAAAATAGGTTTTTTGTAGCCATTTTGGCCATCATGAGTTTTGATAGTCTTTTTGACACATAATTTTTTTTTTGCCTGGGCTGACCAACGTATAATTTATCGTCCATGCATCGGAAACACTGCATATTCGTCTTTGTGCGTTTTTTTCCGTAAATCAGAATTTGTTGAACGATTAGTTCCAATTCCAATACATTATTTACGCGATTTTTATATATTCGATTTATTTCAAAACCGATTTTTGATAGCCTGTGGTTGTTCGTTATGGCATGGCATAGTTAAGCGTGGCACATCACTATCGTAAGTGGGCGGTACCCATCCATGAAGTACAACAATATCTGTATGACAGTTTATCTAAAAAAATACGAAACTTCATAGGCGTGAGCTGTCATTCGCACCATGCAACAACGCAAAGACTATAGTTGACTGATGTAAAATGAAATGCAACGTGACGGGGCAATTTTTTTTCGATACCTCTTCTGCGGTATCAAATGCTGTTCTCAAATAAATTAACAAGGCCAACAAATTTAATTTTTGGTCTAATTCAGATAAGTCTTTAAGCGAAATGGCATTTTAAAGTACTTTGACATATCCGTGCCATATCTTATTACACTCGTTTTGCAAGCGCACTTAGAACCTGGTTACGTTAAGCGGTCACAAGGCAAATAAAAGTAAAAATTTATATATAAAACTAAATTTGCTTCCGCATGCTGCCGGTGATCGCTTAAGGTCCGATGTCGCTACGTGGGCGCTTGAGACGCGAACAGTCCTTCGAGTGCGGCGCCCTCGGACCCGTCGAGTGCGCTTCGAGCTTTCTCTTTGGGGACGTGCATTGTAGGCAAGTCCAAAATATACACTTCCTTCTTGAAGAGCTGCCCGACGTTGCGTCCGATTAGCTGGAAAGATATATAATTATTTATTATTACTTTACATTACATAACTCTTCACATATTAGAATTTTTAATTAATGTAAATCAGACATATTTTGATAGTACATAATATGTAGTTAGTACAGATCATTTTATATATATATATATATATATATAAAATGATCTGTGTTATATATATATATATATATATATATATATATATATATATATATATATATAGATATACTTCACACCTGTAATCTCCGAAGGGTTAAGCTCACTAAGAAGTGGTTAAAGACGGTATTAGTAACGTTCGTAGCGTTGCTAGTGTTGTTGTGTTTTATAAAAGTTCTGATCCTGCTGGCGATCTCCTTGAAGAGGTCGCGCTTGCACTTGTCGATCTTAGCGGGCTTGTAATCAAACAGTTAAGAAAACTACAAATTGTCGTGTCGCCAATCTTCAGTAAATAGTAAATATACTTCATGCCTACGCGCGGGTGCGCGGGGGCCAGCTTGTCGTCGAGGCGGCGCAGGTAGTATTGTTGTTGTGTGGTGTTGTGTAGTTGTATGGTGTACTGACCCTGGAGGCGATCTTCTTGAAGAGGTCGCGCTTGGCCTTGTCGATCTTGGCGGGGCGCGGGTGCGCGGCGGCCATCTTGTCGTCGAGGCGGCGCAGGTAGTATTGTTGTTGTGTGTGGTGTTGTGTGGTTGTATGGTGTACTGACCTGGAGGCGATCTTCTTGAAGAGGTCGCGCTTGGCCTTGTCGATCTTGGCGGGGCGCGGGTGCGCGGCGGCCATCTTGTCGTCGAGGCGGCGCAGGTAGTATTGTTGTTGTGTGGTGTTGTGTAGTTGTATGGTGTACTGACCCTGGAGGCGATCTTCTTGAAGAGGTCGCGCTTGGCCTTGTCGATCTTGGCGGGGCGCGGGTGCGCGGCGGCCAGCTTGTCGTCGAGGCGGCGCAGGTCGTGCGCGTCCACGCCGGGAATGGCGCGCAGCACGCCCGCCACGCCCGGGAACTGCGGCCGCAGCGTCTCGTACGTCTGCACGAACACCGTCTTTAAGTGGAGGCTGTGGCCCAAAGGTATCTACATTTATCCTTGATTAAGAATCGAAATCCGGATATTTTTTTTTAGTTTTCAGTAAAAAAGGGTCTCCGGTTCTCTACACTCACCATACGAAACATCAGCATTGAGCTGCAATTTTACGCTGGTATTCTGCGAGAGCGTGGTCCTTCCCCGGTTGAGTCGACCGTAGACCATAAAATAGCTGCAGCATGGCTCTACTACGTAAAAAAAAGAGTTACCATCTAGGGACCCCTTGGATGGTTTAGATTTACAATTAGACCCAGTAGGTAGCGCTGTTGTCGAGATCCAGAAATCACCCGTGTGAAGTCGGAGCGGATCGCTAGTAATATATTAAACTTAATAAAAGTGCTGTGGCTAAACTACTGAATGCATCCGATTGATTTAAAAACGCAGGATCCTTCTTATTTCTGAGATAATTATAAAGTAATAAGTGTACACACACGCATACGCACGCACGCACGCACACACACACGCACGCACCTGCACGGCGAGCGCCAGCAGCGCGGCCTGGTTGCCGTCGTGCTGCCCGTGCGTGCGCAACGCCTGCAGCACGGCGGCCAGCGCGCCGCTCGCCTCCGCCGCGCCCACGCGCCCCGCGTGCAGCGCGTACACACACACACGCACCTGCACGGCGAGCGCCAGCAGCGCGGCCTGGTTGCCGTCGTGCTGCCGTGCGTGCGCAACGCCTGCAGCACGGCGGCCAGCGCGCCGCTCGCCTCCGCCGCGCCCACGCGCCCCGCGTGCAGCGCGTACACACACACACACACACACACGCACGCACCTGCACGGCGAGCGCCAGCAGCGCGGCCTGGTTGCCGTCGTGCTGCCCGTGCGTGCGCAACGCCTGCAGCACGGCGGCCAGCGCGCCGCTCGCCTCCGCCGCGCCCACGCGCCCCGCGTGCAGCGCGTACACACACACACACACACACACGCACGCACCTGCACGGCGAGCGCCAGCAGCGCGGCCTGGTTGCCGTCGTGCTGCCCGTGCGTGCGCAGCGCCTGCAGCACGGCGGCCAGCGCGCCGCTCGCCTCCGCCGCGCCCACGCGCCCCGCGTCGAGCGCGGCACGCAGCGCGGGCAGCGCCAGCGCGCACGCGCGCAACGACGACGTCGAGTCGTTCCACGTCAGCGCGCGCAGTATCTGCACACCCAACGCACATGTTATTATAACTTCACCACGAAACATTAAAAACAACACAAAACAACTAATAGTAGTGTGTTGTTATTCAATCACATGTTGAATGGATCTTATTGAAATTTGAAAGAGAAATAGATTACATCCTGGGCATTAAAGACAAGACACTGGATAGTATTTATCCCAAAATTGGACAAAGAATCCTTCGATTATCCACACCTCCTTTTGCTAAACAATTTAGTTACATACGAGTAAAGTCAAAGGTCAAAGTTAGTTAACTGTTAATATAATACAATCCCTAGAACGAGGGCTAAGGATGCTTTATAATACTTTTATGAGCATCTTGTATCTAAATAAACCATAAAGTGTAAGCCTATAACACTCCCGATATGATGACAACGTACTGAGACATTGTGTAAATCTTAACAATGTTTTGAGTATAGTAGAACAATTAAGTTACATTGTAGTAAAATCAGGCATACATAAACCCGAAAAATATTACCCCTCTTTTTGGGTAGTCGGGTAAACGGAACAAAATCGCAATGCGAGCCACGATTTGGACAACCCTGCCGTGAGTGAGTAATAAAGTGATATTAGTAACCGTGTGCAGCACTGCGGGCCCGGCGAGCGGCTGCGCCAGCACCAGCGCGCCCAGCTCCGACACGTGGTCGGGCGCGCGCTGCGGCGCCGCGCTCTCCTCCTCCATGTCGCACGCCTCGCCGCACCCGCCGCCCCCGCCACCCCCGCCGCCCGTGTCCACCAGCGAGATCTGGGCCAAACCGTTACAATTTCTACTCTATTGTACAAAATATAATGTGCGAAATGTTCTGATAGTTATCATTTGTTGTATTTCTAATTCTTTAAGATTTTAAACATATAGAGAGAGCGTGCACTGGGCCGCTCGAGTAACATCGGCATATGGACCGGACTGAAAAGCAATGCTATCACTGAGACCGGTCCTTTTTGCAGTTTCATGCTGCAGCTCAGGGCTTCTTAAAGTGTATTTTCTTAAATTTTTATATGATGCTGGTGAATATTTCGTTTAATTATCCTTGGGTACACAACCCTAAAAAGTAATAATAGGCTCTATAGGTAATAATAAGCTAAAAGTAATAAAGTAATAAAACCCTTAAAAAAAGCCTCCGCTGTCCGTCCGTCCGTCTGTCTGTCAGCGAGCTGTATCTCATGATCCATAATAGGTTGACAGTTGAAATTTTCACAGAATGTGTAATTTCTGTTATTATACTATAATAACAGAAATACACATTATATGTTATTTCTTCTTTAAAATAAATTAAAAATTAAAGTGGGCTCCCCTACAAGAAACGTGTTTTACGATGGTACGGAACCCTTCATGCGCGAGTCCGACTCGCACTTGGCCGGTTATTATATTTTGTGCTACATACTTAAATTGGAATAAACGCGTTGCTTACTTTCTTTAATTTCTATAAGAATGACTTACAGGCTTTACAGGTACAGGTACAGGCGCTATGTTAACCACAATAAATGATATTAACAACTCTATACACGGTTATTTTTCAAAGAGTAGCCAAATTTATACCTGAAGTTCAAGTAAATACATTATTATATACCGATATTACATTCTTTGAAAATACGAGTAAATAAGACTTCTAATTTTATATGCGGGAAGTAAAGACTGTGTAAGAACCTCCGAAGGAGGCGAAGTTCAGCCGAAATAAGAATTTTTTTTTTGGCCAATTTGACCCCCTAGGAGTGTAATGAGAACTTTTTGTCCCTATTCAACCATGACCCCCATGACATCCTCTACATGATAGGCTATTCAAACTGACTATTCCTAAAGTTCCAGTCACCCCTCAACTCATTTCTAGTCTTTACTTCCAAATATGAAATTATCCCAAATTGAATGTGATTTATGGGCAACAACTACTGTCGAAGCGCCTGTTAAAATAAAATAGCGAAAGATTGTGGGCGCTTTGAAGTGAAATTCATCGGTGACAGGACAATATCCGACAATACAATTAACACTGTCTTGTAACGTGGCGTACTAGCAGTAGCAGTCTTGTCAAAGTAAAATATTAAAATAATTAGTTTAATTCATCTTTTATTTGCCACCAAATGTTAACTAAAGACATAAATTTGTGGCCCATGAGGGGAACAAATAGAAATTAGAAAATTTCAAAAAATAATCAAAATTTTGTCGAAAACGTTGTCGGCTAAAGACGGCGGATTGTGATCGGAACATTCAAGGAAGAAGATCATGAAGTATAAGGTGCAAATGGATGGCAAATTAAATTGAAAGAGGATACAACGAGCAGTGGCGCATCTAGCATCACATCGTGTAGGTTGCAGCAAAGTCAACAAAAGATAAGTGCCTTTCCTTTGTCCTCAAAAATCATTACATCCTATAAAATTCATCCAAATTTAATTCAGCCCTCAAAGGATTTTGAATAAATCGCCTAATTACCGTATAGTATTATGTTTCATTAACAATCAAAGTCCAATTTTGCCAAATTTTAGAAATTTCTAGACAAATTTTAATATTTAACTACCCACTTTAAATTTTTTTTTAAATTAGGTCAATGCTTTGAGTTATTATATATATTAATATGTTATTTTGTTTACATAATTTGGGAATATGAATTACACATTTTAAAAACCTTCGGTAACAAATTACATAAGCGTTGTTTTGAAGCTCCTCCATAAAATTATTACGAGGGCAACACTGAAAGTTTTTAGAACTGGCCACTTGTAAGCGATATAATAAAAAAATAAGTTTAAATTTTGAAAATGGAACTCTTTGCCAATATTATTGTGTATGTATTTTATTAATTTGTCATTTGTTTACGATTTGGCGGCAAATTGAAAATTGTCTGTGTCACGTCAGCATGAATTTAACGCGAGAAAATTTTCGTACAATGATTTTTTATGACTTTCGATGTCATTTAAGTCAACAAGAAAGTTATGATAGACTTCGGTTGGCCTTTCACGATGGAGCCCCATCTCGTGCCACTGTTCACAACTGGTTTAATGAGTTTAAATGTGGTCGCACTAATCTCACCGATGATCTGCGTAAGGACGGCTTTCTACGGCGACGACTGAAGATAACATCAGTGTTGTGCGGCGTATGATAGAGACTGACAAAGAGTGACTTATCAGCAGATTCGGACAA
This sequence comes from Parnassius orleans, assembly GCA_029286625.1. Taxonomy (NCBI): domain Eukaryota; kingdom Metazoa; phylum Arthropoda; class Insecta; order Lepidoptera; family Papilionidae; genus Parnassius; species Parnassius orleans. The sequence goes on along the minus strand of JAGSMP010000166.1, from coordinate 800,834 downwards.
GCTTAGGCATCGGTATGAGTCAAGTGCACAAAATCCTCCATGAACATTTAGCGGTCAGGAAGATTTGTGCCTGGTGGATACCTCATAATTTGACAGAGGCCCAAAAACCCGTCGTGTTGATTGGTGTCGAAATGGTTCAAAGATTTAACGGAGGTGACTAAATGCTGTGTTCGACATACTTACGGATGACGAAAGCTGATTTATTGTTATGATCCTGAAACTAAGAGACAGTCTGCTGTCTGGTGTTTCCTTCCGAGGAGTTGCCAACTAAAGTGAAGAGAGGTCGAAGGCGTGGGAAAAAGATGGTGGCCTCGTTCTTCGGAAGGACAGGTCATTATGCAACAATTGTTTTAGAGGATCGAAAACAGTTACTGCAGAGTGGTACACTAACAATTATTTGCCACTTGTCTTTGAAAAGTTCGGGAGAAACGACCTCGCAGTAGGATCCTCCTTCATCACGACAACGCCTCGTCGCACACCGCCAAGCAAACAATCGACTACTTGGCGACGTCAGATGGAATTAGTGGTTCACCCGCCCTATAGCCCCTGACCTCGCACCTTGCGATTTTTATTTATTTCGAAAGTAAAAGAAACTTCTGAGAAAAACGTTTTATGGACGCCGAGGAAGCAGTGGCTGCGTTTCAAAATGCCGTCGAACAGACCCCTGAGGACGAGTGGGCAAAGTGCTTTTCTCAGTGGTTCAATCGGATGCAGATGTATTGATGTAAATGGACACTATTTTGAAAAGATATAATAAATCTAATAACTTGCTAGTTTGCTCAGTTTTGACTTTCTACGAACTTTCAATGTCACTCTGTACTGTTATAGATCCCTTTTATAGGGATCCGCTGACAAAGCACACGGTCAGCACCTCTTAGTAGCTTCAGTACTTTCTCATTTTCAAGACTAGCAATACCAGTCAGTCCGTCATACACTCATCCGAAATACTCGCCTCTCAAATTCAATTTTAATTTGTGTCTTTCTATAATAAAATACAGTTGTATTTCTAAATAGTTTTTAAAAGACATTTCGTGAAGCCCTGTATAACATTGGTGGCAACGGTGAAGGGATCTATAAAGGTCCTGGTGCCTCTGAGGACTCAATTGTGCAATTACTAAAACATTCTGTGTTGTGATCTCTATAAATATTACCTTAAAACTCGTTTCCTCGCTGAACTTCCGAAAACGATACCCGCCTGGCCGCATGAAAATTTATGCTAGAAGTCATACAACTGAAAGAAAAAGAAAAGAAAGTAGAAGAAGAATACCACCCAGCATCTGCACATCATTCGCAAACCGAGTCTACGAAGTCAGCAGTGCTGCACACTTTCGCTGTTTTCTACGCTGTCGCCGTGTTCCTGAATCCTGATCAAAAAAAAATACAAGTACATAAACCCGACATGTTCCTGTAAGTCCGCTCCAGTTTTATACGAATATTATAATGATACAGTCTTAAATATTGTGAATAATACTGAATATTTTATAAACTTTACAAAAATAAGTTAATTTATTTAAACAGTCAAATCAAAAAATACAAAATTAATTCATATTTCAATTACACTGTCATTCATTCATTTTAGCATAATTCATTGTATATCAAGTGTTTAAATATTATATTTTAATTGTGTGCCATTGTTTGTATTCGAGACCAGTGCAACGCCTTATCGCTACTACTCCACGCGAAACGCCGAGTACCTTATCTTTGTTTTGACTAACCTCGTCCGTCACAATGCCTAAAGACGAACCTACACCGGTTATTTCGACACCAAACATCGATCTCAATATTCTTTGTAAATTTATAAGTAAGTTTGACGGCAACCGAGAAAAATTAATGCCATTTATTAATAACTGTAGTAATGCTATGAACCTCGCGTCAGATCAACAACAGGATATTCTTTAAATACATACTTAGTCAATTAGAAGGACGCGCTGAAAGTGCACTTAAAATATTTGAATCTTGGTCACAGTTAGAAGACTTTAAATCCCAATTCGGTGAAACATTACGCTGCACTGCTCTCAGACCTACAAGAATGTCGTCAGTCCAATAACGAAACGGTCAACCAGTACGCCCTACGAATAGAGACGTGTTTGTCAAATTATTAACAGAAATAAATATATCAATACCTACTAAAAAAAGGGAGAACTGGCAGGCCGTCTCGCGGCAATGCAGGACTTAGCGTTACACACTTTCGTGGTTGGCTTAAACCTCGTCTATCAACAGTAGTTCGATGCCGCGATCCCGATACGCCTCAATGATGCTATTAATTTTGCCGTGTCTGAAGAAAAATATTCCAGGTGACTCGACGCCATCTTAGTCAAACAAATACCCAGGATTCAAACCAAAGACGCTTTACTAGTCGTAATTTTCAACAAAACCAAACAACCACGCGAGAGAGGCCTTTAATAATTCAGCTGGGTCTTCCTTTATGTTCAGAACTGATTATCCAGTGTGCCGATATTGTAAAATACCCGGTCATACATTAGAAACATGCCGCAAACGCGAGTCTAATAATCGACGACGATTTGGTAATGTTCAAAACAATTATAGTAATAATGTTAATCGCAATAACTACAATAATAATGGTCCACCGCCTCACACTTTCCCGAATCGTAATCAGTATATCAATGCTGCTATTGCAGACGATCAAAATGTCGATAACACCAACCATCATTTAAACGCGGAGGATTTCCGTCCAGTATCGCACGGAAGACTAAATAGCGAAGCCGATACTCACCCCATTGCCAATCATAACACAGCATTTCGCTCATTTTCTATTCCTGTTCCAACTCAATCTAACTGACAGGGTATCCAGCCCCAAACCGACAGATTGAAAGTTAATAATGCTATCCATTACCAAACAGCCTATCAACGGCGTCATATCGAAGAATATTTCGTCTCCTGCATCTATTCCCGTTCCAAGTCAATCTAACTGACAGGGTATCCAGCCCCAAACCGACAGATTGAAAATTAACAATTTACTTCAATTACCAAACAGCCTATCAACGGCGTCATATCGAAGAGTATTTCGTCTCCTGCATCTGAAAAGAAAGAAAACAATATTAAAATATATAACATCTCTACAAATCCATCAAAAAAATACTTACCTTTTATAAAAGTTCAAACTTCTGTCTCGTCGAAATCCTTATCCTTGCTCGTCGATACCGGCGCAGCTATCAGTATTATTAAAGATTCTGCTGTAGAAAAAATGCCTGAAATAAACAACAATACTATAGAAATAATTGGTATAGGAAATGACTCTGTTACATCCCTTGGTCACATCCCAATTGAATTTTGTTCCTACCAACATAACTTCTACGTACTTCCGGCGCTTGATTTGCCGTATGATGGAATCATCGGTAGCGACTTCCTTATCAAATTAAATTGCAAAATTAATTATGACAACAACACCCTAAAAATATATAAAGATGAAATAGAGCTCTGTTTCACTAAGCCAGTCTATACTATTGCACCTCGATGTGAAACTATCATAGAGTGTTCTGTTAGAAACGGACATTAAAGAAGGACTTGTTCTCGATCAGAACCCCAGACTCGCTCCTAATAGCTAACTGCATCGTAAAAGTGAAGTCAAATTCAAGAATTAATATTTCCGTTGTAAATTCCTGAAAGCGAATTAATCGTCGATTCCGATCTAAAATTAACGCTACAACCTTTGGAAAATAAATATAATCATCAAATCTTTTATACTTCTTCGGACGGTTCACGAAATAACGCCCTTACTCGCACCGATCAAACTCTAAATCTTAAGATTGTCACACCTAAACAAAAAGAGAAAGAAGCACTATGCGATCTTTGCTGTACTTACCCGATATTTTCATCTGCCTGGCGACAAATTAACTAACACAAACGTCTTGCAACACGAAATTCCCTTCATCTTCTATACCAATTAACACTAAGTCTTACCGCTTCCCGACATTCAAGCCAGAAGTAGAACGCCAACAAATGCTTGACGATGGCATCATCAAACCTTCGACATCACCCTGGTCATCACCAATTTGGATAGTACCAAAGAAAACCGATGCGTCCGGGCAACGTAAATGGCGCGTAGTCATAGATTACCGTCGTCTGAACGACATCACTATAGGAGATTCCTATCCGATACCCAACATAACAGAAATTTTGACCAGTTAGGGAAATGTAAATACTTTAGCACTTTAGATCTTGGCTTCCACCAGATAAGAATGTCCGAAAAGGATGCTCCTAAAATCCGTCCCGCAAGGACACTTTGAATTCATAAGGATGCCTTGGGCTAAAACGCCCTTCAACATTCCAAAGGTTGATGAACACTGCCCTATCTGGCTTACAAGGACTCCAGTGCTTCGTCTACCTAGATGATATCGTTATTTACTCATATGATCTTCAAACACATAAATAATCTTTCTAACGTTTTTGACAGACTCGACACTTCCAATCTAAGCTCCAGCCAGATAAGTGCGAATTTCTCCGAAAGGAAGTATCATATCTTGGTCATATCATTACCAACGAGGGGTAAAGCCAAACCCAGAGAAAATTAAAGCTGTTCAACACTTCAACCTCGATGTCCAAAAGACATCAAATCTTTCATGGACTAGCGTCATACTATCGAAGATTTATACCAAATCTATCCAAAATTGCAAAACCTTCACAAACCTTCTGAAGAAAATGTTCCTTTCGATTGGCAAAATGAGCAACAATTAGCCTCGAAACTCTAAAATTGCTTGACTACTGCTCCAATATTAGCCTACCCAGACTTCACAAAACCTTTCGTGTTGACTTGTGATGCATCAAACTTTGCTATTTACCATATTATCACAGGGTCCCATAGGGAATGATAGACCTGTCGCTTATGCTTCAAGAACTTTAAATAAAGCAGAGTGTAACTACAGTAACAGAAAAGGAATGCTTAGCAATCTTTCTACTAAAGTATTTAGGCCATACCTGTATGGCCGTCGTTTTAAAATTATTACTGACCACCGCCCACTTAAGTGGTTATTTAACTGCAAAGACCGGGGTCAAAATTAAAGGTGGAGGCTAAATTAGAAGAGTTCGACTACGAGGTCGAATAAAAAAGGGCAAAATTAACAGTAACGCAGACGCATTATCCGTTTCCTGTTAATCCGGTTGTACAAAATGATACTATCTCAGATCCGCAACCTTCCACCCCACGAAGAACCCCAAACTACTCAAGATTCCGAACTTCCTTCAGACATTCTCGAAGAACTCATTGAACTGGGTGACTTGGATCTCAGCCCATCGGAACTCCTGAATCCCGAACACACTGATTCAATTCCATTAGACGCAAAATCCCCACAAAATTCCTGTAATGAATCAAATAAAGACTCTGAAAATAACTTGGCCCACTGCAACGACGATTACTCTATATTCCTTAAAACGTTTTCTAAAAAGGATGAGACATTTAATACTTATATAAAAGAGTATAATGAGAGCCTTTTAAAAAGTGACTGCAAAACAATCCTAGTCCCTGTATCTATCGATTTTGACGAATCAAATCCCTACCTTGAAGATATTCTTTCCGGTTTAAGTGACAAAAGGTCTTAAACGAAGAACGAGAACTTCACTGTTTAAAAGATAGAGTCTAAAGGCAAAATTTATTATCTTCTCTTCACAAAAGTATATTATTTTGATGACTGTTCCTATCCCGAAATCTTCAAGACCTTAAAAGCCGCTAGGGACGACATTATACTTTCAGGTAATATCAGTGAAATCGCAATTTCTGATTTTAAGAATCTGTTCGAACAACATTCGTTTGTCAAAATATACGGCATGCTTATGTATTTATATAACAATACAAATATAACAATAAATACATCATAACTCCATAATATACCCTGTACCAACAGAGATATCGAAAATTCTAAAAGAAAATCATGATATACCAATAGCCGGTCACTTAGGATCAAATAAAATGTATAATAGAATTAAAGAACGTTATTATTGGAAAAACATGCGCGCAGATATAGAGGTACGTACAAAATTGCAAACTTTGCCAAACAAATAAACCGTTACGCAAGATTAACCGGTCTCCTATGCAAATCACAACCACTTTACTCGCCCATTTGAGAAAATAAGTTTAGATATAGTAGGCCCTTACCAAGGGTTTCACAAACCTGATTTATACTCACTCCAAGATGATCTAACCAAATTTTTACAGCCTATCCATTTCCAATGCCGCAGAAGAAACATGCGAAGCTCTAGTTCACTTTATTTCACAATTTGGGATCCCTAAATCAATAATCACCGATCAAGGAACAAATTTTACGGCTGACCTTTTCAAACGCACATGTGAATTTTAAAATAAGACAGATATGGTCTTCCATATCATCCCCAGACTCAAGGTGCTCTCGAAAGGAGCCATGCCACTTTGAAAGAGTATCTTAAGTCCTTCGTGAACGAAAACCAAACCGATTGGCACAAATACGTCTATACAGCAATGTTAGCCTACAACAGTAACGTCCATACAACAACTCAGTTCTCCTTACGAACTTCTTTTTGGTCATAAGCCGTATATTCCTGATGCTATTTTCGAATCAAAGGTAACGTTACCTATCCTGATTACATTAAAATGCTCCAGCATCAATTAAAGATTTCTCGAGAGAAAGCCCTAAAAATATACAAATTTCAAAAGAAAGGTCTAAAACATACTACGACAGAAACTCCTGCACGGTCAAATATAAAATAGGAGATTACGTCTACATCAGAAATCATCTTCGTCTTCGCAACCTCTCCCTATTTGAAGGGCCTTACAAAGTCGTCAAGGTCCACAGTAATAATACCCTTACCTCCTTATTAACAGACGCCATGTTAAACACCACTGACGAAGTAAAACTCGCTCATGAGATAAGTTCTTAAATATCAAAATTACATTCGTTTTAAGACATATTTTAATACTTACAATTAATTTATACACTTTACATTATATACACATTATTATACAATCTAGACTTAGTAAGCTTTTAATTACTATTTACAGAACCACCATCGCATTTTGTGCTATTATTCTTGCAACCGGCAATGGTCAATATGTTGAACGCATCGACAAGAGCCCTGGTATATTCTTCGACCCTGTTGGTACATTGAGGATAATTAATGATCAATTTCACATCGTTATACCAGTAGACGTACATCCAATCCAACATCATTTGGAAAACATTCATGAAGTGTTTAAAATAGTCCGATTTCAGTGTCGTGAGAGTGCCGAAATAGATTATACTCAGTGTGAAAATATGTTACAACCCTAGAAGCACTTTACAACGACATCTTAAGAGATTTTAATGCGATTCCCATATTATCTTAAACGGTATGTCCAAGAGATCTGCCTGGTTCTCAGGTATTGGCACGGTATTTAACACATTTTCGGTACACTGGATGAAGATGACGCTGAAAACTACAACAAAGCTATTCATGCTCTGTTTAATAATGAAAATAAACTAGCAGAATCTATCAAAAGGCATATCTTAGTTTCTAAATCCGCTATTTCTAATGTTAATAAATCCCTGGAGGAATTAAATGACAATCAAATAAAGTTAAATAGCGCCATTGAACTCTTATCTTCTACTGTTAAAACGCATCTGAAATGTTAAATATACTCAGTTTTCAAACGAAACTATCAAATGTTTTAAATACCTTGCTATCTAATTTACTTACAATGTCCTTCAAAGTTGAAGATTTGTTAAACTCAATTTTATTTGTAAAAACCAACACCTTACATCCATCTATACTAAGCCCAACTCAAATGTATAATGATATAATTAGTAACCTAAGAATTATGCCAAAATACAAAGATTTTCCAATATCTCTAGAATTAAGCAACATTCATACTTTAATTAACATTGCCGATTTAGTATGTTATTATTTAGACAATAAGCTTATTTTATCATAAAATTACCTTAGTCAGTTTGTTAGAATATAATATATATAAACCTACCTCAACCCACATGCTCGAGATCGAGCAAACTTTGCCATGATCATCCCTTCTGAAAAGTTTGTAGCGCTAAGCAAAGATAAAACAAGTTATGTTTATCTACAAGACATAAATAATTGTAAAATATCCCGACAAATACCTACCTTTGTGATGTTATAGATGTAGCTACAGTATCCAATAATGTACCCTGTGAAATAGAAATTATGACGAAAGCCTTGATATCAATCCCAGATAACTGTCCATTTAGACTTATTTCCGGTGATCTGGATATATGGCATAAACTATACAACAACAAATGGATTTTTGTTCAAACCAAACCCACTAAGTTATCAATGGAGTGTAGTAACAATTTAACCGAATACACTCTATCCGGTACGGGTTTACTCACATTCCACCTGATTGCGTAGCTTCCATAAGAATCTGAAATTAGAAACTAAGCTCTACCCTAGTATAAATGTTCCCGGAATATATTCGGATTTTAATATAATTAATGATAGCTGTTGTAAGTTAAGTAACTTTAACAAATTTTCAGTTAACCTTACGTCTTCTATAAATGTAAAAACCTTGAATTTAGAAAATTTAAAATCGTACGACACTGATTCCGATCAGATTATCAAACGACTAGACACCCTAGAAAGTCCAAATTTGTATAATGTTAGTTTTCTATAATAAGTCTTATATCTAGCACTTTGCATATCTTTTATAACCTATATAATTTGTAAGAGAGGAAAGTCTTTCAGAGAGCATTTTAATTTTAACAAAGAAAATACAGAAAGTCATCATCACGCTGATCAACCACAGCTACGCATAGAGTAGCCGTAAACTCACTCAAGGTGAGTTTCTTAACGGGGTTGTTATAGATCCCCTTTAGGGATCCGCTGACACAAAGCACACGGTCAGCACTCTCTTAGTAGCTTCAGTACTTTCTCATTTTCAAGACTAGCAATACCAGTCAGTCCGTCATACACTCTCATCCGAAATACTCTCCCTCAAATTCAATTTAATTTGTGTCTTTCTATAATAAAATACAGTTGTAATTTCTAAATAGTTTTTTAAAGACATTTCGTGAAGCCCTGTATAACAGTACGTATTGTTTAACCTGTTAATAATCATTAAATTTTTCATTACATTCATTTCACATCACATTTTCTCTGTTTAAATAATTTTGATGTCGTTTGTTTAAATTGTATTTTACGTTATTTTTAGATATTTTATACGGTTTACGTAAATGTTATTTAGTTTCAAAAGAACATAGTTTACAAGTTGTTTACTATTTCGGCCGACTATTTCAGGTTGCCAGTCAGTTTACTAAGCAGAGCTGCATAAGTAACAGAAGTAGCGGTAAGACCTGCATCCTGAAGTTTAGTCGGAGGAGGTGAGATAAAATTATTTTATTTTTAATACAACGTAACTTTTTATTGAAAGCTTTTAATTTAACTCACAATCCTGACCAAATTGTATCAGATAAACAGCACCTAAAAGAATTATTGACCAAACGTATCTCCATTGAAGGGCAGATAACTAAATTAAAAAATTACGTAAATACTTTATAAGATGAACCTGAGTTAAAATTATTTAAATAAATTACAATTTCAAAATTAATGGAAAAATAAACAAAACTTATTCGTTAGCTCGTAAAACTGAGATAAATTTAATGTGGCAATAGTCGAAATTTGTCGCCGCGGCTAATGAAGTAGGAGCTTTTTTAAAGAGCAACTATGAACTTCTATCTGATTTTGCAAATCAAGAAGGCATCAAATTTTCATTTATACCAACTTACGCTCCTCACTTCGGCAGCATTTGGGAAGCTGGTGTCAAATCAGCAAAACACCATTTAAAACGAGTCATGGGTAACAGGCATTTAACATATTTGAGGAAATATGTACAATGTTCGCGCAAATAGAGGCGACACTTAATAGTCGTCCTTTGTGTCCCTTATCATCATCTCCTAATGATCTCCTATCCCTTACTGCACGGCACTTCATTATAGGAAGAAGACCTCTCACTGCCTTGCCAGCTCCAAACTACATCAACACCAAGGAAACAAGCTTACAACGTTATGCTCGCCTTGAAAAGCTCCGTCAAGACTTCTGGCAAACATGGCAAAGGGAATACATAGCTGAGCTTCAGCAGAGATCCAAGTGGAGGACTACTTCATTGGAGGAAAGCATTGGTTGAAAGTGTTCTTTCAACAGGCGGGAGGATGTCGAAGCGCTTGTTGAAATAAAATAGCGAAAGATTGTGGGCGCTTCGAAGTGAAATTCATCGGTGACAGGACAATATCCGACAATACAATTAACACTCTCTTGTAACGTGGCGTACTAGCAGTAGCAGTCTTGTCAAAGTAAAAGATTAAAATAATTAGTTTAATTCTTCTTTTATTTGCCACCAAATGTTAACTAAGGACAACTACTCTTACGCATGGTTCTGTGTGTGCGGTTCAATTCACGTTTTAGTTTCTCAAGTTTTTGTTGCCTACTGTTTACTTTCTTAGTGACACACTTATTACTAATGCTTAAGATAATAACTACATGACGCGAATTATGATTCCAATTTTCCTTTTACACTTGTAACGGGCTTAGGATCATCGTAATCTGTAGCGAAGCCTCCATAGAAGCCGAGAAGCCGGGCTTGCCCTATCAAACTGCTCAATCAATAATATCAACTAATAAAATAACTCGTAAACTGTTTCAAACTATTTCAAATTTCGCGCTTCTCTGTCGCTGTCGTTGACCTGTTCTACACAGGCCTTATAACGTCAACACGCGGCAGCGCGATTAGGTTGTCATAAAATTAGTCGTTTCTCTCACGCGTGGGCTTTACCGGGCTTTCGAGAAGACGATAGCTCCCTTTCTAACCTGTGTAAAATGTCCTATAATGAAATATAACTACGATTGTTTATATAATTTGTACGTGGCGAAAAGCCCGGCTTTTAGTGTGAAGTTGGTCATTAGTCAAGCGCGGGCGATACCTTTTCAAGTTCACTTCACATTTCAATGTTTACTCTGTGTGTTTACTTTAGCGAATAAATATTACGAGTTGAAAATTTATGCTTTTTTATAGATTTATAGTGAAAATGGAGGATAATAGTGTTCCTTGTGATAAATTTAAGTGTATTAAAGTGCTAATCGGCGAGGAAAATGTAAAATCGAAAAAGAGAAAAGATAAATTTTTATAAAACTGCTAAAAACAACAAAACCATATCTAGGGCTTGCCCTAGTTTGGAGCCCTAACTTCGCCACTGATCGTAATAAATAAAATTAAAAAATATATTTTTGCTTATCAACTACGTAACCGGCGACTGTCCTTATTATGGCGTATTTAAAAAATTGGAACAAATTATTTACAACTAAATTACACAATTAGTCTCAATATCTAATATTGGTACCTCAAAATGGAAACCGTTTTTCTTGTGGGGATGTGAATAACGAACACACCACATATTAATACATACATAATACATAAACACTCATGCCTGTCACCCAGAGGGGTTGGCAGAGACTACGGACTTCCATTTGGCACGATCCTGACACACCTCTCGCCTCCTCCACATTTTTTTTTTATGGATAGGGTGACAAACGAGGCACAGTCCACCTGATGGTAAGTGGTTGCTGTGACCCATAGGCATCTACATTTATCTTCAATAAAGAATCAAAATGCAGATGCGTTGTCACCGTTAGGACTAAGATGGAATGCCTCTTTTCCAGTAAAAGGGTCTCCGGTTCTCTACACTCACCATTGAAACACAGCAGCATTAAGCTGCTATTTTACTGGTATTCTGTGAGGCGTGGTCCTTCCCCAGTCGAGCCGACCCATTCGTGCTACAACTACTACTAATATAGCTGCAGCGTGGCTCTACCACGTATAAGTATAATATCCATATACATACGCATATATATCGTCGGTTAAGGGCTCTTAATTTGACCCATTTTCAATATATCGCCAATTTGGTCGATAAACTTTCGCCTAGGGCATCCCTTCCCGACTCTGTCGTTCACTTCTGCAACATAATTTGCTTTGTCACTCTTTCCTCATTCATTCTTTCTACATGACCAAACCATCGAAGCATTCCTTTCTTATTCCTGGTCACAACATCATGTTGCAAACCACACTCTTATCTTATCACACAATTTCTCACTCTGTCATCTAGATTTAGCCCTAACATACCCCTTAATGACCGCATTTCTACAGCATTTATTCTACTCTCGTGCTTCTTCTGCCAAACCCAACTTTCACTACCATTTATTAAATTCATCATCATCATTACAGCCCTTCACAAGTCCACTGCTGAACATAGGCCTCCCCCACGGAATGCCACAAAGCACGGTCCCGAGCCACCTGCATCATGACTTCCTGCATGTCTTACCAGGTCGTCACTCCATCTAGTGGGGGGACGCCCCACACATCCTCGCCTGGGGCCTTGCCGTTTTTAAGGTGCTGGAGAGCCATTCTAATCTCGCTCACACTGACGTCCGGGATATCATCCGAATAGTGTCGGATAAGACTTGCTCTTGGATCGTTACTCACACTTGCATGTGGCTCCAACGATGACGTGTACAGCTGCCTATAGAACCTCTCAATCTCACTCAAAATCTCAGGGGTCCCGGAAACGATGCTGCCACATTCGGTCTTCAGCTTCGACAGTTGGCTCTTTCTGGCAAAGACTTTGGAGCTCTGATTCCGCTCGATCGTTTCTTCAATACGAGCTGTATTGAAGTTGCACAAGTCCCGCCGCATGCATTTGGAGATCTGTCTATTCAGTTGTCTGTATGCTGTCAAATCTGCTGAAGACTGCAGCTTCATATCCCGTCTAACAACCATGAGATTAAGGTGTGATCGGAGAGTTTTGTGTTCTTCTGCGACGGGTCTTACAGAACTTAGCTCCGACCGCATGGACAGTTTCCACAGCTTGTCATTCATATCGTCCACTTCATTGCAATCTTCTAGGCACTGAAAACTATTTTGTAACTCGAGCTAAAAGTTTTCGGGACTTTGGATTAGAGCACGAGGGGACGGGCGTTGACTTCATTAGACGTGACCTCTCCAAAAAACGTTTGGGTTTCAGTGTGCCTCTCACCATTCGGTGATCGCTGCCAGTTTTCACCCTCGCGATCACTGAGACATCACTGAACAGTTGTCGTCTGGTCGTCATAATGAAGTCAATCTCATTTTTGTCGAACCGTCGGGGCTCAACCAGGTCCACTTTGTGTGGGGCCGCTTTTGGAAGAAAGAGTTCATCATAAAGAGTCCTCTTTCTCCATAAAGTCGGCCAGCTGCTGGCCTTGGGTTTCGTTGCCCTATTCCGAATTTCCTACTTTCAGCTCACCGCTCTCTTGTGCCTAGTTTTGCATTGAAGTCTCCCATTAACACCGTATAATGGGTTTTGGAGGAATGCATGGCTCTAGAGATATCATCCATTTCCTCCACCTCCTCATCGGGGTGTGCCGAGGTTGGTGCGTAAACCTGTGACCTTCAGCGAATACCGTTTGGTGATTCTGAGTGTAAGGTACGCAACCTTCGTCGACACTCCCAACTTCTACGTTGTTAACGAGACTTGTGGACGATAAATCCGACACCTCCTTGGGACAGATGGTCGCCCTCCGGTGATAGAATAGTTGCCGGTTCGAGGTTACCGTGTCCTCCCCTCTCTTCGGACTTCGTATAGTCCTATTATATTTCAGCGTAACTTATCTATCTCTTCTTCCAGCTCCAGGATCTTCTCGTCAGTCCTCAGGGTGCGTGCGTTATATGTTGCCAGGTCGAGTCGTCGTAGGTGGCAACCGAACCTGTACCGGAGATTCTTAGCACCCCCTGCCCCGCCGTTACCATGGTCGCCACCGTAGCCAGGAATAGCGGGGCCGCCGGGGACTGGGGGCCGTTTATTTGTGTCGTTGCTCATGGGGGATATATTGCCATAGTTGCCACGCTTGGCGAGCGGGTTTGGAAACCGCAGTTTTTTATTGCTTTTATCAGAAAGATGCTGCTGCCCATCTTCTGTATCAGTTTCCCTTTGTTACCTCTTACGACACCCACGGGAAGATATGGGCTAGTGGGTATTCTTACCCGCCACTACACGGGCCAATTATTAAACTTAACACGGTATAATTTATTAAATTAATAACCGTTTATTCACAACGTAAATTCAAAGTAGCGGATCGGAGCGCGAACGAGTGGCCTGACGGCGTCGGACGATCGGATCGACTGCCGAGAAGAGAAAAACGAACCGGTTGCCCACGTGTAGCCGAAGGCTTCCGAAGATTGCAGAACGGTCGAACAGCCACATTTTTTATGCATTGACGAGCACGTTTTCTTAAAATACTTTTTACATTTATTACCTGTTCTTGAGCACTTTTTAACTTCCGTGAACGCAGCAATAATTTAACTGTGGCGGTCTTCATAACTTTGGGCCGCTTTGACGTAAACACGACTTGAGTTTGCAGACCATAGTATAGGCTCTCCGTGCGCAATGAAAAATTTCATGGTAATATTAAATTATCGTTGATTTTTTTTTGTGTATTTTATTTTGTATGTTTTTGTATGTTTAGTATAGATATAAGCGATTTGGTTGTATATACTGTAAGCTTATATTTTATCAATAAATGAATATGAATACACCTATTTTCATATTCACTATTTAAGTTATCGCTCACTGCACTTGAATAGTTTGATTATCTGTCAATTGTTCTTCGATTGGTAGGTTAATTACGACACGTATGTTAATTTCTTGCCGAGATAAAGACTCACTTTTTCATAGTATTCGCGGTTCAAATATTTGCGTAACGTCATTGAAGCGTACGTAATGATGTCACGGTCAACACTGTCAGCTGTCGGCCGGGAGAGCGGACATAGGTACTTAAAGGTGAAACGGTAAATAGAAGGGATGAGCGCGGAAAGTCGTGCGACAAGGTACCTTACTGACCGACTCTTACGTAAAATAGTACGCGTCAGATATTTATGAATGACAATCAGTTAACTGAATAATGCATTACCACGCATTTTGGATATAAAAGACAAAAATGACAGAATGTTTGAGATTTTTTTTAATTAGTTTTTCTTCACCATTTGCCTATATTATTTATTCTGAACCTTCTCTGCAAATTTGGCCGGTAATTGCATAATAACCCTGTATAGCGTTTTGTTATCGTAAACAAAAAATAATTCAAATACATTTAGAGATTAATCATATTAAATTTATTTCGTTTGTTTTTTTTGAGCTGACTTTTCACGAGGCGAAGGTCGATAGGGTTTAATAAACAGTACTTTCAAAATAAAGAGAGCGTTGTCATTTCGACGTTGTATCTCACCTTCCGTATGAATCTGTTCCTCACGTTCAGTGAAATTTACGGCGATAACTACCATGGTTTCATTGGTTCCAATGACCATAATAAATATTAAATATATAAAAGTATTTCAAATGTGAATATTGGCTGTTGTGTACCTTAAGTAACTCGAGATGTTCTCGTGTGAGGTGCCGTACAAGCATGTCTTCGAGTACCTCCTGTGACTCGCTGCCACCCTCTTCCTCTAATTTACCAGACTCGTACAATGATGTGACATAGTCCCATCGTTGTGACAGATGTACCAGCACTGGAAAGAATTTTTTTTTTATATCTTACTTAGGACAGATATGATGAGGTTTAAATCATCATTATATAGTTTAAACAGCTGGACTAAACATGGGCATATACAAGATGCATGCAGACGCGCAATGTACATTGCAATGGTTATAAAAATTTCGGTTTATTTAGTATCGCGAAATTATTTCTACTCCTTTTATTTTTGTACGCCACTCTTATATCAGCTGGAATAGTGTTTGATAAAAAAATATTTATGTATAATATAACTTATTATGGGATTTGACTATCTTTTTGGTCCAGTAATCGTAAGCAGGACAGCTCTTACGATTACTGGACTCATTTCCCGGATTCGAATTCCGGTTTCAGGGCCAAAATTAGTATAATTGGGTTTTTTAGTAAAGAAATTCTTAGTAGCAGTTAGGAGTCATGAGGTTGGCGGTGTTTTATCCTCGAGCCTCGGAAAGAAAGTTACGCCGTCAGACCTGCACATAATCTCTTTCTGATCGTGTCGGTTTGCCATCCTATTGGACTATGAGAGGGAATAGAGGGTGTACCATCTATGCTTGCGCACACAATCGTGCACTATAATCCTGTTTTGCGCTGATGACTGGTCTCCGCTAAAAGTGGCCGCCGTGACCGAAATTTGGTCTGGAGAACATGGACCACGCTCACATAGAATACCAGCGTGAAATAGTAGCATCGGCGTGATATGGGGGCGGGCAGCGGTGTACCAGTGCGTGCGTGCGTGCGTGCCGCAGTCGCTCTGAGGCTTTAGGCGAGGTCGTGTGTGTGTGTGTGTGTGTGTGTGTGCGTGGTGCTCGGTGCAGCAGTGTGTGCGTGTCTGTGAGTGTGCGTGGTGCTCGGTGCAGCAGTGTGTGTGCGTGTGTGTGAGTGTGCGTGGTGCTCGGTGCAGCAGTGTGTGTGCGTGTGTGTGTACGCACTGAAGGGCGCGAGGCGGTCGAGCAGCGGCAGCGCGACGTCCGCGTAGTGCGCGGGCGGGCAGTGGTGCAGCAGCGGGCGCAGCGCGGCGCGCAGCACGCGACGCAGCCAGTGGTCGGGCAGGTGCTCGGGCGCGGCCAGCAGCGCCTCCGTCACGCAGCGCGCCAGCCCCGCCGCGCCGTACAGCTCGCGCCCCAGCGACGCCGCAGCCGCGCCCACCAGGTGGCATACCTGTACCACACACCAACAAACCTTTATATTTTTTTAAGACTTCTAAGAAAGGGTACAAGAGTTATCACAATTAACAAACATATAAAGATATTCGACTGTACGGCTTTTTGTCATGCAAGCGTGTTGTCGTGCAAGCGTGTGTAGATGTAAGTTCTGCATGCAGTCTTGCAGCTCGGCGGCGGGCAGATGCGGTGCATTGTCGCGCAGACCGAGAAGTTGCGGGAGACGATTTCAGTTGGTGTGTGCAGATATTGTCGTGGTGCGGTAACGGCGCATGCGGTACTCACGTTGTCGTGCAGCGTATGCAGGTAGTTCTGCATGCGGTCGTGCGGCTCGGCGGCGGGCGCGTGCGGCGCGTCGTCGCGCAGGCCGAGCAGGTTGCGGCGCTCGGCGGGCGGCGGCTGCAGCGCGCGCGCGAGCGTGGCGTGGCGCAGCGCGGCGGCGTGTGGCGCGTGCAGCTCGTGCAGCGCGCGCGCCAGCGCCAGCGCGTGAGGCAGCAGCGGCAGCACGTGCGCGCCGCACGGGTTGCGCCACACCGGGTTGCCGGACGCCGTCACGCCCGCGCCGAAACCGCCGCGCGACGCTCTGTTGGTTTTTATAAAAAACAACATTGACAAACGAGTACACTATTTGATGTATGTGCGTCAAGTGAATACTGTGGCCTGTAGATATCTACATCTATTCCCTGATATAATGCCTCGTTTCCAGTAGAATGGTCGCCAGATAACTAGATTCACTTAGTTAAGTATACTTGTAATGTCTCTACATAGTATAAAACAAAGTCGCTTCCCGCCGGCTGTACGCTTAGATTTTTTAAACTACGCAATGGATTTTGATGTCTACTCGTATTTCATCAATAGACAGAATGATTCAAGAGGAAGTTTATATGTATAATACATGCATCTTATATATGTATTATATAATTCTTCTGTCCGTGTCCGATTTTGATGAAATTTTGTATGTGTAATTAAATTGATTAGAAAATGGTTTAGATTCACAATTGGGCTCGGTAGGTGGCGCTGATGTCGAGATCCAAAAATCGACCGTGCAAAGCCGGGGCGGATCGCTAGTATTGAATAAAAATGATTGTTTGTATTGTAATATATAATGCGCACTAACTTGTCGGGGTCGGTGGGCACGTGCGTGCGCTTGACGACGCCCAGCAGCAGCGCGAGCGCGTGCAGCAGCGTGCGGCGCGCGCGGCCGTGCTCGTCGTCCGCCGCGTCCGCTCCCAGCGGCGCGGGCGCCACGTCCAGCCCCACGAGCCGCGCCAGCGCGCCCGCCGACGACACGTGCGGGCCCAGCGCCGCCCAGCGCGCGCTGCAGTCGCCCAGCACCTGCCGCGACACACCACTCGTCACTCACTACTAATACCTATCTTACTAGACCATCATGGATACCTACACACCTATTACATCTAGACTGCCAATGTAGCACAGATTTTGTTCGCGGTGTCTGTTCTGAAACGTAGTACATATTAGTCCAATGGTGGTGGTAGGACACCTGCTTAGGATTCCGTCTGGATAGGTACCACCCTCTCACTTATTCCTCTCTGGAATAGAGAACCAGTATAATTACAGGATTAAAGACATTCCATTTTTGTCCTCAAAAGGCACAACGCATCTGTACCATTATCCGGCACAACCAGAGAGAAATCAGACGCATGACCACTTGCTTTATGTACTTTTGAGGCACCACTAACTTCTTGACTGAATAACTGATTTTAAGCCCGACCCGAAATTCGAACAAAAAATCACATGATCAGCAGTCGCGTTTACAACTAGACTTGATGACATTGAGATGAGATTGGCTTAAAGTGAAAAAATATTTTTAATTTTATTATTTACATAATAAAAATCAGAGATAAGTATAATTACATTGACAGAGTCACAACACATCCAAACTATTATTTATAATATTCTATTATTTCTGTACGAATTGTCAGAATTTTCGTCCGTGCTGACTATATCATTGACCACATGATCAGTAATCGCGATTTCTACCGACAGTAACCCAATGGTAGGGTGCAAAACCTCGATTCAAAATCGTGGGTTTGAATTCTCCATTCGACTACTGTAAACCACTTCTAACACAAGCATTTTAAGCTTACCAGGAGTGGTTAAAGAGAATATAAGTATTGGTAATAGCATTACAATTAAATTTTTTAATCGCGTTTACGAGCACTAGAGCATGGAAGCAGTGAGCGAGTCGGCGAGTCAACGAGTTGGCGAGTGGGCGAGGCTGTGGGTACCTGTGCGACAAGCGCGCTCTGGCGCTCGTAGCAGCAGAAGTGG
Organism: Parnassius orleans; assembly: GCA_029286625.1. NCBI lineage: Eukaryota > Metazoa > Arthropoda > Insecta > Lepidoptera > Papilionidae > Parnassius > Parnassius orleans. The sequence goes on along the minus strand of JAGSMP010000166.1, from coordinate 781,854 downwards.
TTGGAGACGAGCAGCAACGCCTCCTGCAGCGTGACGCTCTCCACGGCGCTGAGGTCGGGCCGCGCCAGCGCCGCGCGCACCATCTCGTGCAGCCGCCCGAACACCGGCAGCAGCAGCAGCGGGTACTGCGCACACAACAAACATCACACTATTACTGCTATTGACCGCATCCACGACATTTTTCTGTCACCAGGGCAGCGCCACTTTGGAATGAGGTGAATACTTCACAGATTTCATAGCGGGGAACTTAATTTGTTAGGAAAATGTTACATTTTATATAATTAGATTAAAAGTAAAAAAAAGAGTTAAAATATGCAAAAACTTAAAGAGCAAACTACTGAGGCATTTATATTACTCTAGAAACTGTTAAAGGAGACAATTTCTTTTTGTATGGAGAATGGGCCCACTACAAATTTTAGGGATACTTAATGAAATGTATGTCGATTTATTCCTTATAATCTATAGATTACAAAATTAATATTAGTTTTATCGCATCTAACGGGAATACTGAGAAATTAAAATATGAATATCACAATAACCTAAAAAGAAACTAAAAGCTATTTTTTAATCTGGCTTTACGGCTCTGGGTTCTAGCCCTTCTGAGCCTAAACTAAAAGCTATTTTCTATTAGTATTATGAGTTAGAATAGTGTATATAGAATAGAATAGGTAAATAATTAATAGCATAAAACAAAGTTGCAGGTACATTCAGCATTTATAGGTACTTTTAGACTGATGGAAAATCCTTTTAGTAGTTCCGGCAAAAAATAGTACACTGACAAAGAAACATGGTGTGGAGGCTATTTTTTACATGTATTGATTGATTAGTGAATATACATCACAAACACCATTACAGTAATTAAATAAATATGATTAAAGCCAAAATGAATAAAAGATAATATGTTTATTTATAATATTACCTTTACATGCTATATAGTAAGAAAGATGTTTTAATCTGGTTGTATAAGGATAAAAACACAAAGTAAAATACCACTGTATTTATTACTGTAATCATTTCAAAAGTAGTCTATTAATAGTGGAACAGACAGACAGACAGGCGTGGTGTCAAGACTTTATTTTAATACATCTTGGTTGGTTAGTAAAGATGCAGTGTGTAAACTTTGCTTTTAAATATATTAACTGATTAGTTATTATACCCCAAACACCATTAAAGCCAAAATGACTAGGTAATATCATGTTTATTTATGTTGATAAATATGTAGTGAGATGTTTTAAACTGGTTGTGTAAGGATAACAAAACACATGTATAATTTAATTGTATTTATTATTGTCAGTCATTATCATTCCAAAAGATTCAATTCAATTCAAAAGATTCAAAATAACTTGATAATAACATGTCCATTTATGAAATTGTTAGGAATCGTAAGGATATTTTATGTGATATAAGACTGTTGTCTTCAATATCCATATACTTTTTTGTCTCTGCTTACGAGCAGCTCTGCAAGATTTCAGCCTACAAGACATACACATTTGTTCTAAGCAATCCACCTGAAAAAAGTTAATGAATATTGTAAAGAATGTACTATGCTAAATAATAATTATTATCAATGTATTAGTTTTTCTATATTTATTGCAATCTAAATAGTGTGTGGGGTCTATGTTTATGCTTGTATTGAAGAATCCAAAAAAAACACATTCACATATGATATTGTTAGAAATCAGGACTTTTTCAATAATAAGAGATATAAGATAAGTCTATATATATACTATACTTCTATGTAAATAAACTATATTTCCATATTTCTGACAGTATTTTGTTGCCTCTGCCTGTATGCTAAATAATCAAGAAATTATTATAAAATATACAACATTAATCAGCTCCAGATGACCAAATACTAAAGTATTAATTATGGATTTACATCAACAATATTTGTAAAAGTTGTCTGATTTCTTATTTTCACTGGTTTCATGTAGGGAAAAAGGATATTATTTTTATATTAATTATCTTATAGTAAATGACAAAATAATATTCCTTTCTGCAGAGTTAACAACACAGCAGTCTAAGCATAATGAAGCATCTGATCAACAAGGATATAACCATTACACAAGTAAAAATGGCTTAACTTAGTAACAATACTTATGCAAACTGTATATTTGCTTCTAGTACAAGTAAAAACTGCTTATTTACACATAAATATATGTACTATCTATCTACTATGACTGACATAAATTCAGGATCCATGTTTGATGCCATTTGGTATTGTCAAGTTTATGGAGTAACTTGCTGAATACATAAGATATTTATATCTAAATGCAGTTAAATGAATCGCTCTTCAAAGCCGATGAAGCTAGATCAAATAGAGAAGCTTTAAATTCCTCGACCCATTGGTGCTAATTTTTAACATACACAAAAACTTCTTTTGTGTATTTACTCTATATATTATTTAATTTAGATTTTAGTAATAACATAAAACTTTAATACTTTGTCACTTTTAACTCACTAATAAGGTTCTAAGACCTGTGTTTGTCATTTGTTTTAGGTAATCCATTGTAAATAATATATCTTATAGATTTTTCAAAATTCTAGGTGTAAAAGTAAACTCTTGTATTACATACATACTCTTATATTAATTAACTAAACTCATCAATTTTCATTTTCCAATTTCGAATGTCATTGATAATTTTACCATCGACCACAAAAATAAAAAGAAAATAAAGTCTAAAATCCATATTATGTTAAACACTTGTGCATCGATGAGACGATATTTATTTTATTGTCTTGTAAAGAAACAAGTATAAACTTTTTGCTATTTACTAATTTTGCAACCAAAAATTATTTTATAATAACCATTAACCACAAACTTCATTCATACAGTAGTGATGCAACTCGAACTCTGTTTTCATTCGATTCAATCGAGTGAATTTGTGTAACTCGGTAGTCGAGTGAAAATTAATTTTACTCGAGTCCGCTTGCACTCGAGTTACCGAGTCAACTCGGCGCACCGCACCGTGTAAATTCGGAGAGCGCTAGATAGATATCAGTTCACTAATTCACTTGTAGTATAAGCCACCGCGGGTGACGTCACTGGTTACATCCAAATTCAAACTTGCGCCTGGCATGTTGTAGACAAATATGGACTTAGTTTGATTTATTATATCATAATTGTGCTATCATTGTTGTTTATTTTTTGTTACTTCGTATAAGTAGTGCATAACATGAAAGGTGATTTAAATATACTTGTTTGTTTAAAGTATGAATGATAACAATGCAATAACAAAACAAAAATCGTCAGTGTGGCATTATTTTGAAAAATGGAATCGATTTTTAAGATATACGAAAAGCAGTTTATATATTTTGAAATACTACACATGTCTGTAGTAAATAAAAGACATGAAAATACTACAAATAAATAAATAATAAATATTTGTATTTTATTTCATATTTCATTTTTTTTCTCTTTTTTTTTAAAAACGTTACCCCCACAATAGGATTTTCTCCTGTGTCGTGGAGGCAGTTTACAAACATAAATTGCACGAGGACAAACATCCAGACCCGGAACAATTATTTGTAGGCCATACAAATACTTGTTCCGTGCGAATTGAACTCGCGGCCCGCAGCGCAACAACTCATTGCTAAGCCACTGCGCCACGGAGCCGTCGATATTGCCATATATTACTTATTTAATAAAGGTACCTATTTAAAAATGCTTTAACTAAGATAATCGCTATTCTCAACTCGAGTTATAAACTTCAATCGATGCAGGGACTGTAAATAGTTAATTCGTATAACTCAAAAACTCGATTACAACTAGAGTGACATGATAAAACCCGAGTGACTCGAGTCACAAAATTCTACTCGAGTCGCATCTTTATCTTACGGTCAATGCAGTGTCTGTCTACAATTTAGTAGTGAACTCGACTTACTAATTCGAGCAATTTATTGATATATTATGTAATATCAATAAGCTGATTAAGTATAATTCGTTATAGTTAAATTATTAATAACATTAACTTTTCGCTACTATACGCAAACCAATAATATATAACTACCTAATAAGTTAAGTAATAATAATTATCATGGATGTAAGAACAAATATAAAAATAATTTGTAATAAACTGACACAGATTCGTTCCGCTAATTCGAGTTGCGTAACTCGAGTACTATTCGAGTTACGTGAATTTCAAAAGTTAACTCGAGTCGAGTTTTTTCCGAGTAGGCACATCTCTACTACAATTTTTTTTAATATTACGTTATCTGAACCAATGACATGAACACAAATATCAAAACAACTCTATTTTTCAGATTTCTTGATTCCGTTTAGATTTTCATAAAATCTTTATGCAATTTACGATAATAAATTGGTATCTTTTTTTTGTATATAATACCATTGAGGGTCGCGAAAATTTCTAGTGGGCCCAAAAACGATTGACTCCTTTGTGTAACAAAAAACTTCACCTCAGTTCCAACTAGCGACATCTGGTGAGCGGAGGATTATTAGCCCTCATTACACGCTGATTACTCACATTATACATATTTATATTATATTATGCATTTTAAATAATATGTTTAATTAACCTAATTTTTTTGTAGCGGGTCTACACATAGCTATCACTCACCACCATACCAAAGGTTAGTAGCTGGCAAGGTATACCTTTTCAGCATTAAGTTCACCTTTGTAGACATTATTTTTGAGAAAAGAAATTTCTATCTATCTACAATACAAGAATATCCAATAATATTGTAGGGGTAGGTATGTGAATTGTGACCCTCTACATATAATTAATGTGTAGGATGTCGATGTAGGTTGTATCTACGTCACGGGATGTGGTAGTTAAAACTGTGTCCGATTCCGTAGAGAGCATTTATTGTACTACAAATACTTATGAATAAAATGTAATAGGAATGAACGTGTCGCGCGCGCGGCGCGAGTTTAGGTAATATGCTGATATCGCAGGCGCGATATCAGCATATTACCTAAACTATTGAAATACCATGTACTTGCTCGTACAAATATCTTGACAGGATAATAGGATGTAATATGTATTGTAAATCTTAGCAAAACTAATAGCAAATTACATGGGGCCACTGCAAATAAAAAACAAATGGTAAATTAGTTAAATTTAATCTAAAACATAATAAACTTCTGTTCTTTGAATATTGTTAAAATAGACGCATAACAATATTATATACAACATAAATATTTCATATGGCTTTTAAAAAAATACGTATAATAAGTTGACCTTGAAGTGGCATTGTAAGAATATCTAATACCCCATATCGTCCCATGGCTGTCGTGTAAGAGACGAAAGAAGGAAACAAATCAGGAGATGAGCATCAGCGTATTCTTAATAACAACAACAAAAAATAAAAAACTGTGATTAAGCCGCCTATCGATTACGCGCTCCTGGCGCGCGCGCGTTTCAAATGTTCGAAGTATATCAACTAAGCGCTCCTGGCGCGCGCGGCAGCTGTTCCAATGTTTGACCATTCAACATGGATAGCGGTCGTGTACGAGCAGCTGCCGCTTTCATAGTTCCATGCATCTTCTCTGAGCGCTTTATTATGATAAAAACTACTTTTGCTATTTCACAGCAGATCTTATGAACCATATAATTTTATCAATTTACGGCAACTTTGGTTATCCATAGCTTGGAACGCAACGAATAAACGAATGATGAAAACAACCGTCACAACTGGCGCGCGCGCCAAAACTTCACTACTTTGATACGCGGTAAAAAACCGACACCAGATGGAACGGCCCGCTCCACGTTTGAACGTTCCAACGAACAATTTGGCGCGCGTTCCAAGACGGTATCCATTTCGCGCGGCTGGAACGCGCGCCAATGTTCGACCTCTTGGAGCGCATAATCGATACGCGGCTTTACGAACCCGCCCTATGGTAAGTGTGCCAACAATGGCCCATGTTACGCAATGGACTTTTGATAAGTTATACCGTTATGTTTTAAGCAAATGTTAGCAGATCATTAAACTAATGTTCAAACCTTCGAACCAAGTTTGACGAGTAAGCCAGCCGCATGCCGTCGCACATTTTTAACGGAGCGTGATCGCCGGTCCTCTGGTGGTGAACCTTCGTAAACCAGCGCCGCGAATATTTTGTCCAACACACGCAGCAGCAGATCAGCTCCAGCTACACCAACACCCGGACCTAGCATTGTGAGAAATAATAACTTTTTTAATACAGTTGCTCAAAAGTGGCGTATTGCAGGGACGTATAGCGTTCGGGATGTGGGCTATTACATACTCGAGCTTTTTCTTTACCTTTTCCGAACGCGTGCGTTCTCTTTCCTAACTGTCAAAATAATGTCTATTAAAAAGAAAAAACCAACCTCGAAGTTTTTACTAAAAAAAATTCATAGAAGTTTTTATGATTCATGCAAATATTTCTAAAAAGAAGCTACTAATTTGTTTCAATATCAGATTTAATGATTTGATTCAATGAGTTAGGTTTCATTTCATTTCATCTCATTAAATTTTCATTTCATATCAATAAAAAAATTCTACTGAAGACTTGGCTGTATGGGCATAGTTCCCTTTACCTACCCAGAATGGGTGAAGAAAACAAAAAAAATCTATATTCTTTTACGGTTGGCGTCATTTTCCAAAAATGTTCTTTGCGAGTTTAGTTGTTTGTTGCACAAAATGAGTAATTTTGACGATATTTTATTTGAATTAACACCACCGGAACTCAGTATAATTGCACAAAATGCTTCGGAGAACATTTTACCGAAAAGTCAAAAGTCGCTACATATCTACATACGACGAATTTATTGCGTGGAGAGAAGAGAAAAAAGCAAATAGTTTTTCAGAAAATGTTATGTTGGCATACTTCTCCGAACTCTCAGCAAAATTAAAACCTTCTACGTTATGGTCGAGGTTTTCGATTAAAAAAAAAGTATGCTGAAAATAAGGAACAACGTGGATATAAGTGAATACCCAAAACTAAATGCTTTCTTAAAACGACAAACAGACGGTTTTACAACTAAAAAGTCGAAAATATTAATATCGAATGAAGTGGAAAGGTTTTTGAACGAGGCTCCCGATGATCGTTATTTAGCCACAAAGGTAATTTATTAATAAATACTTATATTTTTCTTTAGTATTCAGTTTACGAAATCGCAAAATACAGTCAATATATTATTTAAAAAAATATTAATCAAATCTCTTTTTTTGTAGGTTGCGCTGATTTTTGGCGTAGATGGAGCTTGCCGCAGAGAGGAGTTAGCCAATATTACTTTAAAAGATATTGAAGCCCATGGAAAAATGCTACTAATCAAGATTCCGAATACAAAAAATAAGATACCGAGAAGCTGTTGTTGAAGGAGATTTTCTTAGAATAGTGCAAAAAGCGGTCCCAAAAAGCAAAAACCGACCGTTTTTTCCAAAATTATCAAAAAGGGAAGTGTACAGCTCAAGCAATCGAGATAAACAAATTTGGTAATATGCCAAAAGAAATAGCTACGTTTCTTGGTCTGTCGGAAGCTGAGTATTATTTATACTGGGCACAGCTTCAGGAGGACCTCTGCTACATTATTGGCAGATTCAGGAGCCAATTTGACGTCCTTAAAGCGACTAGGAGGTTGGAAGTCAGACAAAGTTGCAGAAGGCTATATTGCTGATTCATTAAACAACAAACTAGAAACTGGGAAAAAAATCACACAATCCATTAATTTAAAGTCCAGTCCGTCTCCTTCACATGACAATACTGAAGAGAACGTTCGTCCATCTACCTTCGTTGATAATGATAATTCATCAGATCCAATTCCATCAACTAGAAAACGCCATTGTATAACACCTTGGACAAATATACATGAACAATCATACGAAATTAATAATAGTTTGTCTCAAACAGTAAATATGCAACCTAAAACTTCCCCAGTTAGTATAAAAAACTGTACCAATTTCAATGTATATGTGAATTATAACTTTTATAAGAAATAAATGATTAGTTAGTTGAGTTTATTGTGTTTTTATTCTTTTATTAAATTGCTTCATTTTTTCGCAATTGTATTAAAAATAGTTGTTCATTACACGTGCGGAACCGTCATTGCAACTTGTTCAGACTGTCAACCCTCACCTCGGCTGCGCCTCGGCTCGGGTAGACATTTGTCGGAACTCTTTGCAATGACAGGCTTTCCGCACTTGTAATGAAATATACTATTTATTTAATAATTTTAACAGAACAGTAAACAAGGTGAATTTGAAAAATTCAACTAATAGATAATAATACTATCCATATTTAATTACAGTATTGTGTATCCGACCGGAATTAATGCAGCATTATTAGGTCGGAGGAAGTTTCTTTGTATTTTATATACAAATTCAAGACATTTTTGTTTTCAAAGTTTAATTACATTTAATTATAATATATTAGTGCCATTTTGTTCGATAACTTGTTACCATCTTGTAGGTAGTGACATAATCCCGTTGCTGTAGAAATCTTGGGATTTTTGATCAAAAAAATGCGACAAGTAGTCTTAAGTAGTTGACAGTCCTCTCTTGATGTTTACCTCACTACCGAAAGAATTCTGAAGAGACCAAAAGAGGTGAAAATCTGAGGGTGTAAGGTCAGGACTATACCGATTACTATTCCCAACCAAGCTCTCTCAATTTTGCTGAGTGGTCAAAGATGACTGTGGTCTAGCGTTCTCATGATGAAAGACCACTCCTTTTCTATTGATCAATTCCGGTCGTTTTTTCTCAATTACTTGCTTGAGTCTCATTAGTTGTTGGTAGTAGAGATCCGAATTGATGGTTTTGCCCGGCGGTAAAGCGTAATAGACGATGCCTTTCCAATCCCACCACACACACAGCATCACCTTATTGAGTGTTAATCCGGGATTCGCTAGTTTGTGGAGCTTGACTACTCTTTAACCATGATCTTTTTCGCACGTTCTTGTCGTAGGTGATCCACTCATCACCAGTTATCAATCATTTCAAAAATGGTACGGTTTCATTACGTTTCAATAGAGAATTGCAAATTAGTTAGCATTAGGTTTCTTTCAGTGAGCTCGTGTGGTACCCAAATATCGAGCTTTTTTGTATAGCCAGACCTTTTCAAATGGGTCAAAACTGTTTTGAGGTCAATCCTCAATTCCTCGGCTATGTCGTAACTAATAATATGCCGTATGAGGGCAACCAGAGCGAGCTGCATCTTTGACATAAAAATTCCCGTATTAAAAGCACTTGAACCAACTTTGTGCTATTCTTACTGACACCGCATTAGCACATGAGTAAATAAACGGAACAGAGATAGAGCTTCATACAACCGCGCAAATCGGTTGCACTAGTACAAGCACGCGGGGCATGTGTGCGTGACCACTGGCCGCTTGCCGCGTACGCGGCGAGACTGGAAAACCGGTTACGCTAGCACGGCCAGTGGACAACAATCTCAGGGTCAGTGCGACGCACGTTGTTTGTTTTGTTAGTTCCAAGTTTGAATATTTTTATGTAAGAACGTGGTATTATTAATAATGGTTGTTTATTGGAACGAATTACCTTATCGGACGGTACGAATTTGGCAGATAGGGGCTAGACGAGAAAAATACAACAGGTAAGCAAACACGAGTACAATAGGTAAGCAAATATTTGATTATTACTTTTTCAAGTAAGTACTTTCATTTTACTTTTTAATAAGAAGAGGGTACTTACACGGTGTGTTTTTACCTTTTTATTGTTATTACAAGTTAAACATTTGTAGGTATGTTGGTGGGTTGGTATGTAGTAGGTATGTGTGGTACGTTCACATATTGCAAGTAAGATTTGAACCACTTCCCGATGTCTGATTGAGTTGAAATTTTGTATACCGTAACTTCAGTGACAATGCAATAATATGATAGATATAACCTGAAGCTGCAGCCAGGATTGTCTCCTTACGAGGGAATTCTTTAACGGTTAGTAGCATGGACTCGAAACTTTGTATTTAAATTTAAATTTGTTTGCTAAACATGATCTTCACCATAAACTGCTGCTGCAGACAGGATAATAATATAAAAAAAGATAATATAAAAGTTTCGCGAATATTTCGATCTTGAAATAAATATCGTCAATATTGGCAGCCGTGTAGTGGCGGTTAAGAATATCCACTACCCCATATCTTCCCGTGGGTGTCATAAGAGGCGACAGTGGGAAATAGGCAGGAGATGGGTAGCAGCATCTTCCTGATAACAGCAATATTACAAAAAAAACTGCGGTTGCCAACCCGCTCGCCAAGCGTGGCAACTATGGCAAATATCCCCCCATGATGAAAGTTACGATGAGACAGCCCCCGGTCCCCGGCGGCCCCGCTATTCCTGGCTACGGTGGCGACCATGGTAACGGCGGGGCAGGGGGTGCTAAGAATCTCCGGTGGAGGTTCGGTTGCCACCTAATACGACTCGAACTGGCAACATACAACGCACGCACCCTGAGGACTGACAAGAAGATCCTGGAGCTGGAAGAAGAGATAGACAAGTTACGCTGGCATATTATAGGATTATCCGAGGTCCAAAAAGAGGGGGAGGACACGGTAATCCTCGAATCCGGCAACTTGTTCTATCACCGGGAGGGCGACTATCTGTCCCAAGGAGGTGTCGGATTTATCGTCCATAAGTCCCTCGTTAACAACGTTATAAAGATTGTGAGTGTGTCGACGAGGGTTGCGTACCTTATACTCAGAATCACCAAATGGTATTCGTTGAAGGTCGTACAGATTTACGCACCAACCTCGGCACATCCCGATGAGGAATTGGAGGAAATGTATGAGGATATCTCTAAAGCCATGCATTCCTCCAAAACCCACTATACGGTGTTAATGGGAGACTTCAATGCAACACTAGGCACACGAGAGAACGATGAGCTGAAGGTAGGGAAATTTGGAATAGGGCAACGGAACCCAAGGGGCCAGCAGCTAGCCGACTTCATGGAGAAAGAGGGACTCTTTATGATGAACTCTAAAAAGTGAACCTGGTCGAGCCCCGACGGTTCGACAAAAAATGAGATTGACTTCATTATGACGACCAGACGACAACTGTTCAGTGATGTCTCAGTGATTGCGAGGGTGAAAACTGGTAGCGATCACCGAATGGTTAGAGGCACACTGAACCTAAACGTTAAGTTGGAGAGGTCTCGTCTCAACGCTCCGTCCCCCTCGTGCTCTAATCCAAAGTTCCGAAACCTTTCAGCTCGAGTTACAAAACCGTTTTCAGTGCCTAGACGACTGCAATGAAGTGAACGATATGAATTATAAGCTCATGGAAACTGTCCATGCGGTCGCAGCTAAGATCTGCAAGACCCGCCGCAGAAGAACACAAAAACTCTCCGATAACACCTCTGGCTGTTAGACGGGAAATGAAGCCGCAGTCTTCAACAGATTTGATAGCATACAGGCAACTGAACAGACAGATCTCCAAATGCATGCGGCGGGACTTACGCAACTTCAATGCAGCTTGTATTGAAGAAGCGATCGAACGGAACCAAGGCTTCAAAGTCTTTGCCAGAGATCTGTCTGCCAGAAAGAGCCAACTGTCAAAGCTGAAGACCGAGTGTGGCAGCATCGTTTCCGGGACACCTGAGAATTTGAGTGAGATTGAGAGGTTCTATGGGCAGCTCATCGTTGGAGCCACACGCAAGTGTGAGTAACGATCCAAGAGTGAGTCTTATCCGACACTATTCCGATGATATCCCGGACGTCAGTCTGAGCGAGATTAGAATGGCTCTCCAGCAACTTAGAAACGGCAAGGCCCCAGGTGAGGATGGAATTACAGCGGAGCTTCTCAAAGCGGGTGGAAAACCGGTACTTGAAGTCCTTCAGAAGCTCTTTAATTCCGTCCTCCATGGTGGGACTACTCCGGAGGCGTGGAGCAGTAATGCGTTGGTCTTGTTCTTCAAGAAAGGCGACAACGCTCTCTTGAAGTACTACAGACCGATTTCCCTTCTGAGCCGTGTCTACGTGCTGTTTTCGAGAGTCATTACGAATCGTCTCGCACGCAGACTCGACGACTTCCAGCCTCTCGAACAAGCCGGTTTCCGAAGAGGCTTTAGTACCATAGACCACATACACAGCCTTCGGCAAATTGTACAGAAGACAGAAGAGTACAATCTGCCACTTTGCCTTGCGTATGTGGACTATGAGAAAGCCTTTGATTCCGTCGAAATTTGGGCGGTGCTACAGTCCCTTCAGCGGTGCCAAGTTGACTGTCGGTGTATCGAAGTGCTGAAGTGTTTGTACAGTAGGGCTACGATGGCTATCCGAGTACAGAACCAGAGTACGAAACCTATCCAACTGCAGAGGTGTAAGACAGGGTGACGTTATATCCCCGAAACTCTTCACCGCTGCATTGGAAGACGTTTTCTAGCTACTGGACTGGAAAGGATACGGTATTAACATCAATGGCGAGGACATCACTCACCTTCGATTTGCCGACGATATAGTCCTTATGGCAGAATCGCTGGAGGACCTAAGCACTATGCTCAATGACCTCAATAGCGTCTCCCAATAGATATGTCTTAAGATGAACATGGAAAAAACAAAGATCATGTTTAATGTCCATGTCACACCTATGCCGGTAGTTGTTGGGAGCACTAAGCTCGAAGTTGTTGACGAGTATGTTTACCTGGGTCAAATAGTCCGACTAGGTAAGTCCAACTTCGACCGAGAGGTCAATCGACGGATTCAACTCGGCTGGGCAGCGTTCGGGAAACTACGACACATATTCTCGTCAGGTATACCTCAAAACCTGAAAACGAGATTGTACAACCAGTGCATGTTGCCAGTGATGACTTATGGATCTGAGACGTGGTCCTTCACTGCTGGCCGTATGAGGACGCTCAAGGTCGCTCAGCGAGCTATGGAGAGGGCTATGCTCGGGCTATCTCTGCGTGATAAACTTAGAAATGAGGATATCCGCAGTAGAACCAGAGTAACCAACATAGCCCAACGGATTAGTAAGCTGAAGTGGCAATGGGCCGGCCATATAGCTCGAAGAACCGACAGCCGATGGGGAAAAAAGGTTCTCGAGTGGCAGCCTCGTACCGGTAGGCGAAGTGTAGGGCGACCCCCCACTAGATGGAATGACGACCTAGTAAGACATGCAGGAAGTCGATGGTTGCAGGTGGCTCATGACCGTGCTTTGGCATTCCTTGGGGGAGGCCTATGTTCAGTAGTGGACTTGTGAAGGGCTGTAATGATGATGGCAACGAAATAGGTTAAACGAATTAAAGATTGTAAATTTCATATGCCATGTGAGTGTTTCCCGTTAGATTACTTGAAAAAGCTTTATCTTAGATTCAGAATTTACCACACCATAAAAAGAAACAATAAATTATTTTAATTCCCGACGTTTCGGGTGCTTTACAGCACCTATGGTCACGGGGGACTGAGGTGTTTGACGTCCCAATGTCATAGTTAGCCCGGCTACCTTCAGTTTTTTTAATATTAATTTTTGGTCCGATCTACGCAGAATGAGCTTACAGTATCTTGAAGTCTTGCAGTGGTATGCTTGGGTTTGGATTTAATTTTGTTTATTATAGGATACCAAGCAGATGACAGCACCCATCTTCTCTATTGAAGTTAGGATGTTTTTTAATCTCAATAGCCTCGCGTATCATCCTTGGTAGGAATCGGTGTTCTTTTGCGAGGATTTGTGGTCTATCAAATTTGATGTAGTGGCGGGGACGATCTTCAATATGTTTACACACTGCAGACTTCCCGGAACGTCGGTGCTTCACGTCAGCTATATGTTCTTTTATGCGGGTTTTATAGATCTTTATGTTTGTCCTATGTAAGAGAGACCACATTCACAATCCAGCTTGTACACTCCCGCATCTTGTAGAGGGATATGACACTTGACGGATGGTAAAAATTGAATAATCTTCTTCAGCGGCTTGAAGTATGTTTTAATGGAAGCTCGCTTCAAGATGTAGCCAACCTTGTCTGTGACTCCTCTGACATAGGGTAGTAGAATTCTTCCTTCCACAATAGATAGCCAGATGTGAGGCAGTGTTTTAGTAATACTGCACATTCTGTAGGCATATTGTTATCTTCTAGCTTCCTAGTTACAATTGAGATGCAGTCTTCAATAGGTAAGCATGTGAATAGTGACTGAACATCAAAACTGACCATAGTTTCATTGTCAGAGAGATGTAGGTCTTTATCTCACTAACAAAATGGTATGAACTTTGTGTGCTCTAGTAAGTCCTTTCAGTGGTGACAGTATTTTTGCCAAGTGTTGAGCCAACTTATGTTGGTGAATCGATCTGGCTTACTATGGGGCGTAGTGGAGCGTTTGGTTTGTGTATTTTCGGTAACCCATACAACCTCGGTGGTTTGGCACATAATGGTATTGTCGAATTCACGTCGAGATTTAATTTTTCGGAGTATTTCTTTATTAAGTCGGTAGTTGTTTTAAGTGTATTAGTTGTAGGGTCTATTTTGACCTTTTTGTATGTACTTGCGTCCGATAAAAGTTGTTGTATTTTGAAATTATACTCTGACGTGTCCATTATTACCGTAGCATTTCCTTTATCCGCACGGAGAATCGTGAGCTCTGGTCTATTGCGTAAGTTGTACAACGCTTTAAACTCGTCTTTGGGGAGATTTAGTTTCGGCGCTGAACTTCGACGTAACAAGGACGAAATGTCATGACGTATGGCCTCTAAATCATCCTCACCCATATTATTCTTAAACAGACAATCCTCAACACTACAGATAATTTATTCGTACGGGATTTTTTTGCGGTGTTATTGCAAAATTCAAGCCCTTCGACAGTACTTTTATTGTAGGTTCGTCCAGTGTTTGTTTTGATAGAATATAGACCGAGTGTTGTTTATTGTTCGCGTCTGTGGTCAACGCTTGTGTTTCGTTTCTACGTTGACATGGATGTTTGGCATTTGATTTGATCGTAAATGTTTGGTATTTTTCTATTTGTTTATTTTTGCATTCATTATATTTAGATTTTTCGCGTTTGTCTAAAGTTTTGATGCAATTATTAAAATCAAATGCCGTTAAAACTGTCTTTAACTCACTGGAAAAATAGTCTATGGTATTATTTATGAATTGTAGATCGAACCGTTTTTGCTGAATCACCGTTCGTAACAACTTTTTACTTGCCTGATTTAAGATCTTAGCGCTT
Organism: Parnassius orleans; assembly: GCA_029286625.1. Classification (NCBI taxonomy): domain Eukaryota; kingdom Metazoa; phylum Arthropoda; class Insecta; order Lepidoptera; family Papilionidae; genus Parnassius; species Parnassius orleans. The sequence continues at coordinate 766,765 of JAGSMP010000166.1, read as the reverse complement.
CCTCGAATGTCCTTTTTGGTTGATATTTTGACACACGTAGGAATGAGATTATGGTCTCTGCATCTCTTCAAGAAATTTAAAGATGTTATATATCTTGCGCGCTTTGTTTTAAGATCTTCTATTGGGCGAATTTTATTTGCTATTACTAGACATTAATTCCCGACGTTTCGTAAATTAATATATAATTTACGAAACGTCGGGAAATAGTAACAGTAAATTAAACGCGATAAAATCCGTAAAAATAGTTTTATTCAATGTAGTGTTCGCGTAAATATAAGAAATCATTATAGATTCCTCATTGTTGGCGGACGGAAAAACAATTGAAAATGGCGATACGAAGAAACTTTTTCCCGACCGATATAACATTCCGAGGTTATAACGGTTGCATTTCTACGTATCTGAAGAGGTTTGAGATGAAAAATTTAAAAGCTATGATGCGGCATGCATGCCATGCCGCATCATAGCTTTTAAATTTTTTGTTATTAATACCGTATATACTTTTATATGCATTTAGTAAACAGCTGTTATTTTGACATTACAAACAGACACTTCTATTTTATTTATTTGTATATATAGGTTGTATTGTGATTTCAGATTTGTATCTGATTAATTTATTGTTTCTGCATGGAGTCTAAAACCATAGATTTTATTTATAAAATATACATTTAATATAAATAATTATTAAATGTATATTTTTATAAAAAGTAAAGTAGTAAAGTAGTAAAGTAAAAATTATGTATATTAATTAATATACATAATTTTTACTACACGCAAGATAACAATCATTACATATTTTATATTTTAATTATATAGTTTTGAGAACGGATGGGATTGGATAGTCCATGCGCTATTACGTTTGTAGTTCAGTCAGATGGAGGGTCGGGTTGAGTACTCACCCGCCAGCTGGCTGCAGGCGCAGCTGAGGAAGACGAAGAGCGCGGAGATGAAGGAGAGCAGCAGCGAGAGCAGCAGAGGCGCGCGCGGCTCGCAGCACACGCAGCGCTGCAGCAGGCGCAGCCCCGCGCCCACGCACGGCCGCGGCTCCGCCTGCAGCAGCCGCGACAGCGCCACGTCCAGCACCTGCGCCCACACACTCACTCGCTGCCTCCATCACCGCTACACTCCCACTCACCCAATACAATAATCATACCTACAACATATAGCTAACAACCTGTCTAACGATTTCCAGACGTTCGCTTAAAATAAGCGAACGCCTGCAGATGCACAATAGCGTGCAAAATGTACTATGCACCCAGGACAAGTTCCATAGCAAATGCAAGCTATTACACAAGGTAGAACACGGTTTAATTAAATAAAACAGTATATTACGTCGCATCAGAAGCCATCACAACAGATCGCGACACACAAATATAAATCTCACCATACTAAATGTTGAAACCGATACCATTCTGATGCGTCACAACACAACACGTCAGACAAATGTAAATCCGGCATTCTTATCTGTTCTTAAAATACATTTAAAATAGCATTTAAAACATTTTTTTAAGGCGTGCAGAACAAAAGCGCCTCAAAGATTATTCTTTTTAATGAAATTATAAATCGAATAAAAAATCGATATCGATTTATCCATTTATCTCTGTTAAGTGGCAACATCGAATCTGACGGATAGTGTCGTGTCATGAAATCACAACTAAATAGTCACAAATCGAATTCGTTTGCGTTTGTGTTATTTTGTTTGTTTTCTTGCAGTTGTTATCTAAGTAACGAATTAGCTTTCTAAATGGACTCGACAATTCTTCGCACCCTACAACCACGGCCTGAACATGGATCCCGCTTCCGCTTCTCGATACCCCTGCACGAACTTGGACTCGTTATCCACTGTTAACGATACCCCACTTTCACACCGGCAGAGTTCTTCAGCGCTCAATAACTTATTCAAGAGGACATTTACGCTGTGTCAATTGGTTTAAATGTCACGAAAATACGAAGACATTTGTTGGAAATGCAGAATGCGACATCTTATACAACAATGGGTTCGACCACAGCAGGTAAATAGTTGAACCATGTCACCATGTGTCATGTCTTCCTCTGTGCTTTTTAACTGAGTTGACTTAAAATAATATCAATATAATAATTATGGCTTCTTTATTAGGTACAAGTTTCGGTGACAGTGTAGTGTGCCACTCGTGTTGGACTGCAGCCTGGAATCAAATACGACATCCAACTAGTGAACAGCAAAATGCACCAATTGTTAGTCATGGACATGTATGCATCAGCTGTGGCAAGTCACTTGAGAATAAGATCACACATTGTTCGGTCCGATTCTCCATGTGAGAACTCATAAGAATGAGATTGCCCATCAGATTGCACCATGTGAGGTAAGTGTTCAAGTGGTAAGGTTATAATTTATTAAGTGTGGTGCAGATATCTCATAGTGATACATATTTTTACTCTGTTTGCATATCAACCCCAGTTATTTTATTTTTCACATCTGCACCGCTATATTTGACAATCATTCTAGTTTATTTATACCATGGTGATAAGATAAGCCAGCTAACACCAGGTAGTTGCGGGGTTAACTGCCCATTTTATCAACTACAATGATACAGTTGATTTTTCATTGTTTTGGACTACTGGTAGTCCCTCAGTCCTTATTATTAAATTATATAATACTAAGTCTGCCGTTGTGCAGTATTGTTTACTTGATAAACATTTTATTTATATTTGAGTTAAAAGTAAACAAATATTTTATTATTATTTTTTTACTTTGGCGTCATTCTTTGTTTAATATTGTTTCAGGTGCCATCATCATCTCGAGTGTGTCATAATTGCTGGCGAAGGACTGATAGAGCAGTATCACGTTCAACTGCAGAACAGGAACCATCTGATTCATCTAGTATTGAATGTATTGCATCCAGAACAACAAAGCTTAGATCATATCACACAGTATACTCCCTAATTATGTAAGAGCACCACTAACAATCAATGTTTTTTTTCCTGGTTGTAACGATTCCAATCGACTCATTGTTCCATCAGCATTGCGGGTACGTCTTTTGCGACTACAATTACTATGTACCTCCAGAATGTAGAATCTGTAACTACCATTTAAATAGCAATTCTTGGGATTTACTTTTAGAATCAATATATAATCCTATTAAAACATTTAGTGCAGCACAAATTGAAGATTTTGCAACATTATTGAAAAGATATGCATCATCATATAGACTTTGAAAATATTCACAGTATGCCTGAGCATACTGTACATTAATATCTAGGCTTATCAAAGGCACAATATGAACAAATTCTGTCTGATTCCGAGACTATCAAATAAACATAGGGGTTCTTTTGCACTTGCTGCATATTTGATGAAATTAAGAACAGGAGATAGTGACGAACGCCTGTCGGCATTATTGCAAGTACAAAAGCACATAGAGCGGCTCATGAATATGGCCCGCGAAATATTAAATCAGGATTTTGTTCCTATAAATGTAGCATAAATCATATATCGAGCAAGAAATAAAAGAAATCTCCTTATTCCAAATGGACTTTATGGGGAAGATAGGAGGCCTGTCATAATTGCGGATGGTACATATATTTACATAGAAAGAGTTCCAATGTTGTATCAGAAAAACTTACTCATTACATAAATATCACAATCTTATAAAGCCTTTCCTTTTGTGTGTAGTGATGGTTCATCATAGATATTCTGGGCCTTACCTGCAACAACCTCAGATGCGGATATTATAAATAATAATTTGGTGATAATCCAGTTCATTAAAATATTTTGAATCTGGAGATGTATTCATCCTAGATAGAGGCTTTAGGGATTCATTGCCACTTTTAGAACGTTGTGGTTATCAGGTTCATGTACCTTTGTCTCCAGCAGATGGTGAATATTGCAAGACAACAAGCTTCGGGTCCCGCGCCTACGTCACAGTGACCGAGTGAAGCCGGCACAGTCGAGCGTGTGCCTGCTGTACTACCCTATGTCAGAGGGTCACAGACAAGGCTGGCTATATTTTGAGCGGCCTGTTAAAACACTTCAAGCCGACGAAGGATTAGTCAATTTTGACCATCCGTCAAGTGTAATATCCTCTACAAGATGCAGGAGTGTACAAGCTTGATTGTGAATGTGGTCTCTCTTACATGGACAAACAAAGATCCATAAAACCAATCATTCTGCGTGGATCGGGCCAAAATTAATATTCAAAAACTGAAGGTAGGCAGACTAACTATGACATTAGGACGTCAAACACCTCAGTCCCCCATGATATGGGTGCTGTAAAGCACCGAAACGTCAGGATTAAACGCGATAAAATCCGTAAAATAGTTTTATTCAGTAAAATTATTGTTAAACTGTATTGTGAAAATAAAACCTTTATATTTTAAAATCCGGACTTTTTTAAATCAATTCTTTACCCAGTTCATTCTAATAATTACATATTATCATTTCTATATGCTTTTATGTGGGCACCCATGGCGAAGTGTCTATGGACGGTGGGCATTCCCCTTTCATATGCCATGTGAGTGTTTCCCGTTAGATTACTTGAAAAGCTTTATCTTAGATTCAGAATTTACCACACCATAAAAAGAAACAATAAATTATTAAAAAACAAAAATTATAAAAAGAAAATTATTACATAGAGTAGGTAATTTGTAAATTATTCTATGATACTGAATAATAAAACTATTTAACAAATGTTTCGTTTAATTTGTCTTAACCTATTGTGACAACCCTACCAAAATACGTTTTACGGTTGTTTGCCGTTCTTGAAGCTTTGTCTTTAGGCATTAGGTCAATAAACGTCATAATTTTTTTTCGCGGCCCGAGTCGTATTTTTCCCTTTTATGTAATAAAATTTCAGAATGTATCGAATTTCTTCGTTAGATTCACTCATTGAATAAAACTATTTTTACGGATTTATCGCGTTTAATTTACTATTTTAATTCCCGACGTTTGGTGCTTTGCAACACTTATGGTCACGAGATATTCATTTTGGTCCGATCTACGCAGAATGAGCTTACAGTATCTTGAAGTCTTGCAGTGGTATGCTTGGGTTTGGATTTAATTTTGTTTATTATAGGATACCAAGCAGATGACAGCACCCATCTTCTCTATTGAAGTTAGGATGTTTTTTAATCTCAATAGCCTCGCGTATCATCCTTGGTAGGAATCGGTGTTCTTTTGCGAGGATTTGTGGTCTATCAAATTTGATGTAGTGGCGGGGACGATCTTCAATATGTTTACACACTGCAGACTTCCCGGAACGTCGGTGCTTCACGTCAGCTATATGTTCTTTTACGCGGGTTTTTATAGATCTTTATGTTTGTCCTATGTAAGAGAGACCACATTCACAATCCAGCTTGTACACTCCCGCATCTTGTAGAGGGATATGACACTTGACGGATGGTAAAAATTGAATAATCTTCTTCAGCGGCTTGAAGTATGTTTTAATGGAAGCTCGCTTCAAGATGTAGCCAACCTTGTCTGTGACTCCTCTGACATAGGGTAGTAGAATTCTTCCTTCCACAATAGATAGCCAGATGTGAGGCAGTGTTTTAGTAATACTGCACATTCTGTAGGCATATTGTTATCTTCTAGCTTCCTAGTTACAATTGAGATGCAGTCTTCAATAGGTAAGCATGTGAATAGTGACTGAACATCAAAACTGACCATAGTTTCATTGTCAGAGAGATGTAGGTCTTTTATCTCACTAACAAAATGGTATGAATCCTTTGTGTGCTCTAGTAAGTCCTTTCAGTGGTGACAGTATTTTTGCCAAGTGTTGAGCCAACTTATAAGTTGGTGAATCGATCTGGCTTACTATGGGGCGTAGTGGAGCGTTTGGTTTGTGTATTTTCGGTAACCCATACAACCTCGGTGGTTTGGCACATAATGGTATTGTCGAATTCACGTCGAGATTTAATTTTTCGGAGTATTTCTTTATTAAGTCGGTAGTTGTTTTAAGTGTATTAGTTGTAGGGTCTATTTTGACCTTTTTGTATGTACTTGCGTCCGATAAAAGTTGTTGTATTTTGAAATTATACTCTGACGTGTCCATTATTACCGTAGCATTTCCTTTATCCGCACGGAGAATCGTGAGCTCTGGTCTATTGCGTAAGTTGTACAACGCTTTAAACTCGTCTTTGGGGAGATTTAGTTTCGGCGCTGAACTTCGACGTAACAAGGACGAAATGTCATGACGTATGGCCTCTAAATCATCTTCACCCATATTATTCTTAAACAGACAATCCTCAACACTACAGATAATTTATTCGTACGGGATTTTTTTGCGGTGTTATTGCAAAATTCAAGCCCTTCGACAGTACTTTTATTGTAGGTTCGTCCAGTGTTTGTTTTGATAGAATATAGACCGAGTGTTGTTTATTGTTCGCGTCTGTGGTCAACGCTTGTGTTTCGTTTCTACGTTGACATGGATGTTTGGCATTTGATTTGATCGTAAATTTTTGGTATTTTTCTATTTGTTTATTTTTGCATTCATTATATTTAGATTTTTCGCGTTTGTCTAAAGTTTTGATGCAATTATTAAAATCAAATGCCGTTAAAACTGTCTTTAACTCACTGGAAAAATAGTCTATGGTATTATTTATGAATTGTAGATCGAACCGTTTTTGCTGAATCACCGTTCGTAACAACTTTTTACTTGCCTGATTTAAGATCTTAGCGCTTCCTCGAATGTCCTTTTTGGTTGATATTTTGACACACGTAGGAATGAGATTATGGTCTCTGCATCTCTTCAAGAAATTTAAAGATGTTATATATCTTGCGCGCTTTGTTTTAAGATCTTCTATTGGGCGAATTTTATTTGCTATTACTAGACATTAATTCCCGACGTTTCGTAAATTAATATATAATTTACGAAACGTCGGGAAATAGTAACAGTAAATTAAACGCGATAAAATCCGTAAAAATAGTTTTATTCAATGTGTAGTGTTCGCGTAAATATAAGAAATCATTATAGATTCCCTCATTGTTGGCGGACGGAAAAAACAATTGAAAAATGGCGATACGAAGAAACTTTTTCCCCGACCGATATAACATTCCGAGGTTATATCGGTTGCATTTCTACGTATCTGAAGAGGCCTGAGATGAAAAAATTTAAAAGCTATGATGCGGCATGTGCATGCCATGCCGCATCATAGCTTTTAAATTTTTTTTTTGTTATTAATACCGTATATACTTTTATATGCATTTAGTAAACAGCTGTTATTTTGACATTACAAACAGACACTTCTATTTTATTTATTTGTATATATAGGTTGTATTGTGATTTCAGATTTGTATCTGATTAATTTATTGTTTCTGCATGAAGTCTAAAAACCATAGATTTCTATTTATAAAAATATACATTTAATATAAATAATTATTAAATGTATATTTTTATAAAAAGTAAAGTAGTAAAGTAGTAAAGTAAAAATTATGTATATTAATTAATATACATAATTTTTACTACACGTGCAAGATAACAATCATTACATATTTTATATTTTAATTATATAGTTTTGAGAACGGATGGGATTGGATAGTCCATGCGCTATTACGTTTGTAGTTCAGTCAGATGGAGGGTCGGGTTGAGTACTCACCCGCCAGCTGGCTGCAGGCGCAGCTGAGGAAGACGAAGAGCGCGGAGATGAAGGAGAGCAGCAGCGAGAGCAGCAGAGGCGCGCGCGGCTCGCAGCACACGCAGCGCTGCAGCAGGCGCAGCCCCGCGCCCACGCACGGCCGCGGCTCCGCCTGCAGCAGCCGCGACAGCGCCACGTCCAGCACCTGCGCCCACACACTCACTCGCTGCCTCCATCACCGCTACACTCCCACTCACCCAATACAATAATCATACCTACAACATATAGCTAACAACCTGTCTAACGACTTCCAGGCGTTCGCTTAAAATAAGCGAACGCCTGCAGATGCACAATAGCGTGCAAAATGTACTATGCACCCACGATAAGTATAGAGTGCCGTTAAGTGACGGAAAGAGAATAACACAACCCCTTGGATGTCGTAAATGTCGACAGAGGTTAATGAAACAGGAGATGGGCGGCAACGTCTTCCTAATAACACCTAAAACTTTTAAAAAAATGCACTTACCAGCGCACCTGCCAAACTGGTAACTATGGCAAAATAATAAATATTATTTTGCCATATAAAAAAATATTTATTTTATCAATTTTTGTTTTTATATTTTAAATTAATAAAATAATCATCTAAAATAGATGTGCATCTTGTTTTTTGAAATGTGAATGAATGAATGAAATAAATCTAAGAATTAATCAATCTTGTCATTAGTTTATAGTTGTATTATGCTGCATGTGTACATGTTATACCATAGACACACTCATTTATACTATTTTTTCTTTGTCTCAGGTAGTGCTTAAATATAAAAAGAACAAAAGTAAGCTAGAATACAGTGTCAGAGAAAGAGCGACAATTACAATACAATCACATCAAAACCCAAATTTATTTTTACACAATTTTTATCCATTTTAATAATACCCGCGTCGTAATAACGTGATACTCTCAACCACAATGATATCAATTTCATAGACAAAAATATTTTGTTCAATTAGGGTTATTTGAAAGTCTTATTAATGTCAAAATCTATAATAGGTTCCAAAATTGAGAATGAACAAAAAAACTGGGGTCATAACCAAATACATAGTTGCAAATAGTATGTTGAAATTACTGAATGTTACACATGGTACTAAAAGATTATCCATCCATTTAATGATAAAACAAATGACATACCTGAGATAGCGCCTCCCATTCCACGTGAAGAGGATGGGAAGCTTCTATATTTGGCGGGCAGGAGTCCACTTTGTCCAGAGCCGCCTGTGTCCATTGCTCTACATATGCCCACGTCACTAATGGCGCAGCCATCATGCAATACCTAATGTGACATTAAAATATAATATTCTCTACAAAGTATAGATAGATAAAAAGGTCTATATTCCAAAAACACACAAATTAAGAAATAAAAAAAGTGTGTGTGTACTTATGTACGCACGTAGGAAGTTATACTTCTTTAGCGTAACAAAACAAAAAAAACTTGAGACAATTACCCACTAAAGTTGTCGCTTTTATGTGTCGGTGTGCGCGCGCATCGTATAAATTCACTCTCATCATTTTTCCCAAACACCCCAAAAAGTATAACTTCAATACAAAAGTCAATTTTAAGGCAGTACCTAAAGCAATGGCCTTAAAGCTAAAAGAAGTTTCTTATAAACAATATTTGAATGTTTTATCAAATAGGAAATAAATTAGAGGAAAGGATAACGTTGATTAGTTTTGTAATATTGTAAACAAACCTGAAGCTATCTAATATTTCCGTCCGACAGCGACTGAAGAATATTGCAAACTCCTGTTCACTATCATAGTCCATACAAGCGTATGCGAAAGCGTCAGATACATTGTTATTACGAGACGATGGGTATGACACCTGAAAACAAAATCGTTATTTGATTTTGCAGATATGTCTTGGTCATGAATATGTTATCACTTTTGAGGACTGAGGTGATGTACCTCACAGCATACAGCCTATTACATCTACAATTACAATGATACTGGTTCCCACAACCTTCAAACAGGAACTCAACCGCTGCTTGGTTGACTCCTGGACAGAACTGGAGCCTTACCTCCTATTAACTATTTTTATTATATATTATTGACAATTCTTATAATGATAACACATCTCTAAGCCGAGATGCGAGTAAAGCAAAAAATAATATAATAATTTTTTAAACGAGACATGCTGTGATATCCCTCACATAGTTAACAATAACTGGTTATATAAGCAAAAGCTTTTTATAGAATAAGAGTGACAAACGAGCACACAGTCCACCTGATGGTAAGTGGTAGCTGTGGCCCATAGACATCTACATCTATCCTCAATTAAGAATCGAAAAGCAGATGCGTTTTCACCCCTGAGGACTAAGATGGAATGCCTCGTTTCCAGTGAAAAGGGGCTCCCTTTCTTTACACTCACCATATGATACACAGGAGTATCGAGCTGGTATTATATGCAATTGTGAACCTTCCCTGGTCTAGCCGACCTATTTGTACTACAATCATAATATAGCTGCAGCATAGCTCTACCACACAAAGCTTATAGCTTTCCAGTGACCATATATTATAATCATCATTTGCTTCGAGAAATTTAAAGGAAGTTTACCAAACTAGCATCATTTCATGTGACAGATAGAAAATAATTCCAAGAGAACTCAAAAGAAAACAATTTACCTTCAAAACTTTAGGAGCAGCAGCCTGTAGCCATCTAGGCACTACGGCCATTATATGTGGCAATTTAGATATCTGGTCATGTTTCAAAAAGGCTAACCAGACTGAATTAGCGGTGTGGGCCAGGGTAAGGGATGGATGAGAAGTAAGTAGCAGCATAGTCTCCAATAGCACAGGCAGCCAAGCGTCAACATTTGTTGCATTGCTCCATAATGTAGTTAGTTGTTGTGCTAAGCCTGCTAAAACCTGCAATGGTAAACTTTTATTTTTAGTAAAGAAATAAAAACTTATATTTTTTACATATAAGAAGTTAAGTATAATTTCAATTATTATGATCAGATGATTTTTTTTAAACTTATTATAAGCCAGTGCTTGACCACAATCCCACCTGGTGGTAAGTGGTGATGCAGCCCTAGATGGTAAATAGCACTGTCTTAGCGTAACAAAAGCCTATTCACTCTTGCCTTGAAGATGCCCAGATTGTATTCGGACGGAAAGAGAAGACGCCGGCAAATTATTCCACTCCTTTGCTGTATGCATTACAAAAGACGAAGCAAACCGTTTGATTCTAATGCTTGGAATATAGACAAGAAAGGGGTGAAAACTCGCCGACCACCTGGTTGTTTGATGGTGGAAGGGAGATGGAGGAATTAAAGCGTGTAATTCCTGCGCACACTCACCGAAATGCATCCTATAGAATACCGAGAGGCTGGCTACTCTGCGCCTGTGTAATAGTGTAATGCAGCACTTAGTATTTTGCAAAAAAAAACTTAGTTAATGCACAATCTACCTTGCCTGACTGAAACAAGCTACTAAATGGCTAAAATCCTACAGACAAAGTTCTGATCTACCCGCCCAGTACGATGGTTTACATCTAGCTTTGGAATTTGATGACTGATAATAATGATTCAGTTTATCAAATTGTTTGTTTGATTTTGAATTGCTGGTTCTATACCAGTTAGAGACAATATTTCAGCAACATTAACTTGCTGTCTTCTACTGGTTTTCAGTTCCGCCTTTAATACTACATTCAATTCCACACTCATAATACAGATTATTATAGAAAAGAATAACTTTGATTCACAATGATTTCTTACATTTATGCGAACTTTTATTCAATATAGATAATATGTGATACTTACTAAAAATAATTTATGTTTTTACCACTGGTTCGGAAAAAAACCTACCTTGAGAAGAACCAGCAAGAAATCTAGTATGTGTATTAATTATGTGTATATGTGTATGTGTGTGCTTGTGTACATATATACAGTACAGTAATATTTTTCTATTGATATTATGTTATTATTAGATATATTAATATTTATTTTTATATTGCTTTGAATTTAAAAACTTGGTATAATAGGTATATCTCACGGGTATATATTCTTTCAGAAATACTCCACATTAATTTAGTTTCTGTTTGTTTTTATCTGGATTTATTAAGGAATAATAATTAAATAATAATATAATAATATTTAATTAAATAGTTGTTTTAATAGAACATTCAATTTGAATTTAATTTTAATACTTACATACATTGACCTTATAGTAAAAAGTGGATAACGGTGTTGATTGTATGATTATTAAGCATATAATATTATATAGTATTACATGTAGTGATAAGATTATATTTGTACAATTGTTTATCCCAAATAAAGATATTTTTTTATAAACTACCATATAATATGTTGTACAATTATAATAAACTGAATTAAATAAGATCTAGGAGATGCTATACAGAGTACTTACTTAAAAAGCAATATGGAAAAGGCGCGATTGTAATGGTTATTTAAATTTATTGGCGGATTATTTAGTGTCTCACCTGTGAGAGTTTCTTCAGAAACAAGTACTGTTTCTCATCCACAGTGGCGATGCTAGCGAGCGCTGCACGGTGGATGCATGTGATTGCGTCTTCACTAAATAATATCATTAACGGTTTACGCTCCTTAGTCTGAAATTAATATTACATGCATTATTAATAAATAAGGCCCCTAATAGATAAATTTAAATTTTGGTTAAACATAAGTACATAGGGCACTGTTTTTACACTTGTAATAAATAATATACTACATGAGTTGGTGTACAGCTATTTTTGTGAAGTTAGGGTTAGTAATCTTGAACTGTATATATTATAGCGATGTTAATATATGAATTTGAACTTCATTGTTTATAGACCTTGTGTTCTTTATCTAAAGGTCTGAACAACCCCCATCGTTAAAAAAGGGTCTAGCAGGTTAGCTAGTGAGATAATATTACACATATTGAGTCAAGTTTCAAGGTTACTTCAGTATGATTGCGATTTCCTGTCGTCATTGTAATTGTTGACTTTTTATTCATAAGATTTTTTTTAAAGAAAACACCCCTTTATATGAAATATAATATTTAGGTATTTTATGCTTCTTCAAGTTATTTTTTCTTTGATTTTTGTTTCTTGGTAATGAAAATTCTCTTCTATACCGGGTATTTGTGAAACGCTCCCGAAAACGAAACAGACTACAGTTTAATGAAATATCGTTTCATTTAACTGTACTAACATGATGGAGCGTGAATAAAGTTAATAAAACGTTGTGAAAAGATGATTTTTTTTCCTCGGGATCGAATTTCTTTGTGACCCATCATCATAGGTATCCTTAGTACTATCATCTGTCTTCGTTTTCGGGAGCGTTTCAAAAATACCCTGTATAATCAAGAATTGGTCAAGTGTATGTGTCTAATAGTTTGGAAAATTCAAAAGTGCACGCCTCATGAGCGTTTCATTTAGTTTCGATATAAAAAATTTTTTTTTTTTTTTTTATAGATTAAGGGTGAAAAACGAGCACACAGTCCACCTGATGGTAAGTGGTTGCTGTGGCCCATAGACATCTACATCTATCTTCGTTTGCGAATTTAAATGCAGATGCGTTGTCAGCCGTGAGGACTAAGATAGAATGCCTCTTTTCCAGTAAAAAGGGTCTCCGGTTCTCTACACTCACCATACGAAACACAGCAGCATTAAGCTGCTATTTTACGCTGGTATCCTGTGAGAGCGTGGTCCTTCCCCGGTCGAGCCGACCCATTCGTGCTATAACTATACTATTAATATAGCTGCAGCATGGCTCTACCACAGCGTAAAATATATAGACTATGTATAAAATCGATATAGACTGTATGGTACATTTGTCCTTTGTCTATCAAGTATAATAATCATTTTATTAACATACAAAATCAACATCCGGACGTCCACGTAAAAAAAACTTTAAAACCGTTTTTTTATCAAAGTAGCAATATAAAATGATTTTTTAGAAAATATAAGATGGATTAATTAGAATATTTTCTTGATATACGGCTACTCATATTATCGTATAAGTGTAATATGGTTATGATAGGCACTTTAAGACCACAAAATTGCTTGACCTTGACGTGTTGAGAGTAATGCACTACCTAATAATATGGTAATATGGTCATATCGTTATGTACTTTAAATATATAATTTTCATTATTATTTTGATCAAAGTATGTATCAGATTTTTTAGCATAATTTAAAAAGTTTAAGCACATGTTACACATGAGAAAACAACAAAAAATATTTTTGTAATACTTTGATTTTATTAAAATTGAGACATATCAGTAAAATATTTTAATAATGTAAGAGTCAATGATAAATATAGAAACAAAAAGTACGGCAAAAAATATATACTGTTACTATTACAAATAAATACTGATTTCTTTTGACTTACAGAGCCTTTCCTATTGACAACTTGCAGTAGGCATTCTGCAGCTGGAAGCTGGAAAACATCATCTTGCAACAAAATGCATAATATCTGCAGTAAGCGGCCATTATTCATCACCACATGATTTGTTGATACCCACTCCACGAAACCCGTCAGAGTTAGTAATACAACCTGGAAAATATTATTTTTATTACTAAACAGGTTATTGGCACAACAATTGACAATTAACAATCTGGCAATCCATCTGATGGTAAGTGGTTATTACAGCCCATGGGCATATGGAGTTAACTTCAAGCAAAGCCTAAACTTATTTTATGTATCTATTACAATTGATAAGGAAGAAAGGTTCTTGAGTGGCAGTCTCATTCTAGATGGTGAGTCGACCAGGTCGACGAAGAGATAAAAGAAGGAAGTCGATGGATGCAGGTGGTTCAGGCTTGTACTTTGTGGCATTCCTTGGAAAGGCCTATGTTCAGAAGTGGGCTTATGATGGGTTGTAATGATGACGATGATGATGATATATTTTTGTGGACTAGGATGGAATGCAACTTAGTCTTTCAGTGAATGTTTTTGGGCTCCCATATATATACCTCAAATAGACACAATACCTGATTTGCAGACTCATAAATAGTAGACATGACTGTCTATCATTCAATCATAATATTGCTAGCGATCCGCCCCGGCTTCGCACGGTTGATTTCTGGATCTCGAGAACAACGTCACCTATCGGGTCCAATTGTGAATCTTAACCATTCTCTAATCAACTTAATCACACACACACAAAATTTCATAAAAACCGGTTCCGTTTAGGAGGAATTCATTTCATACACACAAACAGAAGAATTATATAGTATATAATATGCATGTATTGCACATATAAACCTTCCTCTTGAATCATTCTGTTCATTGATGAAAACCGCATCACAATCCGTTGCGAAGTTTAAAAGATCTAAGCGTAAAGACGGCGGGAAGCGACTTTGTTTTATACTATGTAGAGATAAATATTTGAGACATGATATAAAGAAGAACAGAAATGAGAAAATATTTTAATGTCAGATTTGCATAAGTTAAATTTAAAATATGAATATTCCAATAATACAAACATTTAATCGGCTTATAAGTTATAATAACCTGTACAACACGGCCATTGCTAGCTGCTGCTCCATAGTCCCCTGCCGCGGTCTTCTCCCGAAACTCTTGAACATGGAGCTCGATCAGACGCATGAAAAATG
Organism: Parnassius orleans; assembly: GCA_029286625.1. Lineage (NCBI taxonomy): Eukaryota > Metazoa > Arthropoda > Insecta > Lepidoptera > Papilionidae > Parnassius > Parnassius orleans. The sequence continues at coordinate 751,607 of JAGSMP010000166.1, read as the reverse complement.
CGAATATCTCCGCCATATTGCTCGTTAGTGCTTGATAAATGTCTTTGCGACGTTGATGCTGTTCCAGTGTCTAAATTATAAATCAAGAAATATAAGAAAATTAATAGAAATGGGCCGAATATTCGGTTCATATTCGGTATTCGGCATATTCGGCAGCTTTACCGAACATTCGTATCCGGCCGAATATTCGGCTAAATCACCGAAAATTCGTTAAAGTGGTACTCAAAGTGTCCATTGTATTGAATGTACGAACATGTTTGTCCACATATCAGATGTAGCCGATAGACATTTGGCCTTTGATAGCTCACCTTGACTAGTGCTTTTCAATTTTTCATATAGTTGTAGAATGACTGTTTCACCTATATATTTTCAGCTCGGTATTTGGTATTTGGGCTTCACCAACTGCATGAGCCGATTGAAGCCTTTATCTTCGACTATAGAAATTGGCTGGTTATCTATTGCTATCATTTCAGCAATTGAATTCGTAGCAATAGAATTCTACACTAGAAGATTAATTTGGAAATAAATTAATCTTAGTTGGACAGGTTTTAGTATTTGTAGATTAAGCACCTCTGGTAGAGGGTCGGGTGACCTGTGCAACTTCAGATTCATGCTGTGTCGTTTCAATATTTTGTATATTTTGAGCCGACCTGATGTACAAATTTTTCCAGACCAGAAAATTCCGCAGTGTGTTTCAATTTTAAATGATTGCTCAAAGCCGAGGATGAAGCTTTCCTGCCGCTGCCACCCCACGAAAGTATTTTTTCGCAAATCGTACATTTCACTTTACTTTGGTCGTCAGTTTCTCTAAAATAAGCCCAAATAATAGATCTCCTCCTGCCACTCATTTTTGTCATATAATTATCAATTTTCACTAAGAATAACACAACGAAAATTTTTTTCTCACAAAAACAGTCTTAACATAAGCACGTGTCGGCAATTTGCTCACTACTAGATGATGCAATAACATGTCAGGTGTGGCGGGGGAGCAAGGGGCAGGGTCCGGCGCTAATCCCGCGCGCTTTACGTAAACAAGTTTCGACATGATCCGAGGTGATCCTGCTGAATAATGTTCGGCCGAATATTCGGTTCGGTATAAGTTTTACCGAACTTTCGGCCGAATATTCGTATTCGGTGAAATCCATATTCGGCCCATCTCTAAAAATTAATACCTATGAAATAAGTATAAAAATGTTATATTTTGTGTTTTTGTTAAAGGTTGTGTCTGTTAAAATTAAATAATTATTTATGCTTGCTTTAAAATAGTCAAAAGTGCATCTTTAGCATCCTGGAGATGGCAAATTGCAATTATTTTAATCTAAAATCCTAAAATATACAGGTGCCTGTCTGTGTGTTAATAGCCATCTACCAAGCTAATTAACTATGGCATGCTTTACTTTTAAAAGATTGTGTACAGTAATAAGGTACTCTGTTCACAGGATGATAATGATACTGATCATCTAGTACCAAAGCTCAAGCAAATTCTAAAAAAATTAATCATCAGAGAGAGAGAGAGAGAGAGAGAGAGATAGGGATAAAGAGAGAGAGAAGAGAGATAGAAGAAAAATTGCTATATGTTGACATAAACAAATTAAAAACTAGCAAACCTGTAATGTAGCAACATCTTCAACCAGACGCAAAAACACATGCAGCACAATCTGTGTGTGCAAATGTCCACGAGCGCATGCATCACTAAGCTCTGAGAGTAGTGTGGGCCACTGCTGTGGCCACTCACGCTTGATCATTTCTACTATAACCCGAGCTAGTGCGTCGTTTAGGTGCCCCGTCTCCCATCCGCCCATGTACAGGAGCTTCATAGCATTTTCCTGCATTGAAAATAAACATTCTACCTTTAAACTCGGACAAGAAATTTTTCATGATATTTTCCTTGGCCAACACTTATCACAGCTATGGATTAAAATGGGTGTCAGTTAATTATATTATATAATGATATAAATAGAAAGCCGAGCCACATGTTCATTTGCCTCCTCTTATTTATGAAAACCAACTTCCCAATGAGCTAGCGACTTGAAAGATTAAATATACCACAGAACTAAATTACATGCCATATTAACTTTCTTTCTTGTTTGTCTCTTTCCAACTAACTACCTGGTGAAATAGAGAGTTAAAATTTTAAGGAATCTTTTAATGCCTAGGAGTCCATTTGAGTAGGTGTAAACCTGTTACCTATTTCTAGCACCAAATAGCACTGTCTGCACTGCTGTGTTTCGGTCTGAAGGGTATAGGAGCCAGTATAATTACAGGCTGTCAGGTATTCCATCTTAATCTTCAAGGGTGATAACACATCTGTAGCCATCTTTGCTTGAAGTTGGTTCCAGGTGTCCTTGGGCTGCAGAAGACACTTACCAACAGGTGTACTGCATGTTCATTTGTCACTTCAGTTTATTTAAAAAAACATAGCTCAAAACTGAATGACACTAAACACTAATAGAGTGAAGAAATTATATTTTGGTAAATAAAATTTAGAATCAAAATCTTGTCAAACCCACTACCCCATATCATCTCATGAATGTCTAAGAGGTGGCAGAGGGAAACAAACCAGGAGATGGGTAGCAGAGTCTTCCTAATAACATCCAAAAATAAAAAAAACTGTGATTGCCAACCATGCCTGCTAAGCATGGCAACTATGGCTCAATTTACATTGCGGCGGAATGGAATGGAAGCAAATTTTTGTAACGAAATTGTACATAGTAAAAAGAATTTTATTCTAATTGTGTAATGTGCAAACTAGATAACACAATTAACATAAAACTCATTTGACTATGTACAATTTCGTTACAAAAATTTGCTTCCATTTCGTTCTGCGGCAGTGTAATTTGGGCCTATGGCAAATATCCCCCTTATAAAGCAATCTATGGGGATGGCCTATGTTCAACAGTGGACTTTTAATAGGCTGTAATGGTAACAGTACAGACATGGACATAAAGACTATTATTGTGAAACCATGGCTGGATACAAACTTGATAAAATGGTAAAAACTACTTTTGCTTACCTTAATAAATATTTTCTCAGCCTGTGTTATTTGTGTCCATCTATACTTGACAGTGTGTTCCATTAACTGTAGGCCAAAGTGCTTAACAACTGCCGAGTATTGATTACCACTAGCCAGAAGCAATCCTGCTTGAGCACACCATGGAGAGTTCTCTTTAAAACTGCAAAGATGCAAGGAATGTGTATATTCACTGTTCACATTAGTTTGAATATAACATATAATAAAGATTATGCTTTATTAACGAAATTAATGATATTTATTATGAAACATGATAAACGGAAAAACCGAATCACAGTAGCTCATTGGATAAGCAACTGCCTAAAATCTTCATAGAACTTAAGTAAGCAGTTCAATCCTTGCCAGCACCATTGTCAATTGTATTTTAAATACTGATTTACCACAAGCTTGCCAGTGACAGGTTACATTGTAAGAAAACTGCCACGCCTAAAAATATATTTAGAGGACATTTGAAGTTTGCCAACAAACACTGGGGTAGCGTGGCAGATGCTTTCTAGTCCTAAAACGCCATCAGCAATCAAAGAAGACCAGTGCCCAATAGCTATATAAGTTTCATTCCTTTCCTTTTATAATAAATACTATTATAAATGTTCACATATTTATAAAATGATCATAAAATATATTTCCGGAAAGTACAATAATTAACATTAATGTTTCAGTTACATCGGTTAAATATGATTTTAATTTTTCTATTCAACTTCTGTTTCCAATTGCCTTCATAATCTGTGTTTGCCTTTCTTTGGCAAAGGCCTCCTCCAATTTTCTCCACAAAACTCTATTACCAGCTGTTCTGGTTCATATGTTACCGGCTACTGCTTTGATGTCATCAACCCATCTACAGAATGGTCTACTTCCTTTTCCTTTTCTTGTATCTTGTGTACCAATACATTATTATTTTGCTACATTTGTCTGTTTCCCTAACTGTATGTCCTGTTCATTTCCATTTAAGCATCTTTATTGTGACCGTCACATCTTTTATTCTTGTATGTTACTTTATAGTTATGGTTTTTACTTTGTTGGATAATCTTTTTCCCATCATGCTTCTCTCCATGGCGTTTTGACAAATTTCTAGTTTCCTAATATGAGATTTAGTGAGGGCCCAGGACTGGCAGCCATATGTACGGAAAGGTAAAATACAACTATCAAAGAATTTAAGTTTGATGGTTGTGCTAGTATATGAAAAACAATTTCATTATTTCCTTTAGCCTCCTATATTACTTTTAAGCGTTTCCTATACATCTACTTGATGGTGAGAAAACTATCAAATCATCTGCAAGCCTTAGGTGCAACAGATTCTCACCATTAATTTGTAGTCCACTTTCTTCCCAATCTAATTGGCGAAATACATGCTCCAGTACCGCTGTCAAAAGTTTAGGTGACAGGGGATCGCCCTGATGCACTCCTTTTTCTATATTTATTTCTTTTTTCTTTCTCTAATCTGATTTTAGTTTTACTATTTTTGTAGATGTTTCTCAGTATTCTGATATATTTATGTTCAACACCTTGGTTCTTAAGTGCTTGCCAAATCATCTAGTGTTTGAGCGAGTCAAAGGTCTTACAATAATCAACAAAGCAACCAGTAAAGGTAATATTGTATTCTTTGTTTTTTCAAACTGTTGTTTTACATCAAGTATTTTGGTAATTCGATTTAGGTTCACTTTAGCAAATATTTTGTAGATATTAGACACTAGGCTGATAGGTCTGTAATTGTTGATATTATTTTTATCACCCTTCTTATCTTACGTAATAATGTTATAGTTGATGTTGTCTACTGATCTGGTATTAACTCATTCTCCAAAACATTGTTAAATAAATATGTGTGTAAGTATGGGTATAATGAGGTCTTTATTATTAACTAGCTGTTCCCCGCGACTTCGTCCTCGTGGAATATATTTCATAGATTTTTTGATTTTTTTTTGCTCGGAACCCTGATTGTTTTTCTAAAATAAAAGTAGCCTAAATTACTCCATATAACATTAGCTATCTGCCAGTGAAAGTCCCGTCAAAATCGGTCCAGCCATTTCGGAGATTAGCCAGAACAAACAGACAGACAAAAATTTTTAACATTGTTTTTTTGTTATAAGTACCGTAAATACTTTCATATGCATTTAGTAAAAAGATGTTTTTTTAACATTACAAACAGACACTTCAATTTTATTTATTTGTATAGATGTATAGACTAGCGATCCGCCCTGGCTTCGCACGGGTGATTTCTGGATCTCGTCAACAGTGCCACCAATTCTAAATCTAAACCATCCAGGAACCCACGCAAATACACAGAAAAAAGCTCATCTAAATTGGTCACGTCGTTTTTGAGTTTTAGCGAGACTAATGGACAGCAATTGATTTTTATATATAGAGATAAGGAATCCATTACTTACAACCATCAGAACCAGGAACTTTATCCTTTCTTTGTGTTTTTATAGCTTTGTCTACTTTAACATTCATGAAACAATAAAACAACAATAAAAAGAGACAAACATATACATCTATAGGATTTAGCCTGGGAGAGTATGAGATAGATTACAGTTTCCTATTATCATGATTTCCTTTTTGTGCAGTGCTTTAAAGATGGTTAGTATGACTTTTAACTGTTAAAATTAACTTTTGATTTTAACAGTGAGAAAGTTTGTATAGCTCTTATTGATAAATGTCAAATTAAATAGTCATCTCAACCTCTTTCCCGCTTACCAAGTTAAGTGCTTTTCTAGTTGGAATTCATATTTACTTGAACTAATTTTCCTTTTTTTAGAATGAATGACATATTACATGCCTACCTTATTACAGTGGTTTTATTTTATGAGACCATAGATCACATCAGGTTATATTTATTTATCTCACTTTTTTTGTTTCAGGTAAATGTCACAAAAGAAAATCTGATTTGATAGTTTTTCGAAAAAAGCACTATCAATTCATGTATAGCTGTTTGTCACAAAGTGCTATATACAAGAGCTTAATTTAAATACTCAATTAATATGGAGTCTGCACTTTATATCTAAGTGTTGATTTTTGACAGTTTACTTAGAAGAGTAAGTCTGGTATTTCTTTAGTAATCTGCGGCATGAATAAATGGTCCCCGAGTGGCCGGGGGAGGGGGTGGAGGGGTGGGAACCTCCCTAAAAGTGGAAAGTGCCAGAAACCCCCCTTTTTTTTAAATGAATTTTTAAAGTTTTGTTAATTATTAAGGCAAAATCGCTTTCGCTTATTAAAAAAAAGTCACATTCGGGTTCCGGTGGGAATGTGGGAGTTTTCAGGGTGGGAAAAAACCGTGGGAATTAACACTATTTTGATTCTGCTTCTGCTCCAGCTCTGCGGCAAGTGCAGCTCCGTCGCCCTTGCAGCGGGCGAGGGCTGCTTTCCCTCCGCGCTTCCGGGTTTTCATATACACTCTAGGGGTAAGAGCGGAAAGACCATGTGGAAGTCGGGGTTGACAGATTCGGTTTTGTGATTTATACCTTCTGGTTTGATCAAAAGAAACGACCAAATATAATATTATAAAAACATTTATTTATAGACATGTATATTGTTGTTGCGTGTTATTTTTTAAAACAGATACAGACCAAGCTCTATTGCTATCTTTTTGTAATAATTATATTGTTATTTCGTTTTCGTATCATTTTTAAATGGATATAACCTCAAAACTATAATTATCGATATCTCGAAAACTAAAGATTTCCGGCATAAAAAGCAGCTAGATGGTAATCAATAGCATCATTGCCTGTCAATTAAAGCTAAAATGATCACTTAAATCGTGCCGCAGATTACTAAAGCCGACCCGTAAGTCTTTAACAAGTTTATTTTTGACCGTGTTAAATTAACAATTTAAATTTAATATTGTTTTTGTTACATACATATATTTTTTTATTTCATTAAACACAAGTTACTTGTCTGTATAATGAGTAATATATACAATTAATTTCAGTACCTATAAAATTGAAATTTTGAAATGTCTTAATTAGTTTTGGTTTCTGTTTCCACTGAAAATCCAGTTTCAGTTAGACACTATTTTTAAATTATTATACCAATACCACATCAATTAATCATTTAAATAAAAGTTTGATTACTGCAAGTAGTTATTACAAATTGCTTATTATTGAGACACTGTAACTATAAAATAAATGATACCTTTCACAAGCATTGTAGGCTTGGTTTCGAGCATCATGTGATACTGCAGGATTGAGTGTGAGCTCGACAGCCCGACTTAACTCATCAGCAATGAGCGCCACCTCCCCAGCTACATCTCCAGTCACTGCTCCAATGTTCATTGTAGCTTTTGTTTGCTGAAAAATGGTAAACATTAATTTATCCAAATAATTTGTAAAATAATTTTGTCAAAAACGTAATTTTTAAAACATGCTAAAAATTTGTTACAAAGTTAGTAAAACATGCAAGTTTGAGTTCAAAACAAATTTAACAGATGATTGATACATACCTACTATTCTGAACGAAATAATTCTCCATAGAACAGCATTCACATCATATTTCAGTATTATATACACTGAAAAAAATATCAATTTTTAATGCAAATATTATAATCACGCTATGATCACGCTAAAATGTGAGAATTGAAAATAATGTAAATGGCATGCACCCGGTGCTACCTGTCACAATATTTAAAAATTACATTGATTTATACGTACGCTCTTAGAACACAACGAAATACTTTAAGTTATTTAGTTTTACTTTAACTTTAAAACATATTTAGAGGTATTTTCGAAAGAAATATCTAAAATTAATAAAATCATAACAAAAGAAATACATACCTCGTGTCGTGCCAGATCATAGATGTTTTTCATTTTCAGTATATATAAAAATATAAAGGTACTCTGTGGTTTGCAGTTTGCACTTTGCACAAACTATAAAGATTAAATAGAAACACTCACGCTTCAGATGGACGTCTCTGGGTACATTTAGTTTGGACCGTACAGCAAATTAGAACATGACATTTCTTTTTTTTTTAAATACAAATTGGATATAGGCAAAGGAATAATTTTATTTAAGCCTAGTATTATATATACATATATATATATATATATATATATATATATATATATATATATATATATATATATATATATATATATATATACTTTGGCCATATAATTACTATTTCTTTAATAATTATTTTATTATGAAGAAGGAGGATTCGTAGAAATAAAATGCAAGGTGCGTATTGGTAGACCAATGCGCACCTTGCCTATTGATACCTACTATACCTACTCGACTTATTTAGCAATAGGTTTTCGTAACGAAGTTTTGTTATGTCGTTAAAAAACTTTGGATTTATTTACAATTTAGATATTAAAGTGTTTATTATTTAAAAAAATGGCTTCCAAAGCAAGCAGTGTCGCTTAGAATCATTTTACGGACAAAGGCCAACAAATGGCTGAGTGTAACATTTGTAAAATACAATTTAGTTTTAAAAATTCTTAAGACTGATTTTTTGCACGTATATAAAAAATAATGATTGTAGATAGGTAATTAAAAAAACGAAATAAAAATATTTTTAATAAATAAACGAAAATAAGACAAAATTCGGATTACTCTGAAAAAAATAATTAATTGAAACCTTTTAAATACGTCAACAATCTAGAATGTGGATAAATCTTGACGTTGACAGTCCTAAGCCTGTGTGAAGTATGAATGGATGATTACTATTCAGTACCTTCACGTATCGACTGTACTTAAAGGCTAAGCATACTTTAAAGTGTAAGCTATTTTAACAATACCAAACTTTATGCGTACTTCATGGACTAGGTGGAACAGGTATTTGGATCGAGTATTTGTACGGAATTGTACTAAGTGCACCTATATTTATAGTACAAAATTTTCCTAGTAAGACTCATCTCTAGTAGATTCTAGCAAATTTGTAATTTTCTTGTTTGTTGCATACCGAGAGTATATACTCACTACGTTGTAGTTGCATATGTTTGCTTTAAGTGTAGTGATTATATACTCTTTGGTTTGCTTTGGGTTTGCCATAGCACAACACAGGCCACCGGCGGACCGGAGGGGAGTAGCCATAGCGTTTTTTCCCGATACAAAACTGTATGCTGTATATAATTTTTGTGGGTGGAAATATGCGCATACAAAAAAAAAATAGTCTGTCACTACGAAACACAAATATAACAATTAAAACAATAAAAAAACATTATCACACAAAACACAAGTGACAGTGACATCTCGGATACAGATTCAGATAAGTCGCTTGACAGATCTACATTTTGTTGTTATTCCGACAGCAGTGGTGTATTATCCTTAAAAGGCAAACTAGGTATTAGCCGCGCGCAGAATATTTGCCGATAACCACCCCTCACACCTCCGCCGACCGCGTCCCGCGCTCGCCTAGTTAGTACCGTTAGAAACGCTGCCGTGCGCTCACGTGTGCAACGTCTTTAAATGTATTGTTCTCACTCTGAAATTATTCATTGTTTTCTTGTTAAGTTTTTGTTTATGTTAGTGTTTTTTTTTTGTCAAGGGAAAGCCTATCGCGGTGGAGAACGTGATTATTGTTTTAAAGGTTCTAACGTTTTTCGAGAAGGGAAAACAGAAGGTCACAGGAGTGAGTATTTGAACCCTACAAAATATAAAGAATGAAGCCAAGAAGCTTAAGAGCACTACAACTATACCAGGCACATCGGCTGATACACAAGAAGTGAAACTTAGAACGCCTAAGAAAAAGAGGGCAAGTGGAAAGAAGCAAGACATTGACGATTTTACCATTTGTGAAAAAAAAGAAATACCAATCGTTAGAAAAATATTAACAGTTGCAAAAACCGAATTGAACTTTCCTGGTCAAAAAATATCATTGAAAAAAATACTAAAAGAAAAGCTGGTTTAAAGATTCCGAAAATATAAAAATATTAGATTTCATTGTACAAAAACCGGATATAGCGGCTTGGAGAGCAAGATATTTACGACGGTTAAAGGAAAATGACGAACTTGGTGCTGATAAGAAACCTGTCACATACGTCGATGATACCTGGATTCATAGCCATTATATCGTCGCCAAATGCTGGCAAAATTCTCTAGACGTTAGTGTAAAACAGAATTTTAATCCGGGCCAAAGGTGGATTATAGTTCACGTTGGGGATGAGAATGGCTTCATAGAAAACGCAGAACTTATTTACATAAATGTAAGAGTTCCACGGGTGACTATCATGCTGAATTGAATAGTGATAAACTTTTGAAATGGTTAAACGAAAAGCTCATTCCAAATTTACCGCCAAATGGGACAGTAGTTATTGATAATGCTCCTTATCATATAGCAAGCAGATACAAAAACGGCTGACTTCCTCATCACTTAAAGAATATATGCAGAATTTTACATGATCATAAAGAAATATGACCAAAAAGAATTATACCATTTAATCAAAATAACAATACCACCTAAGACACGTTTGGTTGACGAATTGTTAAAAAGACATGGTCATTAAGTGCTCCGGTTACCACCGTATCACTGCGATTTAAACACCATAGAGTACGTATGGAATTCAATAAAACAGCGCGTCGCAGATAAAAATGTATCCCAATCCGAAAGAGAAATATTTAACTTAACCCAAAATGCTATAAAAAGTATAACGCCAAGTGATTGGAAAAAGAAAGTCAACCATGTGAATCACTTGCGTCAAAAGTTTTGGGAACAAGATAGATTGGGAGAAATTTACGAAAGAGAATTAATTATTTCTATAGGTCAAAACAGCGATAGCGACTCCACTGGGCTAGAAACGGATACTGAAAGTGATACGGTTATGTCTGATACTAATTCAATGGATTATGATGATTAAACTACATATTATTTAATGCCTAATTTTCCTATTTTTATTGTTATTTTATTTTGTTGTTTTATTATATTATATTTTATATAATATAATAAAACAACAAATAATAAAATATATATATTTTTTTATTAATTACACTTAACTTACAATAAATATTTTGAATTTGTCTTTTTGTCAACCGTACTAACAATCGACACGTGACGTCATGACGTCATCGGCAAAGTTTCTGCGCGGGGTTAATACTTGCCTTGGGGCGCGAGGTTATAAATGAGAAGGAAATATTTAATTAAAAAAAAAAGTAAGTAAGTACCTACATATTTATATAAAATAATACATTCTTTGGAGATATAGAGCTATGAAGCACGGCCTTCTACTTGATTACTCCTATGTCGCCCACAATCATTATATTTTTCATTCACACCCATCTGTTAAGTGTACAGATACACCTGACTCAGCTAATTATTTTATAATTAAGATCGCCAGAACGCCGATTAGGTGTACGCCGCTATTAACATTTAATTCGCCCCTAACTGACAGACAAAATAACATGATGAAGAGACTGTAGCGCCGTCCAAATTTTGTTAGAAGTAAAGGTTTCATAGTTCCCATATGCAAGACAAAGTGGCAGAATGTACTCTTTTGTCTTCTGTAATATTTGCCGAAGGTTATGAAAGTGGTTTATTGTACTAAAGCGTTTTTGAAAACCGACTTGTTCAAAAGTTGTAAGTTGTCAAGTGTGCGTGCGGGACGGTTAGTATTCTCGAAAACAGTACGAAGACGCGGCTCAGTAGCCAAAAGTTCTTCAACAAGGCGTTGCTTTTCTTAATGAATAAGTAAAATTACCTTTCAAAAAAATAATTGTTTTCCACTCGCTTTTAATTGCTCTGCTGCAATTCTTTCCTTGCTGTTTTCAAAGTGCTGGGGAGCCATTGAAATATCGCTTAGATTGACGTCCGGGACGAGATATCATCGGAATAGTGTCAGATTTTGAGATTAAGACTTGCTTCTGGACGCACACATATGCATCAAAATCAAGGGTGTATGTGAGAACGTATTCTTACAAAATGTCGCGCATGGTTATGGCTCGGTTTCCGTGTCACTTGAAATGTACGAAGCACTCTTATCTTGTTTGGTCGATCATCTATGTTGATCTGAGTCTGCGACATAGATTTATTATATACTAGATTGGCGATGGAGTGATTAGGACGAGACTGCGCTAGCACTTCTTATTAGTTTGAGGACGAGACCAAAATCAAAATACATCAATGTGCGTGAAATGTGCATGTATGGGAGACAAATAGCGCTGCACCATGCACTGTCTGACTTCGATTATCGAAACTGATTGCAGTGAATTCATGTCTTCTGATTTGACGCAGATGAAGTTAGTGAATATTTTTACCTGACTAAGGCGAAGCCATAAGGATGGTTACGATTTTAGAAGGCTATATATGTATGTATGTTAGGTCTTCTAAACAACTTATCGTATTTTGTCAAATTATATATCTTTACAAGCGTTGAGCCCTATTGCGTATTTTAGACTACATAAAGTCACATAAAAATAACAAGGCGGCTGATTGCAGACATACATGACTTACATTTGTATATTTAATTGACTTTTGGGACTACTCATCCCAAAATTTAAATATTGACCAGGCCTACTACCATTTAGACTTGGACCAACGACTCTCATAACTCACTATCATACATTTCTTCAATATGTAAAACTTGACGACATCAGAGAAAAAGTAACCCTATTGCAGATACAGCTACAGAACTACAAGAACAGAATTATAACGACACCAATTTACTGTACGAATTGCAAATGGACTATCTTTCTAACAAATTAGATAAAGTTATTATACAATACAATTAATAATAATACAACTAAATAGCTAATATTAATACAACTAAATAGCTTAGAGCCTAGTCGCACTAAGAGAGGTCTAGTAGACGGATTAGGCTCAGTGATGAAAAGCGTAACCGGTAATCTAGATTATTCAGATGGCGCGAAATATAATAATGCCATAAAAGTTTTGATGGATAACCAAGATAGGATCAAATCAGAACTCAATAGTCACATTAGCATTAGTAAGGAATGGATGTTGCAACATAATAGTGTAATATCCCAGATAATTGAAAATGAAAACAAAATTAACTCAACACTTATCCAACTTTTAGATAGAGCCGCTTATAGAGATAGTAGCCTCATCAAGTATGCTAAGTTTGCCCAACTCCTAACAATTTTAAGAGAAAATATCGATGATATGCTCAACGAGCTTAATAGGATAGAAAATATATTAGCATTTAGTCGTGCATCGAGCACCCACCACTCTACGTTAAGTGTTATCGTAATAAAATGCGATATTTTTCCATATCCATTTGTGTATAAAACATTAGTACCAGTACTAAAATATTGCATTTAGAGTGCTAAATATTTTAATTGTACTTACGTGTGAAACGTATAATTTTGTGGATTTTCTTTTCTCGATGAATTGTATTCAAGTACTGCACACGTCACCATATTTAATCACACCTTTTAAACATTTATCAATACTTCAAAATCAAAGATATCGCGAAAATAACCGGGATTTGTTTCGTTAACGATTGACGTCAGCCCGATATAGGCCTATAGCGTGTACGTGTATGGTCTAGCCATTCTATCTCGTTCTAACGTAAGCATATGCTATGCCCTTTCTCTTTTACATTGCCAATCTAACGTAAGTATATACTATAGACATAGAATATACTGGCGTATAGACCGACCTGACAGCCCGAAAATGCGTAACCAATTTTGATTTGTCATTGTTGCGTTAGCTAGTGATGTATATATCGAAAAATTATTGTTAAGGTAGCGGTATAAAGATTTAAAAATTTTTTTAGTGCACGAAACTGAGTAACTTCAAAAATTTACTGAATTTTTACCATGATTGTTCTAAAATAATTAAAAAATATTCAAATAACATGTTCCCGCGAATAAGCTGTACCTACCTGCCTTTTGTTGGGTTTTAATTCAAAATGTACATAGTCCCAATAAACTCTGAAGAGGTGAGTCTGCCGATAAACTTAAATAATTTCCCCCAAAAATCAGATCGGAAAGTTGTATTTTCGAGCTTTGACCTTTGGAGAAAACTTTACTGCCATGGACAGTTTCCCGGAATTTCTTTTTTAACATAACGTTAATCAACTATAAATAGGTAGATGCTTAATAAAGTATATACCTATTTATGCTTTATATATTTTATAAAATATTTTGCTGTTGGAATATAAAACGGGGACACGGAGCACATAATGACTGCTTTATTTTTCATATAACTATTACTTTTAATAATTAATAATTAAATACATTATAGAAGTTTATTTTAACATTCGACTAAAATATGAATTTAAACTTAATAATTTAAGTAAAAAAACTTGTAGGAATCGGTTAAATAAGATTAATCTGTTTAAAGGTCAATATGTTTATGATGCTACTCTCTCTTTCATCTGTCTCTGAAAAATAATACACTTTTTATCATTTTAGATGCATGCATTTAAAAACATAATGATCTTACACATACTAGCCAAATACGCAGGAGCTATTAAAGTGTACCAAGTTCCTGAGGATTCAGATACACTGTCTATGCTTTCAATCTCAGTATATTAAGAAAATGGTAACCCATCCATGGACTGACTGCGACAAGTTCAGCTAAATCTCGCAGATCTATTAATCCCCGCAGCTGTTAATTAACCATAAGTTCCTCTTCTCTACGACTAACACCGCAGGCGATGAACCACGCTATCATGCCTTCGGCACACAATCGTCGGGCATCAAGCATAAATCGGGCATTGGGCGTTGTGAGTATCAAATACTATGGAATTTATACTATCATTGCACACTAAACCGCGTGTCTCATGCGCGGACATTTAGCGGCGCTTCAGGAGCATTACTAAATATTTATACCTCACTACACTAAAAGTTTTATCATTGTGACTTGGGAATAAAATCCGAAGCTCCGCTCAACCCCTTGGGGGAAATAGCGTGATGCTATAAGTATTGTACTAGTGTGACCGTGAGGTGCTGGTGGTTAAGTAAGGTTATACATTTTTTTGGTTGATAAATAGATACACAGTTGGGTTCATAAATGCTTAAATAGGATAATCTCAACATTTTTATTTTTAATATACTACAGTTTTATAATGTATAAAAATCTATATCTATTTTTACATAAAGTTTTTGAAGTAAAATTTTTAATACTTACTTGTACAAATAATTAGTACTGGTACTGGTACTGGTACAAATAATGTAGGAATGGCTCCTTTTAATGAAATTGTTTTTATTCTGCTTTTTCTTTTATATATTTCAAGAAAATTTTTGATGAAAATTGTACAGTTCTTCTTTGGATTCCATCCAACCCTCCCAATTAACCTTATCCATTTTTTTATTCTATCCATCTGTTTGACAAACGGCAAAATAAAATAACATTTTTGAACGCAAACCGAGGATTTATTTTCTTGTTGTATGTCGATTCAATATAAACCATAAATAAATAAATATGTAGCAAGCTAATATAAACATTCAAGATAAATATCGACATTATTTTGATATAGTTGAGTCAATCCCTAGCGTACATGTAAAATATTTTGTATAAAAATGTATTTACCAAATTCATGCAAATTATCAACAACATGACTTTTTTCTTTGCAGAATATCAAAATTAACAAAATAATTGAAAACATTCTATATTTTAAACATTATATAACATAAATTTTAACCAAAAATAAACGCGTCATAACATTGTCTTGAGAATTTACCTGTAAAATGTGCAATTACCAGGATTATTTCTATTATTTACATCACAGCCACTCACAGAACAAGTAACCATTTTGGAAAAAAGTTACTAACTAAAAATAACCACTATTACACTCTAAAAATTACAAAATATCTAGGAGCTATTTCTTGTGTGCCGACTTGTGCCGACCTGTCATTCGAAATCGGTTACAGAGTCATGAGATTTGGTATCTTTTTCTATCTTGCATTTTTGTCATAAGGAATTTTCTTCTCCCTTGCATACTATGTCGGTCATAGACTTAAAATATACTGGCGTATAGACCGACATAGCATTGCACATTGACATTTGTCTCTCTCGCACTTTTCGGTCTGTATTCACTGCACAACTGAATACGGAACGCACAGTCCATTATCTCTATGTTTATGTCAAGCAGTGTACTATAAAGGATTTTTATTACTTGATACTAAGAATCATAGGAATATAATATAAATAAAAACGAAGATCCCGAAAGACATTAAGATATGGCGTAAAGGATAAGCATCCAAGCCAAAAATCTTTAAAAAAAAAATAATGTCAATTTGAATTTTGTTGTTCTAAAGTTGTTGATCAAGTTTTCGAATTTCTTACGTTAAAAAGAATTGATTTTACTGTAATACTATTTACGTTTTATGGTTAAATGCTCTGAGAGGTTATGTTAATAGATGTAAGCTTTGTTTTGCACCTATAAGTGTAAGTCTAACATTTATTATGGACAAGTGGAACTCACTTGAACCGTCATTAGAAAAGCAGTTAAAGGGTCATCGGGGAGCAATAACCGCCCTGTTTTTTAATCCTAACGAGCAACAAATTGCTAGCAGTTCCTTGGATCATAGTGTTTTGGTAAAATACAATTTCATGTTCTCTCTTTACTCTTACTTAAGACGATGAGATTGAAAAGTTAAAAAAAATATGTGATCTTACATTCAGCTATGGGATCTGCGTGGAACTATGAGAAGTTACAGATTTCAAGGTCATGACGAAGCAGTTATGGACGTAACATTTTCGCCAACAGGAAAATACATGGCATCAGCATCTCGTGACAAAACTGTTAGACTGTGGGTGCCCACTGTTACGGGCAGCACAGGTGTATTTAAAGCTCACTCTCAAACTGTCCGGTCAGTGCAGTTTAGTCCTGATGGTGGAAGGGTAAAGTACATACTCATTTTAGTTTTTACTTAACTGTGTATCTAGGACCTTAACATAAAATAATTCTGAATTTGTCTATTAATTGAAAATAGTTATGATTATTATTACTTATCAATAAATTACCTTATTTAATACATTATAATATTATCATTAAATGAAAAAAAAAATCTAATTGCTTTTTTTACAGATATTAACAGCATCAGATGATAAAATAGTTAAAATGTGGTCAAGTGAAAAGCACAAATTTTTAGCATCATTTGTAGGACATACAAACTGGGTGAGATGTGCTCGAATGTCTCATGATGGCTCAGTAATAGCTTCCTGTTCTGATGACAAAACTACACGCTTGTGGAACCCTGACACAGGAGAATGTATTCATACTTACAAAGATCAAAAGGGCTTTGGAATGTATTTATCATGGCATCCTTCTGGTTGTTATATAGCTATAGGAACATCACATGGAAATGTTAAAGTTTATGATATAAGAACTCATAACCTTGTGCAATATTACAGGTAATTTTTCATATTAAATTACAAGCAAATATCATATTTCTATAAATAACCAAGTTTGTTTCTTTATCTGCCCATATAAGTACAGTCCACTAGTGTAAAATAGCAGCTTAATGCTACTGTGTTTCTTATAGTGAGTATAGAGAACCTGAGACCCTTTATACTGGAAACAATGCATTCCATCTCAATCAGGGGTGACAACGCATCTGCATTTTGATTCTTAATTGAGGATAAATGATGACGTCTATGGGCCACAACTTCCACTTACCATCAGGTGGACTGTGTGCTCGTGTGTCATTCTTATTCTAAAAAAAAAAATATAAGTCAAGGCTGGACATAGGTCTCTCACTTTGAGCATAAATTAATTTGATGTTATGTACCTAATAAAAAGTGTCATGTGTTTTATTAAATTACTCAGCTATAATTTTTATTATAAGTAATAATTATCACCTGACTGAATTATATGAAGTCTATTACCATTACAGCCTATTAAAGTCCACTGCTGAACACAGGGTTCCCCTATAGATTGCCTTACACGGGGGGTATTTGCCATAGTTGTCATGCTTGGTGAGCAGGTTGGCAACTGCAGTTTTTTATTTTTAGTCGTTATTAAGAAGGTGCTGCTGCCCATCTCCTTATTTGTTTTCCTCTGTCACCACTCACAACACCCATGGGATGATATGGGGTAGTAGATATTCTTACATCGCCACTACGTGGTATCAATGCTATAGTGAACACAAATTAAGGGTAGTTAATGAGGTAAGAGGCCTGTGCCCAGTGGGATGGTTATAGATTGTTACTTTATTTTAATTTATCAGCAACTGATAAAAATGCTTCATTTCAGCATTCATAGTGATGCAGTAACTCAGTTGGTTTTTCACCCCAGTGGAAGTTATATATTAACTTCAAGCAAGGATGGCAAAATGAAGGTATTTTGTTAGTTTACACTTATAGATAATATATCACACTGTGAAAAAAACTTGACATTATCACATGTACCTATTTTCTACACATATGCATTTACTTGCTAAATAATATAATATTTTGAATTATCATAATAAAATTACATTTATGGTAATCTTAAATTTAGAATTTTTCATAGGTTACTATTATATTAATATAATAATGTTGTATTTGTATCTAGATATTAGATTTGCTAGAAGGACATCCAATATTTACTCTAAGTGGTCACGGTGGACCTGTTAATTCTGTTAACTTTTCGAATAGTGGAGATAGTTTTGCATCAGCTGGTGAAGACAAATTGGTAAACAAATTTTTCATTATGACTATATTTTTATGAATATTGTTAAACTTATTTAAATTTATGTATATTTCTAGGTATTTATATGGAAAACAAATTTTACTGAGTTTGCTAATGAAACAAAGGAAAATGATGAACAAAATCAGTTGCCAACACCTAAATTGGCATCACAGAATGCCCCTAATAAAATTTCGGCTAGTAATGTGCGAAAAAATCAGGTTGTCAAATAGAGATAGCATTTGTGTAATTCTAGAGTAAAATACTTATCTGATCCAATCTTTTAAACTAATTAATAAAAACTATTTAATATGTAGCACATGTATATAGTACTTCGTATGTTTCGGGAAATAATAATTGTGATTAGCATGTAGTCTTAAATCTAAACTGGTTTTGAGTATTACCCTTACAACAATATTGTATTATAATTTAGAAATGTAGTTAAAATTAACAGATTTAAATAAAACTTGCTCAGTTGGTTTTCTACTGCTTATTTCATTTAAGATCAGTTTTTTGTAGCCTCCCTCAACATTGCTTTGAATACTTCAAAGAGTAAATTATAAAATAAAACTGACAGTAATGGAGCCTTGTTCAAGTGGATCAAATATTTTTAGTAAAGTTAGATGAGAAAATATTAATTAAATTCATCCATATGTCAGGGTGCAAGGTTATGGTATCAATGCTATCACAGCTCGAAGTACCCTGTTGTCACGTTTGTACATCTTGATGATGCTTCAAGTATAACTGCAGAGTCCGTGACAATACACAAGGGGCAAGAAGAACTAATAGGAAACAGTACTTTTAATGAAGAAAGCCATCAAGACCGACATAATGTTTCTATTCCCTTAAACATTACCTTTCAAAAAAATTTATCTAAAAATGCAACATGCAATGGGACCCGAATATCAGAATGTGGCTCTTCTGAGTCATTTAGTGTTGGTCATTTGAGTCATATTCCTCGTGCACCTCCCAACCCTGCAACATACTCATTGCCATCAATAATTAACACATTTACTGGAGTTGAACAAGATAGTGAAGATTTGTTTGGTATGAT
Organism: Parnassius orleans; assembly: GCA_029286625.1. NCBI lineage: Eukaryota > Metazoa > Arthropoda > Insecta > Lepidoptera > Papilionidae > Parnassius > Parnassius orleans. Next base: position 732,019 of record JAGSMP010000166.1, on the reverse strand, counting down.
TAAACTCAAAGAGACTGATGTATGTTATACAAGTGGAACAATTGAGTGGGTTGGGCGAAAAAGAACATTTCCAATAAATAGTGGATTTAAAGTAATTCCTGAAAGACACAACTCAAAAAATGAACCATTTGTAAAAAAGATGAAGAAATTTAATAATACATTATCAAGCAGAGTGAGCAAAATAAAAGAATGCAATTGTGCTGATGTTTTACCTACGGTCAATGCTATAGTTGATCATTTAAATGCCCTTCATGAAGCAGTAGACTTAGTTGACTTGAGACTAAATACATTAGAAGATGTTGCAACTGTTAAAAAATAATTTCTAAAAATATATTTCCTTATTGATATAGTAACACATTAAATGTTTGAGACTTTTGCCTTATTTTTTGTTGCTACATAAAGATACTTTAACTTTTAATATGTTATAACATTATTGTTACATAAATAAAACAGCTTAATTTGTAAAAATAAAATATTTATTAAAACATAACTTTTTTTCAATTTTTTATTGAAAACATAATGATCTTTCAAAGTTAGTATACATTCTCTACGGTTTTTAACCTAACAGATAAAAATAATATATTTATAGTACATAAATATTAACAATAGAATCATGCCATATGTTTTCACATAAATACCTGCCTTATTTTTCATGTGTTTTATACAAATCATTATTGTGTTCCAACATATGTGGTCTTCTTTCCAGTTTTCTTGATTACCTCTAGTAATTGGTCTGCGCTTAGGGTAGATGTAACTGATACTTTTTGTTCAGGTAGACAAATATAGACTTCATTGACTCCTTGCCCTTTCAACCTATTGAGAACTCTTTCTACTGCTCCTGAGCAACCCTCGCATGTCATTTCTACATTAAAAATATGTGTCTGCAATAGGAGGTAATTTTACAAATAATATTGAAAAACCAAAATGATTTTAGAATAAGAATTTGGTGAAAATTATCTTACCGATGACATGTTATTATTTTGTAGTATTGAAAACAATAGGAATATATATTACAAAATATAATAAAGTGCTAAATTTGTAATATAGCTGCCAACGTTGATGTAAATTGAATTTCTTATCAAGTAAGATTATAATCGTTTTTATCAAAATTTGGACGTCATTTGACAGAACAGGTCACTAACCTCTGCGCACAGGTATACAGTAATCTATGGACTACCAAGAGTGCGGTTAGGGACTTAATGATATTCACTTAACATCGATATATCGAATTTATTCGATGTTTTCCGTATGATATATCGGATAGATTCGATGTTTTGACAAATATTTTTTATTTTATTTATTTATTTAATATATCATTACATTCATTAATTAAACATTACATTACGGTACAATCATAAGTTTACAGAAACTTTACCGTGTACCGATATCACCGACAATAACAAATATGAGGGTGTAGTAAGAAAGAGAAATACACTATTTATTTGTTAATTGCGTGACCTTCTATTGCACAACACAATCCACCGCGCATGGATCCTATATTTTATACAGGGCGCTTGTTTTAGGCGTTATCGCAGTATTTATTATTAAAACATATTATGTATAATTTAAATTATTAGTAGTGCATTCCATAAAGTAATTTTTAATTTTAATTTAATATTTTTGGTTTAATTCTGATTTTAATGATACTGGTAGCTGGTTAATTAGGTTAGAATCATATATTCTATGGTACGTTTACCATATAAATTATTGTATTTAGGTAAGGCTAATTTAGGTTTTCCTGAGTTGCGAGTTTTAGAGTATTCACATGTATGTGGAATTTTAGATGTTCATGGAAAAATTCTTCTATAAGAAGGGTAAACTTTACCTTTTCGTGTATAGGTATAATTTTGCAATGACTAAAAAGGTTGTGGTAATCTGATTCTTTATACCGGTTTTTAATACTATCCGGGACTATGGTTTTTAAAATACGTGATTGTAGTAGATAAATACGTTCTAGATGTGATCTGTACGTTCTACCATAGCTAGACAAACCATATGCTACTTTGACTCTACAATTGATTTATATAGCTGTATAAGTATTTTATACGGAATTTTATATTTAATTATAGAAAACTTTGCAAGCATACCACGAAGTTTATCACATACATGCTCAATATGCTCTTTCCAGTTTAGGTGACTATCTATCACGAGTCCTAAGTAGGTCTGTGATTCTACCAGGTCTATGGATTCGCAGTTACATTTCATTTGGACCTGTCGTCTGTGAAGGCATTGGTGGTCATGCGCAATGAGCCTAGGTATAACCTTACTCCTATTTTGACTAGAGCTAATGTACAATAACTTAGTCTTCGCAGCGTTTAAGACTAATCCTCTATCATGTGACCACTTACAAGCATATTAAAATCGTCTTGTAGGAGGTTAAGAGTGTCGTTTATATTGCTCCCAGCGGCAACCAAGCAAGTATCATCAGCATACTGGTAAATGTCACATCGCCTGATAATATTAGCCAGACTATTTACATAGGTAATGTAGTGTAAAGGTCCTATTACGGACCCTTGTGCAGTGCCTACAGATACATTTACTATGTTGCTCATTGAATCACCCACTTTAACCACATGTTTTCTATCGGTGAGGTAATCTTTACACCACGACAGCAGTGGTCCTCTGATACCGTTATCGTTCAGACTATCTAGTAGTTGCTCATGACGAAGTGTATCGAAAGCCTTACTGTAGTCTATAAACACTACCAATATGTGTTTTTTCTCATCTAGATGCTTATAGATGCTATTTGTGAACGCCGTTAAAAGCTGAGTGGTGTTTTTATGAGGTTTAAAGCCAAACTGTTTATTAGTCAGTATATTATTTTTATCATAGAAGTTATAGATCTGTCTACTAACATATTTCTCAGCTATTTTGTTAATGGTAGGTAATATAGTGATCGGCCTATAGTTATTGTAGTCAGACTTATTACCCTTTTTATGTATAGGTCTAACAATGCCCGTTTTTAGTAATTGAGGATACTTGCCGTTCCTAATACTTGCATTTATAAGATTTGTAATAGCTAATTTGACCACTGAGCATATTTTTTTAATATCTATGGCTCGTATACCATCAATACCAGGAGCTTTATTATGGTTTAGAGACTTAATGATTTTTCCACTGCAGTCGTGTCTGCAGGTATATACCTCATAGATACATTGGCGTTTTCACAATAGATTGACTTATCCAGTAGAGGTGTTATACATTTTGGTATAATTTGTTGCAAATTTCATCAAAAGTCGTAGCAAATGTGTATGCGATGTTTTAGCTGTATTCTGCCATTGCTGAAGGCTTTCAGTAATAAATTATCAATCGACTGTTTTATTCTGCCGGTTAGTCTATTTAATATTTGCCAAAGATATCGTGGATTATTTTTATTATTATTTATTTCTAATTTTAGCCATTCATTTTTGCTTTTTTGAATTAATGAGTTTGCATAGTTTCTTGCTTTGTTGTAGGTTTGTTTTAAGATCTTATTTTGGCTGTCCTTAATCCATTTATTAAATAATTTATCTCTGTATGCACATGCTTTTAAAGTTTTTTTATTCAACCATTCATTATTTATTCGCTTAGCTTTTATTTTAATTTTTGATTTATATGCGCTGGTTTTATAACATTGTTTAAAGTTATCATTTATAAAATTATAAATTTGTATCGGACATGTCATGGCATTCGTTTTTTGCCATTCAATTTCACTTAATGATTTTATTAAGGCATTGTTATTAATACAAGTCTTGATTTTAGAAACGCCCTGTATACGAGACCCAACACAGGCAAACACTATCGCGCGGTGGTCCGCCAGTGTCGTACCGATAGCAGCTGTGAAAATTATTGTATTCGATATATCGATATATTTATTTATGGAAACATCGAATTTTTGCTTTTTTATTTTTTGTCTAATGTATTAAAAACTAAATAATTTTAACACTACTTTATGACTTCAATTTTAAGTAAGGTTCATTAAGGTAATGACATCTGTGAGTGACCAGCTTAATTACCTAATCTATCCTGACAGATCGATCGACCATTCACTCTCAATGTATGTAGTCTGTGCATAGAGATATACCTATGGAGGCGGCATATTCTACTATAGAAATAATAGTTATACAAATATCTATAATATCGACACACACTTGTCAAAAACAGTTTTGTCTCTTTTTAACAAAGCAGTAGCTGCAATAGAAAAGAGAGACAACTACACTTTGTCAAGTGCTTATTTTCGTAACACTTTCGTGTGACGTCATTAGCTCATCCATGCGTGACTGCGCCGCCATGTTAGCGCCAAGTTTTGGGGTAGATCTGCTGTCAAACTGTCAAAAGCAGTGACAAAGTGTTGTACTAGAAATTATTTTAATAGATTAATTTTGTTCAGAAATGAATAAATAATATTAATAGTTTATAATTCCGGATATCATGTTTCATGATCATGCCAGATTTTCGAATTTCAAATAAATAAAATTAATGTACCTACCTGGAAAATAATATTTTCATTTAAAATCTGAATATATATATTACTTTATTTTAAAATACTATAATATGGGATCAGGGATTCCATCCCAGTAATATTGTACAGTAAACAAATTTCGTATACAAGCAAAAATCTTCTCAAGTATCTTCCCACTACTCTGTCAATATTCATTTTTATTGTGTGCGTTATAACTTTTAACTTTGTTCACAATTATATAAATGATGTAAAAACTCGAGTAAGCACTAGCACACTCAGAACATTGTTTAAAACAAGTTGCAAGTTAGCTGCCTGCATACTTAACTCTTTGTTTGACTGTACCTAATACAAGAAATCTGTAGCAGATTATGCACTGCGTAAGTGTACATATGCGGTGAAGCCTGGTGAAGCAGCTCAAGCGAAACTTAAGGGATATCAATCCAAATCTAATTTGACAACCCAACAATATCCATTGCTTCATGTGATTGAAAAATTCGTTTGCTCGACAACAAAAACAACGCAATGGATATTGTTAAACTGTCAAATTGGTATGGTTTGTCATTTTGGTGTGTTACACAATTAGGCTACGGATTTAATTTTATCTACACAAAAGCCATAAAACTGCCAGACACATTATTTATTCCTCAGATAAGTTATTTGACGATTGAAAATATAGCCCTGTACCTATATAAATACCTACAGTTAAAATAAATAAAGCAACAAATTCAATTATATGAAATGAGAACAAATTCATATTAGTAAAAATATCGATATCAGCTGCCCATATTGCTGAGTTACAACCCTATAAAAGGCGGCCATTTTATGCGCCAGTGTATTGTAGGTAGTCACGCTAATTCTGTAGGTATGCCCAGTCCATATACTTCTAAGTCAGTGAGTCTGTGGATTCTATAGGTTCATTATATTTACTTTCATTCACTCACTCTCATTTTTCTTGCGTCGTCTTGAGCTGCTTGGCGGTAACGCAATTAAATCATTGTTTTGATTGTTTATCAAAGAGAATCCTTTAGAGATTTGGCAAGATCTAAAAATTCAATTTCCTAAGCTATATAAGATTGCCTTCAAATATTTAACTATTGTCGGAACTTCTGTTCCATCGGAACGATTATTTTCAAAGACTGCTCATATAGTTAATCAACAAAGAAATAGAATGAAAGGTAAAAGATTAAGTAAACTTTTTTTTTGCAAAGTTTGTCTAAAGAGCATTGTTCCTAATTAAATAGGTAAATTGAAAGTAAGTTTTTGCAAGTAGCTAGATTAAGGCTAGTGCTAAATATGTCTTTTTTTTCTTTTACTGTTTTGAAATTTTGTGGAATGTAATAAAATATTTCTATTAATTTGTCGTTTTTATTTCACTTGCAAATGTAGGTACTAGGTATAACTCATCTCAGTCATCTCACCACTATCTTAGTAGTACAATTCTATTCAAGTAACACTCATAAAAAATCACTATTATTACACTACTAGTTTAGCTATGTTACTGTGGTCTCTGATTCTACATTCACACAATCAAAATCAAGGACCACAAACTTTGCGCATTTCACTGGAAAAAGGTAATATTAAACTTCTGTGGAAAGTATTCGATAGTGAAATAATATCGATGTTTTCTAGCGATATATCGATAAACATCGATGCTGGGATCCGATGTTTTACATCGAATATAAATATCGATATATTTTTTAAGTGGACACCCCAAGTGCGGTAGCACTTCTTAGCTTGCTACATATCTATTTATCTATGGCACTTCTTATTAGCTTGTGACCATAGACTTAGAATATACAGTATATTATAAGTCTATGCTTGTGACTAAGAGGCGTAGACAGAGAATCCAATTGTATCCTCTTAGGTAGACAGAGAATCCAATGGATTCTCTGTTTAGTCTACGCATAGACTTAGAATATCTGGCAGTATATTCTAAGTCTATGAGTCTACGCTAAGAATATAGTAACTGTCTAAATCAAAATGTAATCTACGCAAAGACAATAGTAACTGTCCTAGAAGCGTAGACAGAGATCTGTACCCCAGCCTACGAATTAGGAGTAAATGTATTTAAAAAATACTGACAGACGTATTTCAAACAGCACATCTCAAATATATTGATTACTTATACTGCACCCATGTAGTTAAGGAAAAAAAAATAGTTAAAGATCACTCACTTTATAACGTCGATATCACTTCAAGTAATTAGAATTGGGTACTTTTTGCGATTTAAAAAAACTGCACCTTGATTGAATATAATTGCACAATCGTTAAAAATGCATAAAATGCAATGATACGCACAAAAAGTTAATAAAACCTAATTTGCTAAGTGTCGAATGCACCCGCCCTACGCCAGCCTACGAATTTGGAGTATAAATAAAATAAAAAATACTGACAGATTTATTTTAAATAGCACGTCTTAAAAATATAAATTATTTAAATTGCACTTGTAGTTGTAGTTTATAAATAAAAAATAGGTAAATATTGCTCAACTTATAACATCGATATAACTTTAAATAATGAGAAATGGGTAATTTTGCAATATGAATAAACTGCACCCTGCTTGAATATAACTGTACCATTGTTAAAAACGCATAAAATGCAATATTAAGTGCAAAAAGTCAATAAAATCATATAAGAGTAAAATAGTACCCGCATACAGCAGTCAGGCAGTCTTTTTATGCTGTATAAAGTACCCAATTCTAATTATTTAAAGTTATATCGACATTATAAGGTGAACGAAATTTACCTATTTTTTTATTTATAAACTACTAGCTGTTACCCGCGGCTTCGCCCGCATGGTCACTGGGAAATGAACTATCCATTGCTTTTTGAATTGAAAGAAAACTGAGTTTTATAGATTTGTCAGAGATGCAGCCATTAAAAGGAAACTGAGCAAAATTGATTCGTCAGCCTATTTAAATGTTTTGAAACGCAACGTATAGAAAAGCATGAAAATAGCCTGTTTATACCAAATGGAAATGGGATATTTTTTTAATTAAAGGAAACTGAGCATAATTATCCGTCAGGGATGCAGACTTTTGAAAAGAAACTGAGCTAAATTGATTCGTCAGAGATGCAGTTTTCTGAATTGAAAGGAAACTGAGCCAAATAAAAGATCCGTCAGAGATGCAGCCTTTTAAGTTGAAAGGAAACTGAGCTTAATAGGTTCGTCAGAGGTGCAGCATTTGGAATTGAAAAGAAACTGAGCTAAATAGGAAATTTTGAATTGAAAGGGAAGATCTGTGGGAATTCTGATTAATTGATTGTGGGAATTGTGGAAAAAAAAACTAACTGAACACTATTTTAAGACGCTACTGTACACAATGTTATAAGTTTTTTCATTCGGGGAAAGAATGTGGAGATTCTGGGCATTTGACACACACGAACATGCTACATACAGCTGACCATGAGAGAAGCACGGTTTTTCTAAGTTGACCCCCGCTACCTGTAACGTTTGCCCTTGCGCTTTATTAATTGTCATTTCAAAACTGAGCTTAATAGGGAACTGCAACCTTTTGAATTGAAAAGGAAGATCTGTGGGAATTATAGGAATCCGTGATATAATAACATTTTCACCTTTTCCTACGCCTGTCAAAATTGTAGCACCGATTATGTTCCGTCCAAGATGTGTCACACGCAGCCTTGTCCCGTTACATAACCGAGGAGTATCTAAATTTCGCATTAGCATGACTGGGACGCCTAATTTTAATTGAAGCTTATGTGAGGGCACACCTGACAACTCTAGAGAATTTAGAAACTCTACGGGATATGAAGTGCTCTGTTCTGTGTCCATAACTGTGTCTACTGACAAATACTCTGTTATTTCTCCTGCTACTTCGCTTAATATATCTGAATTTATTTTGTTAACGCTCTCATTTTTTGGTGCAAGAATCGCCCTTTCACATAACCATTTGTCTTCATGCATGTTGTTCGTTAAAAAACGCTCGCAATTAATTCGGAATGACTCTGTACTAAATTACAAAAATCTCTCGTCAATTTAACGCAGCCCTCAGCAACCGTTTCCAAGCGCACATCGCCAATTTTTAATAGTGTGTCAGCATAGTTTCCAGCATTGATATCATTATACAAATGCACTCTCATATTCGTAGTTAAACTGAATTTTGTCACCTTGTTCCATAAAATAGACGACTTGAGGCATGCTTTAATTTCATCTGCAGGTGTGCCCTTTTGAATGACAGGTAAAGTTTGGCGAAAGTCACCAGCCAGTAAAACCACCATTCCTCCCATTACATCGGTATTGCTGCGCAAATCCTGGAGCGTTCGATTTAGTGCTTCTACAGCTTTTTTATGCGACATTGTACTTTCGTCCCACACTAAAAGTTTGCATTGTCGTAGCATTATTTTTGCTAAAGTTGCAGATCGGCGATTCTTCCTGGGCTAGATTTAGAGGGAGTTTTAAAACAGAATGTGCAGTGCGGCCCCCGCTTAGCAGCGTGGCGGCTATACCGGAGGAAGCTACGGCCACAGCAATATTTTTATCTTTCCGTACTTGCGCTAATAATAAATTTAACAAAATGTCTTCCCAGTTCCTCCAGGGGCATCTAAAAGAAAAGTGCACCATTTCAGATTCAATTTGTCCTAATACTTTGTCAAAACTCGTTTTTGTTCGGAAAGCAAGCGGGGTACAATTGGCTACTTGCTGCTGCAAAGCTGGTATATCGTAGTTTGTTTCACGTATAATTTCATCACTTAGTTCATTTTCGGTTGTTCGCTGAGGGCTTATCATTCCAAAGTCGCTTAATTTTTGCCTACCATTGCCATTACTTTATCTTCAATTTTTCCAAGTGCTTCATTATAAATGTGTTTATTGTATGTCATGTTCGCGTGTGTCTGCTGTAACCTTCGCAAAATATCTTCCGCCATGTACTCTTTATATTTGTCCCACAATTTATGTGCATTAGATAGCCCGCAAGATGATATGAGAGTTGCATAAAGATCCCTAATTTTGGCTGGTGACTGGCACTGCACAGCTTCTTCCATGGTTTCATCCCAGTGATTCTCGTTTTCTAAAAGATGCAGAGCTTCACATGCTTCTCTATAAGTTGCGCATTCCTGACCGTTGACAGTTTTAAGGTCTTTATATCCTGTAGAACCCCGAACATGGTGCAGCAGCAATCGTAAACAGAAACATTCAAAATTAGTAACATGGACGGTATACACACGACCAAGGGCATCTGATGACTTTACACCGGGCCAATTTGCAACAGGCGCGCCTTGAAACGGCGTTTCCACTCCTTCCTAGATGTGTTCCAAGTATAATAGCGGGGGACTTCAGAATATAACAACGTTTTTGCAAAGGGTTCGGTTTGACAAAGTTGAAAGAAGGCTGTTAGTGTAGTTTTTGGCGGTGATGCAATTCTTTCTTGGAAATTTCTTTCGGTGAAATATACACGCTCTCCATTTTCTAAGTGCACAGCAAGGTAAAGGGAAGCCAAGGAGACGCCACGCTGCCTCGTTACTGCTGACATAACGCCCTGCTTGAAAGGTCTGTACTTCACTAACGGGATTTGCCTCACCTTCACTCCTGAGATTAAATATTGCTTGGTCGCTTCCTTTATTTATGTACTTACAGATATACTTGATTGCGCGGACAGAGCTACATGCTTCTACATTAATGTGGGCATTAAACATTTTACATAGAATGGGCGAATACGGGACAATCCAGCTGTTATCTAAGGTTTCGAACGCTCCAGAGCGAGATTTGATTGTGACTTTCCTGCCACCATCTTCAGGAGCTCTGCGTCTGTATTGTTACGAGCTTGGGGTTCGAGACAATTAAAAACTGCCGAGTGAATTACCAAAATTGACACTTTAATTACACAACACTAATTACAACTTAAAACCACACTAATAACAAAACACAATTTTACTACAGATCGCTTAAGTTCGTAGTTGCATCGCTTCGAAGTCTTCGCTGGTATCGCCAATTCAATACTGACTCGGTCGCGGTCTATACCGGCCTTATATAGGGCCTCAGATAGTTTCCAGAACCTTCTACTCTAGAAACATCTAGAATGTTCGAGTACATATCGGTCCCGAAATTTCTAGAAGGATCTTGACTCTCCTAGTTCTGCTACTCGATACTAGAGGGCGCTAGTGGTAACTAGTGTTGCCATGTATAAACCATTAATAGTGGCGCGCAACAGTATAAAGGGTAGCCATTGTCATTGTGCACTGTTTCTTTTAATAGCTGTTTAGGGAATTTCTTTGTACATTTTCCTTCTTTCATACATGGCGATATTGAATTTCGTGCTCCACATGGACCGTGAATCATATTTCGGACGATGGTATCATACAATTCTTTATCTTGCTCAGGATCCGGAATCTCGGCGCTTATTATGTCGTCTATTTGGCTGGGCCGCAACTTCTCTTTAAGCCATATTAGAATGTGGGCATGCGGTAATCCTCTTTTTTGCCATTCAATTGAATACATGAAGCACTGCACCTCTCCGAAAATTTTCCCTTTGTTAATTACATACATTAATTTTTGTACTTTTAATCTAAATACTCCTGCAACTAAATCGTGTCTGTCAGTACTTTTTTGGCCCGGCATTAGCTCTTCGGTTATTTCTTTCCATGTGGAATTGAAAGTAAAAGTAACAAAAAGATCAGGTCTTCCGTAAGTTCGTACATAGGCGAATGCGTCTTGTGTGTACTCATGTAGGTAGCGGGGACTGTTAACGAATGATGAGGGCAGAATTACCATTTTACCTAAATCTCTGGGGTTTACATTGGCGTCGCTAGAAACTGCATCTTGTAAATGTATATAATTCTCAACGCGCAGCTTTTTTTGATTTAAAGATATATAACGGAGACGTTCACTTTCTACCTTCACATACATGTCTACCAAAAATTGATGAAATAATTGTCTACACCGGGCTAAGAGGTTAAAATAATTTTCTCGCAACATCATATGATACGCATAAAATCCATACATGATACTTTTTGTTCGGGTAGGCTCCTTTGTGACCGGGTTAATGAGTGGAATTTGAAAATGATAACCCTCTTGTCCTTTGCAATAAATCAATGGGTATTGCAGAGCGTCATAAAACTTGTGTGTATCGGCTACCCGTTGCAACGTATCATCACGTGCTCGCAAGACAATGTCTCGTGAAGAAAATTGATCACCACTAATTACGGCTGCTATTTCGTTTATCAAAGGTGCATTGTAGCGCCTTTCATGCTCTCCTCGAGGGGTCCGATCTGCGTGAATGACGACTTTATAATCCTTTTCAGGTAGGTTTTCTAAAGCAGTTTTAAATGTTTTGACTAAAATGTTACGTTCATGCAAGAATCTTTGAATTTTGAACACTGTGTCTCTCTCAACTCCCTGGATTAATTGGCAGCGACGGTCTACCTCAATTTCTTCGTCACCCATAAAATATACTTGTAAAAATTTAAGCTGTTCGTTTTCAGCTGGAAAAAGTGAACCTATTCTATGATAAATTTGCCCTTGCACCGTAAATATAGGCGAAAATCCCAGCATTATTATTTCCCGGTCAACTCCGAAGGACGTCATTTGAAAGCATGAGTTATATTTCCGGATCCTGTTTAAAAAGCGCCGTGACTCATTAGCATCATATAAAAAGAGAGTTTTCAAAGGTTCTTTTGGTTCCCAAGTAACAGAAGAGACACTTTGCCATTGAACAGCACATGCCTGCGGTCTCATCTTCCATTTTAAAGCGCTGCAAAATCGACACGCCTTGTCCATCAGTCCGATAACAACTAACCTGTGATTTTTATAATCAATCAACGGATCATAATTGAATGCTGCGTCATTAAAACCGACCAATTGTTTCTTTGACAATTTTGTCGACGTTCAGCTTGAGCTGTGCATTTGCATCTCTTCGCGCCTGTGTCTGTTCTGGTGTTTCAGATGCCCTTATAGTAGATTGACGTTCAGCTTGCTCAATGAGTCTGTGTTGAGTTTCATCAGGTGTCTCCGTGGCTCTTAAGGCGGCCTGACGTTCCGCTTGTTCGAATAGCTTTTGCTGACTTTGAGCAGGTGTTTCAGTAGCTCTTAAAGTAGATTGACGCTCTGCCTGTTCAAGACGCCTTTGCTGACTTTGATCAGGTGTTTCAGTAGCTCTTAAAGTAGCTTGACGCTCTGCCTGTTCAAGACGCCTTTGCTGACTTTGAGCAGGTGTTTCAGTAGCTCTTAAAGTAGCTTGACGCTCTGCCTGTTCAAGACGCCTTCCTGACTTTGAGAAGGTGTTTCGGAAGCTCTTAAAGCAGCCTGACTCTCTGTCTGTTCAAGACGCCTTGCTGACGTTGAGAAGGTGTCTCAGATGCTCTAAAGCAGCCTGACGCTCTGCTTGTTCTTGCCTTCTCAGTTCAGCATCTTCTAAAGATTCTAGCGATCGAGCTAATCTTTTCGCTTGTCTTTGAGAAGATACTCTTGAAATGCTGGACTTACGTTTGCGAGGCATTATGAAGTAAGAAAAACCTATTTATAAAAACGTTAAAATACCTAAAGGTATTAAATTTCCTTTTAAATGTTTTTTAAAGCAAATCAAAATATCTAAAAGGAATAAATATTCCTTTTAAATATTTTTTAAAATCAAAACAACAAAACCAATTCAAGACACAACACGAATCCGAAAACGATAGCCAAAAAAAATCGAATCAACTTAAACCAAATCACAAAACAAATCGCAGAAAACCGAAATCGAAAGCAGTAGTCAATATAAATATAACCAACGAAAAAAGAAGTAAGTGTATAGGTACCGTATACACTATCTATACTATTAATATTCCTTTGAAATATTGTTAAACAACTTAAAACAACGAAAACCAATTCACGATTCTAAATAAACAAAATCCAAAATCAAAGCCAGAGTCTAAATATGTATAAAGGAATACCAACCAAATCAACAAAACCGATCCAAGCAAATACACAAATCCGAAAATGAAAGCCAATATAAATCCATTCAACCTTAACCAAATCACAAAGCAAATAACAAACAACCGAAATCGAAAGCAGGTAGTCGAATAAGCTACGAAATAGAAACAATTTAAGCGTATAGGTACCGTATGCACTATAAGTTAACGCGCGGCTCAACGGCGGAAGTTAAGTACATTTCAGGAAACATTTCGTTACCGCGTTTTAAAAACCTAGTAACGACATCTAGCGGAATCAATTTAAACTATGTATACGTTAGTTAATAAGAACTCTCAAAAAATATTTTTCTTATAATTTTGCACAATTTTTCTTATTGTAATACCGATTCATTCATAACCACATATAAGAACTGTATTCATTTCCGTTCAATAAATATTACTAAGGCTTATTAATAAGGCTTACTAAGAACTGTTTCTACCATTGTTAAGTAATAGTTAAGGGTGAAAGCGTGACAGGTGGTGATAGTATTTCTGATCCATACTTATAATCACGCCTGTAACCCTTGCGGGGTAGGCAGAGCATCAACGGATTACTTAATATCGTCTGCGAGGTTATCGCCTATTCTGTGAATTACGATGCACCAAAACGTTTGAAGAAAATCAGCTGGTGAATTTTATGTTTTTTATCGCTCTCTTCCCGGTCCTGCGTGGAAAAATACAGATCCATACATTTTTTATCTTAATTTTGGTAAAAAGACATAATAATTCAGATATTCTGACCTTCTGTGTTCTTCCATCGTACCGTCGTCCGTCTTGTAGAATCACGGTGGCGCCACCTAGCTAAATTTAATTTTGCAACATATTCGATTTTCCCACGGGAATGATATGTTTTTCCGCTGAAAAAAGTAGTCTATGTCACAGCCACCGAACTATCCCCATACAAATAATCATGCCATGCCGACGCTCTGTTGCGACGTGAAAGAAGGACGAACTTGTGCAACATATTCGATTTTCCCACGGGAATGAGATGTTTTTCCGCGGAAAAAAGTAGCCTATGTCACTCTACAGCCACCGAACTATCCCCATAATTATTTTTGAGATGTGCTTTTTAAAATACGTCTGTCAGTATTTTTTAATTTATATATACTCCAAATTCGGAGGCTGGGGTAGGGCGGTGGTGCAATCGACACTTAACAAATTTGGTTTTATTAACTTTTTGTGCTTATCATTGCATTTTATGCATTTTTAACGACGGTGCAAATATATTCAATCACGGTGCAGTTTTTTTATATTGCAAAAAGTACCCAATTATAATTATTTGAAGTAATATCGACGTTATAAGGTGAGCAATCTTTAACTATTTTTTATTTCTAAACTATATGGGTGCAGTTTAAATAATTAATATTTTTGAGATGTGCTATCTGAAATACGTCTGTCAGTATTTTTTTAAATATATATACTTCAAATTCGTAGGCTGGGGTGAGATCTGTCTACGCCTAGAAGTCTGCACTTCTTTATAGTTTGTGGTATGTGCTAACTTCTATGCTGTAGCATAGATGATAGATGTAATGCATAGACTTAGAATATACTAGCGTATAGACCACCTGACAGCCCGAAAACGCGTGACCAATTTTGATTTGTCATTGTATGTTAGCTAGTGATGTATATTTTACTTAAAAGGACTATCGAAAATGATTGTTAGGAAGCGGTAAAAGATTATAAAAATTGTTTAGTGCATGAAGTTGAATAACTTCAAAAATTAACTGAATTTTACGATGATAGTTCTAAAATAATTAAAAATATTCATATAACATGTTCCTGGGAATAAGCTGAACCTACTGCCTTTTGTTGGATTTTAATTCAAATGTATAAAATCCCAGGTGACTTACCGAAAAACCTAAAAACTCCCCAATAATCAGATCAGAATGTTGTATTTTCGAGCTATGATCTTTGAGAAAATATTTATTGCCGTGGGCAGTTTCCCGGAATTAATTTTTAACATATTGTTAATATAAATAGGTAGATACTAACTAAGTATATACCTATTTATATTATATATTTATAAAATGTTTTGATGGGGAAACAAAACGGGGACACGGAGTACAACATAATTGCCTCTTTATTTTTCATATAAGTATTACTTGTGATAATTACAAACATTTAATAATTAATAATTAAATAGATTATGAAGTTTATTTTAACATTCGACTTAAGTATGAATGTAAACTTAATAATTTAAGGAAAGAAACTTGTAGGAATCAGTTAAACAAGATTGCTCTGTTTAAAGGCCAATTTTATGAGGCTTCATCATGCATCATGTTTATATTCTTTCATCTGTCCTGAAAAGTATAAAGTAAGAATAAACTTATTATCATTTTGCTGCATGAATTTTAAAAACATAATGACCTTATCACAGTAAAGTACACTAAGTGTCTGAGGATACAGATGCTCTCTATTCTCTCAATCTCGGTATGTTAAGAAAATGGTCACTCATTCATGGACTGACTGCGGCAAGTGCAACTTAATTTCATAGATCTATTGATCTGCGCAGCAATTCTTAACCACGAGTTCCTCTTCTCTACGAACCACGGATAAACCACGCTATTTAAGCCCTCTCGACAATGTCGTCGGCCATCAAGCATGAATCGGGCATTGACCGTTGTGAGTATCAAATACTATGGAATTTATACTATCACGTCTCATGCGCGGTCGTCTAGTAGCGCTTGAGGAGCATTACTAAATATCTATACCTAACTACGCTAAAGTTTTATCGTTATGATTTGGGAATATAATCCGAAGTTCCGAGCTCCGCTCAACCCCTTGGGAAAATAGCATTATGCTATGAATATTGTACTAGTGTGACCGTGAGGCTGTGCGGTTGGTTAAGCTAGGTTATACATTTATTTTGGTTGATAAATAGATACTTAGTTGGGTTCATATTGGCAAAGAGGATAGTCTCAAGATTTTTTTATCTTTAATGTACTACATATTTATAATGTATCAAAATCTGTCTCTATTTTTATCTAAAGTTTTGAAAGTTGAATTTTGAAGTCTTATTATAACTTACTTACTAGTATAAATAATGTAGACATGACTCCTTTAATAAAATTGTTTTCATTCTACTTTTCTTTTATACTTCTCAAGAAAATGTTTGCTGCAAATTGTTGAGTTCTTCTGTGGATTCCAACCAACCCGTCCAATTAACCTTAACCATTTTTCTAATTATAGAATCCGGAGGAATCTGTTAGACAAACGGCAAAATAAAATTATATTTTAGAACGTAAACCGAGGACTCATTTTCTTGTTGTGTGGGCAGTCTATCGATTCATTATCGATCAAGAAAATGTTTGCTTCAAATTGTTGAGTTCTTCTTTGCATTCCAACCAACCCGTCCAATGAACCTTAACCACTTTTTATAATTATAGAATCTGGAGGAATCTGTTTGAAAAAAGGCAAAATAAAATTACATTTTAGAACGCAAACCGAGTTTATTTTCTTGTTGTGTAGGCAAGTCTATCGATTCATTATAAACATTCAAGATAAATATCGACATTAATTTGATATAGTTGAGTCAATCCCTAGCGTACATGTAAAATATTTTGTATAAAATGTATTTACCAAATTCATGCAAATTATCAACAACGTGACTTTTTCTTTGCAAAATGTCAAAATTAACAAAATAATTGAATATATTCTATATTTAAAACAGTTTATAACATAAATTTTAACCAAAAATAAACGCGTCATAACATTGACGATGTCTTGAGAATTTACCTGTGATATGTGAAATTATCAGGATTATTTCTATTATTAACAGCACACTCACTCACGGAACAATTAACCATTTTGGAAAAAAGTTACTTACTAAAAATAACCACTATTATACTTTAAAAAATTACAAAATATCTCGGAGCTATTTCTTGCGTGCCGAATTGTGCCGACCTGTCATTCAAAATCGGTTACAGAGTCATGACATTTGGTATCCTTTTCTATCTTGCATTTTTGCCATAAAGAATTTTTTCCCCTTGCACACTATGTTGGTCTATACGCTAGTATATCCTAAGTCTATGATGTAATGCTTAGCATAGATAATAATAAATTATTTTAGAATAGGAATTTGGTGAAAATTATCTTACCGATGACATTTTATTATTTTGTAGTATTGAAAACAATATTAGATATATATTAAAGTACTTAAATCTGTAATATAGCTGCCGACGTTAATCTAAAATATTGAATATTATAACAAAGAAGATTATAATCTTTTTTATCAAAATTGGACATCATTTGATAGAACAGGTCACTAACATCTCTGGTCTCTGCTCTCGTAGATAGAGGATTGTAGACATATATGTAGGGCAATATGTGTCACTAAAAAGAAAAGATTGAAATGTATCTTTCGATCACTGGGATGTGTATCACTCTTTTACATCTGTATATTCTTATGTACCAGTAGCTCAAGCTCGCGCGCACGACACGCAGCGCATTACATTGCTCAGCGCGGCTCGCTTCGCTCAACTCAATCCAATCAGTAAGAGCGACAGCTGTTTGCACTTTGCTTGGTGGTAACATTAAGTTTCTTTCTGATTTATTAGGCTGCTGTTACTTTCTAGGTATCTATTTGTTATGATTGATAAACATTAATAGGTACTTACACGAAAAATGAACTTGAATTTTTAGTTTAAAATAATTAAATTAATGATTAACGAAAATAACATATTATTTAGGGTAGGTATTGTTTTTATTTATTTGTAGGAAATATATATTATATAGTCTACCGAATAGTCCTTACGAAGTCGTTACGAATCGTCTCGCACGCAGACTCGACGACTTCCAGCCTCCCGAACAAGCCGGTTTCCGAAAAGGCTTTAGCACCATAGACCACATACATACCCTTCGGCAAATGTACAGAAGACCGAAGAGTACAATCTGCCACTTTGTCTTGCGTATGTGGACTATGCGAAAGCCTTTGATTCCGTCGAAATTTGGGCGGTGCTGCAGTCCCTTCAGCAGTGCCAAGTGGACTGTCGGTATATCGAAGTGATGAAGTGTTTATATAGTAGGGCTACGATGGCTATCCGAGTACAGAACCAGAGTACAAAACCTATCAAACTGCAGAGAGGTGTAAGACAGGGTGATGTAATATCCCCGAAACTCTTCACCGCTGCGTTGGAAGACATTTTCAAGCTACTGGACTGGAAAGGATATGGTATTAACATCAATGGCGAGTACATCACTCACCTTCGATTTGCCGACGAAATAGTCCTTATGGCAGAATCGCTGGAGGACCTGAACACTATGCTCAATGACCTCAATAGTGTCTCCCAACGAATAGGTCTTAAGATGAACATGGACAAAACAAAAATCATGTATAACGTCCATGTCACACCTATGCCGGTAGTTGTTGGGAGCACTAAGTTCGAAGTTGTTCACGAATATGTTTACCTGGGACAATTATTAGTCCGACTAGGTAAGTCCAACTTTGACCGAGAGGTCAATCGACGGATTCAACTCGGCTGGGCAGCGTTCGGGAGATTACGACACATCTTCTCGTCAGACATACCTCAAAACCTTAAAACTAGATTATACAACCAGTGCGTGTTGCCAGTGATGACCTATGGATCTGAGACGTGGCCCTTCACTGCTGGCCGTATGAGAAAGCTCAAAGTCGCTCAGTGAGCTATGGAGAGGGCTATGCTCGGCGTTTCTCTGCGTGATAGACTTAAAAACGAGGATATCCGCAGTAGAACCAGAGTAACCGACATACGAGGGCGACACTGAAAGTTTTTAGAACTGGCCACTTGTAAACGATATAATAAAAAAATTAGTTCAAATTTTGAAAATGGAACTCTTTGCCAATATTATTGTGTATGTATTTTATTAATTTGTCATTTGTTTACACGATTTGGCGGCAAATTGAAAATTGTCTGTGTCACGTCAGCATGAATTTAACGCGAGAAAATTTTCGTACAATTATTTTTTATGACTTTCGATGTCATTTAAGTCAACAAGAAAATGACGATAGACTTCGATTGGCCTTTCACGATGAAGCCCCATCTCGTGCCACTGTTTACAACTGGTTTAATGAGTTTAAACGTGGTCGCACTAATCTCACCGATGATCTGCGTGAAGGACGGCCTTCTACGGCGACGACTAAAGATAACATCAGTGTTGTGCGGCGTATGATAGAGACTGACAAAAGAGTGACTTATCAGCAGATTCGGAAGCTTAGGCATCGGTATGAGTCAAGTGCACAAAATCCTCCATGAACATTTAGCGGTCAGGAAGCTCTGTGCCCAGTGGATTACTCATAATTTGACAGAGGCCCAAAAACTACGTCGTGTTCATTGGTGTCGTGAAATGGTTCAAATATTTAACGGAGGAGACTCAAATGCTGTGTTCGACATACTTACGGGTGACGAAAGCTGGATTTATTGTTATGATCCTGAAACTAAGAGACAGTCTGCTGTCTGGGTGTTTCTTTCCGAGGAGTTGCCAACTAAAGTGAAGAGACGTCGATGCGTGGGAAAAAAGATGGTGGCCTCGTTCTTCGGAAGGACAGGTTATTACGCAACAATTGTTTTAGAGGATCGAAAAACAGTTACTGCAGAGTAGTACACTAACAATTGTTTGCCACCTGTCTTGGAAAAAGTTCGGGAGAAACGTCTTCGCAGTAGGATCCTCCTTAACCACGACAACGCCTCGTCGCACACCGCCAAGCAAACAATCGACTACTTGGCGACGTCAGATGTGGAATTATTGGGTCACCCGCACTATAGCCCCAACCTCGCACCTTGAGATATTGATTTATTTCCGAAAATAAAAGAAAAACTTCGAGGAAAACGTTTTATGGGCGCCGATTAAGCAGTGGCTGCGTTTCAAAATGCCGTCAAAGAGACCCCAAAGGACGAGTGGGCAAAGTGCTTTTCTCAGTGGTTCCATCGGATGCAGCGATGTATTGATGTAAATGGACACTATTTTGAAAAGATATAATAAACCTAATAACTTGCTAGTTTGTTCAGTTTTTGATTTTCTAAGAACTTTCAGTGTCACCCTCGTAGCCTAAAGATTTAGTATGCTGAAGTGGCAATGGGCCGGCCATATAGCTCGAAGAACCGACAACCGATGGGGTAGAAAGGTTTACGAGTGGCAGCCTCGTACCGGCACTAGATGGAGTGACGACCTGGTAAGACATGCAGGAAGTCAATGGATGCAGGTGGCTCGGGACCGTGCTTTGTGGCATTCCTTGGGGGAGGCCTATGTTCAGCAGTTGACTTGTGAAGGGCTGTAATGATGATGATGATGATTCATACTTTTCAGAATTAACGAAAACAATTAATAAAAAGCAGCGTGCGCTATGCAGCTTGTGACACAGAATGTCAGATAGAAAAAGTTAAAAGAGGCAGTGAGTGAATGAGTTGTAACGATACACTGATGTCGATACTGTGAAGTCGGTTGTACAATATTTTTAATTTTACCACTTATTTTAAATTATGAACAATAAAAATTACAATATTAATATTTATGTGACAAACTTCGTTAATATTGAAAGCCTGTGTAACGGGCATTGCACTTTTGAGGTGGATGTTTATGTTCTGAAACTTTGTGATTACCTACTACTTACTTACCCTATAAACTTATTATTGTTCTATGGCAACTGTAGGAACGAGACAGCGCGACAAAAAGTGCGTCATTGTTTAAGCCGTTAATCCTTACTTTTATGAGTTATCAAAATTAAACTTTATCCCGTTCAAGATAAAGTATGAATTGGTTTGACACTAAATTGCGAGGTAACCCTCTAGTTCTACAATAATTCTATGGCCAAACATAAGCAGATGTTCTATATATACTGATACATAGATGAAGTGGTTGACTAGTGATGCGCCATGATTGACGGCTATGCGTTATTGTACTACGTTAGTTTGAGTAGGTTTTAGCAGATCATTAAAACACAGGTGTGAATTTATAAAACGATGTTTATTAATCAAACACAAAAAACTTAAAAACCGTTAACTTTTTATATAATTGTCGGTTTGTTTGCTCGATCGCAGATTTACGTTCAAGATGTATCATCGAATGACATCCACTAATTTTGAGAAAATTGTGGACATAGACACGTAATTACGTAATCACGTTTTCAGAAATCTGAAATTAGAAAAGTATTTTGATCGTATTTAACTTTATTATGTACCTATGTATTAAAGCTACACAAAATTTTTATTTGAGACATTGGGTCGGTTCCATAAAATTAGTTATACAAAGGATTTTAATTTCTAATACCAACATTTTATTATTATTATGAAAGAAATCAAGCTAAGATATTACCAAATATTCGTGTACAACTTGGTATAGAACGTTGTACAGTTGCAATTTCGAGACTGTTCACCGCGTGATTACTGTTCATACTAACGCACGCTTTATAACTTGCTTATGCATGCTATAAGTGTAGATTATATAGTGGGCGTGGGCCGCTCACGCCCCGTGGGCGTTTAATAAACGAACAGTTTTTTAGACGTCAACTATAAGTCGTGAATGTTATTATTATTGTATCGCAAAGTCGACGAGTGAACACGATCACTGGTGAAAGTATTTCGCTAGTCACCCGGCGACCAAGCAGTTCGTTTGCTTTATACTTTCTAGTTTTGCTAATGTCACACTTTTTCCTACGTTTGCTCCAACGATAATTCTCATTGAGTGGACACTGTTATATCTGAATAGGCTCTTTTTCAATGCAAATAATAATATGCATTTCTATTAATTTCATTAATAGATTTGTGAATTTTGTTTTGATTTGTTACGCGTCTGTGAAGTTAATACGAATAGTTATAAAAAATCATCCACCACGAATTTAAGAAGTAATCTATGGAGCAAATTTTCTCTATTATTTGGTGTTTTCGGAGCTGATGATCAATATGGTCATTCATCACAAATGGATCAGGTGGAAACTTAGTCTGCATGTACGGATTTCATATATTATACTATTTCTTTAATTCACATTCCAGTCCTAAGCCTGGAAAGAGTATGAATGGATGCATAGACTTAGGATAGTACGCCAGTATTTTCATGGTATTTTCTAAGTCTATGGGATGGATGTATGGAAAGAATTAAAATTTGTTGATCCTTCGATTCATTCGATTGGTAAATGAGAATACTTTTCATAATCTAAATGTTGTTACGTTTCGCCAAATAAGACAGGCAAAAATCTTTGACCATGCAGCCTAGTCTTATTTTTATTTTTTTACAAAACTTTACAATATACTGTTGTGTTACATTGCAAAGTTCTTGAGAGATTTCGACAACACTTTAACATGGAGGATTGTGGATGAGGTTAGTATTTCAAGGCCCCTAAGCGGATAAAGAAATCTTTCATCTCTACCATTTTTTGCTTTTTTACAAGTGCATCTAGCCAAGTTGAAAATAAGGGATAACTCCCATTGTGGATGTGAGTAAGATGTGGAAACGTCCAACTATATCTTAACTGTCCCGAATTCGGTATGAAAACATTTTTCAATGTGTTGTTTTAAATTTTTGCTTTTCACATGCGGTTATTAAACACCACTTTGTAATTATTTTTGTTTTCTAAGCAGTAGTTAATAAACAATAGCTTTTCAGATTTTTACTTATGATACCGTCATAAAATGGGCTGAAGAGCTATTTCTGTCAAGCATATTCTATTTTTGTCAAGCATAAAAAAGTAATGAAAACTCGTAAATTGACATTTTACATAGATGACATCTTATTGTTAGTAACTAAATACAAACATCATTTTTCGCATATTTTATTATAATCCGATTGTAAAGCCAGAAATGTAAATAACGGCTGAATTAGAATAATTGTAAAAAAAATTTTGTACCGTAGTGTCAATAATTTTGTATTGAAGGAGCAATCTTGCGCAAACTGTTTAATAATAAAAATTAATCCAAATTTTAGGAAGACTGTCCCTGGTAGCACAGCAATTGTCAATGATGGTTGGGCTGTATTTAATGAATAAATGAAAAAACCCTAATGTTACGGAAATAGCATTTTGATGCCAACACACTGTATAAAGCGAGACACATTGAAGCGGCCACGTAAGATGCAAATCTACGTGTAGTAATGTCTGTAGATAGAAAGGAACTAAGCTTAGTTATACATTTCATATTTTAGTTCACTTCTATGCTTTAGTTATTGTTCTTAGGTATGATAGGTACCATTTACGCCAGCCAAAGAGTAGTATTTTTTTGTTGTTACCACTTTTCTTTTAAGGCAGGCAAAGGTCTTACGATACAACCTGAATTCAACTGAATCTTCTATGATTTTCGCAATATGACTGATATGTCATATTGCGAAAATATATTAAATATAATATTGTAGAGAATTTTGTAAATAAAGTATAAATTAGACTAGGGTGTATGGTTTACGACCTTTTTCTGCTTTAATTTGCGAATAGTAACAACAATAACAACTATGGTTTGAAATAATGAGATTAGACCATAGATAAATAAATATGTAGCAACTAGCAAGGATTTGACAAGTGCATCTGGATCTGGAATATGGTGTGTCCGTATGGGTTTATTATTTATTAAGTTTTACAGAATTCATGTTATAATTACATATAAATAGAAATATGTCCCTCAAGGAAAGTCTTAAAGAAGTAGGCTGGTAAGTAGTAAGAAAGAGTTTTAAAGATGGAAGTTTGTTGCTTTTAATATTTCTGATTATTGTGTGATATTTCCAGGCATCTTACTCAAGATGGTATTGATACAATTAGCGAAAATGGTGAAATACAAGATGTAAATATTATTAGCCGAAAAGCTTTAGATGTAAGTATAATAATCAAATAATATGACGTTTTGTGTAGGTGGTAAACCTTAGGGTATATTAAGATTTTTTTACAATATTGCAGTTTGATTTGAGAGATGTTGGTGATGTTGCATTTCCTGAAGACTTTACTAAAGATCCCACCAAGTTAGAAAAACCAATAGTTGTACAAATACAGAAGATCAGAAATGTCTCAGCCCCAAAAGCTAATGAGGAATCAAGTTCAGCCCCACGGATGCTAAGGTTGACATTACATGATGGGAAGTCATCCTGCACTGGATTAGAGACAAGCCCTATTCCAAGTATTAGTATCAACACTCCACCTGGCACCAAACTGTTGCTCAATAATGAAGGACTAGAAGTATGTCATGGTGTTATCTGGCTGTCTCCAAGTGTTATATCAGTATTAGGTGGAAAAGTTTCCCACATGATAGAAAAATGGGAATTAAATCGGAGTCTTGCAAAACATACCCGAGGTAAGAATTATGCTATAAATTTTAATTACAACACATTTCTTCTTCATATTTTAAAAGAAGATTGACTCGTTTGTTTAACTGATTAACCTCTGCTAACGTCAAGGTTGAGACATACAAGGGGATATTACTTTAAAAAACTGGCTGAGTATTTTGACTACTAGTTTTAGGGATGATTTTGTGCATAACTCAAGAAGTTGAGATACCTAAAAAGGAAAAAAAAACATAATTGATTTAGATTGTAATGGTAATTGAAATACGATAGATTTAAATATAGTATTAAGATTAGAGGACTTAAACTTAACACTACTGCAATTACAAATAATAATTATTATTATTTTTAACCGCCTTAAAAAAAAGAGGAGGTACTCAATTCGACTGTATTTAGGAGGAGGTACTCAATTCGACTGTATTTTTTTATGTGTTACCTCAGAACTTTTCTAGGTGAACCGATTTTGTTGATTCTTTGAAAGCTGGTGCTTCTCTCATGGTCCCATATAAATTTGAGCAAGATCTGACCGGTAGTTTTTGAGTTACCCATAATAATGCGTATTTAATTAACTTTGACTACATTGATAATGTTCTCATTTTATTCATATTGAAGTCGGTTGTACAAAATTTTTAATTTTACCACTTGTATGCTATTAACCCATTAACGCCTCTGTACTTGCTTGGGTACACCTCGTTATGTCGATATTTGATATACTTTGGCATTTGTTTCAATTGAACTAATTGTTTATTTTGAAACTAGATGACTCTAGTAGATTATAAAATCAATCGCTTTGACAGTGACGCGTAAACTAATGTCAAAATTTTACTTCTTGAAACGGTTTTGTGACTTTAATTTGGAGGTAAGTAATTATTGTTGATTTTAAATAAATATTTTAAAGTTTTGGATAATTTTGGATTTTAACGTTCGATAATACTTTATTACTGCTTGTCAAATGATATTTTAAATAAAATCTTTATAAAATCTGCCATATTACGATGATTTATACCTCTGTACACAGACAGGTACAACGGGCATATGTATATGTTATTTTTACTTTTTACAGTTGTACTCGAAAACCAGTAAATGGCGAACCGCTGCGTTTTTCGAATCAAAATAATTACTCGAAGCTTGAGGAAGCACTAGAATCGATACTGGCTGATGAAGATCAAGATGTAGAGTATGATGTAGTGTTATTACCGCCAGATCCTGCTACCGTAAGTGACGAAGAAGAGGGTAATGAAGACGACTTAGTTTCTTCAACACTTCCAAGGGATGTTCCAGGGACTTTGAGGTAATTCACCGCCATCCTGATTATGACGTTTCGGACTGGAATGACAGTGACGATGAGCCCTATCAAACACAGCTGGGACCGCAGAACACTCTAGAAATAAGCGGCCTAGAAACCAACGCGAGCAGCCCGGTACCTGTTTGGAGGAAAACTTTACCCCAATACAGTGCTGTTTATGATGCTACAGATACATTACAAAACCGACAACAAAGTGTAATAGAAAGCTTAAAAGATTATAGTCCGGTTATGCTGTTTGAAAAAATGTTTGATGACGATGTAATGTCTCTGATAATAAATAACAGTTTGTTGTACGCTGGTCAAAATAATAAGCACAATTTTGAGCTGGACATCTCTGACTTGAAAAGATTTTGGGTATATTGATTCTTACTGGCTACCATCAACTACCATCTGAACGTGCGATTGGAGTTTAGATGAAGATCTGGGCATTCAGTTAGTGGCGAGTTGCATGTCTCAAATAGATTTACAGATATAAAGCGATACTTACACCTGGTTGATAATTCTTAGCAAATAATACAACCGACAAGATGTTCAAAGTGAGACCGTTGTGCGATTTGATTCAGCGAAACTTTTGTCAGTGGGGAGTTTTCCACGAAAATTTATCTGTGGACGAGTCTATGATAAAATATTTCGGTCGTCATCCAGCTAAACAATATATTAGAGGAAAACCCGACGTTCGGATACAAAAACTGGGTCGCAACTAGTTCAGACGGTTACTGCTATACTTTTGACATTTACTGTGGCAAATCTGCAGACGCTTCGTCGGATAGTCTTGGCGCAAGAGTGGTAAAAACTTTACTCGCAAAAATGCCCATACAAGATAATAAAGAACATATCGTGTATTTTGATAACTTTTCACAATTACCAATTACTGCATGATTTGCGTCTTCAAGGAACTAGAGCGACTGGTACAATTCGTGATAATAGAACAAAAAAATGCCCACTTCTTTCTGTAAAAGAAATGAAAAAGCGACCTAGAGCAGAATATGACTATCGCTTTGATACAAAAATGAAATTGCGATTATGCGCTGGAAAGACAACAACGTTGTCACTATGGGTACCAATTTTGACAAAATTGAACCTGTAGGAAAAGTAAAAGGTGGTGCAGTACAAGAAGACAAAAAGTAGATGTGAATATACCAGGACTATTCGTGAATTACAACAAAGGAATGGGTGGTGTAGATCAGATGGACCAATCCATAAGTCTGTATCGAGTTTCGATGAGAGGAAAGAAGTGGTGGTGGGTAATATTTACCTATTTACTGGATATGTCTATTTCTAACGCTTGAGACTGCATGTTTTACTGAGCAAATCAGCAGAAAATATGACTGTGACATACATGGACCAATTGTCCTTTCGAAGAAGCATTGCGCGCTTACCTGCAGCAAACAAAGTCTAAATCCCGTCCTTCAGGCTCAACAGTGGTTGGGTTAGACAAAAAATTACGGCCACAACCCACAGCGCATCCAAAATCCGCTGCGTTGTGTTGTATGTCACAGTCGCGTCCGATGGCGTTGCGAGACTTGCCTAAAAACGTTATGCGAGAGCGAAGTTGTTTTGGAGAATTTCACTCTTGATCCGCCCACTGTACTCGCCTGTGTACACCCTTATAAGTGCGATGTGACACAGTTATTTTTTATTTTTCTTATAAATGTTTTATATAGGTACTATTAAAGCAATAAAATATAATAACATGAAAAAATAACAATAGTTTTATTTTGGGCGCTAATGGGTTAATATTCAAAGTGTTATATTACTAGCAAAAGGGGTATTTATGAAGGTTAATAAAAAGAGAACATTTACAGTGTTGAATATTAGAAGGTAAAATATCAGTTAAGGCTGTACTCAAAGTGTTCCAGAGTGCTTGCATCTAGGCCACACTCACACAGAGAACTAGCTTTCACACAAAGTTTCAATTTCTATAGAACTATGTCTTGACAGGTAAACTGGGCTGAATGCAACCATAGAATTTTCCTTTTGACAGTCTGGAAGATTGCCTTCTATTATTCCAATCAACCAACATGTTTAGTTTTGCTGCAACATGCAGGTCCTGATCAATATTGAATTCATAAGTGTTGTAAACATGTAATAAGGTTTCCCTTGCAAGTCCATCTGCAGTCTCATAGGGATGGGCAAGGGAAAAAAAATATATCAATATACAGTAAAATCCGTTTATTATGACTCCGCCTATATTGACCAACCGCTTATTATGAAGTAATTACACAGCGAAGCTTGGTTTTCATATAAAATTCTTTATAACAAAGCCGGATATAATGACTTCGCTTATAGTGACATGTCGCTTTTGTGACCCATTCTTAATAAATTGTGTCCGGTTATAGCGACCAACATGATTCCTAACACCTTTGGCAGTGTTGTGTTGAGTCTCAGTGGGTAATTGATAGTTGGAGGTCACGCATTGTTTGTTAGTGATTTGTGAAAAAAATGACATCTCAACGTTGTTGTAAAACATTTACGATTGAGGAGAAAGGTGCAATAATATGCAGATTAAAAAATGGAGAATCCAACTTATCTCTCGCAAGGGAATTTGGGATTACTTTATTTCTATTAACCATTACCTACCGCAAAAGAGGCATTAAAGGCTGCAGAATTGTTATCACGATTTGTTTATAGCAATATTGAAAATGAAAATTTGACGAAAGCGATGTCTTCTTTACACAATAGTATTAGAGACTGTTATTACAATATAAGGAAAAAACAAAAGCAAATAAGCGTAACTGATTTCTTATGTAAAAATGAAAAAATATGTTACATGTGTACTTATTACGTACAATTTTTATTTTGATTTATCTCTATTTTGTTTCTCTCTATTAAAATAAATATAAACAGGAGATTGTTTATTTTCTACAAAATGCTTTTTATGACGTCCGCTTAGTATGATGTGTTTGTTATTTCCCTTCGATGTCATTATAAACGGATTCCACTGTATATCTAATCAATATTTTTAAACAGTATCAATATATATCACGTGATAAATATCAATATATCGATATATTGGCATCATTTGCATGATGTAAGGATAAGGCCCAAAATTTAATATTACTGACGGTTGGATGACGAAAAAAAAAACGACAACCACACATGAATGCTCCTTTTGTTGTTTCATGTTTTGCCCATTACTACAACATCTTAAAATATATCGAAATTGATACGAATTTGATACTCTAAAATAAATATCGATATATCGCGATTAAAAATATCGACAATATATATCGATACTTTTTGCCCAAGCCTACAGTCTCATTGCCATACTACAATAGGTAACACATTTAAAATAATCACAGTATATTAAAATTATATTTCTTACTTTTTAGCCAACTTCACAAAACAAGTTTTTTTAATTCTACTGTATTTTTTTGTATGTTTATTACACAATTTCTTCGCCAAGTCCCACTTAAATTTGAAGAATTTTTTTTACCTCAAGGGTGAAAAATATTGGATGAAGTTTCTAATGTTACTATTTAGACTACATTTTAGCTATTACCATGAGATTGTGATATTGTTTAGTCCACTCAAACAGGTCAAAATATTCAACTTTTAAAAACTGACGTCAAAGAACGAAAGAAATAACATAATTTCCATATAAATTAAAAGCTTCTGATATCAGTGCTAAGATATAGTGTACTGTGTATGGAAGAATTAAAGCTCCACCTAGGATTGATGTTTAGAGTATCAGATATTTTGCACATATGGCGGTGCTCTCTATCATTTATTACTTCTGGCATACATATCTGTCATATAACTAGATGGTACACTACTGATATATTTTATATTTTTTATTTTAATTGGGCTTAATAACAAGGGTGATAAATATGCAGTTTTGTGAAAGAAAGAAATAATAATAGTAGATATCTTGCTTAAATTTTTTTGAGAATTATGTGCCTTAAGACATATTATTATGATTTTTTAAAGAATTTTATTTCTCATTAGAACATATATATATATATATATATATATATATATATATATATATACATACCATGAGTAATCTTGCGTCCTACATGGGTGAAATTACCGATGATGTTGCATCCAACCGACTTGTTGCGTCCAGTATACGGATGCAAGATCGACCCACCCTGATAATCAGCCAACAGATTTCATATTATCGGTAAACCATCTGTGCATAAAATTGACATGGACGTTATTTCATCATTGCAATGAATTTCGGCGAATATTTTAGTTCAGCGACTTGCCGGACAACATTTGTAGGTCGCTACTTCTCGGCGTATATCTCCATCTATTACTCCGCGTATTTTGCTACCGTATATTGTAAAGATTTTTAAAGTTTTTATCAACTCAAATCAATGATTTAATTACTTCCTCAAAATGAGCTCCCGATATGTGCTGTACGGGGAAGTAAAAACGAAAGGGGGCGGTACTTACGATTCGCGTTCGGGCACCTGGCGAATACTTATTTATTAGATAATGGTCTTGTGGTTGGTCATTTGGAGTCCGTATGGAGTGGTCGCTGCAAAATCTTAAAAGTGAAGTGAGAATTTTTTGTCATACCATTTATTTGAATTGTAGATTTACTGATTGTACTGATTTTATTAAAAAAAATATAAAACAACAATATTTCATTAATACTATCTTTATTAATTTTTTTTCAAAATGTGTCAATTCAATGTTTGTAAAATGTTAAATGTAAAATATAATTATATTAATTAGTATAATTGTAAAATGTTTAATTGACACATGAGAAGGTTCATAGAAGAACAAATATAATAATATACTATAATAATAGTTTAGGAGGCTTGTTAGGGTTAAGCTTGAACCTTTTACACTGTTTTTGGATGTCGGAAATGCGTTTTGAATTAATTACGATAAAAATAAATTTCACTAAAAATTGTGTATTAACGAAACGCAAATATGTCAATTTGGTCTAGTATTATGAAGTAGGCGTTCGGTACTTGACTTTAATTATGTTTTCAGTTTAGGAGGCTTGTCAGGGTTAAGTTTGAATCTTTTACACTGTATTTGGATGTCGGAAATGCGTTTTGAATTAATTACGATAAAAATAAATTTCAATAAACATTGCGTTAACGAAACGCAAATATGTCAATTTGGTCTAGTAGTCTAGTATTATGAAGTAACGTCGAGTACTTAATTTTAATTATGTTTTCAATTTTCAGTTTAGGAGGATTGTTAGGGTTAAGCTAAAACCTTTTATACTGTTTTTGAATTACGGAATTGTGTTAATTGAATTAATTACGATAAAAATAAATTTTACTAACTAAATATTGCATAATATAACAAAACGGGTCACCCATAAAAAAGATAATTACTCGGACCCAGACAATCCATTTGTGGCTGAAGATGGGACTCATACACATCGAATTGAGTCGCAGTGGAGAGCAGTCAAAGAGGTTTTTCAGAAAACAAAATTATAACAATTCACATTACATTGTTTCATTTACCACTATCATAGCAGAGTTTAGGGCAACCTGACTTTATAGATAATATAGGTCGAATCTGTACTAAAACCGAATCAGAACGCCCCGACTCCATATAGTCTTGTCTGCCCTACACCTAGAGTGTTTTTGTAAAGACGTAGGCGCGTAGGGAGAGCAGCCCCCGCCCGCTGTAGCAAATCGCAGGCCCTGTGTGAGCCGTAGCGGCTGAGGCCGGTCGCCGAAGGCGACCAATAAGCCAAAGCTGCGGAGGTGAGCATGGATGCCTGTGATTTGTTACGCAAGGGCGAAGGTGCTGCACTTCCCGCAACGCTGAAGCCATTGCAGAAGTAACTTTGAGTCAATATTCTTGTGTAAAAAAGAAAGGTTATGATTTTACAAAAAAAATTACTCATAAACTATACATTTCCGCAACGGGGAAGGGTACCCAGGGCTTCCCCTGAACCCTCTCCCCATCCCCCTCCCACCCCCGTGCGCGAGTACCGGATGTCTATAGTTTTACTGATTATGCACCTTCGCTGTTGGACCTTCTGCTGACCCCTCATCCAGACGGTTATCAGGTGTCCGTCGATGCCCCTCTTGGCTCTTCGGACCAATGTCTGATCGACTTCGATTGATCGATTGATTCGACTTCCTTTGGGAACACGTGCATTCTGATCTCTCGCCAAGGCTCTCCAAGAGAAATTCTGTCAGCCATCCCTTCCATCTCTGCACAGAGAGGATGCCGCAAAGGAGAAAGCAGAACTGCTAGGGCTCTCTCTTTGCGTCCAACTCGACTCTCGATGACGGAGGAAACACAGCGCCGACTATCCCGCGGTGTGAGTGCTCCATGCAGGATTTGCTGTTTACAGCGCTCGGTGCGCAAAGCAGTCCTCTCCCTGGACCTCAACAAGTCGAGTAGGCCTGATGGAGTCCCTCCTATTGTGCTGAAGTTGTGTGCTCCGGAGTTGGAACTGGTTTTAACGCGTATTTTCCGTTACTCCTACTCCCTAGGCGTAGTTCCAAATTCGTGAGCGAGATCCAAGAGCAAGTCTTATCTGACACTACTCCGATGATATCCCTGACGTCAGTCTGAGCGAGATTAGAATGGCTCTCCAGCAGCTTAAAAACGGCAAGTCCCCGGGCGACGATGGAGTTACAGCGGAGCTTCTGAAAGCGGGTGGAAAACCGGTACTTACAATCCTTCAGAAGCTCCATCATTCCATTCTCCATGGTGGCCCTACTACGGCGGCGTGGAACAGAAGTGCGTTGAACTTGTTCTTCAAAAAAGGCGACAACACTCTCTTGAAGAACTAAAGACTGATTTCCCTTCTGAGCCGCGTCTGCGTGATGTTTTCGAGAGTCATTACGAATCATCTCACGCAGACTCGACGACTTCCAGCCTCCCGAACAAGCCGGTTTCCGAAAAGGCTTTAGCACCATAGACCACATACATACCCTTCGGCAAATTGTACAGAAGACCGAAGAGTACATTCTGCCACTTTGTCTTGCGTATGTGGATTATGAGAAAGCCTTTGATTCCGTCGAAATTTGGGCGGTGCGGCAGTCCCTTCAGCGCTGCCAAGTGGACTGTCGGTGTATCGAAGTGCTGAAGTGTTTGTACAGTAGGGCTACGATGGCTGTCCGAGTTCACCGAAAATAGATCTGAGACGTGGTCCTTCACCGCTGGCCGTATGAGGAAGCTCAAAGTCGCTCAGCGAGCTATGCAGAGGGCTATGCTCGGCGTTTCTCTGCGTGATAGCTTTAAAACGAGGATATCCGCAGTAGAACCAGAGTAACCGACATAGCCCAAAGGATTTGTAAGCTAAAGTGGCAATGGGCCGGCCATATAGCTTGAAGAACCGACAACCGTTGGGGAAGAAAGGTTCTCGAGTGGCGGCCTCGTATTGGCAGGCGAAGTGTAGGGCGTCCCCCCTACTAGATGGAGTGACGACCTGGTAAGACATGCAGGAAGTCAATGGATGCAGGTGGCTCGGTACCGTGTTTTGTAGCATTCTTTGGAGGAGGCCTATGTTCAGCAGTGGACTTGTGAACGGCTGTAATGATGATAATGATGAAATTTAGTCCAGTTCAATCCCCAGAAGACACAAGTTTGCGCGTTTACCGCTAAAAAGACCCCTTTGTCATATCTTTTCTGTTTCAGGGCACTGCCCTTGTTGCCTCAGCCAGTATCGGAATCCTCGGCGTCGAAATATCAATGACGTGCAGTTTCGTAGTCACTTGGAAGAGAAAGCCAAATTAGCATCTAAAAATCTTGGCGTGCTCAGCAGAGCGCGACAGTATTTCACACATCGCCTGCAAGATTCGGCCTCACATGGAATACTGTTCCCATCTATGGGCCAGGGCTCCCCATTGCCAGCTCCTTCCATTTAATCGCATCCAGCGCAATGTAGTTTGAATCGTCGGTGACCGAGCTATTTCTGATCGGCTTGATTCACTGGCTATGCGAAGAGATGTTGCATCTCTTTGCATATTTTATCGCATCTACCTCGGGTATTGCTCTGAGGAATTCTTCGGACTAATTGCAGTCGCTCGATTTCACCATCGCACATCGCGACAAAAGTCGCCATACTATCCATACCTTTTGAATGATTGGCGGTCCACCACTGTGCGATTTACAAGAAGAATTTCTTTCTTCCTCGCACAACTTCCTTGTGGAATCGACTACCACCAGCGATTTTTCCGGACCGATACGACTTAGGGACCTTCAAGAAAAGAGCCTACTCTTTTATTAAAAGTCCGGCAACACACCTGCGATTCCCTTAGTGTTGCATTTGTTTATGGGCGGCGGTCAACACTTACCATCAAGTGAGCCGCATGCTCGTTTGCTCACTTTTCTATAAAAATAACCCGGTAAGTGCGACTCGGACTCGCGCATGAAGGGTTCCGTACCATCGTAATACACGTTTCTAGTAGGGGAGCCCCTTCTAATTTTTATTATTTGTTGTTATAGCGGCAACAGAAATACACATTCTGTGAAAATTTCAATTGTCTACCTATTACGTATCATGAGATAACAGCCCGCTGACAGACAGACGGACGGACCTACGGACGGACGGACCTACGGACGGACGGACGGATAGCGGAGGCTTAGTAATAGGGTCCCGTTGGTAACCCTTTGGGTACAGAACCCTAAAAATAACAAAGATTTCTCCGCAAGGAATCGTACGCCCGACAGCTCATGAAGTGTAACAAACAGTTGCGTTACGAAAACCGCTATGATTTCATACGGAATAGGGACGGTCTCAAGGTCAACGCATTAAGTGAGCAAATCAAGCAAACTATATACGGAATATACAGAGTGCCACATCATTTCCGTTATGAACGGACGCATGAAGTGAGCAAAACATACAAACCATATACGGAATATACAGAGTGCCACATGATTTTAATCATTAACGGACGTCCTAAATGAGCAAGAATTTTTCAAAATAGAATATCGTCCTGTCCAATATAAATGAAATTCCTATTCTACTATGTTATTAACAGATAAACTAACAGTATTCACTCTCTAAACATTTGTATTTCTGCCGGAAATAGAAGATGCAATAAGTATCTATCGTAAAAAGACGCAAGAAGTCTTCGGCGATGTATATATATATATATACATCGCTGAAGACTTTGCGTCTTGTATATATATATATATATATATATATATATATATATATATATATATATATATATATATATATATATATATAAATACAAATCAATGTCAAGCCAGAAAGGGATGTTAAGCCAAGTG
This sequence comes from Parnassius orleans, assembly GCA_029286625.1. Classification (NCBI taxonomy): domain Eukaryota; kingdom Metazoa; phylum Arthropoda; class Insecta; order Lepidoptera; family Papilionidae; genus Parnassius; species Parnassius orleans. Next base: position 696,971 of record JAGSMP010000166.1, on the reverse strand, counting down.
GTGACTGTTATATGGTGTTGTACTTTTAAAATAATAGGCATAAAAATCGGGAAAATTGACAGCCTGTAATGAGCTTTCAAGTACTGTGACTACAGATCTTTACATTTCCTTTTTTTAGAACACAACTGCCTTAGTTTTAATGAAAACATCACTTTTTTGCCCAATTATGTACTTAAAATTATTACATTGTTAAAATTTAACTGACTATTGAAAAAAATTCTGTATATTTTGTGACGTGACTTAAAAAGATCCGAATTCCAAAATGACAAGTTTGAGTGAGATGGATAGTAATTACTAAAATAAGTCTTAAGTTTTTTTTGGTTTAAGTTTCGTCAAAATTCAATTATTGAAATCGAAACTATCTTTTTTTTTAAATGGCTTATTAGACCGGCATATTTTCCAAAGTCTTCCCTTCCAGAGTGTCTTCAATGGCTTCTGATTTTTTGGCGCACCCTGGTTAAATTTTGGATAAGATAGGATTACACTTTATAATTTATCTATCCCTAGTATAAGAAATCTAATCTTATGTCAGTTGAACGGTCAGGCCAAGATATTGTACAAGATCCTCCTGTCTATGTGCCTATGCGTCTCTATTTGGCGAGGGTGGCGTAGCTATTAGTTCACTCACAATAGTCCAAATGGCGTGTCTATTTGTCTCACTCATCTTGTTAAAAGAGATGTAAACAATCTGTCTACTAGTTAGAGTATGAGTGAGTCGGGTAGTCACTCAAACATGGACCTTAAAATTAGGGACTTATAGAAAGTCTAGCATGCATGTACTTTTTTTTACCCTTTTTACTGGAAACAAGGCATTCCATCTTAGTCCTCGCGGGTGACAACGCATCTGCGTTTTGATTCGTAATCGAGGATAGATGTAGATGTCTATGGACCACAGCAACCACTTACCACCAGGTGGACTATGTGCTCGTTTGTCACCCTTATACTATAAAAAAATGCACTAGAAGCATTTTAACAAAGTCATAAAAATTGGCTTGTAATCGGGTTACTTTAGAAAAAAATTATTTTCCTTATTTAAGAAATAATCTAGCAAGTGTCATGCCATTTTGGAATTCGGACTAAATATGTAATCTCTTAAAGTCACTTGCCAAAACATTACTACAACTAAAGTTAGTTAAATTAAAACAATGTAATAATTTGAGTACAGGCTTGGACAAAAAAGTGAAATGTAATTTTCAGAAGGGTGACAGCACAAAAAAAAATTAAAGCAAAGATTTGTAGTGTGTGTGCGGGTGCGTGTGCTTGCGTAGCACGAGCGCGCTGTTCATGTGAGTATTGTGTGTGTATGGGTATCATCATCATCATTACAGCCCTTCACAAATCCGCTGCTGAACATTGGTCTGCTCCAAGAAATGCCACAAAGCACGGCCCCGAGCCACCTGTATCCGTCGACTTCCTGCATGTCTTACCAGGTCGTCACTCTATCTAGTGGGAGGCCGACCTACGAGGCTGCCACTCTCCCCATTGGTTGTCGGTTCTTCGAGTTATATGACCAGCCCATTGCCACCTCAGTTTACTAATCCATTGGGCTATGTCAGAGAAACCCCCAGCATAGCTCTCTCCATAGCTGGCTTGAGTTTCACAGCAGTGAAGGACCACATCTCAGATCCATAAGTCATCACTTGCAACACGCACTAGTTGTATAATCTCGTTTTCAAGTTTTGAGGTATACTTGACGAGAAGATGTGTCGTAATCTCCCGAACGCTGCACAGCTGAGTTGATTTCGTCGATTGACCTTTCGGTCGAAGTTTGACTTACCTAGTCGGACTATTTGTCCCAGGTAAACATATTCGTCAACAACTTCCAGCGTAGTGCTGCGAACAACTACTGGCATAGATGTAACATGGACGGTAACGTCTATACAATATGTAAACATAACCTTTGTTTTGTCCATGTTCATCTTAAGACTTGTGTATGCGTATGTGTGTACTAATTTAATGTAATATGTTAGTGCAGTTAGTTTATTATGTAGTAATTCTGTGTTGTTTAAGGTGGTATTGGTGCTGACGGTGGGCCACCTCCATGGATTCCATTTGGCCAACGTTTGGAGGCTCTCTCTGTGGATAAACAATTTAAGAGTTTGCAGGAAGCTGCTAAGCAAGATAATGCAGAGTTTGAAGCTCAGAGGAAAGGTGCAATTGCTGAAGCACAGAGATTGTCTGGTGTTAAGAAGGTAACATATGTTTTTATTACATTCATTTATGACATAAATAGCCGGGTGACCGCGGTGTAAAAGAATTCATCACCCCATTACACCCTGTTGGTTTCGTAAGAGGGGATTATGTGAAATGTAAGAAAAATCTTATGGCTTGTGATAGATGCCCATATAACTATCTTATATATAACTATCTTTTCACGTCAGACGTAAAATAATCAAACTGGCGAAGGGCAGCACCTTCGGAGGTGCGAGACTTCTGTCACTGCGATCAGTAATCCTAATCGGTAGTTGTAACTGTAGCCATAGAATTAAATTCAGATAGGATTTACTAACGACAGAAGGGGCCCATGTTTATGGGTTGATAAAGATGTAAAATAGTTATGTAGTAGTAGTTAGCATTATGTAGCACCGATTGCTTTAAAAATTATATCACTGAGTGATTGAATCTATTTCTTACAACTGTTTATTTTGCTAAACAGTTGTTACTGTTGTTACGGCAATTGACAAAATGGAATCTGCCAGTTTATTTATCTATCCTCAATAAAGAATCAAAACGCAGATGCGTTGTCACCCGTGAGGACTAAGATGGAATGCCTTGTTTCCCGTAAAAAGGGTCTCCGGTTCTCTATACTCACCATACGAAACACAGCAGTATTAAGCTGCTATTTTACGCTGGTATTCTGTGAGAGCGTGGTCCTTCCCCGGTCGAGCCGACCCATTCGTGCAACTATACAATTAATATAGCTGCAGCATGGCTCTACCACATGTAATATATGTCACATACGATTTTCATTTTTCTAATATTCTATTTACAGATATTTGGTGGAGGCACTAAGCCTTTGTTAGATGCAAATGTGCAAAAGATTGTTGATGCTGGTTTTTCTGAGGAACAAGCTGAAAATGCCCTTAAATATACTAAAAATAATGTGGATAGAGCCCTCAGGATATTACAAAAAAGGGATAATTCAGAAAATAGGAGTAAGGAGAAGCCAAAAGAACCAGAGCAGTCTAAACGCAAGGGACGTAACAAAGAGCCCACTGACGAAGACACAATACCAGTTAAACCATCTGGCAAGGTGTCATTATTTGATTTTCTTGAAGATAAACTGCCTAATGTACCAGATAAAGATAGAAATAATCGTAATCACAACTCAACTACAGACGATAGAGGCGATAGAAATTATGCGAATAGAGAGCGAAACAGTGCCAAAAATAATTCTCGTTCACAAGGTTCAAGATATGATGGACCAAACAGAAATAAATCAGATGGCAGAGGCCACTATTCAAATGATAATCATCATACATCTCATAGAGAGGATAGAAAGTACCAAACTCAAAATGAGAAGCCACCAAGATTTCAGAAAAAGTTAGAAGAGAAAAATAAACAGCAACAGCAACAACAGCAGCAGCATCAACAACAACAACAACAACAGCAGCAGCAACAGCAGCAGCAACAGCAGCAGCAACAACAATACCATCAGCAGCAACAACATCACCACCACCACCAACAACAGCAACAACAACAACCACAAGCTAATAATGTCAATTTAAATACGCAATACAATAATTCATATCATTCTCAACAACAAAATCAGTTTAGTGAACATAGTATGCGCCATGATAGAAATATGAATGATAATAAAATGCATCAACCTCGTAACTATCAGAACAATACTAATGCTATAGATAGTTTAACTGAGACTACAGCAAATTTAAATCTACTAGCAAATCAATCACGGCCTACAGATGATGTTATTCAGCCCCGTAACTATCAACCACATCCTGAACAGATGTATGCGCACAAACAGCCCTACTTTCCTAATCAAAACATGCAAGACATACCTCCGTTTAGGCGGAACAATGATTTAAAAAATTACCAAGATCAATCATACCAGCGGAGGCCACAACAGCAACAACAGCAGTCAAATGGTTACATTGAGCCTCCGCAGAACCCCATGTACCCAAATATGAACTACTTGAGTGGGACACAAGGGGGTTACAACAGCCGTCAGTATGGATATGGTGGAAGGCCTCAAGAGTACAACACTACAATGCGTGCTGGAGGTCCATTTTTGCCGGGATCACTACTCGGTTTTCAAAATGCAGCTGTGAATGAACAAGCTCGTGCTATGCTCGGCGTTGCTGATATAAATTGGAAAGTCGGCGATAGGTGCCTAGCACTATATTGGGAAGATAATAATGTATGAGAATGTCTTCTTTTTTAAATTAAATTCTGTTAAAATATTATGTATTAATGATAGTTTATTTTCAGTTCTATGAAGCCGAGATCACTGGGATTTCAGCAAACACTGTAGTAGTCAAATTTTGTGCATATGGTAACCATGAGGAAGTTTTAAAGTCCAACTGCTTGCCTTTCCCTAATCAACGTAAGTATAATTTTATTATTATGATTATAGTCATCACTTATAAGCCTGTAAAAATAATAGTAATTTGTCTATCAATAGGTATGTTTTTTAAAGATTTGCAGTCACTGCCACTAAAGACAGTAAGATTAGGGATTGTAATATCTAGGGGTGATTTTTCGCCTCTGTGCTCCATCTCTACATGAAGTAAGGATGGATAGGTTAAACCATGGAGCGTGTGCGAAAGTGTTTTATACATTATATTAAAATAGTTAAGTAAAAATAGTCGAAATTAAACGCGATAAAATCCGTTGAAAGTTATTAGAAAAATAAGTTTTATTCAAAGACATCTTCCTTGTGTTTGATGTTATACATCTACGCTTCCATATGCCATTTGAATTTTGTTACTATATTCCAATTTGTAGTGGCGGCGTAAGAAAATCCACTACCCCGTATTATTCCGTGGGTGTCGTAAGAGGCGCCAGTGGGAAATAAAACAGGAGAGAGGCAGCAACACCTTCCTGATAACAACTCAGAATAAATAAAAACTTTGGATGCCAATCTGCCTGCTAAGCGCGGCAACTATGGAAGATATTCCTCCTATGAGGCAATCTATGGGGAAGGCCTATGTTCAGCTGTGGATTTTTGATAGACTATACTAGACTATAGATAGTAATGATGATGGTGGTGATGATGATGATGATGATCTTAAATTACCCGCAGTTCCTAGAAACTTATTGCAAACTAGCTGTTCCCCGCGACTTCGCCCGCGTGTAATTTAGCGTTTTTTTATTTGCGCGGAACCCTAACTCTTTTTCTTAAATAAAAGTAGCCTAAGTTACTCCTTATTACATCAGCTATTTATTAGCCGCAACAAACAGACAGACAGACAGACAAAAATTTAAAAGATTGTGTTTTTGTTATATGTACCTTATATAATTTCATACGCATTTAGTAAAAAGCTGTTATTTTGACATTACAATCAGACACTTCAATTTTATTTATTTGTATAGATTTATATTAAATGTAACTACATACATACGTCTCACTGTTGGGCGACTTGGAGCAGAGAATTTAATGTGCTGTTCAAACGCTCATATCCTCATAATAATTTTTTGAGCCCTGCTCAGGACTGTTTTACTAGGTTCCCTCACGATGTTATCCTACACCGACAGGTAGGCGGTAAATCTACAATAAAAATAGTAATTAACAAATTTTATTAATACCGCCGGTTTGCTGTCTTAATCATAAGTATTATAAAACACTTATTTTAAGGCGAGCATTTATCGCTGACATGGACACCTGCAACTTTAAAAAACACCACAGATGTTTTGTCACAATTAAACAGTCGACATGTAAAAAAAGTTGTCAATGAGGGCTAATAATCTACCGCTTATCAGATGTCGGTAGTTGGGACTGAGGTGAAGTTATTTGTTACACAATGTTATTATAATAGAGAAGTTGTGTTTAAAATAAAAGTTTATCGGTTCCTAAAGTGTGTATACACGAAACAATGCCTCAGTAGTTTGCTCTTAAATTTTTTGCTCTTTTTTAACTCTCTTTTTGATTGGTCTACTTTAAGTAATATCCGTAATTTGGTTTATTCATTTTTATTTAATTATTCTAATATGTTTTTTTTGTAGGATAAGGGTGACAAACGAGCACACAGTCCACCTGATGGTAAGTGGTTGCTGTGGCCCATAGACATCTATATCTATCCTCGATTACGAATCAAAATGCAGATGCGTTATCAGCCGTGAGGACTAAGATGGAATAGCTCGTTTCCAGTAAAAAGGGTCTCCGGTTCTCTACACTCACTATACGAAACACAGCAGCGTTAAGCTGCTATTTTACGCTGGTATTCTGTGAGAGTGTGGTCCTTCCCCGGTCGAGTCGACCCATTCTTGCTACAACTATACCAGTAATATAGCTGCAGCAGTGGCTCTACCACGTAAATATAAACACTTTCAGAAATAAACATTCACATTTCACCTCATTCCTAAGTGGCGCCACCCTGGTGGCAGAGAAAGTCATAGATGCCCTCATTGATAGACATGTATCAATCAGGAACCCCAACAGACCGAAATCAATCAGGAATCCAACAGACCGGAATAACAGTAGGATTGTCTTGTTTTTGCATGGAGCACTAGAAGAATATGTCTATTGTGATGTTGCAGCGTCTGGTGGTAGCGGCGGGTACATGTCGCGAGGCGGCGTGTTTGCGGCGCGGCGGCCGTAGGGAAGCGCCGCGGCGCGGCGGCACTTCGCCCTCGCCGCCCCTCTCGCCGCACCCCTCGCTGCGCCCTTCGCTGCGCCCCTCGTTGCGTCTCGCTCTACGCTTCTCGACGCGCCCCTCACTGCGCCTCGTACTACACCCGTCGAAGCGCCCCTGAACTCGCCCCTCGCCGCCCCCCACCGCGCCCCTCGCCGCCAGCTGACCGCCGCAACCCCGCCTCTACATTGATAACTTTCAAATCGATGTCTCTGTCTCTTTTTACATTTTCTCACCGTAATTTAATAAACATCTTTAATCTTTAGTGTCTTCCGTTCACTATAATTTTCTGTAATATGTACAAATTCTGTTTTGTCGGGGCTACATTAAAGTGATTAGGCGTAGGTTCGCGTTCTAGTGATTTGTCTGGCCGAGCGATTCGTCGAACGAAGGGTAATGTCAAATGGCTTAGCCGTTGAAAGTTCGCTAGCGTGGCCACAATTCCCATTCGCGTTTCTGTTGCAATAAACCGTAGATGCGAAACATTTGGTTGATCGCCGAAATTCTTCGTGTTGTATCGTGATTGTGCGCCACGAATATTCGTCCGACATTGTGGCGCATTATAGATAGCTTAATCCATATCAAAACGCATCACATTATGTCCAGAATGTGCATTATAATTTACTATAGTATTAGTTCTGCCACGCTCTCGTTAGAGATGTGTGAAGTATAAACTTATATAAATTAACGTGTAAGTGCATAAAATGCTCAACTTCAATATTATTATTATTACACAAAATAGTAGAGTGCTGTTTGTGGATTTAAACATTCTAGAAATATGCGAAGAGCATCAACGGACATTGTGAATTTGTACGTAATTGTTAATAATGATTATTAATTAAAGCATGGCGATAGTTCTTTAATATATTCTTAAAATACGTGTGTAGTGGGCTTTGTTACAATTACTCCTATGAAGATCTGTAATAATATTCAGCCCCAAACAAGGTAGCAAACGGTATTTATGTATTTTATTTTAAAAATAAAAATCCAATGTTTTGTCAAGTATGTCGCAGAATTTTGGAAAGAAACTGCGTAAAAGAAGTCAGTTGCTGTCTCGAATTTTTGGTAATGTTTTATGATACTTGAACTTCTATGAACTTTTACATCTGTAATATGATAATTCCAACATAATTGTTTTAATTTTTTATCTTTGAGAGGTTTTCGTATAAGGCCACTTCAGCGTCAACTAACATTGGCTTAATGCTGGATACATTTATAATATTTTGGCGGCAAGGCATAGATAGGGCCTTGAAAAATATTCATTGACATGAAAATGTCGTCAATCAAGATTTAAATAAGTTCAATTAAAATACTTCAGTGGATGTTAACGTAATAAACTATGTGAGACTCGTTGCTCAATCGTTGGTGTATGTGCTAATTGAAACGCGAGTCCTGGTTCAAAATAATGATAATAATTGTAACTAGCAATTACGTAATTACTGTATACTTTATCACTCTAAATCTAACTATATTTTTTACTTCTGGAGACTAAATGAAATATTTCATGTATAACTTTTTCTTTTTACTACTTTTTATCACATTTTGAATTTTGTTTAAAATTGGAATTAATCGTACAAACTATAAAATTTTACTCAATTTTATTTCTAAACTAACGGAAATAAAAAAGTAATAAGCGTGGGGCAAATAAAATAGCGATTGGCATACATACTGCATTATCACTCTGCTGGAGTAAGATCATACTCTTACGTCATACTAATTTGAATTAGTATATGTTGGTAATTTGCTGTTTTGTTTGGTTAGTAGAGAGAGAGAACCGGATACCCATATAACTGGGAATGTGGCAAACCATCTTTTGTTGTTGGTAACGCATATGCGTTTTGATTCTTAATCGAGAGTAGATCAAAAGTAAAACAATAAAATATCGAATGTTGAGTAAAGTGCGTTTTTACGAAACAATTCTCTTCGCCGTAATGTTGGTAGCACGGAAATCAGTGTTGCTATATTTTGAGCAATGAAGAACTGTGTAAAAATTATTTTTCAATAAAGTATACTGCTATACAGAGATTCTGGAGACAATTAATAGCTTAATTGGAATGCAAGGAAAAAGTCTCCTCAAAGGATAAAACCAGAGTTTGTCGAGCGCACTGTGAGCAGTTAGACTTGATACCATTTTTGTTGTCTGGCCAATTTTTCCACCACGGCATAAGCATATCCTTTGTAAATAACTATATCATTATAATTATACAGGTTGTCGTAATATAAAAAAAAGAATAAGGTGTTAAACAAAATTTTATTAAAAACTAGAAGACCACAATTTACTTTTTGAAATAACTAAGGTTATCTAAAGGACCCATGCTATCATCCGTATCATAACAAAAATCCCTCCCATCAGAAGTATCACTCGTCTCGAACTTCAATTATAAGCCTGTCTATTTCTTTGTCTCCAGATATTCCGTGATTGCATTATTTTTTCCACTCATCAGAAGTTATACTGGAAAGGGCCTCTTCGGTAATTTTAACTATATTTTTTGCTTCCTGACCCACGTTTTTTTCTGCAATTCTTCTTTTTAATAGACTCCTTATAAGCTCTATGGGGTTCAAATCACAGTCGTAAGGCGGCTTAACCACTCTATGGCCATTCTTCTCTAATAACAAATCAGCTTTATACACAGGCGGGTCTTTGTGCTCTTTAATAATTTCAAATAATTTAGGTTTTACCATCGTCGGCAAATATGCTTATTTGTTTTTAATCTATTCTTGCATTTCAGCCTTTGTGCAAGAAATAGTTGGTGCTCTGTTGACCGCAACTGTATGGTATGGTGCATTCTCCATGACTACAATGGACTTAGGAGGTAGATTTGGCAACAGTTTTTCTTTTAGCCACTTCATGAAATTTTCTCGATTCATCTCATCATGATAATCTCTCGATTTAGATTGAGACTTAAAAATGAGATGGGCATTCGATATGCAGCCGTTTTCACTACCTGCGTGATCCATCGTGGTCCCTTCGAGTCTAAGGATAAAACACCTTCTTCTGTTTCGCTTTGCCAACATTTTCCGGCACAGTACGTTAAGTGATTATAGGTTTCATCTAAATATATGACTGATCGCTGGACTCCATTACGATTGTCCTGCAATTCTTTTAAATATCGAAAACGCCACGCCATGACATCGTATCTCTCCATTTACACTTTCCTTTTAGACCTACATTTTTTTAAATAAAAGCCCATTTCCCTCATAATTCTCCATTAAGTGGTGCGATTTTCATTAAAATCGATTTAATTTCGTGGAACAATTTTTGCTAGAATAGTAAACTCTTTTCTAACCGTATCGAATACAATGTTCAAAATCATCGTTTTTTTTTCTCGAGATTTTTTTTGCTATTGTTATTTTTGTTTATTTTTTAATTATTTGATATTTTTGTTGATGTACTAGCAGACACTTCACCTTCTTTACTTATCTTCGAAACAGTTTTTTCGGCAATACCTAAAACAAAGGTTAATTAAAAATGTTAGAAATTACGTCTTCGTATGTTATTTTTGGGACTTTGAACTGGCAACCCTATTTTACTAACCTGTCATGGCGGCGACCCGAAGCCGAACGCATTCTAATGGTATTATTGGCATTTTATTACGTTTTTCTCCTTCACAAAAGCTTTTACTTTCAACACTAATTCCCGTTTACCACTTTTTAGTGTCCCAGGCATAATTTTAACACTTGAAGATTAATAAATGTAAAAAACTTAGGACGTTTTAACAGTCTTCATTCTTTGACGTTTAGACAGGCAGAGAAGCCACCAACATTACGGCGAAGAGAATTCTTTCGTGAAACGCACTATAATGATGATAGTATGAAATTTTAATTTTTATAGCCACTGTACCCATAATAAAACATTTATTTTACGATTCGAATATCCATAAGCGTAAGCGTAAAGATACTATGATAAGATATGTTGTAACATTATTTTGAGATTGACGTTATTAGTAGTTGTTAATTTTGTCTTCAAAATTAAAAAAAAAGGTCAAAGGCCATGGTAAGCACTAAGTACTTCTCGCATTTCAAGGGAGTGCTACCATCATTCCACTTGCCTTTAATTCACGCAAACGAATTCTTCCTCACTTCTTAGACTGGACACCGGTTAGCGTGTCTAGCCGCATCTTAAAGATGGCCGCATATACTTAGACGGCTTAAATCGGAAACTTATACAGACTAGTATAATATAAATAAAGAATTAACTTTAGTTAGAGCAGAATTTCATTGAATACATTTTTTATAACAGAAAGAATTTTGTAAAAAAAATTTATTCATTCATAAACTGTTTTTGGTTCAAACCATGTTCACGTACTGATAACGAAACATCGTCAGAATATTCCGGTATTATTTTTTTTGTAAATATTTTTTATACAAATGAAGGTTTTTGTTCATTGACATTTGACATTCAGAAACATCGATTTGAAAACGCTCTATTGAATAAATAATAATTTATTACTTTTCACGATGCTGCGTATGTTTCACTAAGTAATTTTGTTGTGAACAAGTAAAGAAAAGAGCTTTCTAATAGTTTGTACAAAGTTTTACATTTCACTAATACATCATGCAGAGTGATAAAAAATAAAAAAATTAAATGTAGTACTTTTAGTTTATTTATATCTGGCCTATAAGGTCAATATTTTACACAAAGTCCACTATGTGTTTATAACTATTTAATTTAATCATATAATTTTTTCTATCGCCTCCAAAACGAAACCCACTTTCGAAATTGCTTGAAAAAGTAATTGTGTCGGCAATAATGGTGGTATCCAATGTTCTTCCTATTTATGGTGATTTTTGAGAGAATATATAACCATTTGCATAAGTTTATTGTTACATTATTAGCGTAATTTTCTAAGTTAGCCTTTATTTTATAATATTAATATTTACGCAACTGCTAACACTTGTGAGCTTGTGACCAATACGCAGTGTCGTGGATCTAATCTAGTTAACATTCTTAGGTGTTGAATTTTTAGTAAATCGTTTAAGTTCAAGGGATGTATCACTCCTTTGGTGTTATACATGTCTAGATTACGCGTTTCCTTGTAATAATGTTTATAAACGGGCCAGAATCGCTCTGGTAGTGTGTGTGAAAACACGGTCACGCCAACATTTTTAGTTGTGTGTGTGTAGCTGTGTATGGTACCCATTTCAACGACGAAGTTACTGGTCAATTGTTGTACGGTATTTTTCTCTCTTTTCGACCGCGTTTATCCATCTAGACATGTATATAATCAAAGGTAACACTCACATTATGTTATTTATTGTCGAACTGTATGTAACCAGCATCGTAGAGTGTAGCTTGTATAAGTGTAATATGTTGTATTTTAGCGCAAAGTGTGTAATATATTATTTCTCGGTTGTCGCCGAGGTATTGTTTAAAAGTTTTTCGTTTTTACTTTAACTTGTGTATATAATATTTTATTGGAATACAACAGGATACTGTCTCATAATATAATAAAATATCAGCGTCTCTTACCTTTTTTTTTGGTCTTGCTAGGGAACCAATAGATAATGGAGGATCACTTGCATTTGAGTAATGGTTTCAACAATCATAACAACAGTAGAAACAAAAACATGTATTATATTTAAGCAACATGTAATCGGACAACTTTTTGTAAATTTTTAGAAAAGTATTACCTCCTCAAAAAGAGGAGATGCTTGTGCATTGCAGTGTACTGCCAATACTTTAATTTTTAATAGACTTCAAAATTAAGTTATTTTCTTATTTTTAAGTAACACAATGTAATATCTCCGAAATTTATTACCTAACCGGTTTTGCCGATTTTTTTGTATCGGGACTTGAGTACTTTTAGTGGTTCTATATAAATTTATACTGGACCCGATGATTAATTATTAATGGAGTTTTTATATATTTTGTATAGTAGCCTTTAGCGGTTGGTGGTCGGATATATTAAATCTGTTTAAATTAAATCCATATCATTTATCCATCCATATATCTACGCATACATGCTTGTCGGTTAAAGATAATACTGTAAGACTTACCAATTTTCATTATATCGCCAATTTGATCGGTAAATTTTTGGTCTAGGGCGTCCCTTGCCAACTCTGCCACTCATTTCTGCTGCGTAAATTTGCTTTGTCACTCTTTTCTCATTCATTCTTTGTACGTGTTCAAACGTTCAAACATTCCTTTCTAAATCATGGTCACAACACCTATTTTCACCTATTTCACACCCAATTTCTCACCATATCTTTCAGAGATACCCCTGACTTATAGATATCTTAATGATCACACTTCTACAGAATAAATTTTATTCGAGTCGACGAATTTATACTTGAGGTCATCGATCACTAAAAAAAACTAGATACACAATCAGTGACAAAAAATGTCCTTACCGAATGAGCGCCCACTCCAACATTTGGGTGCGCTTTTAATTTGTACGTAGCTCTGTGAATACAACTTTAGGCAATGCATTTAAGATTGAATTTACATTAATGTATTTTTATTTCAACTAGAATTACGTCAATACAATTGAAGACAGTTTTTAGAGAACTTTTGCATGGGATTGTGTATCTAGTTTTGTTATTAGTGATCGATGGTTGAGGTACATACTTATTATCCGCATATATGTCAAGACATTATTGCTTGGTTCCGGCTGGGACTTTGGGTTGAGAAACATTGATATTGTGTTTCTATTTTATTGCATCATGACTTGTTTTATATAATAACTGTATGTGAGGGGTTCTTTCAGATTCAGGTGGTGATAAATTGCTTTTAAAGAGATTCTTGAAATCTTGTATTAAGGAAAAATTTTAATATTGACAGTATTGCTTAAATACTTCGGTTGTGGAACTTCAAATGCTTAATAATTGATAAAAGGCTTATTTATGAATTTCAATACTTCTTTACTTCTAACGAATATGATATAATTTTTGTTGGAGATTTTCTTTAATTATCATATTTTTTATAAGCATTGGTTTGATTTCATTCAGCATCTCTGCAAAAATAAAATATTGTTAAATTCGTACATACATATTATGTTATGTTTTCTTTCATTCGACATTGTTGCAACTAGAAATCTAACCAAAGCCATTGTACTTTTTAAATGACTAGAATTAGCTGAAACGACTTCATATACATATTTCTTTTATATTGAGTTAAATGAAACACATCATTACTGTAAACCAAAGCTCATTTTCGTAACATTTCTAATATCACAAGTGATCGCTCCACCCCGCCCCATGTCTGTAGGCGATAAGCGATCATCGTATTTTCTGTTAAAGTTACAATTTATTAACAAAAAGCTAATAAAATGTGAAACATAACATCTCTGTTGTTTGAATTTTAATCCGTTAAGAGATTTGTTGACATTTTGCTTATTACTATGGCATGTACGTAATGATGTCCTCCAGGCCAAATTTTCGGTCACGGCGGATAGTCTCAACGGAGACTAGCCATCTGCGCAGGACAGAATTATAGTGCCCAAGTGTATGCGCAAGCACAGGGGCATTCTCTATTCCCTCATTCATAGTCCGATGGGACGGTAAACCGACACGACCGGAGAAAGATCAGGCGCAGGACCAACGGCTTTACGTGCTTTTCGAGGCCCGGAGGTGAGACACCGCTAACTTCCTAACTCCGGGCTGCTACTGAGAATTTCTTGATAAAAACCCAATAACTGATTTTGGCCCTACCCGGGATTCGAACCCGGGACCTCATGATCAGCAATCGCGTTTACAATCACTAGACCAACGAGACGTAAGTAATTGTTGACTGTGACTTAGTCGATTGTGATTTAGTAATTTTAACTAACGAACTCTAAATACCATTTAGAGTTTGTTGGTCTGAACACATTATTACAAAGTTGCACATTATTACAAAAACTCTGGTATGAGTGCGTTTATTGTTCCCGAGTTTCTCGACGTATTTATGTTTACTTCTGATCTTATAACTAAGTATTACATTGAACTAGCTAAATTAACATGTGTATTCATTTTCACACTCATTATGGTATAAAGCTGAATAATGAGAACAGCAGAAGAGTCATTTTCGAACTGATGTATGTTATTAAATTATGCTGAATTGGAATGTTATGTACACATTTTTTTAAGCCTATATTAATTACAAATTGTGTCTAGCTAACAACAATCCGGCTGTGCAGTAATGTAACTAAGATATATAGGTACAAATTATATGAGATGGGTAGCAGCACTTTTCTAGTAACGACTAAAAAACTGTGGCTGCTAACCCGCTTGCCAAGCGTGGCAACTTTGCTTGGCAAATATCCCCCCTATGAGGCAATCTATGGAGGAGGCCTATGTTCAGCAGTGGAATTTGATAGGCTGTAACAGTAACGGTTTCGTCAGCTACCATAACGGCCGTTGAATACCATACTGACGCATGAAAGTGAAACGCTGTATACAGCGTATACAGTGTTTCTTTAACATAAAAACAATTATAACGGTACAATAAAAATAGGTACATTTAGTAACTTAGCTATTGGAATTTTGTTTTTTATTTTATTGATTTTTACACGTCATGTACTACAAGGCAAAGGTCGATAGGGTCGATCAATAAATATAGAAATAAAAACGCGACGCTGCTATTTCAATAATCTCACATAAATTTTGTATGCGCTAAAAGGAGAGATGGCAAAAATATGTTAAATCGATTGTGAATTGAAATATCATTTACATAGAGAGATATCAATTACGAGCGGGTGTAGAAACGGACATAGATGCATAAATATATATCATACCAGCTTAAAATATTAACCTCTTTTGGGGTTCCGTCCTGCAGTCGAGTAAAACACTATTATACATTAGGAATTTCTTCTCATTGTAAAGGCGTTTCGTTTACATAAATTGTTTATGGACAAATGGCGAGATCCGAAACACTTATTTGTGGACCATACAATTATACATGTTCTGTGCGGGAAGAACTTGCGGTCCTCTGCACTGCATTCAAACGCTTTATATAAAACATGAGGGTGACTAACGAGCACACAGTCCACCTGATGGTAAGTGGCTACTGGGCATATACTTAGCTCATAGACATCACATCTATCCTCGATTAAGAATGAAAACAGATGCGTTGTCATCCTTGAGGACTAAGATGGAACGCCTCATTTACAGTAATTTTACGCTGGTATTCTGTGAGAGCATAGTCCAGCGTGGCTCTATCACGCTGAAACTGAATCACTAACCAATAGTTTGTATTTTTGCATTAATGCTAAATTTACGCATGCTTCAGAAGATTACACAGAAGACAAAAGTGTAATCGGTCATTACATTTAGTGTATGTGGACACACTGTGGAACAGTTTTGCCGGTGCGAAAGTTCTCACTCTTCAATGTTGATATATATCCACGATATTTCACCCACAGAGTACTTTTTATATAGGTACACGGAAAATTCACCGTTGCACTAGAACGTTTTCAAGCTGCACATGTTCATCGCGCTGGCTTCTTATGATTCACCAACCAGTCAAAGAACACTGAGAACGTCAAAGACATAGACCTCTCCCGTTATCTCCCCTCCCGGATTTGCCTTCATTGTCATACTTGGCAGGCGAATTAAGGATTGCATTACTAAACCTTTCGCATGGATATTTTACGGCTAACGTTAACCAAATGGTTATACCGTTATCACCCGGAACCCATAAGAAGTTCTCGTCATATCCAATAGTCGCCTCTTAGGAGACTAATGGGACGGATGAGGTAACGGATTCTGTTACGCCGCCACCATACGGCAAACTTGAAGAAATTTGTCAATTTTATCCACATTGATATGGGAATACTACGGTCAAATTTTTTCGCAAGTAGGTACCTAGCCAAGAGATTATGAGTGTGAGCAAGTTTTTGAGTTTTACCACGCCTGCTGTGGTATTGTGGTCTTGCAATACTTAGCTTGGTTCGCATGGATAGTTCCCATAAAACTGATATCGTCCAGAATTTTGCAAATCTTCTTGATATAATTAGAAACGATTTTGCAGTTTGCAAGAGGCGATTGGAGCGATAAATTCCTTAGACGAAACTGTTCTAGCTTGTAGTTCAGATATTAAAAATGCCGATGATTAAATCATCCTAAGTCGCTCCAGGTCCCTTTTCAAATTACAAAGTTCCTGTCTCAACTCATCGTCATTAAGTTAACATCAACTTAATCTTTAGGTATGTACTATGTACGATTGAACGTATATCCTATATGAAAAGCCTTTCATAAAGAATACAGTTTTAATCGTTACTGTTACCGTTACAGCTTATTAAAGTCCACTGCGGAACATAGGCCTCCCCCATAGATTGCCTCATAGGGGGAATATATGCCATAGTGGTCACGCTTGGCAAGCGGGTTGGCAACCGCAGTTTTTTATTTTTAGTCGTTATTAGGAAGACGCTGCTGCCCATCTCCTGATTTGTTTTCCTCTGTCGCCTCTTACGACACCCACGGGATGATATGGGGTAGTGGATATTCTTACACCGCCACTACACAGCCTTATTGAATAAAATTTCATATAAACACTGAAGTAATCAAAGTACTTTTAATATGTTAATTATATACCTACTAACTAGTAGTATAAAATCGTGTGACATCTGTAGCAGGCTAAAGGTTTCTTCAATGTCAAACCGGAACCGGTTATAAGTAGGTGTCTATTAATATATTTCAACTGATCTAGATCTAAATAAAACTTTGATCTGGAGTAGCATTAAAGGTTAAAGCCACTTCATTTAATTATGGTTTAGATAGCGCATCATAATAACTTAGCTGATTCTGTTTATGATTCCCACTTTCAGTAAATTTACTCTACTCTGTGATTTCCATAAAACGTACCTCGGGGCTTCGAAGATTACCATAGCTTGTTTTGGTGGGGAGACGCGTTTACGTTCAGTCACAGTTTAAATATCTTACTTTAAACTGTGGCTCAGTCGATGAATCAAACCAAAACCAGTTACATAGAGTACTTACTACTTAGTACTTTTTAAACCAGTTACGATTTACCCGCCGAACGTTCTTGACGCTTTCCTAAACAAAAAGTACGTAAAAACGTTGTGAATGAACTAAGTTTACGCGTCGTAGTAAGTTGTGAGTGATGATTATGTGAAATACTTTCTAAATTCAATTTCGTGCAGAATCTAAAGCTGACGTCATATTTCAAGAAGTAACATCATTAAAATAACGAGTTTTGGAGCTTATAGTAAGCAAATAATACATAGATGATACGCAAGTTGTGTTTATAAACAAACCTTATTTAGAAAACAGAATTGCAGTGGTTCGCAACTTAACAATTGAAGGTTATTGCTTAAACTTTCTAAAAATAGGGAGCGTGTTTACTTTGTATTTTTGTTGACAAGTGAAAAGATATGGTTTCAAATATTACGCACGTACACTTTCACTTATCGTCTATCACTATAGGATAGTTATTATAATTTTTGTCTATCACTATACGACATTTAATATATTCTTTGTCTATCACTTACAAGCGAATGGGTCTTATGGGCCTTGCGTTGTCCACCTCACCTTGAAGTAAGTCGCTGCGTCCGCGCTCCGCGTAAATTGTGCCACACGAGCACACATTATTACGTGCGCATGACATAAATATTAAATGAGTACCTACATGCATTGAAGTAATATATACTATTTACTAAGTACATTATGTTTCAATGCCTACAAGTTGGTTTGTTGACATAAACGACGAATATACCTAATGAATAGGTATCTAGGTACTTTTTACTTCATAATCAATAGATCAAGACATTCAGTCCGTAGATTTTGACAAGGAGCTGTTTACTTTCCTCGATGTTTTTCTTTAAAGTTGCAATTTTACCTCTGATGCCTTTTGTATGGAAGAATATCGTTTTAAATTCAAAAACTGTTAGATTTTTATTTTGTGTTTAAAAGTCACGTTTATTTCCTTATTATATTATTCATTAATACCTATACCTATACAGAGTCAATAACCGGCCAAATTTGCAGACAAGGTTCAGAATAAGTAATAGGTAGAGACAAATGGTGAAGAAAAATTAATAAAAAAAAAATCTAAATATTTCTATACTTTTTATCCTTTAAATTCAAAATGCGTGGTAATGCACTATTTTAACTGATTTTACTGCACACGCAGACATTCATTTTACGCACACATTCGTAAGGCAAAAATGTTGTTGCCCATAAATCACATTCGATTTGGTATAATTTCAAATAAAATGAGATCCCTTATTTACTCGTATTTTCAAAAACTGCAATAACGCATATCATCATTTATATATTTGAACTTAACCTTAAAATTTGGCTACCATTTGAAAAATAGCCCCGTATAATATTT
Organism: Parnassius orleans; assembly: GCA_029286625.1. NCBI lineage: Eukaryota > Metazoa > Arthropoda > Insecta > Lepidoptera > Papilionidae > Parnassius > Parnassius orleans. The sequence goes on along the minus strand of JAGSMP010000166.1, from coordinate 677,888 downwards.
TCAATGGGTAGACCAAACCACGCTTGATATGATTTAAATATACTGGGGGTAGTTTTGTTTTTCTTATGACTTTTCTGCTAAATTATTTTGCTAAAAATGAAAGAAATTAAACGAGCGACGTTAATTATGGGATCTAGACCTAGATTTAATTTAAAAATTAATAGGGAAAGAAAACAAAAAAACACGCAGGCTCATTGGAGGTAAGAATATTCGTGTAACATAAAGTTTTTGGGAAATCAATAACGTACTAAAGTACAAATTTTATTCCTATTTATACATTTGATGGAAACTTTGAGAATAGTAGAACCCACTCTTTTTGGGGGGCTTTCCCAGTGCCGGATTAAGCAAGCGCGGGGCCCATAGCAAATTCTATCGAGGGGCCCTTGATCTGCTATAAAGAGGTAAAATACAATTCAATCTTAATACGTTTATTTGCCATCTATAGGTTACAATTTTGTTGGTGTTTATGTAATAGTAAAGTAGATTACTATAGGCCCTGTTAGACTCTGACAAGTACAAAAAGCCAGAGGTGAGATTTGTCCTGGCAATTTAGAATGATTTGGATAAGAAACTAACAATTTAAAACTGACGATACTACACAAATAATTGTAATTTTTTTTAGTACATATTTTAAAGTTTATATTTATTACAAAATATATTAAATTTTAGGAATAGGTAATGTTATATTGTATCAATGGTGTACTTTAAATTATGTAAATATTTTATATTTATTTATCTTTTTTTATTATATTATAAGGGTGACAAACGAGCACACAGTCCACCAGATGGTAAGTTGTTGCTGTGGTCCATAGACATCTACATCTATCCTCGATTACGAATCAAATTGCAGATGCGTCGTCACCCGTGAGGACTAAGATGGAATGCCTCGGTTCCAGAAAAAGGGTCTTCGGTTCTGTACACCCATATGAAACACAGCAGCGTTACGCTGCTATTTTAAGCTGATATTCAGTGAGAGCGTGGTCCTTCCCCGGTCGAGCCGAACCATTCGTGCTACAACTATACCACGTAAAAAATACCTGTTTCTTTTATTACTTTTTAAACTTTTACAAAATAACTTTTCTAGATTTCATGTGGGCAAATTTAGAAATATAATAATACTATCCGTATCATTTTCTCCAAGCAAATCATATTTATATATCCATCAGAGAGATAATTATGGCGTTCTTGACTCATAGTGTTCCTTAATTTATTTTTTATACGGTTCAATGTTGAAAATGAACGTTCACCACTGCAGCTCTTGATCATGTGAGAGACAATAAATGCGGAAAGCAGTTTCTAAATTGGGGAAACATGATTCTGATGAATTATCCATTAGGAATTTATAATATTGAATTTCCAGAGATTCGTTTTTCGTACTGACAATCGCACCAGCCACATCCGTTTTGAGCAGCTCGGCAAACTGCACTAATTCGTGGTCTATGCTGCCTTCCAAACCATTTGCATAAGCACTGACCACAATTGGAGTTTCTTTCAAAATCTCTTCTTGCATCTTATTAATTGCATCAAGCAAGCAATTTAATGCATTGCTTGCTTGATGCAATTAATTTGATAAATTCTTCGCATGTTGTTTAAGATAAATATGACGTGTCCTTTATGGGCATAAGTTTGTCGTATCGGTTCGGAAAAACCGCTGGGGACAGAAAATTCACACAGTTCGGTCGTGTGAAGCAGTAAATTCTGCGTAAATCGCACAGTAGTGGACCGCCAGCCATCGAGATGATGAGGATGGAATTTCGAGTTCTGTCGCAGTGTACGATGGTGAAATTCAGCAGCTGGAATAATTCGAACAATTTCTCTGAGCGCTCCCCGTGGTATATGCGGTAGAAGATGCATAGAAATTCAAAGTCTTTTCGCAAGGCCAGTTGATCAAGCCGATTGGAATCGGGGCCGCTTTTCGTTGAATACGGTCAAGTGAAAGGAGCTGATACTGAGGTGCCCCGGCCCAGAGATGAGAACAGTATTCCATATGAGGCCGAAACCTACGCTTTGTAAAGCTGCAAGCGGTGGTCCGGCATGAATTACCGTCTCGATCCACTGAGCACACCAAGTTTTTTTGATGGTAGTTTAGCCTTCCCTTCCAAGTAACTACGGAACTGTACGTCTCTCGAAATGTCGACGCCAAGGATTCTGATGCTGGCTGAGGCAACGAGGGGAGTGCCCTGAAATCGAGGAGATATGACAAAAGGTTTTTGCGGCAAACGCGCAAACCTGTCTTTGGGGTTTAAACTGGACTAGATTTAGTCGCCCCCAATCTGAGACTTTGTTCAACAAAGACTCGACTTCAGATACAAGCTTGTATCTGAAGTTGAGTCGACGATGTGTTGCCGGGAAATATAAGCACGGCCGGTGTATAAAGCATCGCCAGTGCTGGTCGTCGTCAGCATAACAATGAATGTTACTAGCATGCAACATACCATTGATATGCAGAAGGAACAGGGTAGGCGATAGCACGCAGCCTTGTGGAACACCAACATTCACAGGCTTGGAGTCGGAGCATGCGCCGTCAACTACGACCTTAATACTCTGATCTGTAAGAAAACTGGTGACTCAATTGCATAATTTCTCGGGAAGCCCATAAGAGGGAAGCTTCGAAAGAAGCGCTTTGTGCCTAACCCGATCGAAGGCCTTCGCTATGTCAAAACAAACCGCCAGGGCCTCCCACTTGGTCTCGACTGCCTCCGCCCATCGGTGACTCAGGTAGACAAGAAGATCACCAGCTGAGCGTCCTCGACGGAAACCATATTGACGGTCACTAATCAGCTGATGCTCTTCAAGGTACCGCATAAACTGGCAGTTAATAATAGATTACATGATTTTAGAGAACGAGGAGGTGATAGCGATAGGCCTGTAGTTGGACGGGTCCGAGCGCTCACCTTTTTTGGGGATCAGGTGCACTAAGGCTGTCTTCCATAAGCCTGGAACGACGCCTAAAGAGTAAAAGCTGGAAAAGACGCGTAAGAAACGGCGCAACTCTGGAGCACACTTCTTCAGCACAATTGGGGGGATTCGATCAGGTCCACTCGACTTGATGACGTCTAGGGACGTGAGTGCTTTGCGCAACGAGCGCCTGTGTACAGCACATCCGGCATGGAGCACTCACACCGCGGGGTGGTCGGCGGTATGTTCCCCCCGTCTTCGAGAGTCGAGTTGGACGCAAAAAGAGAACCTAAAAGATCAGCTTTCTCCTTTGCGGCGTGGGCCAGCGAGTCATCCTCCCTGCGCACAGATGGTACTGATGGCTTACAGAAATTTCCTTGGACAGCCTTGGCGAAGGATCAGAACGCACGAGTTCTAGAAGGAAGGCAAACTACTACAATGTGCTCCGACTTTGCCCTAGCGATAACTCTTTTGAAAGACCTGGAGGCAGAGTTGTACTTCTTTTTGAGTGCGCTAGTGTTTTTTTTATATAAAAAGAGTGACAAACGAGCACACAGTCCACCTGATCAGTGGTAAGTGGATGCTGTGGCCCATAGACATCTACATCTATCCCCGATTAAGAATTAAAATGTAAATGCGTTGCCACTCCTGAGGACTAAGATGGAATGCCGTGTTTCCAGTAAAAAGGGTCTCCGGTTCTCTACACTCACCATACGAAACACAGCAGCAATGAGCTGCTACTTTACGCTGATATAGAGACCCATTCGTGGTACAACAATAATATAGCTGCAGCATGGCTCTACCACGTAAAAAACTTATTTGCATCCCGGGACGCCGATGTGTCAGCCCAGGCCTTGTAAACACTCCTGCTGCGCTGGCATCTGCTGCAGATCAAAGCCGGGATCTGCCGCCGATAGACATTACAAATGACGGGGTGAAAAGTTACATCCCCTGAAGCACCACATCGGCGACAGACTCAACAACAATTTTTTGGGATCATCCAGCGTGAAACGAATCCGCCACCATGGGTAGGATGCAAAAAAACCCGCATCCAATCCCAATCCGCTGACCTATAGTGCCACACATGGCGGCAGCCTCCCTATCGCGCCCGCAATGAGCAAGTGATGGGCACTGTACTCCGGATCAGGCAGTGGTCCGAAGAGCCAAGAGGGACATCGACGGAGACCTGATAGCCGTCCAGATGAGAGATCAGCAGAAGGTTCAACAGGGAAGGTGTATGACCCTCCAAATCTGGAATTCGTGTGGGCGAAGTGCCGAGTTGTGTCAGATCATATGCCAAGGCAAAGTCGTAAACAAATCTTCCCGGTCGGATCGGTAGTACAAGAACCGAACCATTCGGCATGGTGGGCGTTGAAACTTGTGCGTTTATCGTATGAAATTGTGTTTTATTTTCGCCAAAGAAATAGTCGGTTACCGATTGTCTGACGTGGATTGTCTTAGTCGAAAAAGATGTAACGTTTCACGTTTTTGTGATATCAAGAAAAATTTAATATACCATGTCTTAATAAGATTGACGCGGGGCCCCTTTTGCGCGGGGCCCGTAGCAATTGCTACTCTTGCTACGTGGTTAATCCGGCACTGGACTTTCCACAGCCTTTTCAACGTAGTCAGTTAGTCCAGAAGATGTATTCAGGATTTGTAAGGCAATTCTTCTTGACCTCGTAGTTTAATATTTGTTTTTACGAATAAATAAAAATAGCAGCGTCAATTCGGGACTGTATAGGTGGGACTATTGTCAAGCTGGAACTCATTGTCTATACACTTGTAGTATAGTCAAATATTCGTCTGGTCGTCTGTGAAATCATTGTCATACCTAGTGAAAGAGATAATTGTTAAACAGTTTTTAGTTCTTATATTAGTTAAGTCACCGTAGCAATCGTGGCTATCGCGATTTATTGATCTTTTGACAGATTTACAATTACTTACAATAACTTAATTTATTTTAAAATTTTACTAAATTTTATTCAGCGAGGTATTAGAATTAACATCAGCTATTAACTACGTGACTATATTTTTCTTTTATATTAAAGCAAACTATTCGTCATTATCCCATATTATATCTTTACCATGTTGTAGAGTAAGTATTTTTACGACTTCACTACTCACGGGAAAACCTTAAGAACGTAGATTCTCTCATCAATTCGACTATTTTTTGTAGGGTGCATTCATAGTAAAGGGCCTACATGGAATTCACAAAAAAATCCTGTTACGAGTCAGTACAAATTGGGGTACAGTTAAAGTTTGTACAGTTTAGACAACATTTTGGATATAATTGAGTTTGTATGTACTTACCTAGTGTTCATAAAAAAGTTTAGATTGAGCTACCAGTTTATTTTGTAAAACTATTATTAGAAAACTATAATTTTTCGATTTTATTTTCAAAGTACTTACTTTGTTCTAACTGAACAGCCTGATCTATTTTTTAGTCGCTATTTTAGAAAATATTAAGAAAATTCCTATATCTGTAGGTTGAGACACTATTCAACAACAATAAAATTATAATTACTTAATAAAAATATTGACTTGTACAATGTCGCGGGATCTTGTACCTACTAACTTGTGAGAGTACTTACTAGAAAGTTTGTACATAAGCTTGTTTCCGAGAACAAACAGTCTATATACACGCCACAGTTATAAATCTAAAAGGAGGTACCAATTTCAACTTGTTATAGCTTTTACCTGTGACTTGAACAAATTTTTGTGTAAACTATAAATTTTGTTCCAATTTTTATTTTATCGTGCCAGGATTGTTTTTAAATTCCATGTTGGCCCCTTAGTCTAACGGCGTAAATTTTTTATGTGCTTAACACAATATCTTCGAGGTTAGCTAACTGGTCAAGATGACTTTTTATTGGCTCATAGATTATTATTTCAACAACCATCATTCGAGTGATAATTGAAATCGGTTTTCTTTCTTAGTTTTTTTGAACGTCTTAGGCTTATATTTTAACAAACTATAGCGATCCGCCCCGGCTTCGCATGGGTGATTTTTAGATCTCTACAACAGCGCCACCTCCCGGGTCCAAATGTGAACCTCTACTATCTAGGGACCCACTCAAATACACACAAAAATTTCATCAATATCGGTCGAGCCGTTTTTGAGTTTTAGCTAGACTAACGGACAGCAATTGATTTTTATATATAGATTCTCGCCTTTTCTCTACTATAATATGCATGTATTATACATACAAACTTCCTCTTGAATCATTTTGTCTATTAATGAAAACCGCATAAAATCCGTTGCGTAGTTTAAAAGGTCTAAGCGTACAGACTGCGGGAAGCGACTTTGTTTATTATGTAGAGATGATAATATTTATTACTTACCTATGTTTAGAATTCCATGATCAGTGTACTGATATCTTTTTCTATGCTGTATACTTGTCTATTTCTGTTTCTGTGTTTTATGGCAAAATAATATATTACTTAGGTACTGACGTAAACGAAATATTCTTTGAGTCCGCAACAGTCCATAGCTGGGCATGGACCTCACCCATTGTAGGGAAGATTTGTCTGGGTATTTAACGAGTCAACCTTTTCCAGAATTCGTCGCGCCCGTTTGATAACAGTGTTTTCAATTGGAAAAAAAAAAAATTTTACAGCCTGTTATGATAATAATATCTAATTTATTTTATTATTTACAGAGTGGCAATGGGTATGGGCGGGGCTATGGACAGCTGTGGCAGGTGTATGAAGGTGTCACTCATAGCGGTCAACGTTATTATATTTGTAAGTTTATTCAGTAGAAACATATTTAACGTTCGAATATAACATAACTTATATGTATTTGATGCAATCTTGCCTACTGAAAGAATGATTTTTGTATTACATCTGTTTCTATGGTAAAAATGAAAACTTTATCATTAATGTAACACTGTCGAAAATCATCATAGTGAACGCAAATAAATCACTTAGTTTGCGTTCACTGTTCAACATAATTTATTAGTAAAAGTAGTACCCAATGAAATAAAATGTATAAATACAGTGGCATTAGACATTCACTTCTAACCCCGATGTAACACTGAGATTAATGCAATGTCGAAACACGAGGACTGATAGATCATTGTGTATATTCATAATACACAATCATCTGAAATGAAATAAAATATAATGAAGTTGATAACTTTTTATTTTTCGACGTAAGAAATTAAAATGCTTAAAATGATGTTTGTTAAACACCAATGTTTATTTTAAATCTAATATCGTTACAAAATGAAATTCCTCGTGGGTTCCTCTGCCCGGAGAAAGAAACTGCGAAAAAAAACCACATATTTTTTTGAAGGTCAGTGATACAATGTTCTCGCATAGGTAATTGAAGACCAACAATTCGTGTGTATTTAAATAGGTCATATATTATCAAATCAAATATTGGCTCGACTAGGTCACCGTGACTCACAAGGACTGAGCAATAAACCACACGGTAGTTTTCCAGCTTCTCTATATTATATTTGTTCTAAATAAGTAAAAGTATCCTCGAGGAATAAAATGGAAATCTTAGTAGAAAGGACCAAAAGAATTTATGCTACTTTGTACAAGAATATAACATAAGATACTAGGATTGAGTTTGTATTGACATGACTATTTAGCATAGTAATTATTTATATATACTCGTAGCAAAACTATAAAATGTATAAAATTGAACAGTATTATTTCTTGATCGGTAGCTGAGTGGTGCGTTCGCTTTGGCGGTGGGCACGTGGGTATGGGTATCCCGTTCATTCTCAAGCACGTTGATGAACAATAACATGTTCATCGCGTCCGTCGCAGTTGTGGTCGTGTCTGGCGCCGCCATGATGCTGCTCTCCGTGCTTGGATGCTGTGGCGCTGCTAAGGAAGTGAAATGTATGCTGCTTACGGTACGAGATAACTTAATAATTTGTTTAACACAAAGTATGAAAAGATGAAAATATTCCAAGACTCACAAAATATAAGAGAAAAGTATAATAAATAAATATATGCATAATGAATTTCGTATGATAAACAAGTGGCAAATTTAAAACTTTGTACAAACGACTTCAATATGAATATAATTTATTGTTGATTTTTTAAAAATTTAAAATGGCCACCTGGGAAGTATACCTTTTGAAACAAAAAGAATTTTTCAAATCGGTTCCGGCGTCTTTGCGTAATCGGTGAACATACATAAAAAAAAGATTCCAACGAATTGAGAACCTCCTCCTTTTTTAAGTCGTTTGATTAATGAGGGGATCTAGAAATTTAATTGCTTGCACCGAAATATTTTACTTTGCGTAATTTTCAAATCGTAAATCCACACACGTTTTTCGGTTTATTGGCATATAATTTAATTGTTAGCTTTTGTGATGATATTCAGTAAATATTAAAATAATTTCAACGTAGTTAAGTTTCGGGAGCGGTGCTGAAGCTTTATAAAAATACAACTAAATATGTCTCGATGACATTTACATTACATTACAATAATGGATTAAAACTATTTCAGTGCAATACTGACTTCCTTAACTAAGTGATTACATGACTACGATGAGTTCTATAATGAACCTTATTCTAAATGCATGGGCTTTTATAGGATGGTCAAAACAAATCTGTTGACTGAAAGTATGACGCCTTGGTTTGACCAGCAATAACAATTATACAGTGGAATCAGCGTCTATGTAACGTTACACTTCATAACATGTTTTCAGTAATCCAATATCAAAAGCTTAATCGGCACAATTCGTGATCAACATGTTATTGTAAAATTATGGCTACTTGCAATTATCATGTTTAAGAGTAATCTAATATCAAAAGCTTAGTCAGGACAATTTGGGATACGTTGAGGTAGGTTGAGGTAATTCTTGTGGCAATTTGCAATTTTGAGAATAGATTTTTAATTTTATGTTTATCAATACAATATTATGACCTGTAAGTTAATTTATTCAAGATCTTTATCCTACTCGGAGTTCCGCTGAGTAATAACGTAGGGGACGAACGGGCAATACGGAGAGGGTTGCCCAGTGTCCACCCTCTCCGTCTTGCCCGTTCGTTCGTAAAATAATAATTCGTTTAGTTTAATGTTAAATTGTTATGCTACGGCCACACCACCGTGATATGGCAATAATTATGGCCATAATTGAAACTATACCTAGGTGTAGCCACGATTTATGGCCATAACTTTACAATGTCAATCAATATGGCATATGACGGTAGGCAATAGCTCCGGTGGCGGTCTTTTTCGCATATCAAAGACGATTACCGTGGTAATTTTTGCGTCAAGTGGCCACACTACAGTTTGTTCAGTGTGCGACATGAGCTCAACTGAAAAAAGCCTAACATATTACGCTTTCTGTGCATTTTTCATCCATCATCCACCATCTTCTTTTAAGTCTTGGTTTAGCTTTGTTAAAATGTAAAAGATTCATATAATAGTAACTGACACTCATAAAGTACAACATCGCCGCAGTTTCAACCTCTATTCCCGCCTAGTTCAGTGTCATATCTAGGTAAACTCTGGTGTAACCACACTATTTCACGCGGTAATTTAGGCAGTAATTTAATGCCATTATTATCGCGGTAAATGGGCGGTGGACGGTAAGGTAGTGTGGCCGTAGCTTTAGAAAGAGGTAAACCGAGGATCACGTGACGAACGCTACCGAACCTGTCGTTAGTGACCAGTCGGCTGGGGGCGAGCGCAACGGGTGCTGTGCGGACAGAATTTAGGGGTATATATGTTCTGTGGACCGAATTGTGTTTTTTTGTAAAAAAGGACCCATTTTTCAAGGTAATTATAACTCAATTTATTATTTAACTGTTCCTATTTTACTTGAATTGATAGTTTTCCAGTTTCTGCATATTATTTGATGTTCATTTCCGTAGTTACATATTAGGTATTTTACTATATTCACGTAAACAAAGATGAGTACTCGTATTTCGATTTCGAAAGTATGGGCGGGCAGATGGAACCGGGCAATTGTTTGTTGCTACTAAATGACCTTCTTTTCTTAATTTCAGATGGTGTATAACTATAAACGAAAAAGTGATCGCGCAAACTGGTCTGAAGAAAGTCTACGAAAAGCTTTGTTTGCAGCTCAATCGGCTTCAATATCAGATACTAGCACAGAATAATGCATTCCGTATGCAACTTTATACTGATATTTTAAATCTGGCATAACTACATAGAAGCGTATCTTACTTTACTACTGACTAAGAAAATCATTTAGTGCACTATGTACAGCGAATGAATCCTAATTTCTACAACCTCAAACGACCCAGGATGAATCATTAATCAGTATGATGTGGCCCAACTTGATCAGAAAAGGAAGCATGATGTAGCCTCTGCTTAGGAGAAAGTGGCTTTTGAGCTAGACACCACGCCTGGATTATCCGAGATTAAGGGGAAAAAACCTAGCTAAGAAAAGGGTCCAGAAAGAAACAGAGCAGGCCTACTTCTGCACTATATGTAAAGAAAAATATGTTTTGCCTCCACTGGAAGACTGGATCCAGTGCGATACATGCCGAGAGTGGACCAACGAAGCATGTTCTTCTTACATGTGTCTAGAACATTGACTTATATATTACTAGTCTAGAATTATATTTTTGTGACGATTGCTTCGACTAAATGGTGATTATTTGTTTGCAATCGTTTTTCCCGCCGAAGAAATTCTTTTTGTACGCCCAGGTTAGGCAAAACGGATAATAGCATGATTTTAAAAAAATGTTACTTACAGAATGTTTAATTTTTGAGTTGAATTTTTGTTTAATTTTAAATCTTTAATAACTATTGTTTCTCATTACCAAATGATTAATTAAAGAAATTTTTCTATGTCTTTTTTTAATGTCAAACTTAACCTATTCTGATTGCCCGCCGTCCCCCATTTAAAATTTAACATATACATACGTACATACTACATAGTGGTAGTAGTAGTACCTGCTTACGAACAACATTTTAATTAACTTGGTTCTTTTTGTTAATTGTCGGAACATAATAAGCTACAGCGTTCTTCTTTGTCCTCGAAGATGACAATTCATCTATATTTATTATCGACGATGACGAAAATAATTTAATAAAAGTATTTTTACGTATTTTACCGCGTGTAAATACAAATCGTACGAGTAGTTAACTTTGACGCGATCGAATGTATAAAAAAACTCGAACTAGGCACGCCGAATATGCCTCTCCCGTTATAGGAAAGATTTGCCTTAATCGTCACGCTTCTTTATAAAATAAGCGTGACAAACGAGCACACATTCTACCTGATGGTAAATGGTTGCTGAGACCCATAGACATCTTCACCTTTAATTAAGAATCAAAATGCGGATGAGATATAATGAATCATTTCAATATAAAGGATCTCTGGTTCTTTAAACTCACCATACGAAACACAGCAGCATTTATTATGCTGGTATTCTGTGCGAGCGTGGCCCTTCCCCAGTCGAGCCGACGCATTCGTGCTACAACCTAAATATAGCTGCAGCGTGGCTCTACCACGTTTGTCTACGCTTGGCAGGCGAAGTAACGATCTTTGTACCAGACGGCTCGCACTTTTGACGCTGCTGCTGCTTCAACTGTCTATAAATTTAAATTTATCAAATATCAGTCTGCCGTGCTATTCGCAGACTCATTAAGTTGATCTAAGGTTTTGTACCCAACATTCCATAAAGTTTTTCACCGCAGCACATAACCTACTAAACTAAACTTAAAAATTGCCGTAACTAACTAATTTTGCTTACATCTTATTATCTTAGGGCAATTATACACCTGTAGTAAACTAAGTAGTAAACTAGTAAGTTTTTTAACGACTTTGATTCTTCGTAACACATCAATCAACGATATGTTTTTTTCTTATTTCAGTATTATATATTAATCTTCATAATCTTTGTCGTGGCGCTTGTTGGTGGAATACTGCAGTTCGTGTTCCGTGAGAAAGTTCACACAACACTAGACCGCGAGATGTTTGCATCTATACCGTACTACGGCGTGAAGCACGAGTACACAAAGGCCTGGGACGACACGCAGACTTTCCTGCAGTGCTGCGGCGTAAGGAGTCATAACGACTGGAATGGCAATGTCCCGGAAAGCTGTTGCAAAGAGGTTTATACAGGAAAGGTATAATTAAATGTAATTACATCCTTCTTATAAAATAGATATGGTTGGTTTTCGAGTCTGGTTGTATCGGTGATTTTGACACTCCATTCTTATAAATTCTTATAAAAATAAAATATATCAATATGTTTGTTTTATCATTTTAACTTTTTTTTGGATGTATGATATATTATATTCATCATCATCATCACCATCATTACAGCCTATGAAAGTCCACTGCTGAACATACGCCTCCCTCATAGATTACCTCCTAGGTGAGATGTTTGCCATAGCTGATGTGGTTGGCGGGCGGGATGGCAGGCCAAATATTTTATTATTTTAAGTTGTTATTAGGAAAATGATGGCGCCATCTCCTGTTTCATTTACCTCTGTCGCCTTTTGCAACACCCACGGTATGATAAATGTTACAGACTTTTACTCCACCTCTACACGGCAAATCGCCATACCTAACGATAATTAAACAAATGCATCAATCACATCATGCTACGACCAGGGTTGACTAGGAAAAAACGCTTTTAAAACCATTTTTAGTAAATGTTAAGACAATAAAGTATAAATAAGTAAATAAATGTATGAAAACCTGCGCTCTTTTACTTCTCGATTAAAGAGATTCTTCTTTATTCATGCTTGTCTTAATTTTTCAGCGATTGGATTGTAAAGGTTCTCCGAATCCAACAACGATGTACACGGACGGTTGTCTTGAAAAAGCTGAAAGCTTCTTGAGAGAAAATGCGGTGAATGTTGGAGCGACAGCTATTGTAACCGCTATTATAATGGTAAGGAATAAAAAGGTATCAAGTTGCAAAAAGCATTAGACCAATAAGAGAAAATATTTATTTTCTTACTATTATAAGCTAGTCCTTGACTATGGTGATGCAGCCGAATATGGTAAAGCGCACTGACTTAGCTAAACAAAAGCCTATTCACTCTTTGTTTCTAACCCACATTCGTGAAATATACAATCATTTGAGTAAATCACGTCAGTTTATTTGCAAATAAATAAATGCATGGGAATTCTAAGGTGATTTTAGACTTAATTTTTTTAACGTACTGAAACGTTTACCTATTTGTAGTCGTAAAAGCATTTGAACATTTAGGTAGTACAAATTAGAACGACCGCTTAATTGATACCACAAGATGAAAAACATGTTTTTTGATGAGTTTGTTCAACCGACATAAACTACGTTATCTTGATACAATAAAACTTTGTTTTATTTATAAAGTAAAAAGCTTTAAGTTTCGCTCTATTTACAGTCCTACAGCCTGGATAGCCTTATGTCTCTTCTCATATCTGAGAGTTATATACTCGTAGTAGTTAGTCCGTAGTGTTGCACCAGTGCGTGTTGGTCGACTTCCTCGAAATATTTTTATTTTCTCAGACATGTATTTTTTCTCGGCGCTGTTTTCCTTCACCGCCGAGCACGTGGCAAATTAGTACTTAAATTGCACTTACCTATACCTAACTTTACTTTTATTTACAAATATTTCATTTAGTTTTAATTGTGGTAGAGCCACACTGCATACAGTTTTAGCACGAATGGGTCGGCTCGACCGGGGTAGGACTACGCTCTCACAGAATATCAGCTTAAAATAGCAGCTTAATGCTGGCTGTGTTTCGTATGGTACCTTTTTACTGGAAACGAGGCAATATATCCTCAGGGGTGACAAAGCATCTGCATTTTGATTCTTAATCGAGGATAAATCTAGAGGTCGATGAGCCACCGCATTCACTTACCATCTGTCTGCTCGTTTGTCACCCTCATTCTATAAAAAAAGAGTTTATAGTTACATTTAACCGTGTATTGGCAGAGTAATAATATACACTACAAACAAACGTACAACCATTATGTATATAAAGTACCGTGTAGTGACCGTGAAGTAACCGTGTAGTGGAGGTGTATGAATATCCACTACTCCATATCGTCCCGTGGGTGTGTAAGAGGCGACAGAGGGAAACAAGTCATAATATGGGCAGAAGTGTCTTCCTAACAAAAACTAAAACAATAAAAAATACTGCGGTCGTCAACATGCCTGCTAAGCGTGGCAACTATGGCAAAAATCCTCCCTATGAAGCAATTTATGGAGAGGCCTATGTTCAGCAGTGGACTTTTGATAGGCTGTTATTTACTGAACAAATACATATTACTATAATCACGTATACACTGAAGGTAAGGTGGTTTATGTATCAACCTTGACAGACACCGACAAGGAGGTGCAAAGTTCATTACACCTTGTGGTAACTTCAACGCGGTACAGGGAGAGACGATGACCTGAGACATTAACTTTATAATTATTAAAGAGTCAATCTAAGGGGGAGGCCTAATGGATGGATATATGGATAGTTACATTACTAATTAACGTTTTCTTTCCAGGCGCTGGCGTTAGTATTTTCATGCGGGCTGTTCGTGAAAATCGAGTAACCTATAGTGATGTGACCAAAGTTATCGACGTTTTTTTTTGTTGTTTGATTGACTGAATTGATTGACGTTGATTATTAACGTTTTTTAGCAATGGCTGTTAGCTCAGTGTCATATTTTGTATTACATTTTCTAATTTATTTAAAAAATGGAGATACATATTGAAATAAAAGTATTATGTATTACAATATACTTTTTATTATTTTGATATTATGCTGAACTAAAATATTTTTTTCATACGCGGATTGTAGTATCCTTAATTTGTATTTCTGAAAAAATTTAAGCACCCATTTGATCAAGTGTCAGGCGGGCATCGCTCTAGTAGTGTTGTGTGACCAATTAAATAGATAGTTTACAAGCTAGACATCGCAACAACCCGTGGTAGAAAAAAGCCCAAAAAATATTCGTTTGTTTTGGTCAGAGCTGTAGTGAAATCGATGTTTTCAGAATTTGTTAGCGCCCTTCCAGTTCCTTATTTTCGAGGATAAAAAGAACTAAAAATATTATTGTGCTTTACTCAATGAACTCTAGATAATGATACTCATGCTAGGGTCGAATTTTTTTTCAGCTTCTTTTTCATGTAGGACCTTCCTGCAAAATAATTTAGTGGAATTTCTGATTCAATATTCGGTTTTAGGTAAACATTCTACAACAAATTGTTAAACACCGATTTAAAAAAAAAACATATTTTAAAATAAATTTTGCTTTAATGTAGAAATTATTATTGCATTGATTGAGAACGCAGGATAATTTTACATCTCATTCGGAAATATTTGAACTGAAATTAATGTTTTAAAAAGTTTTGTGTATTATAATAAATTACAAATGTACTAAAATATTATGTCAAGTTAGGAATTAAAAATATGGATCTGTTTGATTTGTTTTGAATATATCAATAAATTTAAAAATGGTGATATGGTATACACACAAAGGTCATTATTTAATTTAAAATTATAAATATAGTTTTTTTAATTTTTCTTTCTTCTGGGGGGAAATTTGATGGAATTGGCATTTCCCTCGCGGTACTGGCCACTGCGTGTGAACCAGCCACAAGAGCGAATGATGCAGTCAGAGCTGGTAGTGCCCAATGGAAGTCCCAAAGCACTGATCCGCTCCAAAGTCTGTGCAGGACCCGATATTATCTGTAACATGTAATATATTATATAATTCTTCTGTACGTGTGCTTGTCACTGCTCCTCCTAAACGACTGGACCGATTTTGATGAAATTTATTGTGTGTTTGAGTGGATAGTTAAAATTCACAATTAGACAAATGATTTCAAAAGGAAGGATGCGCCCATCTAAATATTTTACTTATACCTTCTTCATACAAGCAAAAGAACACATACGAACCACATGAGTGCCGCGTTGCATTGGTCGACGACGTAACCAGGACTGAATTGCGAAGTATAATAATTATTCATAGGGTTTAGTATGTAGTATCGTAGTAAATAAAATAGATAATAAATAAAAAGGAAAATATATTTATTTCTCAATAATACTGTTTCATAAATTAGTGGTGAAACAACCCCAGAGAGTAATTTAGTACCTCATGTTGGGGTGTTTCGCTCTTACCCAGGTGCATAAGATTTGTTTTGTACTTATGCCACTATACTACGCGAAAATACCATAATTTTAGCTTTAGGTCGACTTTTACTTTTTAATATTTACCCTACAATATCGAGAATTTCTGTATGTTCGACAACACCAAATCAGGCAACGACAGAGTAGGCGGGTATTCCTCATGTGATGTTTTACTATACCGGTCGTTCTAACAGAGACAATATCATGTTCATAGCAATATTTTTGAATTTGCTATGAACATGATATCGTAATGCAATTTTATTACAATTCAAAACAAAAACGTCGAAAAATGAAACGTACGTGTTACGCGAAAACCCCGGCGCATGGGAAAAAAACATGAAACGTCAAACGTGCTATAATTTTGGACACACAAAATTATATAAAGTAAGTATAATTTTATTTTCCATGTACAATATTTTTGAGGGTCTGAATCCAACCCTGGTGTAACCTAAAGTCGCGTTGGCCCTAAACTAAACTATCATTTTAGGGCCAACGTATTGGTGCCATTTAGTTGCGCGGTTGGCCCGGTCCTTACGCTAGTAATATATCGTTGGCAAGTGGATGCTGTGGCCCAAAGGCATCTACATTTATCCTCGATTAAGAATTAGATAAAATGATCCGTTGTCACCCCTGAGGATCAAGATGGAATGCCTCGTTTCCAGTAAAAAAATCTCCGGTTCTCTACACTCATCGTACGAAACACAGCAGCATTAAGCTATTTGTTGAAGTCAATGAATTAGACCCGGTAGTTGGCGCTGTTGTTGAGATCCAGAAATCACCCGCGCGAAGCCGGGGCGGATCGTTAGTATATTATATATGGTGTCATATTGTTATAATATATTTTGGCTGCAGTAAGAACGAATCGGCTCATGTTGAGAATGCCTTCACAGAATCATGCTGCAGCCATTGTATGCAGCACGATTTTTCTTTCAGGCTTTTCAAAATGTGCCAGAAAGCAAACACTTCTTGAAAGAAATGCCTGTACTTGCTACGCTGAGCAAACGAATATTCTATCGCAATGCAGATAAATTCACTCTGGTAAATGTGCAAAATGTGTGAGATTTGATTTCAGCATTTTCGGATGGATTTTTGATCATCACTAGATCACCAGAGTCTCGTCTGTCGTTCAGATTTGTTACTAATGTGGGTGAGGAATAAGTTCTCGTGTTTACGATAAGAGTGCTAAACAAGGACGAGTAAATAACGGTTTTATCTACGTTACAACCAGCTTATGACTGCGGTTCCATGTGAAAAGTTGAAACAAGACCTCTTAATATCTAGTTACGAATACATACAATATGATATCTATCGATTACTAGAACTCCTTTTCTACCTTCTAGGGTAGGTACCACCCTCGCATCTATTTCTGCTACCAACTAGCATACCTGTACTACTGTGTTCCGGTCTGAAGGTATAATTACAGGTTGTGAGGCATTCCATCTGTCCTCAGAGGTGACAACGCATCTGTAGCTTTATTTGTTTGAAGATGGCTGCTGGTGTCCATGGACTGCAGTAGCCACTTACCATCAGGTGGACTTTGAGTTTGTTTGTCACTTCAGTTTTATAAAAAATTATATGAAACTTAAGTTCTAATAAGAATTGTTTGCACTTACTCTCCCAAACACGACGTGCTTTTCATCGAACTGTGGTAAGGGTTTGAAAATTATATTAAATTGTCCGGACACTTCGTTGTCTTTAGTTATCACCATAGATAAAACGCCTAGAAAGAACGTAGCAAGTATAAAGTTAGTTGGTGCAGATTTGCTTGCAGAATTTATTATACCGGGTGACTTTTTAACCGTAAGGAAAAAATTGGGTGTACATGTAACTTACAATTACAATTATTGCAAAAATGTTTGTAGTGCTAGCACCGAAGACAAAACTCCGCTTGCTGGCGTTTGTATTACCTACTGTGTTAAACAGGAAAAAACCGGCCAAGTACGAGGCGGACTCGCGCATGAAGGGTTCCGTACCATCGTACGAGATTCAATACTATGTACGTACTTTTTAAATATAATTTTATTTTATTATAAATTTTATTGAAGTGAAAACCTGCGGGCCTGCATGTTGCACCGGACCGACAACGCTCTTCACTCCCTCACTATATCATCGTCATCATCGAAATCTTCATTAACTATATGACCAAGGTATTTAAATTGGGACACTCTCTTGAGTGCTACACCATGAACGCACACCGCAGGAAATGTATTAGGCTTTTTAGTAACCACTCGAAACACTATAACCTCACTCTTCTTTATATATTATAGGAGGCCATGAGACATGGCGTATCATTCACAGACTCCAAGCAGATGTCTGAGTGCAATAATCGAGGGAATCAGCACCACCATATCATCTGCATAACTTATTTAATTTAAAAATTCAATTGAATAGCAATACAAACTCTGTGAGCCTTTCAAGCGTCTACTTGTTGCCATTATTAAGATCGAGCAAAAAAAAAAGCTAAACGTTTCTAGTAGGAGAGCTCTTTTTGATTTTTATTTTTTTTTTATTATTTTTTGTTATAGCGGCAACAGAAATACTCATTCTGTGATTTTAACTGTATATCTATTACGGATCATGAGATACAGCCCGCTGACAGACTGATGGTCGGACGGACGGAGGGACAGCGGAGGCTTAGTAATAGGGCCCCGTTGGTTACCCTTCGGATACGGAACACTAAAAAGCAAGCATGTACATATCTCCTAAGTTACGTACTTGTAGTCTTGGCGCTAGTTAGTATCTTTTTGCAGTAGTTTTTCTCAATATGGTTCTGCCGATCTTATATAGCATACATTTAATTTGAAAGAAAATTTAAAATTTTATTGCGATGGCAAATATTATACTTCTTCTTCAATCCGTGAATAACCATAGCTGGGTATGGGCTTCTCCTGTTATAAGAATAATTTGCCTTAATTACCACGCTTGGTCGCTTGTCAATTGGCGATCGCAGTGCCAGACGTTTCGTATTTCCGATGCTGCTTCTCGCCAGCGATCTTGGTAATTTACGTCTGGCGTAAACGAGATGGTTATAGCGCCTTCTTTCGGAAGCCACGACAGTTATGGATTGTCTTTTTTCCCCACAACGACACGGCAAAAGACGTAGACACTGAAACACTTAATTGTATAATATTACTTTATCTTTATACGTATATATAAAAATCAATTGCTATCCGATTGTCTCGCAAAAACATGAAAATGGCTTGACCGACCGACTTGACCGATGTTTGAGTGGGTCTCTGGATGGTTTGAATTCACAATTGGACCCGGTAGGTGGCGCTGTTGTCGAGATCCAGAAATCACACATCGCTAGTGTATATCTACTTAATATTAGTTTAACCATCAAATGATAACCTGCTATTATGATTATGGAATGCGCGCGGTTCACTTTGTTAACTGACAATAGAACATTTACACCTGAATAATTGCGGTACACCCATTCAAAGATGTCGCTTCTAGGTACATCAGATACATCCAATGGACTAGTAATGGGGTATTACCAGCGTGAGAATGTTGATCTGCTCTCACCAATTCCTCCGGATAGTTCGAAAGTGTAATGTGTATGGGGAACTATTCTAGAATATGTGTACTAACTGACACAATTATGAAAAATCAACCTTTTGTTCAGCCCTAGACTTAAAAAGGCGTAGGTATGTGATAAATATAAAAAATAACCCAAAATTAAGTTTTCTTTAGAAAACTCACGCAAAAATATCAAAAATATTAAGGGGTATACCCGGTACGGTATGTTTTAGTTGATAATTCTCAGCGCCCATAAGGTCATTATCTCCCTCCGGCAGGTAAAATCCGAAACCGTTATCTTTCGTGACGTCACCCCCTCGACAGTATAGGTCTGGCACAATTCTAGAAATGATAAATTATTTTAATCTGAAATATTTTGTTTAGAAATTTAAAAGATGTGAAAATAAGAGTGACAAACGAGCTTGCAGTGCACTTACGGTGCCTTGGCTACAAGGTGTCTTAAATTATTGAGACGGCACGTGAACAAATGAAAATGCGAACATAGTCTTTCACCCTTCAAACCGGGACACAACTGCTGCTTAATAGGCAGAAAACGATACTTACCACCTCTACTTATACTGACTGTACCATTTACTTTGATAAAAAAATCTTAAAGCTACTAGTAAATATTTTTGTCATTGGCATGAAGGATAAAAATATGCCATAAACTACAAAAGAAGTAAATATTTTCAATTCGTGTTTATGGGTAAGTATTATAATATTATAATTAGGCATTAAGTCCGCCATATGTACGATTTTTCTTTTGTGCATAAAAGTTTAAATAAATAAATAAATAATAAATGTGAATTTTATTCTTTAAAAATAAGTAAAAAAATAAAAATAATCGCATCAAACCTAAAAAATCTAGTGCCTGTGTAGGCATGTCCGTTACAATCGCCCTTGACAAGGTTAAGGAACAGATAACAAGTTTTTGGAACAATGTCTGTAAACAGTTCTATTATCACTTTTCCCATCTTGGAGCCTCCTCGAACCCAAATTTCCATGGACACTCTAAAATTTTTATTTATATAAATACATTATTATAAAGAATTTCTGGAAATAATAAGCAAATAATTCATTTTTATTTTATATTTTTTATAAATTAATGTTTTTCTAATCAACCTATGAAGTTGCATAGAGCAACACGGGCCACTAGCGGAACGGAGGGGAGTAGTCATAGCGTATTTTCTCAATACAAAACTGTCTGTCATATTTTGCAGGGGGAAATCTGCGCACACAAAAACAATCGTCTGTCTCTACGAAACTCGCACATAACAATTAAAACAATAAACTAACAATTTCACACACACACATAGATGCATTAGACCAGTATCGCTCGGTTACAGCGACAACTCGGATACAGACTCTGGATCAGTCGTTCGATTGATCCGCATATTCATATCCGAAACAACACAACTGTTATTATTGTAATTTTTATATTTAAAAAGAAGTAATTATCAATAATGTGATGAGTTATATATGAAAGGTAGTGCCATCTTTTTGTAAATTTGACTTGGCACATCTCTTTTACAGCAAACAACTGAACAATTCGGAATTTCTGTAGGACGTCGTTCAACCGCACAACTAGATTTAGTCTAGTGAGCAGTGGGGCTGCAATTAGTTTTATTGTACGCATATGACCGCGTGGAATTATACTTTGACTGATGGGAACACCTGCGTGTGACTACTCCCCTCCGATCCGCCGGTGGCCCGTGTTGCTCTATGTAAAGTCGAAAAGGTATGCAGATGCTTTCAGTGATTTATATACTCTTTGCTTTCATCTCGGCTCGGATAATCTAAAAGTATATAATCACTACGTTCTTCTAAATATGGCTTAATGTTGATTGCTATGTGTTTTATTATTCTGTGGCTATGTGGACTGAACAGAACAGCATTTGGTAGTTGACACGTTGACACCATCGTTACTAAATTGCTATACACTACAACATATAATTTGAATTTGCCACTTTTATAAGTGTCCCAAGACTCAGTCAAATTTAATTTTTGGCATTTAAAAATATACAAATAACATAATAATTTGAGTATAATAACTATGACGTCATTACACGATATTTTAATACAATTTCTATAGAAATATTTGTTTTGATCTGTATGTCTAGAAATAAAAAAAATATTTTTCGAAGACATGTATAGTCCGTCAACACACATTGGGGTGGCGCGGTGGAAATTTCCTTGGCCTAAAACCCTCTCAGAAATGAGAACAGGCCCGTGGCCAGCTGCGGAACGTATATAGGCTGTAATATTACTTTACTTTATATGTTTTGACAACTCTAAAAACATATTTCAATTGCCTAAAGTATCAAATACGCAATAGTGAACAAAGCACTCACTTGGTTCGGTGGACATTTGGAGGTTTGTCGAAGGCGGGATCTTTGATCCCACGGTCTAATTTTCCCGTCTTGAAAAGTATGAAGGGCAATCTAAACAAAATATTTAAATGTTTGGTTATTTTATATACGTTTAAGTAATATATGTAAAAAACTTACGATGCTCCTAAAATTAGCTTGTGTTTCGTATCTTTCCAGGCCTCTTCCAATTCTTTAGTGAGTAATTGTTCAGATCTCTAGAAACAAAACGTTTTAATTGACGGCTTCGTCGTCGTGACGTGATAACTGAATATCTAGACACATGATAGCGTGGCAGCTAGGTTCGGAACCATGTCGCTACCTACGATACTAGGAAGGTCTCAAAAGTGCTATTTCGTTTAGTTTATCACTCACTGATTTACTAATTCACTGACTCACTCATCAATAACCTAAACCACTTCTAGGTGACCAGAAACTTGAAAAAGGTATCAAGGTAGATTGTATAGACGAATTAAAGCCCCGAAGAATTAATTGATAAATAAACGTGATAGGTCAGGGTCTTAGTGCCCGGTGTAAATTTGACAGTACGCGAGCAATTCGGGTTCTCCGCTAGGAGTAATAGTATTCTGTGCTCGGGTTCGATCACCAGCACCAATGAAATTGTAAATTGCAATTTTAAGTGTTAATTTACCACATACTTGGCGATGAAGGAAAACATCGTGAGGATACCTTCATCTATGAACAATAAAATATTTTGTGCGCACGTGGAATTCACAACACCCACTGGAGCAGCACGGCGGACTAATTGTTCAATAACCGTTTTGGAAATGAGGGACTTGTGCCCAGCTGTGAAACGTACATAGCAAGTTTACCATTAACTGTAATGTTTCGCGCGGATGCAATAAATTATTGTTAAATTATATGAATACAAACGGCGACTAGCAGCCGGGAGTAGATGTGGAGGTTCTGTTTTTGAATGGTGTCCAGTAAGCGCTGTCTCTGCTTGCACAAGAGCTTGTTATGTTTGTCGGTTGGTTTGGGACGCAACCAGCAATCAACGAAACCCTGTGTTAAAAATGATTTTCTAAGTTAAGACGACGTTCGGCCATTTATTTCACATGTAAAAATAAATTGATTACAACAAATAACAAATCGTTTTTTTTTAAATAAACCTGTGAAAACTTACCCCTGTCCTTTGTATTAAATTTATTTTTTTGATAAGTTCCTTGTTTACGATCATATTTTCTTCCAACTGGCGTGCATAGTAATTCAGCCGACGCGGTTTCAAGTACAATTCCGGAAACAGTTCCGGAGAACTGTCGTCTACTTTATGTTTTGTCATTTGAAGCTAAAATAGTATAAACTATGGAAAATGACTAAACTTTTTTAGCCGACTTCAAAAAAGGAGAACATTCTCAATCCGACTGCATGTTTTTTTTGTATGTATATTAAGAGGTATTTTCGACAATAAAAATCCATTTTAATGACTCTTTTAGGGATGGTCCCAAACAAATTTGGAATAAAAATTACACCCCTAAGGGTGGAAAAATAGAAAAAGTTATTATTGTAACTTTTTAGAAGATATTTGAGCTTCCTTAGACCACTCAAACGAGTGAAAAACTTAGACTTTTAATAAAAATTAAAATTTGACTAAAATCATAAAATAATTTCCCTTTAATATCTTTATAAGTGCTGTGTAGTGGCGGTGTAAGAATATACACTACTACTATCGTCCCTTGGGTGTCGGAAGGGGCGACAGAGGGAACTTGAAACAGGTGATGGGCAACACCATCTTCCTGATAACAACCCAAAATAATAAAAAAACTGCGGTTGACAACCCGCTCGCCAGGCCTGTCAACTATGGCAAAATTCCTCCTATGATGCAATGTATGGGGGAGGCCTGTGTTCAGTAGTGGACTTTTATAGGCTGTAATGGTTCTTCAGAAGTCGGTCCCCAGCCGACCCGACTTGTGAAATTATTTTATTTTTTTTAGTCTAAATTTACTTTTGGAACGAAGTTCTTTATCGGACGGTACGGATTTGGCGGATGGGGGCTAGGCGACAAAAAGTGTAAGATTTTTTCCGTCACGACCTCTTCTGACGTAGTGTAGACGGCTTTGGCGGCTATAAGGAAGCGAGATGGAATAATATCCATCTCCCCTCGCACTTTTACTTATCTTGCCATGAAAGAAATATTATTTTTAACAACTGCAACACCAGGGGAATTACAGATGCATTGCCGGCATTTTAAAAAAGAGTAGGCTAGTAGTTGGATCATTTAAATACAGTGACATAAATCATTCACATAATAAGAAATTATCCAGCATTTATAAATTAACTAGTTTGTGTTTCACAAATATATTGGTTTCCTTTTAGAACCAAGATGATACCTATCAGTAAAAAGGTTTGGATACTCGTCAAGCACCAAATAAACCCGCATTATGCTGCTATTTTACCTTGTTTTTCTGAGAGAGCGTGGTCTTTCTTTCCCCGGCCGAGTGATCCATTTGTGTGTCAACCATAACACATGCAGCGTTGTTTCACTATATATTTTTATTCTGTGATGATAGACAGTTGACTTTTACAGCTTCATAGGACTTAGTAGTAGATCTATTAAGTATATCTATTTGCCATTTCCCTAAAATTGCATAAGCAATAAGATGTTCAATTCAGTATGCTGACCATTGGACCATGCGGATGTCTATTTAAGTAATTTTACAAATTTTTTTTTACCTCTTTCTGATGATTGCACCATTTTACATAGAAGTCTTCAGACAACAAGGGAAATTTTGGCGGCTGGAAAAGAATATTTATTGTAAAGCTTTGATAATCTATTTTTCTATCTATCTATTACTATAATAAAACTCTAACACGACGTCTGTCTGAACACGCATCACGCAAAAACCTGTGAACCGATCTGGATGGGACTTTCACTGGCAGATAGCTGATGTTATAAGTAGTAACTTAGGCTACTTTTATTTTAGGAAAAGGGTTCCGAGCAAAAAATTTAAAGCCCAAGAAATCCAAACGCAATAAATTCCACGCGGGCGAAGTCGCGGGGAACAGCTAGTTTAGATTATAATTGTGAATATATGATATAAGCAAGTTTTTTGGCGCTAGGTACTATATATCAAGACTATATACTAAGTATCAAGACTTTCAATCATTACCTTTTTTGTGGAGTTCCAATTGTGTTGTAATAAACATAAATACTCTTATAATTAGAAGCAAAAGTAAAAGTAAGTAAGTAGTTCGTAAAAAGGTAAAAAAATCTTTTCCTTCCATGAGTGTCGTAAAAGGCGACTATGGACAATTCTAGAAAGATCTCATGGCTTCAGACAGATCGGCGATGGGGAGCAGCGTCAAAGGTGCCAGACGTCTGGTACTGAGATTGCCAAACCGCCTGCCACGCGTAGCGATTACAGGAAATGCTCCTTCCGAGAGAGGCCTAAGTCCAGCACTGGATTTTAGCGGTTTGATAGAGAGGTAAGAAAACAGGTGGAATAAAATATATTATGTGTAAAGGATTAAATTCACATAGGTATACATCCTAATTTTTACAAAAATTTCAAAAAGTTAAGTGTTTGATTTCTTTAAAAAGTTAAAGCCAAACATAGAAGATAGTAAGAGGAGCTCGTAGCCTCTGATGAATGTTGTAATAAAAGTTTTGTTGTTTACTTGTAAATTCATTTTAATTTACATGTCAGTTGAAATTGTTTTAAAAACAATTAAATTAAGTTTAAACTTTTTGGACCCTTATGCGGTAGCCTTCGTAACTGGTTAATGATGTATTCGCTTACTTAGTAAATAAACATTTAAATTAAAAATAAAAAGCTAACGAGTTTAAATTCTCTGGGCTTGCGAACGCGTGGTGGGCGCGGCCGCTCGGGCTCCGGCGGCGGCGTACGTAACAACGGGTTTTCCAGCAGATCATCACAAGCGCGCTCTCGTAGCGGGTGCATGGCAGAATCACAAAGCGAAACTTAAACATAATTTATTTTATATCAACTAACACAATCTATCCAATATTTAAAATCCTATAGATGTGCACGGATCTCCTCTCATTTTTGTAAGGGGGTCATGAGCCGGAAACAATCTACCATGCTACTTCAGTACGTTGGAAGTTGGCTTACGTATGTCCAGAAAATTTATATTTTACCTTTTAGGCAAGCAGCTTCCCCATCCCCACGAATTTTGCTACCGGCGATCATGTGGGCCCTTTTAATTGAACTTTAAAGTTGCCTACATCAAATTTAAAGTAAGAGCTTAGTAATGGAGGGCTTAGTTTCTAAATTTTGCTTTTAGGCCCTAACGTAAACATTTTACCTTAAATCCTTTTATTGGGTCTTCTAACCCTGTTTTCTTGTATTATTTGTATTATTGAAAATAGTTCATATTTTATATTTAATAAGTTTAATCTGTTAATGTCGTCTGAAAATTTCAGACAACATAATTTTCAGAAAACTTCGAATTACCACGTATTTACATAATACATAACGTATTGTTGAAGTACTTTAAACCTGTCGTGACGGGCAAGGGAAGTCACGTTATTTCGTCATCGTGTAATTAAAATCGACTATTTTTATTATGTAATGTAAATTATGTACTGTAATCTCGGTTTCGAGATGACGGAATAATCATCGTGAATGAAAGATCTCTAGATCAGTGATAGGCAACAGTAAGTAAAGTGCTTGGGCCCGGTATAGTGGCCTCTTCTACCAATGTTTTCTTGTATTAATTACTTACGGCAATGGCTAAGATGATACTGTATTTGAAGTTATAATATGGTAAGAATTACAGTATGGTAAGTTAGAGGCTGTGCGTTAACCATAAATTTCGTGCGCCGCAAACCAACTATGTCGTTGCCCACATGAAGATGAGCTTGTGGCATTCCTTGGAGGATTCCTATGTTCAGCAGTAGTCTGGTCTGTCCAAGTTACCGGCCTCATTAAATATTTTGTGTTATTAAGAATATCTATGTTTTAGTGACTCATAAATAGCTATACATAAATTTTATAAACTGTATGGAGCAAAAATCTATGGAGTAGGTATATTGTATGACCAGTTTAAAGAATGGAGTTGTTGTTCTTGGGTCAATTTTATTTTTACAAATATCTTTATATTTAAATCGACATAAGTGTTTTTAGCAGGCAGATAATTACTATACATTATTATTGATACGACCTGGTTGGAGATGCAGGAAGTCGATTGATGCAGGAATTCCTTTTGGCGAGGTCTACGTTCTGCAGTGGACTTAGGAAGGGCCACAATGATGATGATTATGATTATTGATATAAGGATACACATACCAAATATATGTAATTTTTAAGAATCAATTTAATTCGATGCGTAAAGAAAATTTTTAGTATTTACATATACATGAAAACATAAAAAATAAAAGTAAAAAGAATTTTAAAATAAAAACTGTTTGGTTATGTCACTCATGTCTAATATCCAAATCACAGAACCACAGAACACAATTAATCTCTACATCCAAATAATTCTGTTCTGGTCAAAGAGTATATAATTACTACTTTTTAGTTCTGCAATTAGTTAGCACCAATCGACATCGATATACTCGTTTTTGTTTATTTATTTATTTTATATTATGTCTAAAAATATAAAGAAAATAGGACTAGACTTATTCGAGCGATCAAGTGAATTGTTTTCTAAATCTAGTGATAATGTTTATAATACCTACATTGCAAATAATCGTGTCGCAAACTTTAAAAACTAATAGTTAGTGAGGTATCAATACCAAGTCTTGACAGTCACACCGTCCATATGGCAGCTGGATCCCATTTGTAATCCCAATTTTATATGCTAATTTACCACTTGCTCGGCGGGAAATAAAAACCATTGAGAAAGTTATATCTGCTTGAATGAAAATATTTCTAAATCATGAAGTGAAGGCATTGTCTTGATAATGTCGTATAGCGGCGGCGTAAGAGAATCCACTACCTCCTACTAAAGAATATATATCATTACTTAGAAGCTCTAAGACCCCATACCACCCCCACACATATCGTAAAAGGCGAAATAGGGTAATGAAATAGAAGATAGGTAGCAGCATCTTTCTGATAAGAACTCAAAATAATAAAAAATTGCGGTCGCCAACCCACTTCCTAAAAGGGAGAACTATGGCAAAGATTCCCCCTATGAGGCAATCTATGGAAAAGATTTGTGTTTAGCAGTGGACTTTTGATAGGCTGTAATTAATGAATGAATGATAGATAATATCTTGAGGGAGCAGAGAGGAAAACGGATAATACTTTCACAATCGATTTGTTGGTAGTTGTGATGAAGAGAGAAAAGAGGAGGCAGATCGCGGTCGTTCCGCGGTTATTGTACTATCGTAGCAGTGCCCTCTGTATACGCTGCTTTACAGAGAAAACCCGGTGTCGATTAAATAAAGAAACACAAATAAATAAAACATTTCAAAGTGGTACTTGGTTATATGTTTACAGTTATTATTCTCTGTGAAACCCATAATGAGTCTAGGGATAATTTGGCGGAAATATACCAGCTGAATTTAAGTAGATTTAATAGTGACATTTTCACGATATATTTTTAATTACGGATTACCACGATAATGCGGAATTCTGCATTACACGACTACGTTTTTGTTTTAAGATGTCAGATAAAGCTTTAATTAGCGTTCATTTAAATAAATTTAATTAGCGTTAATTAAATATTATACGAACCGGATTAATCAAAATCCTTTATTTCACTAAGCCAGTTTTTTGTTTCGCTAATGGCACATCAATATTGGTGACTATGGAATAGAAAAACGGCAACAACCGGGTAAAAGAAAGAAGGTGAGAATAATATAGTTATCTTATTTTGTACCACGTAAAACTTCATAAATGTATAATGAATTCAACCACAAGAATTTTGTTCTTATTTTAGAATTCCCTATAGGCATATATAAATCTGCATTTACAAGATGATAGATGCTAGCAGCGCCTGACTTAGAGTTCTGACAGCCCCAAGCTAGCTATCCATGAATATGACCCCCGCTTGTCCTGGTTTTCCAGCCCGTGGCTCCACATACATTAAATCAAACTTATCAAACTACAAGAACGCGTTGAATGAGCTTTAGAGCATTTGGCGGCTGACCCTGATTTCGGTGTTGAGGCTTCTTTCTGGTTGAATGGCTTTGTTAACAAACAAAATTACCGGATTTGGCGCGACGAATATCCACGGGAGATTCATCAGATGCCTCATAACCCCGAAAAAGTCACTTTTTGGTGTGGATTTTGGGCCGGCGGTATCATCGGCCCTTATTTATTTGAAGGTGCTCGCTCACCGTCAATGGCGACCAATATCGGACAATGATAACTAATTTTTGTGGCCTAGGATAGACGGTATTGATGGTATGGAAAACTTCGAATTTATTGATGATAAGTTCGAAGCCTTCGTCATCTCACGTTTTGTCGACATCTACTGGCCACCGAGATCATGTGACTTAACACCGCTCGACTACTTTCTGTGGGGCTACGTGAAATCTCTAGTCTATGCAGACAAACCACAGACAATTGCCGCCCTAAAGGCCAACATAACTCGCGTTCTTCATGAAATTGAGCCGCATTTATGCGAAGATGTAGTCCAAAATTAGTCCACCGGGATACACCACCTACAGTGGAGTCACGGCGGCGATATGGTTGAAATTATATTCCGTACATAATGTTGTTTTATTTCGTTTCAAAGTTCGAGCGCTCACCCTAACTACTACCGTTACTGAGAACCGATAAGCACTTACCTGGTCATCACCAGACCTTGTAGCAACTGCTGATAATAACTGATGAATACTAGACAATCCTTACTATTTTCATTACTAAGGTCTTATAGCAAAGTAGACAATGTGCATTATTAAGGTATTTCAAAATAAATAGGAATTATCGTAATGAATTCTTGTTGTTTGGCGCATTATTGGAGACCTTTAATAACCCCGCGGTCTAAGGAAAATTAATTTTAGTAATAAAATCTAACCTGATTTAGGTATGAGGCTCGGGGGATAGACTGATGAAGGAAAATTGATCCGGAAACAGTGAACCCAGATCTCACAAACTGGTAATAGGCAGCAGCATTACCAGCCGCGCCAATCCGTTTATCCATCGTAGCTTGCTGGTGCATCTGGGGAAATCTTTCAAGAAATGCATGTCATCTGATGTATTCTTAAAAATACTTTCCAGCAGTCCAGCAGTGGACTGCTGGAAAGTATTTTTTTTTTATTCTATTATTGATGAAGAAACGCCGAAAAGGAAATGCGCTCTACTCCCATATATATATATCGAAATGGGTCAAGCCGTTTAGAAGGAGAATCATAACTATTAATCTATAAGTTCTAATAATGAACTTTGAATTATGGTATGCTCACCATTTAATTCACCGACTTTAAAAAAGGAGGAGGTTCTCAATTCGGATTTATTACTTAGTTTATATATTCTTTTTTATGTATGTTCTGGCATAACTCCGTCATGTATAAACCACTGACCTCTATATATAAAAGTACGCTGGACTGGCTATGCCATACAAAATGCTTATGTCGAATTGAAGCGCCCTCATTGTCCGTACCGGGAACTAAAATTGACATAATATGCCAAAGTCTGTTGTATTATTTAAATCGTATCTCTATATTTTGAATTTTTAAACTAAAAAATGAAAGTATTTTATGTGGTTTGATTATGTTTGATTTTAGTTACATAATAAGAATTATTTTAGTAATAATGAGAGTGTGCGTAATATGTAAAACTCGTTACCAAAAGGAAAGTGGGATAACATTCCACAAGTAAGTGAATTTGCAGCAACTATGTGATAATATAGGTACTTAAAAATTTGTTATTAATCTTAATATCGTAATTACCAACATGTTTGGCTTTATATTAGTGAGTTTTGATAAACAATAAAATTCAATAGGGTTGTCGAGTTCCTTTTCTATAATACTTATCGATGTTCTTTTCTATTTGTTCACAACCAAAGGCGCCGACAACAGATAATTATCAAATGTTTATTAATTAACAGGTTTCCAACTGAACCTAGACTAAAATTATGGCTAACACACAAAATTGTGAATTGGCGTCCGAAACAAAATGATTATCTTTGTTCTAAACACTTCACAGACGACTGTTTTATTGGACATGAGAAACGCACCACTTTAAAAAAGTGCAGTATACCCACAACATTTTCTGGTAGTACCAGTACCAGTAAGTATAAAAGTATTAGATTATTATTTCGAATGTTTTTTTATTTCTTCTCTCATTATTTTTCCCCAGAATCAAGGGCCATAGCCAAGTGTAGAAAGGTCGCCTGATGATGACTTTGTGTTTACAAGACGTAAGTTTGTTAAATCTGTATAATTATTATGACCAATTTATTGTATCAAGGGAATAAATTTATATTGGAACTGCAAAATTATTAATGTCCTTAGTGAGTTTGCGTGAGTTAGGTTAGGTGAGAAATAACTCCTCCCTGAACGGGGTCCCGCCTTGTCGTGGCGGGGGAGGGGAGGGGGTTAGTAGACGTGGCTTGGTAACCCATGGTAAACGTAGGGCTCTGAGTGGGCTTGTCGAGCCCTTGGATGTGTGTTAGTGAGCTGCGGCTAGAGGAGAGTCCTCTCTCTATATCGCTGCAGCCGTGGTGGAGTCGCAAGGGAAGAGGATTGTTAGTATGGTAATGCGCCACTCGACTATCTTCTGCAACTTTGGCGGGACTGTACCACTTGGTGCTTCCGAGTGTTCGGTTTTTCTTGGCTCCATGACCTCCACATATCGGGCTCGGGAAGTCGGGGAGGGAAGTCCTCAACTAAGGAGGGTTCCTCGTTGGTGGGGCCGCGGATGTGCTAGAAAGCGTTTCCGTGGCCCTGTCAATGTGTGGTGAAGGTGGAACATCTTGGGGTTTTAGTAGGTGCAAGTCCGACATAATCCGTTCTTGCCCCCGCAATGCAGGAATGCGTAGGCATATTCTCATTTGAAACCCGGAACAAAATCCGTTCTGTAGTTACGAATCAAAATGTAGATAGATCAACGCAGCGTCGATCTTGGTTTTATATGAGGTATAAAGCTTGCGTCTAAGGCATAGGCATTAATTGATACATTTATTTATTGTATGCCATTATATTAATATGATACATAAATAGAATGGACGTTACAGGTAGGCCTGGGTATAGAATTTTTATCGATATATTTTTTCACACTATCTTATCTCTATTATTAGTTCCGTGGACGTTCACTTCTGCTGTCAGCGCCAAAATGGCGAAAATCAAATCGCCTCATTATGTCACGGTGTATAGCCAGTCCATATATAGAGATCAGTGTGTATAAACGGATTTGCTAAATTCTTTTTTTATTCAAAAGAGGTTCATTCCGAAATGGTGCCATTTAAATTTCGTAAAAATCTGATGATTAGTTTCGGAGACAGACAACGAAACTCTTCTATAAATGCTAGCAAATCAACCGCGATTGCTGCTATCGCATATCTATGCATTATTTACGCAATCACACAACATAACATTACGCCTAGAGACTAGAGACTTTTAACGGTGGTAGAGCCACGCAGCAGCTTTTGCTGTTGCACGTATGGGCCGGCTCGAGCCGGGTTAGTACCACGACCTCACAGAATACCGGCGTGAAGTGGAAGCTCTGCTTTTGCGTTTCGTCTGGTGAGTGCAGGTGACCGGAGGCCCAATTCTCCCCCCCCCCCTCCCCCATCAACATGGTAGCGGAATTAAATAATAGACTACCCCAGGAGGGTACTTGCACCCCTGGAGAATCCCTCGCTGAGCATCCACGACCATGCTACTCCACTCCTGAGCGTGGGTGCTCAGGCTGCCCCGCGTATTCTGGGGGCAAAATCCGCTCAGAACAATAACTGCTCGGGGCAAACTGAGCAACAACACCAAGGCGACCCCTGCTACGCTATCCGTGAATTTCTGCAACATCAGGGGACTTCACTCGAACCTAAACGCCGTCCACTACCATCTCGAGACGGCGAAGACGGCCTTCTCTTTCTGACCGAGACGCAGGTGTCCTCTCCGGCTGATACTTCATCTCTCCTACCCAGGGTACAAATTGGAACACTCCTTTGTGCCTCGGGCTGGAGTTGCGTATACGTCAGAGGACATCTGTTCTCGACGCCTCGGCAGTCTTGAAGGTTCGGACCTGTCCATCCTTTGCCTGCGCGTAGATAGCGACGACCATCCGCGCGTCTACGGGTGCCTCTATAGGTCCCATAGCGGTAATACCGAAACAGACCGACTCATCGACCACGTCCAAATGGCTACAGATTCCTTGCTACAACAGGTCCCATCCGCAGAGATCGTGATCCTTGGCGATTTTAACGCCCACCACGCCGAATGGCTCGGTTCACGTTTAACCGATCATGCGGGAAGATCTGTTTATGACTTTGCCTTGGCATATGGTCTGAAACAACTGGTTACTTCGCCTACGCGGATTCCAGATGTGGAGGATCATACACCTTCCCTGTTGGACCTTCTGCTGACCTCTCATCCGGACGGATATCAGGTTTCCGTCGATGCCCCTCTCGGCTCTTCGGACCATTGTCTGATCCGGAGTGTGGTGCCACTCACGCTCCACTCGCGGTTGCGTTCTGCAGGTTGCCGCCGTGTTTGGCATTACAGGTCGGCGGATTGGGACGGAATGCGGTCTTTCTTTGCATCCTACCCATGGGGGCGGGTTTGCTTCTCGCCGGATGATCCCAGCGCTGTTGCTGATTCTGTCACTGATGTGGTGCTACAGAGAATGGAACTATTTATTCCATCATCTGTGGTACCCATTGGAGGCAGATCTCAGCCTTGGTTTGGTCGCTCCTGTAAGACTGCATTACGCAGTAAGCAGGAGTGCTATCAGGTATAGGCTGAGGCTTCGGCGGCTCGGGATGTAAACACCAGCATGCTTAAAAAGAAGTATAACTTCGCCTCCAGGTCCTTCAAAAGAGTTATTGCCAAGGCAAAGTCAGAGCACATAGGCAGAATTGGCGAGAAACTAGTTCGCCTTCCTTTGGGAACCCGTGCATTCTGGTCTCTCGCCAAGGCTGTCCAAGGGAATTTCTGTAAGCCATCTCTACCATCTCTGCACAGGGAGGATGACTCACTGGCCCACGCCGCAAAATAGAAAGCCGACCTTTTAGGCTCCCTTTTTGCGTCCAACTCGACTCTTGATGACGGGGGGAACACACCGCCGACCATCCCGGGGTGTGAGTGCTCCATGCCGGATGTGCGGTTCTCACAGCGCTCGGTTCGCAAAGCACTCCTCTCCCTGGACATCCACAAGTCGAGTGGGCCTGACAGAATCCCCAATTGTGCTGAGGACGTGTGCTCAGGTTGGCACCGGTTCTAACGCGTCTTTTCGGTACTCCTACTCTAGGCGTAGTCCCGAAATCATGGAAGACAGCTTTTGTCCAACCGATCCTAAAAGGCGACCGCTCAGACCCATCCAACTACAGGCCTATCGCCATCACCCCCTTGTTCTCCAAAATAATGGAGTCCGTTATGAACTGCCAGCTCATGCGGTACCTTGAGGATCACCAGCTGATTAGTGACCATCAATACGGTTTTCGTCGGGGTCGATCAGCTGGTGATCTTCTGGTCTACCTGACTCATAGATGGGCGGAGGCAGTAGAGTCCAAGGGGGAAGCATTGGCCGTTAGTTTGGACATTGCAAAGGCCTTCGATCGGGTTTGGCACAAAGCACTTCTTTCGAAGCTCCCTTCCTATGGGCTTCCCGAGAAATTGTGCAATTGGATCACCAGCTTTCTTGCAGATCGGACATCAAGGTCGTTGTAGACGGTGCATGCTCCGACTACAACTAATAACGCTGGTGTTCCATAAAACTGCGTGGTATCACCAACGCTGTTTCTTCTGCATATCAATGATATGTTGCAAACCGGTAGCATTCATTGCTATGCGGATGACAGCACTGGTGATGCTCTATACACCAGCCGTGTAATATTTCTCAGGAAAACGTCGCCAGTACCGGAACAAACTTGTGTCTGAAGTCGAGTCTTTGCTGAACAAAGTCTCGGATTGGAACGACTAAATCTAGTCAGTTTAATCCTCAGAAGACACAAGTTTGCGCGTTTACCGCTAAAGAACCCTTTGTCGTGTCTCCTCAGTTTCAGGCCTCCCTTGTTGCCTCAGCCAGTATCGGAATCCTCGGCGTCGACATATCGAGTGACGTGCAGTTTCGTGGTCACTTGGAAGAGAAGGACAAATTGGCCTCTAAAAAGCTTGGCGTGCTCAGCAGAGCGGGACAGTATTTCATGCCGGCACAACGCCTGCAACTTTACAAGGCGCAGGTTCGGCCTCACATGGAATACTGTTCCCATCTCTGGGCTGGGGCTCCCCAGTGCCAACTCCTTCCACTTGACCGCATCCAGCGCAGAGCGGCTCGAATCGTCGACGACCGAGTCCTTTCCGATCGGCTCGATTCATTGGCGCTGCGAAGAAATGTTGCATCTCTTTGCATTTTCTTTCGCATTTACCACGGGGAGTGCTCTGAGGAATAGTTCGGATTAATCCCAGCCGCCAAATTTCACGATCGCACATCGCGACAGAACTCCCGATACCATCCACACCATCTGGATGATTGGCGGTCCACCACTGTGCGATTTAGAAGATGTTTTCTTCCTCGCACAACTTCCTTGTGGAATAGTTTACGGATTTTCCGGACCGATACGACTTAGGGACCTTCAAGAAAAGAGCCTACTCCTTTTTAAAAGGCCGGCAACGCATCTGCAATTCCTCTGGTTCCCCTGGTGTTGCAGTTGTTCATGGGCGGCGGTAGTCACTTACCATCAAGTGAGCCGCATGCTCGTTTGCCCCCTCTCCTATAAAAAAAAAGAAAAAGAGTAATTGTGTTCTGTGATCACGCCTGTACCCTCTAAAGGGGTACGCAGATGTATTCAGTATACCACGGTTCACCCTCATTTCTGTCGAAGTTGTTATTTTAAAGTCGGTTGTACAAAATTTTTAATTTTACCACTTGTTCAAACTTTACGATCAAAAAGATCTTTTATAATTAAAACTTAAAACATTTTATCTTATTTCAAAAAACTGTCATTTCTACTAAAGACGTAAATGACATGAATAAATTAATTTAGTTATTACAGTTGTGGAAAATAATAGAAAACTTAGTAAATTATTAATTGAATTACCTAGTTAGAAAACACTATTTATTAAAAAAATATTGTAACTCCCGTCATAATGAGAAGCAGCGGTTTGGTTTTGTTTGTATGCGCCGGATTATTGCTTGTAAGTTTACAGTTTACTTACATTAACTTAAAGGAGTAAACAATAAGTAAAATAAAAGTCATATGACGTTAGCACAATTAGGTAGTATTATTTAATTAAACGTCAAACGTCGAAGAAGAGATAAAGGAATGACTATTTTAGGGGATATAAATATAAAATATCTATAACCTAGGATTCCAATATGTTAACACTTTAAGAGAGCAACTTTTGTAATACACAATTGTAATGTACGTAAATGGTTTCTCGGAAACGGCCCTAATGGTTTGGATAAAATTATTTTTATTATAATATATTTATGTACATAATGATTTACTTTTACTTTCCGAGTTTATCTAGATGAAAGTCATTCTTGAGATTTTTTTATAACGCCGAAGTTTGATTGCCCAGGTACTGTAGAAACCACTTTTTTGTTTTCCATCCATCCACCCATTAAAACCTATAAAACTTCACTGCTGTAGATAGGCCTCCCCATAGATTGCCTCATAGGGGGATATTTGCGATAGATGCCACGCTTGGCAGGCGGGTTGGCAGCTACAGTTTATTTTTATTTTTAGTTGTTATTATGAAAGCGTTGCTGCCCATGTCCTGGTTTGTTTCCCTCTGTCGCCTCTTACGAAACCCACGTGATGATATGGAGCAGTGGATATTCTTACACCGCCACTACACGGCCACTACATGGTCACTACACGGTACTTTATATGTATACATAATGGTGATACGTTTGTTATTAACTCTTGAATTAATGTATAAAATATTGCTCAAGACATAAGTTTTTTTTTTAAGCAGAACCCAAATTCTTTTTCTAAAATAAAAATAGACCAAGTTACTCCTTATAACATTAGCTATCTGCCAGTGAAAATCCCGTCCCGTCTTTATTTATTTGCATAGATAGATAAAAAGTAAAGCCCAACTTGTTTGCAACACCGATAATTACATGGCATACCCATAAGAGAGAATCTGTAAAAAAAATCTCCATGATGCATGCATGAGAAATTAACATTAATTATCAAGGGACACAATCCATCTGCATCTTAATTGTTATCCGAGAATAAACTTTGGTGTCTATGAGCTGCAGCATCCACTTATCAGCAGACGGACTGTGTGCTCGTTTCCCTAACTTTTTTTTAAATATTAGTTTAGCAAAATATTTTTTCTTATGCATCGCAAAAAGTTGAAATGTCACTTTTAGCTTTTCTTAGCTTAAAGTATTGTTTTGGTTTATAATCGTGTAGTTATTAATAAATACTTTTGTTTGCACTGGTTTGTTTATAAATGTTTAAGAATATTTAAGAATAGCTGGTGATCGTCTAGTGGTTGAAATTTAAGCAAGCTTTATTTCACTTTCAACTGTTCAGTAATAAATAAGAAAACTGATATCTTATAAACAAAATATAATACAAACGGATTATCCTCCACAGACTATTGAAGAAGGAACATTTGAAATCATACAAAATTTAGAGCTTACTTAGTCAATCTGTCAGTAATTATTTGTTTTGTCGGCAACATTTTAAAATTCTTTGGCGATGATCTCTACTCTGTGAGACTGTTTGACCACAGACTATTAAGTATTTGACTTTGGCAGTATAAACGAAAACAATAAATGTTTTATTTTATTTTATTTTATGTACTTGTAACACATATTATGATTTATAAATTTTAGATTTCTGCACTCCTTATTCATATAATCTTTAACCATGCCAAATCTCACAAACCTCTCCGCGCGCAATATGGTTAAAAAAGGGTTAAAAGAGGAAATGTTTTAATTGTTTTTAATATTTTACTGTTTCCTTGAAAACAAAAGAAATCATTTAATGTTGTATTCGATGAGAGATTGCAAAATTGCAATACTAAATAAGAATCAAAATTAAAAATGTTAAGAGAAAACTCTACTGCTTGAACTAAACTTTACGTCCATTTATATAATTAGTTTGAACATTTACATTGGCAGAGTGGTGGCGCCATTCTTGGCGGAGCAACAGCTTTCAGCCTACTTCGCATGTCCTATTATTTTTGGACCACGGACCTGGGTGCGGAGCTAGGTGCCAGTATTCTGTTTGTTGCTGGAGCCTTTTTATGTCTGCCTTCTTGTTGGCTCGCCACTCTAGTGCCTTATCACCCTAAATCTATATCGATTACAGCTACGGTATGTTATCATATTCCTAACATTTATATTATTTGTATATAATTTAGATAATAAATATAAAATAAATATAGGAAATAATTGAGATAAATAGTTTGGTGTCTTTGAAACATACTTTGGGTCTGGGTGTGTTTACCAAATTTCAGCTCTGGACTCTGGATATATGACATTTGTTTACATAACATCTTTAACCCTAGAACCTAATATTAAAAGTAATAAAATGTTCGGTATAAAGTTGCTTATATTAGTTTATTTCATAATTTAACCTGCTCCAATTTTTCAAAATAACTTTCATAGTCATCATTATCATCAGCCTGCGACAGTCCACTGCTTGTCATAGGCCTCTCCCATGGAGCACCAGTTAGCCCGATCTTCGGCTACACGCATCTAGTTTCTAGTAGCCACCTTGCGCAGGTCTCACACTACGATTGCCTAGACGCAGTTTCCATTCCATAAGAACATAACTTTAGTGATCATACATTTAAAAATCGAATTATTGAAACGAGGAATAGAATCTAGGCTAAGCTGTAAATACATGTAACCAGTAATCCCAATGCCGGTGTCATGTATGTATGTATGTATGTATATGGGTATCTTATTCATCAGTCCACAGAAGTCCACACTGGACATGGGCCTCTGTCGTTGTGGTGCCGAACATTTTACTACTTTTAATATTAGGTTCTAAGGTTAAAGATGTTATAGCATAAGGCTTTAATAAGCAAGCAATCCGATACTAAGTATATTGTATAGCATAGTGTGAACGTGTCCATAAAAATGAATGCTAAACTGCTATATTCTATATACCTATTATAGCGTAGTTTGAACTTAGCTTTAATTGAAGATCTATGCTTAGATATTGTTATACTTAAAAAGGTATAATAAACTTGCGTGTAATTCGTTTAGTAAAATATCTGACCATTATCGTCTTATACCATTTTCATTGTGATATTTTATTTAAATTAATTATATAACTAGTAAATGGTGGAGCCACGTTGCAGCGTAATTATGGCTTCAGCACGAAAGGGTAACCACTCAACCGGGGAAGGAAAAGCTCGCACTAAATACCAGAATAATGCTGATGAGTTTTGTATGGTGAGTAGCTAGAACCGGAGCCCCTTTTTATTGGTAACTTGGCATTCCATCTTATTCATTAAAAGTGATAACGTAACTGGATTTTGATTCTTAATTGTGGATAGATAGTGTCTATGGCAGCAGTATCCTGTTATCCGCTTACCATCAGGAGCACTATGTGCTCATTTGTTACTTATATAAACTTAATTATATAAAAATGAATAGTATCTATCAATCTGAAATATATTTGAAAACATGTTTTCCAGCTAATGTTGCTAGTGACGACATCTACTATACTATTGTCTTGCGGGATATCAGCTATCACAGGACTGTCGAAAGCGGCTCGGGATCCGGCCACCGTCAATGCGAGCATGCTACGCGCAATGGCACATGAAACGTTCGATCCTGCTGTGAGGAGTGCTTTTGCTGCCATGCAAATTGAGGTACAAACAATACACACATTTTAATTTTGTACCTTGCTGTGGTAGCTCAGGGGCTGGGTAATTGTCATATTATTATATCAACCTGATACCACTAAAATTGTTAATCACGTCTTCTGCGATGAAGTCTTCTTTATACAACTAAAATTGTTAATCACGTCTTCTGCGATGAAGGGAAACTTTAAAGGGAACTCGCGAGTGTTTGTAATTAAATTATTTCGAGTACATGTCAAAGCCACCAACAGCCACTGGGTAGTGCGGTGGACTTCAAAACCTTTTATACATCTCCTTTTATACTTGGTAGAGCCACGCTGCAGCTATATTATAGTTTTAGCACGAATGGGTCGGCTCGACCGGGGTAAGACCACGCTTTCACAGAATACCAGCGTAAAATAGCAGCTTAATGCTGCTGTGTTTCGTATGGTGAGTGTAGAGAACCGGAGACCCTTTATACTGGAAAAGAGGCATTCCATCTTAGTCCTCACGGGTGACAACGCATCTGCATTTTGATTCTTAATCGAGGGTAAATGTAGATGTCTATGGGCCACAGCATCCACTTACCACCAGGTGGACTGTGTGCTCGTTTGTCATCCTTATTCTATAAAAAAAAACATCTTAGCCATAACATTATTTTTAAATTTTAGCAATGATTTAATTTTGTGGAGTATTTTCTGAATATATCCTAGAAGTTTTGATTATAAAAATCAGAATTTCGAATACAAAAATGACATTAAAAAAGTTTCGAAGCTTTTGCAGCATTGGATCAAGGCTTAAAGGAATTCTCACTATTTCTTATTTTTTATAGGAATCAATGTTTGTTGTTAATTTCAGTTGAAGTGTTGTGGAGTTCAATCGTACGCTGATTGGTACCAGCATCGACGAGAATTGCCGGCCTCCTGTTGTGGTCGATTGCTAAATGGAAAGGTAAGTACTAAAAATTATTATTTAGACTTTATTAGTACTCTAGTTATAAATTATAGAGTGTGCTATTTTCGTATTTTGAGTGCTCATTTTTTAAAATTAAGATAGATAAAGCCTTGTTTGGAGTAACGGTATTTGCCATAGTATTTATAAATCTATATATATAGATAAATAAAATTGAAATGACTGTCTGTAATATTGAAATAACAAGCAATAAACAAAAAATAACAAACTTAAAATGTTTGTTTGTCTGTCTGTCTGTCCGGGCTAATCTTCGGAATGACTGAACCGATTGTGATGAAACTTTACGAACAAAGAGCAATGACAGGAGGGATCTAGACTTTATTTTATCCGGAAACCTTGAAGTATTTTTTAAGAAAAACGAAAAATTATTAAAATATATAGTCTTTGATTATCTTAAATATATATAACACCACATTATTAATTAAATCCTAACCAGGCGTAGCCGGGGCGGGCCGCTAGTTTAACATAATTACCATACGTGTACAGCGCAAAAGATAGCTGTTATTAATACAGTAAAAAATTATAGATGGTGCTATTTGAAATTTGTCATCTGTGAGAGTGAATTTTATCTGTATAATAGTAACAAAATATTTAGAAAAAAAAGTGAAAATGAAATTTCGCCATTTTTGTTTATGGACTGTTAAAGTGTGAGAAACTCGATCAAAAATGTGATAACTTTTCTGTTTTTATACGTTATTTCTAATCATCAGTACATCAAACTAATTGTGAAGATATTTTCTTTAGGAAATATGTATCATTACGACAATTTCAAAACGTTTACATAATATAATAATTTAGCTCGAAATTTTAATCACTATACGCGATCATCGTTTATTGATTATATGTTGTTTAAAATGTATACTAATCAGTATTAAATGAATGCGAAATATAAAAGAATGCTTCACTATTAACACGTTGATATCCATTTATAAACGAAATATCTGTTGAGATGTGTCTAGAAATTATTAAAACTTATTTTTATTTATTTATTTATTTATTCATTAAAATTAATATTGAGTAAACTTTATATACTTATGTATATTGAATATATAAGATATTATTGATATTGGTGTCATTTTAAAGGGAATGTTATGTACTATTATAATATAAAATAATTGTCTCCAGTAAATATTATACTTTTTTTGTAAAACTCGTAATAAAAAATAAATACGATTTATTTTGAAATTCCCATTTTTAAGCTTTATTTTCAGCCTTTATTTTTAATTGGACCAATTTACTTTTAACAAAATAAAATTTTGAATTCTTTGAGTCTTTTCAGTATATTTTTTATTTGAATGTAGCTATAGTATTTTTCAGTAGTAATCGTTTTTGTTGAGACAGTCTCGCACGGTCGTAAAAAAATTGTGACATTTAATGCGCGGACAGGTGAGGCGAGAATCACTCGCGCGGTGTGGACGGTTCAGTGGGACGGTTAAAAATTTTTAGGCTTAATATATTTTCCTAACCTGTCCTAAAATATATTTTTGCGTACAGTTACGTAGTACTATTATTAAAGTCCTATGTTTGACATAATTATTAATCAATATCCTTCATAAAAGTCGTAATCCACTAAAAAATAGGCAGTGTTTCCTTTCATAATATCACTTTTAACTGAGCTTCGTCTCAAAATTATCGCCCTTGCAAGTCTTTTAATTGAATATAAATTAAAGAGAAAGTAGTCGCTGGTAGTCACATCTGATCTGTTTTGAACATAACTTTTTTAAATGAGTCTTTAAAAGGAATCCACTGCAAAGAATCACAAGGTACTGAAGTTGTCTCTCCTCTAAAGGAGAGCATATTTTTAATGGCAGTAGTCTATCAATAAAATAATTAAAAAAAATAACATTCATAATATATATTATGAATGTTATTTTTTTTTATGTTAATTTTTTATATTATACAAAAATAAAATCGAAAAAAAGTAAAGATTTGTAGCTAAAGGAGCTAAAAAACCATCACAGGATATATATTTTTCAAAAAAAAAAAAGAAATTACTGTAATTTAAAAAATACATGACTAAGATTTTTTTTTTATATTTTTCTGGTAACTTTATGATTTGTCCTATCATCCGATTCCGGCTTGACGTCGACTTTTGGGACACTCTGTATATATCGACACCAAATTTTAAAGTTTAAATTTCTTAGTTGGCTTTTCTCCTTTCTCTACCTATTACATCGACTTTTGTTGTCTCCCGATTATTTTGTCTAATTAGGCTTTATTCCCGGTGAATATATTATAATAAAAAATCCTCCAAATTATCTTAACATAAGTCGAAAAGCTCCTGCCAATTTCTACGTATGTGAAAATTTTACTCATATGCGAAGTAGTCTGCAAAATATCTCTAATATACACATTGATATATGTACTACGCACTAGATTTCGCATTCCGAACATTCACTATGTTCAACTGAACTGTACTGCAATCCGTACACCTTACTTTAGTGTCATTTACTGTCATTTACTGTGGCTTCAATATTCATGCAGTGTGGAGCGGCGATAAT
Source organism: Parnassius orleans (assembly GCA_029286625.1). NCBI lineage: Eukaryota > Metazoa > Arthropoda > Insecta > Lepidoptera > Papilionidae > Parnassius > Parnassius orleans. Next base: position 634,702 of record JAGSMP010000166.1, on the reverse strand, counting down.
AATACGAGATTTCAAATTAAAGTTTAAACCTTACGTAAATAACAATTCAGTAGTCAAGTAAGTAAATCTACCGCGCATGCGCGAAGACAGAGTAGCGCACATTTTTTGTTTGGAATAGTTTCTCTAGTACGTAGTACATATAACTCATTGAATATACACAAATATGTCTCTCTGTCATAATATTATTCTGCGGCCTACCTGTATTTTTTTTAATGAAGTTAAGTTTTCGGCAACGGCTCGTGTGGTGCCACCTTAGGAAAACGTCACTGCCGGAATAGGTATACACATTTTGCAAATAATAATCCAGTTTTTTTAAAATGTAATCTTTCGATGTCTCCATTTTAAAACCAGTAACTTTATCGCGGCAAGGGTTTTTTTTCATTCATTACTGCCCTTCACAAGTCCACTGTTGAACATCGGCCTCCCCCACGTAATGCCACAAAGTACGATCCTGAGCTCCCTTGCATCCATCGACTTCCTGCACGTCTTACCAGGTCTTCACTCCATCCAGTGGGGGGTCGCCCTAAACTTCGCCTACCGCTACGAGGCTGCCACTAGAGAACCTTTTTTCCCCATCGGTTGTCGGTTCTTCCAGCTATATGGCCGGCGCATTGCCACTTCAGCTTACTAATCTTTGTTTGGCTATGTTGGGCTATGTCGGTCACTCTGGTTCTACTGCGGATATCCTCATTTCTAAGTTTATCACGCAGAGAAACTCCGAGCATAGCCCTCTCCATAGCCTTCTGAGCGACCTTGAGCTTCCGTCAGCAGTGAAGGACTACGTCTCAGTTCCATAGGTCATCATTGGCAACACGCACTGGTTGTACAGTCTCGTTTTCAAGTTTTGAGGTATACCTGACGAGGAGATGTGCCGTAATTTACCGAACGCTACCTAGCCGAGTTGAATCCATCGATTGACCTCTCGGTCGAAGTTGGACTTACCTAGTCGGACTATTTGTCCCAGGTAAACATACTCGTCACCAACTTCGAGCTTAGAGCTCCCAACAACTACCGGCATAGGTGTGACATGGACATTATACATGATCTTTGTTTTGTCCATGTTTATCTTAATACCTATCCATTGCGAGGCACTATTGAGGTCATTGAGCATAGTGTTTAGGTCCTACAGCGATTCTGCCATAAGGACTATATCGTCGGCAAATCAAAGGTGTGTGATGTACTCGCCGTTGATGTTAATACCGTATCTTTTCCAGTCCAGAAGCTTGAAAACGTCTTCCAATGCAGCGGTGAAGAGTTTCGGTGATATAACGTCACCCTGTCTTACACCTCTCTGCAGTTGGATAGGTTTCGTACTCTGGTTCTGTACTCGGATAGCCATCGTAACCTTACTGTACAAACACTTCAACACTTCGATATACCGACAGTCAACTTTCGGTATATCGAAGCGTTTGCCACCACGGAGGACGGAATTAAAGAGCTTCTGAAGGACTTCAAGTACCGGTTTTCCACCCACTTTCAGAAGCTCCGCTGCAATTCCATCCTCGCCTGGGGCCTTCTCGTTTTTAAGGTGCTGGAGAGCCATCCTAATCTCACTCAGACTGACATCCGGAATATAATCGGAATAGTGTCGGATAAGACTTGCTTTTGGATCGTTACTCACATTTGCTGTGGGCTCCAACGATGACGAGTATAGCTGCACATAGAACCTCTCAATCTCACTCAAAATCTCAGGTGTCCCGGAAACAACGCTACTACACACAGTTGGCTGTTTCTGGCAGACAGATCACTAGCAAAGACTTTAGAGCTCTGGTTCCGCTCGATCGCTTCTTCAATACGAGCTGTATTGAAGTTGCGTAAGTCCCGCCACATGCATTTGGAGATCTGTCTGTTCAGTTTCCTGTACGCTGTCAAATCTGCTGAAGACTGCAGCTTCATTTCTCGTCTAACAGCCATGAGATTAACACTGCAATGCATGCTATATAAACAAGAATTTTAAAATGTTTGTCTGTATGTCTGTCTGCCCGGGCTAATCTTCGCAAAGGCAGAACCGGTTGTGATGAAACTTTACGAACAATAGAGAGTAAATCTAAGTGGGATCTAGGCTATATTTTTTCCGAAAAACTCTTTGTTTCTCTAAAAAAATAATGAAATATATTGGTTTAATAGAAGCCTGTTGTTTCAATATTATAGACAGACACTTTAGTTTTATTTATATGTATAGAATATAGTCCAAAATGTTTTTTTTTTTACAATAAATATTGGAATTGTACTCAGTACAGTTTTACAACACAGTAGGAAGCACTGCGCTCGAAGTTGTTGACGAGTATGTTTAATAAATTGTCCGACTAGGTTAATTGTATCAACTTCGACCGAGAGGTCAATCGACGCATCGAACTCGGCTGGACAGCGTTCGGGAGATTACGACACATTCTTCACGTACACTCTTCACGTATACCTTAAAAGTTGAAAACAAGAGTGCGTGTAGCCAGTGATGATGACATATGAATATGAGACGTGGTGCTTTACTGCTTACCGTATAAGGAAGCCCGAGGTCGCTCAGCGAGCTATGCAGAGGGATAAGTTCTGCGTGATAGTTTTCGTAATGAGAATAATCGATAAAGCACAACAGATCAGTTAGCTGAGGTAGACATGGGCTCGAAGAACCGACACCCGATAAGGAAGAAAGGTTTTCTAGTGGCAAGCCGAGTTCGAGTGGAATTGGAAAACGCAGCTAGGTGACTGACGACCTGATGAAACACGCAGGTTAGTAGACGGATGCAGGTCACTAAGGATCGTACTTTGTGGAAATTGATGGAGGAGGCTTAAGTTCAGCTGTGGCCTTGTGATGGGTCATAGGGTCGCATATACATTTGGAGAAAAAATTCCAGTAAGGGTAACAAATAAATAACTTCTTTTTTAGCAATTTGAAGTCAGTTTTTACTTTTTGTTAAAAGTTATAATTAACAATTTTAATTATTGTAATTTGTTTCAGAATGGCGAACAGTGCGTCACTCCTCAGCAGACGATTGGCTGCTTACGTCCGGTACTTAGTGAACTGCGAATGTTTATCAACTCTGGCTGCGTGCTCGCTTCGGCTATTATACTTGTCACGGTATTGTACGCTTTATCATGTCATCATATCTAGTGGAGGGTCGTCCTACGCTTCACTGACCTGGCTGTCACAAAGAACCTCTCTTCTGTAATGGTTGTCAGTTTTTTGAATTACATGTCCGGCTCGTTCTTATATTTATGCTGTAATTTAATGGTCATTCATTGGGCTATATCGATTACTGTGTCTACTACGGTTATCCTCGTTACCATATATAATAGTTTTTTTAAATATAATTAAGCGTGACAAACGAGCACACAGTCCAAGTCCATGTGATAGTAAGTGAATGCTGTGAATATCTACTTCTGTACTCGATTAAGAATCAAAATGCAGATGACTTGTCACCCCTGAAAACTAATATGGAATGCCTTGTAAACGGGGTCTCCGGTTCATCAAGAAACACATGCAGCATTATCTTACTATTTCGCATTGGTTCTGTGCGAAAATGGTTCTTCTCCGGTAGCCTAACCAATTGTGCTGCTGTCGGATTTTTTTAATAAAAATGGAGTGACAAACGGACTTATAGTCGACCTGGTGGTAAGTGGCTACTGCAGTTCATGGACAATTGCGTCCAAACAAAGAAGGCTATAGATCCGTTGCGCCTCTGAGGACAAGAATGGAATGCCTTACAGTCTGTAATTATTCTGGCTCTCTAAACCCTTTAGACTGAAACACAGCAGTGTAGGCGCAAAGGGTGACACCTTCACAGACGGACACCTAGGCAGGAAAAGTCTTAAAACTTAGTAGAATAACAATACGCCGCAGTGTGAGTTTATCGTGAAATTGAAATTTTACACAGTGCATAAGACAGTGTGTAACGCTGCAATGGTCTTACGGTAGCAATAGCCAAATAAACTTGCGTGTTGCGTTGTTTTAGATACAATCTAAGTAGACTTTAAAGTTTAATCTGGAGACTCTTAGGTTTTGGCTGGTATTCTTCTTACGTTTTGGCTGATATCCTTTCTTACGTTTATAGTAGCAACAAGACGAGCGAAAAATTAAAATAAGCGGCAGTAACAAATTTACAGATTCTTTGACATAAGATCTGATAATATTCCATTTTTATGTCTCTCATATCCTTAACACTTTCACTGTCCAGTTTTCAGACACAATAGTAAGACAATAGCAATGACCTATAATATGTAGCGAATGGGGCAGCGAAAGGGTTATAGTAGCCAACTGCCGGAAATATGCTTTAATCGCTCCTTGCATCTGATACTTACCTATTTTATATTTCCTCATATTTTCAATAAATTTAAGAACTAGTGCTTGACTACGATACCAGCTGATGGTAAGTGGTCATGCGGTCCTTAGTGTTTAAACGTACTGCTTAGTAAAATTCTATTCACACTTCCCTTGAAGACATCCACATTGTATTCGAACGAATATACTTTTGCAGACAAATTATGGTAATTTTTATGGTATTATGTATTGGTAATTTGTATTACTGGTGGTAGTTTTAGATCAAGTAATTTTTGAGATAATACTGTGATTACTTAATGTTTTTAATGGCATTACTTAAGTAGTTGCCGTGTAGTGGCGGTGTAAGAATATCCACTATCCCATATCGTCCCGTGGGTGTCGTAAGAGGCGGCAGAGTGAAATAGAAACAGGGGATGGGCAGCAGCATCTTACTGTTAACAACTCAAAATAATAAAAAAACTGCGATTGACAACTCGCCCGCCATGCGTGTCAACTATGGCAAATTCCCCTTATGGGGGATGCCTATGTTCAGCAATGGACTTTTATAGGCTGTAATGGACGTAAGTAGTTAACTTACCGCACGTAAATCGCTCTAGCCGACTTTGACGTTGCCATGGGTCGATTTAAAATAAAGTATGCTAATACCACACGACGCTGTTCTAGAACGAATTTTAGAGTCTTAATTTAATGGAATTTTAATCCTAACAACAACAACGTTAATACAAACAGGGGTTTTTATTAAAATTAGTATCGGCCTGTGAAAATTATCTCTACTTAACCTTGTATTTTACTGAAATGGCTAAGTTTTTTTTTTTGAAAATGTCTCGTTATCTTTCTATGCCTCAAAATTTGATTCGATATTAGGATTTTATAAGCCTCTAAAGAAATTATTAAAACACTGTAAAATAGTTTTTTTCGGGTTGTTTGAAAAAATATTAAGGCCTCCAATTTTTCTTTGGCGTACCTTGACGTATTCAAATCCGTTTTAATATACGTTTGTCCAGTTGAATTTATTAAACTGCTGTCGTTATTTTGTCAAGTCCATTTAATTACTTAATTGTTATTAACCCTTAAACAGTCCTCCGCTGGACTAGCTAGCTAGCGTGGCTTGTCCCACCGTTGGCACTGACGCTAATGAGGCGGAATGATCATCGCAGTACTCGCAGATTTTTTTTAATATTATTCAAAATAATCACCTTTGTTTACATATCAGGTGGTGACACTTTTCACGGCGGCATATACCCTGGTATCCGGGACCCTGGAGCGCAATGAATCGCGCTCATTGAAGCTAGCACAGCCTCTGCGCATCGCCTGCCTTCACTCACCATTACCAACTTTTGGTAATCAGGAGCAAACTACCAATGTTGCCCCTCAAATTTGAATCTATATTTATACGTATATTTTTTGTATCACGCTACATTTCCATAATTCACTTTTAATTCACGTTGCTACAATGTAAGGTATATTGAAGAGACGAGCTATAATTCCTAAATATTTTCGAAAGTACATTCGTAATCCTAAATTTGGAATGATTAATTACTCATTCCATTGAATTTTGTTGCTATCTGTTTAATTATTCAAAGATGCAAGATTGATTAATCACAGAAAAAAGATTAGTTTTATTTTCCCTGCCATTTAAAAATAATATTTTACCACAAAGTTGTGCTCTTTTAGCGCTTCGTAGAATAATTAAATTGAGTGTTTAAAATGTGTAGATATATATATAGCATATAATTCACATTTACATTTTGTTTACATTTTGTTTCTATAGCGGCTGATTTTAATCATATCTTCTATAAAATGTGAGATAAAGCCCATATTTGTACGTATTTAGTTTTGTGACTTCATTTTATTGACGTAAATTACGTTTTGTACTGTTTTTTTTACAGCTGTTAATAACCTTTGGGCTCCAAGAATTACTGTATACACATATTTTCACGCCTACTTTTAATGTATTTATACCTACTCAAAATAAAACTGCCACTAATAAACTTTTATATATTAGGTACCTATTTTGTTTTTCTTTTATAACCTATTATAAACCAGTGCTTGACTCATCTATCTATACCCAGTCAGACCACTTTTCTCTATATTTGGTGTACATAGTAGGTACTTTGTAATATAAAAACTATTTGTACCCCAAACCTAACCCTAATAATTTAAGCGTAAATAAACAGCCTAGATCAAAGGGATCCAACAAAATTGCATATTAAACGTAGTTTTTATATCAAAATTTACTTTTCATATAGGAGATAAAATTGAAAAGAAATTTATATATATCTTATTTTTTTATTTTAGCCATATTTATCCCATAAATACACAAAAATTTACCAGGAAATTGGATTTGCGACTTATGTACTCATAGGATCTGCCTTATTTTAAAAATTGTGTCTAGGGACGTAGAGCCAAAATGACCAGTCCATTTTGTTTACGTAACATGGGTAAAGTTAAACATTGTTTTAAGAAAAATATTATTTTTAAAAAGATGTTTATTTACATATTTTTTAAAATAATTACGTTACGTCTCTAAAACAAGTTTGAGGCTTTGAAATACGGTTGATCCGACATAAGACGGGTCAATACATTTTCTTTGTAAATATTTCTTGTAAGTATTTTTGCTTGCAAAGGATATATGTCTATGTGGAAAATATATATTATGTATCAAAGTACTATGAACACTAATCATATCCTGTTAGGTGTAGTCACGTCTTCTAACTTACCTCATGCTGCAGCCGTAAATGATATAAGCTTAGCTTAAATTAGTATTCATTGTCACTTTGAACACCCGGATAGTATAATCGGATGGAAGGCAGACGTTGGAGAATTATAACACTCCTATGTTACGAACATCGACATAAAATACGCACGACGCATCAAACAGTTCGGTGTGAATGCAGTGATGTTGACTTATATACCTACGTAGGCATATCTTTATCTTCATCAGCCTGCAAAAGTCCTCTGGTACCATATTACATAGTATATTATATTGTATATTTTCTCTTTTCATCTCAATAATTCTTTACCTCTTGTTTTCACTCTTTATTATTTTTAAAGTTATTAGGATTGGGCAAAGGTATACTGTATTTGATGCATCATCATCAGGCCTTAATAGTCCTTGGTTGGAATGGGAGTCTTCCACATTGGGGAGGATTTATTAGAATTGTAAATAGAAAACCTTTGGTATGCAGAACCATTTCGTTTATGTTTGTATAAAAGAATTAGTTGGTAAAAAATTTAAAGGTATATACACAAACTTTTAAAGCTTTATTTTTAACTTAAGAGATTTGGCTTTAAGATAAAACTATATTTAACACTAAAAATTAAAACATAGCGCTATGGATATTTTTTTAATTGTAGTTTTTTGAACACAATACAACATGCAAGCATTAAAATGCTTTTTGAAATAAAATAAAAACAATCATATCTTTTCTATATTTGGTACCTATTTTTGGTTACTTTCAAAATTATTCATGAAAACGATCTCTATATAAAGACAAACAAAAACTATAATATATTATGAAAATTTTCGTACAACAGGGCGCGGGGGCGCCCGCGCGGCGCGTTCGCAGCGCCGCCGCGATGACACTATGCATAATATTCACAACAATAGCTAAATAGTTACAAGTCTAAGATATAGTTACAAGCGATCGTACTCGTTTAAATGTAGGATTCGAAGATTACAGGTTGCGGCGGTGGGAACGCGCCGGCGGGACGCCGCGCCGCCGCACCGCCGGGCCTAACTACGCGGTAACACTAGGAATATTGCTATAACGAGGATAAAATGTTCGGTGCGGCCGCGGCGCGCTGCGGGCGCGGCCGGCGCGTCGTGTGATGGCTGGCGGCCGCCGCGCCCGCCAATTGGTTAACATTAGCTCTATCTAGAATAAATAGGTGCGGTGCGTCGCGCTCAGGGCGGCTCTAGCGCCGCGCGCCGCGGTGCTTGCGGTGCGCGCGCGGCGCGCGGCCCCACCACAGCGCCGCCAGCAGCAGCGCCGCCGCCACGTCGCGCCGCGCTCTGCCACACCAACACCCACACGCGCTTCACTCACACGCCTCTCTACCCGCACACGTCACACGCCCTACTTATAACTACACCTTCTCTAGCGATGTGCACACCTATTCACTCATTACATACATTATATAGAATAGGTTTAGATGGTGCAGAATGAAGAAAATCTTCGTGATTATGATTTAAGAAAAAGATGTTGAAAATATTTTGTCAGTCAGTTATATTGCAAAATTTGTGTAAAAAGCAATCCTTCCTCTGAGATTCTTTTATGCTTAACATTTAGACTTTCTTCATATTAACCCATCTCAGCGCGATACCCAATGTCCGTTTATCGGAACATTTATCTACTATTTAAGTGCAATATATTTTGTATATTGAAACTACTACAATTTATCTTCTCAACTATTATTCGAGTACGAGTAATGTTTTAAAGACTAAAGATATTTATGTTCAAGTAAAATGTGAATTTTAAAAAGTTTCTTTGAAATCTGTATTCAATAATTTTAGATTGCTTAAACGAAACAGATTTCTACTATATTTGGCGCAAACAACTGACTATTCGGTCTTATCAGACTTTTTCTTTTCTAAATTTTCTTATCTTAACAACTTCCCTGTCCGCGAAAAAGACAAATAGTTAAACAATCGAAATGTTCATTTATGCCTCATAGGACAGTGAAGTGGTTAACTTCCACTGTAAAAATTAACAAACAATCGGTCACGTACACGTTTTTAGCTAAACAGACAACTAAATAGACACAGACAGTAAAGGAGCCTATAGATATGTGTGGGCTTAAAATGGGCCGTGTGACGGGGTCCTCACGCTTACGACAATGTCTAGATGGCATTGGTATAAGCGCGAGAGAAGTTCTTTTAAACCGAATCAAACGTTAAAATTTAGACAATTACGGTATATAATTATATTACAAGTACCTACCAATCTTCAAAGTCTTTCTATGGTCTTAGGTTTGTACCTCAAGTAGGTACAACTTCATAAAAAGAAACGCTTGATTTAGGTTTAAAATTGTTTAGCATTAAATGAATAGGTACAAATATACTTAATTAATTTTTTTCAAAACACAATGCATTATCGTATCATCAATTCTTCTGGTTTAATATCAACAGACCTCTATCTTCTAATAGGAATACCAATGTTTAGAATATTGACTATTTCGTTATCACAAGCAATATATCGATAAAATTACAATTATATAAATATGATCCGTATTAATAACTAATTTAAGTTGACTTATGTTTGTCATTCATCATGGCAATTTATGAATCGGAGTTTTGTAACTAGGTAGCTATTAAAACTAAAGTAATTCTAGTGGAATAAAATGGACTTGAAAACTTAAAATGGATAATGAATTTGACGGATGGAAGACCGCATGTTGTAGGAATCACTTATGCCAGCATGCTCATAGCAGTCTTTTGTAACATTTTTATGCAAACCGGTAGAAAAAAATTACCATGCCTGATCATGACAAGGAAAGAATATAACATGCAACACAAAATGACGTCTGAAATGATATGAATATGTCTTCGATTTAACAGAATAGAAAGCTATGTTCCGACCAATAAATTGTTCAAATTAATAGGTTATATTAAATTTCATCCTTAAATAATTATAAGAATTGATAAATTTAAATTAAATCGAAGACGTAAGCACAAAAACAAATTGTTAATTTAGCAAATGAATGAATGAATAAGAAGAGTGGGGATGGTTACCGATGCACACAACACGCGAGATTGCTCACCAAAGTAGCACATTGGCCGCCCTGCAACAAGCGGAAACAGCCTTTCACTTCCACACACCGACATCATGAAGCGGTATTATCACTGCTTAAGCTTCGATTAGTATCACAATTGGTTATTAGGTATATTGCATGAAAATAGCACAAAAGCTCGCTTCAAAACCAAAGTTATTAGAAAACAGTCCTTAATACGAGTGTATAAATTATCGTCTGCAAAATTAAATACGTATTGATAATTGCGCTAATTGTTGCAATATTGTTGCGGAAAGCACATTAAGCTATAAAGAGTTTGTTTGTATCAAGAGTATTGTTAGTATCAAGTGTTTGTTGGTCTCACCACTACATATTGGATACAAGTATGGAAATAAAAAAAATACCATTGCATGAAAAACAGTGTTTCGAGTAATCTAAGCGTAGCGTTCGATATTAATATGGGTATGTACTTTGACGTACTTTTTAGAGAAAGTGATGCGATAAGCTAAAATATATTATACCTACTAGCGATGTGGTAAAAGGTGTAGAACGACGCGTCCCCTATATAAGGGCTTTAAATTCTTTTGTTTGAAATGGGTCTATGTCAATTGGATAGAAAAAGTTTTTAAGTTTTAAATGTCGTTCTGTTACGTTTGATCTAAATCTATTGATGTAATACATGAGTAGTCAAAGTAGGACTTAAGCTTTAAATAGATAAATGAAAATTTCACGTACACAAAGAATTAGTGAAATTAAAGAAGTACTGAGGGGAACGAAATGATCAGTAAAAGTATTATGTCAGGTTCACATGTGGTTTTGTATTATAGAGAAAGAGGAAAAGTGTCATGACACTTGCAGAGTGCGTACAAAAAATGTAAAGTAAGATTCTTGGACGAATGTTAGATTAGTTTGTGTATCATTCTATGATATGTAGAGTCTGCGTGCTGGCTGCGTAATTAAATTTTTGTGGTGGGTGTCCACTAGCTCAGTCAGTAGCTAATAGTCAGTAGCCAATTTTAGGTACATTGTTAGCTCGTTAGTCATCGAAAACTATAAAAATATTTTTTGGGCAAAACCTCATCTCCTTTAAAGTTAGTTAACAAATGTGAAAATGCAAAATGATGATTATCATTTAAATGTTAACCAAATTACGAAACGAACCAATTATATTATAGTTGAAAATATTATTTTAACATTGATTGCCTGCTTTCTACATCAAATGCATTGACATTTGGAACACTTGTTATCTTAATACCGAGCCACGGGCACGTTTTTTACTAACCGCTTTTCTAAAATAATTATCCAAGGAAAATATAATTTTAAAAAAAAATGCAAGGCGATATCTCAGTCCGTATAACTAGAGTCTGTTCGGACAGAGAGAGTGACGAAAAAGTGAAACGTAAATCTAAATTGGATCAAAACTATTCGTTAAAGCATGACATTAATACGTTAATATGTTTTATAGTATGAAAATTGTCTGTTGGTCTATTCTGACCACATGATGACAAGATAACAGCAAAACGCTACATAGACACTCCAGCACCATCAAACACCTCGTGTGTTCTGCAGTGCGATTTTGTAACTCTAGGGGAATCGTTTGGTGTGGGAATCACTTTTCAACTTGGTAATGTTTTGTCGTTATGATATAATTTCGTAACCTAAAATAAGATATTAATATAAAAGAGGTCGATAAAAATATAAAAGAAAGTCGATATTAATACATTTACGTAATACAACGAAACAAAACGTCAAATATCCAAAACGTAGCCAGCTACGATTCCTACCAGAGTTACACAATCGCGGTTTGGGAAGAGAATGCATCAGGCTTAGCCAAGTTCACTTTCTACAATCTCGATGCCCGTCCTGTACGTGATTATTTGAATACAGAATATCCCGAAAGATGGATTGGGAACCGTGTTTCGATTACGTGATATCCTCGTTCTCCGGACCTTTTGCTTTCAAAGCGATTTCCTTTGACTTTTTATTGTATTCAAAACCGATTGAAAATCTAGCCGAACTGCGCCACAAAATTGATACAGCAGCAGAAGAAATAAATGCAAAGAGATTTGTACGATTAGTGAAAAGATCTTTTCTGCGGCGAAGCAGAGCCGACGAAAAAAATAAGTTTAGCATTTGCTTTAGTTTTAATAAAATGATGTAATAAAATTGTCGAAATAATTCCTTTTATTTAAGTTTGTCTTACGGATAACTTTATTCGAAACAATCCTTTTGCAAGATATAAGCAATAATATTTTTTATGAAAAGAAAATTGCAAGTGAAGTTGGAATCTTGACAAACAAGCTATCTTTTAAAAATTTCTTGCCAAGAGTACTATCGTTTTACTTTTTTAAAAACAGTCCTGTTAAATTTAGACTAAGACAATAATTTAAAATTTAAAATTTTGTACAACCGACTTCAATATAAATTATTAAGAATAACTCAAAAACTATTGGTCAGACCTTAATCAAGTTTATATGGGACCACATGAAAAACACCAGCTTTCAAATAAAAATAATCATCGAAATCGGTTCACCCAGAAAAAAGTTATGAGGTAACACACGTAAAAAAAACATACAGTCGAATTGAGTACCTCCTCCTTTTTGAAGTCGGTAGAAATTAGACATAAGTTTTTACAAACTTAACTCAATCAAATTAAAATTATTTTCACAAAACTAACGACTTTTGTTGTTTGATTTGTGACTACTATAGTAGCATGGTTAATATGGATTACATTATTATAAAACTACTATCGAATTGTGCAAATTTCTGACCAGAGTATATGATCTATGGGCACGATTTTTAACATTTTTAAAAATTTGCCTATTATCACTTAGCTAAGAGATATAAATTATTTTTCTTATTTTTAGCAAAACAGTTATTGGTTGGCCTCTCGCCCGGTACCCGCTTGACGTTAAGCTTCGGGACACTCTATATATTAACAGAAATCTCTTTCAGAAGTCTTTATTATAAGTTTAATTTTTATAGTTTTCTATAGCGTTAATGATTTTAGACAGTGAAGTTGACTAAAGCTACAAGTGTTTGAGTGTGGGTGCGTGGGTAGATGTGGGTGTGTGTGTGTGGGGGATGGGGGTGCGCTCACCTGGCAGGTGGGGCAGTGCGGCGCGCAGCCGGCCAGCTCGAGGCGGCGCGGCGCGCGCCACGTGCCCGCCCCCGAGCAGCAGCCGCCGCCCGCCTCGTCGCACTCCGGCTCCCAGCAGTCCACCTCGCCCAACTGGGTAACAGCCATTTATTAAAACATTTATTCGTTGCATCAGCTCGTATCCATTATTATAGGGTGGATCTACTTGTATAAAAGAATTTCGATTAAACGCGTGGTTTATTGTTAGAACTATAATGTTTGAAGTGTCAAAGACAGGCGTAATAATATGTGGGCGATTCTTTTCCTCCTAATCGACTTGACCGAATTTGATGACATTTTTAAAGGATACTTATAACGTCACCTGGATAGTTTTGAGCCATAGTTGAACCTGGTAGATGGTGCTGTTATCAGATCGAGAAATCACTCGTGCATGTTTTATAAATTATCTACTAGCGATCCGCCTCGGCTTCGCACGGGTGATTTCTGGATCTCCACAACAGCGCCACGTACCGGGTCAAAATGTAAATCTAAACCATCTAAGGACCCATTTAAACACACAGAAAAAATTTCATCAAAATCGTTCGAGCCATTTTTGAGTTTTAGCGACACTAACGGACAACAATTGATTTTTATATATAGAGATAAAAAAGCGGTAGGACTCCTTTTCTGCCTAGGAGTCCGTCTGGATAGGTACCACCGTCATACTTATTGTTGCTGCCAAACAACAGTGCGTGCACTGTTGTGTTCGAGACTAAAGCGTATAGAAACTCAGTACAATGACAGGCTGTGAAGCATTCCATGTTAGTGCTCAAAAGTGACAATCCATGTGCACGCTTCTTTGAAGTTGTTTACAAGTGTCCATGGATTGCAGTAGCCGTTTACTTACAGGTGTCCTGTAAGTTCGTTTGTCACTTCAATATTATAAAAAAAATGTGTCGTGTGGGTAATAATATATTTTTTTACCAGGAAAAATTACGCTATCGTAATTATGTATTCATATCGTAATTAGCGAATATGACTAATAACAAAAAGGTCTAATGGCCTTCGATAGCTAACGGTATTCTTCTTCTCTTTTAACGGAAGCTCAGTTCTAGAAAGGCGTAACAGATGTACAGGCACATAAATCAAGATAATATGGTGACCTTGAATAAAGTAGAAATATTATTTTCAATATTTTCACGTGGTAGGGCTACGCTGCAGCAATGTTATGGTTGTAGCACAAATAAATCGGCTCGACCGGCGAAGGACCACGCCCTCACAGAATAGCAGCGTAAAATAGTAGCTTAACTTTGCTGTGTTTCGTATGGTGAGTGTAGAGAACGGGGACCCTTTTTACTGGAAATGAGGCATTCCATCTTAGGCCTTTGCGTTTTCGAGGATAGATCGAGGATAGATGTAGATGTCTATGGGCCACAGCATCAACCTACCATCAGATGTATTGTGTGCTCGTTTGTCACTCTTATTAAAAAAAATGCTTGAGTGTCGTGCAACACTTGGTTGGAACGAATTTACTTTCGTAGTATATTATTATAGATAAACGTATTATTTTATTGATTAACAAATACAAATAAATGAATTACTAGCGTCTATTAAAATGAAGCGTCATTTAAAATAAAATAATATATCTTTCATGGCAAGATAGGACAAAGTGCGAGGGAGATGGGTATTATTCCATCTCGCTTCCTTATAGCCGCCAAAGTCTACACTACGTCAGAAGGGGTCGTGACGGAAAAATCTTACACTTTTTGTCGCCTAGCCCCCATCCGCCAAATCCGTACCGTCCGATAAAGAACTTCGTTATAAAAACGTATAAAAAGAGATAAATATAACGATTATATAAATAAATGTTGGACTAACAAGGCACTCGCAGATCTGGCACTGGTAAAGCCAGCGCTCGCCGCTACGGAAGGTGACGTGGTGCATCTCCTGGTGGCGGCAGCGGTAGCGCGCCTCGCAGTGCGGGCAGCACGCCTCCGGCGCCAGCGGCAACGACGCCTCACTGCTTAGCATCTGCAGATACAACAAAAACAGTTAGGATTTTTTCAAATTATCAGCCTGTGAAAGTCCCTTGGCCCTTTCCCTTGGCCAATGGCAGATTGGCGAATGCAGTGTTCGACGTCTGACATACCTTCAATTGCTGGTCTGACGTAAAAGAGATGGTTATACCTATGGGATTTTGATGGAGGATATGAAATTACCATGGAATAACAACAATATTGCTACGGCGCCGTGCCGCGCAGATGTCGCATCGACTCTCCGTTGACACAGCACTTTACACTACCATTGTTCTTTTTCATTGTTTATTGTTTGATATAATTGCATTCAGTCTTAACGTAGCTTTTAATGTAACCACAACTTGTAATTAACATAAGTGGTAAAATTAAAAATTTTGTACAACCGACTTCAATATAAATTATTAAGGATAATTCAAAAACTACTAGTCAGAACTTGATCAAATATGGGACCACATGAGAAGCACCAGCTTTAAAATAAAAAAGAATCATCGAAATCGGTTCACGTTTGAAGGATAAAGAAAAGAATACTCGTAGAATAGAATAGAATGGAATATAATAGTACTATAATTAAAGGCCCGGAGGCATTACGTGTTAGTCTTCAAGAGAGAGACTACACATTAAGACTATTCACGCAAGGTTCTTTAAGGATGACAGACTAAAAGATTATATTTTTTCCAGCTGTCTTTGGACTGCAGAAGATGCTTACTATCATTTGTAGTAGCTTGATTGTTTGTTTAACGTTATAGATAAAATACTAATGTTTCATTTATACAAACAGCGCGTTGTTGAAGCCTAAATTAAATATACACGATATTACAAATATTAATTCTCGGATTTGAAGACGGATATATTTTAAGTGTCCACATTATAATTTTGTTGTCATCCTTTAAGCATCCGTGTAGTTATCACTTTTCAAAGGTGGATTCGCAGTGCACCGACTATACCTTGTTTAATCATTGCTAGATAGCGTTAGAATTTTGGCTCGTGGGGAGTAGACGACAACAAATTTCTAAGAGTCCTCCAGAATTTCGGTCACGGCGGTCAGTTTTAAAGGAGACCAGCCTGTGCGCAGGACAGGATTATAGAACCGAGCGCAAGCAAAGGTGCACTCCCTATTCCCTCACTCTCATAGTCCGATGGGGCGGCAGTCCGACACGATCGATAAGAGATCAGGCGCAGGACTAACGGCTTTACGTGTGACACGGGGGTGAAAAACCGCCAATTTCCTGACTCCGGGCTGTTACTGAAAATTTCTACGCAGAAAAATTCAATATAACTCAGAATAACTATTTTTTTTGTCACATCCGGGACCTCGTTATCAGCAGTCGCATTTAGGAGACTACTAGAGACACTAGACCAAGGGGCAGATAATCTAGAATATAGATGGAGTGATAAGTACTATTTGTGATATACTCATGGACAAATTTAGAGGAACGTAAAAAAGGTATAAAACAAAATATCCATGATATTTTGTTTCATACCTTTTGCGTTCCTCTTAATAATTTAGATTTTGTTTATTATTCGTTAATTAGAAATTGCAAACGTCGAAAAAAAAACAATCAAATTACAAAAATTTACCAAATTAAGGAAAAAGAAAAATTTTACAGGAATGAAACATTTTTGTCCTTTTTATTTTGTAATTTTTTTTCATAAATGCTATAATCAGTACTTAGTATTGCCCTCTCTATATAGCTCCTCGAAATGCTTCCAGTCTCCTTGGCATACTCTTAATCAAGTTATCAATAAAATCTTGAGAGATTGCGTTCCATTCTTTCTGTAATGCGTTTTTAAGATCTTTCATATAAGCGGGGGCAGAATTTTTTTTCTTAATTTGTCTTCCAAGCTTATCCCATACATGCTCTATGGGGTTTAAGTCGGTCTAGCGTGCTGGCCACCCCATAGCATTGATTTCAACGTCTCGAAGGTATTCGACAACTACGACCGCAGTATGTGGACGTGCATTATGATGCATAAAACAAACCTATCTTTATATATAAAAATCAACTGCTATCCGTTAGTCTCTGACCGATTTTGATGAAACTTTTTGTGTATGTCTGAGCGGGTGGTTTATATATACAATATGACCCGGTAGGTGGCGCTGTTGTCGAGATCCAGAAAACATTCGTGCGTAGCCAGGGCGGATCGCTAGTCTCCTATAAAAGGGGCAAATTGCACTATAATTTCTTCCAAAATCTCAGTGACGCGGTGTACCGTACGTACCACGTCAGATACATTGTCAGACCCTTTACTATATGTCTCTTTTCCAATGATGTTGCACTGAGCGTACCTCTCTCCCGGGCGTCTCCATACTTTAATTCTTTCATGCAAAATGTGGACTCATTTGTGAATAGAACTTGACTCCAAGCTTCGTTATTCCAATTTTCGTGATTGCGAGCAAACTTAGGTCGAGCTACTCGATGGTATGCGGCAAGAAGGCTGCTGCCTCTGGCAGGCAAATGTGAATTTATTCCTGCGGATTTCAGTCTTTTTAACACAGCTTTTGTGCTTACTGTAACCCCTCGAACTGTTTTCTCTCGAACTGAAATTCTCGAACGGTTTTTAAGCACGCTGGTAACGATGAACCTTTCATCTTTGGCCACAGTTATCCGTTCACGTTCCTGTCCTGCGAGTCTCGTATACTGTCCAGTCTGCCAGCGATACCTTTTGACAACTCGGTGTACCACAGATTTTGATCCTCGTAATGTTTGGGTCACATGTTTGTAGGTCCGCCCAGTTTCGATTAAAGTAACAGCCCTAGCAACTTCAGTGGCGTTTAGATCTGGCATTCTCAGTTAATTTGCAGTAACAATTCACACTTATCACGATAAATAAGACAGTCAAGGCAAACTTTTAAACAAAACCTAAATATAAAATCAAATTATCAACACAAAAGTTGGCGAATTTTTTCACATTGAACATTCCAAAACATTCCTAAACTTTCTTTTTTTTAATAGCATTTACTAATATTTGTACGCAGGATAATTACAACAGGAGAAATTAAACCTTGTTTTTTTGTCCATGAGTGTATATGACCTTATTGTACCTACACTTAGTCACAGATTAATTAGTAGTTTTACGTAAACTTAGTGCGTAGTATATTTGCGATTGGCTAGGTCGATTAGCATAGTGGCGTGGTTACCGCGAGTGAAGTGTTGGCGTGCTGGTCGCAGGCGCAGGGCGCACGCACGCAGGCGGCGACGCCGGCGCGGCACGCGCACGCGTGGCAGCCGCCGCCCTCCGCCCAGCGCGCGCCGTCCGCCACCACGCGCCCCTGCCACGAACAACCTGCGCATGCATCGCACCACTCACTCTCAACTTTCAACCATGCTAGTCATGACATAACAGAGTAGAACCACGCTGCAGCTATATTATGGTTTTAGCACGAATGGTAGGACAACGCTCTCATAGAATACCAGTGTAAAATAGCAGCTTAATGCTGCTGTGTTTCGTGTATAGGAGTGCAGCGAATTGGAGACCATTTTTGCTGTAAACAAGGTATTCCTTCTCAGTCCTCAGGGTGACAACACATCTGCATTTTGTTTCTTAATTGAGGGTAAATGTAGATGTCTATAGGCTACAGCATCCACCTAACATCAGGTAGACTGCGTGCCCGTTTGTCAGCCTTTATTCTATATAAAAAAACATAAATACTAATGCCCGCCAACCCGAGAGGTAAGCAACAAGATACTACGGAATTCCATTTGGAATGTTTCATCATCTTAGCGGTAGCGGTGTAAAATCTATCAACCTCTGTTTCGCACCGTGAATCATACTAGTCACTTTTTAATTCATATCATTAATTCATTCATCACAGCTTATCAAAAGTCCACTGCTGAAAATTGGCCTCTCCATAGATTGCCTCATAACTCTTTGCTGTAGTTGCCACGGTTGGCAGTCAGATTGGCAACCGCAATTTTTATTTTTGAGTTGTTATTAGGAAGACGCTGCTGCTCATCTCCTGGTTTGTTTCCCTCGGTCACCTCTTACGATAACCACGGCACGATATAAACTTAGTGGATATTTTTACACTGCCACCATACGGTCAATTAATATAACTTTTTTAATTATTGTGTCATTAACTACAAGGTATTCGGCTAAAAAGCAAACATTAAACGCACATTTATTAATATCCGTTAAATAAATATGGTCTCAATTTTTTTGAATTATGTTGATGCGTCATATATTGCAAAAAGTCTTGAATATTTTAGCTGCAGTTTAACCCCTCAGAGTGAGACGATAGTGAATAATATCACTCGCTATAAGTTGACTGCAGTTGTCAATAAACTACATAGCCACTTACCATCAGGTGAACTGTGAGTTCGTTTGTCATTTCAGTATAAAAAAACTGATAAATATCCTTAATATTTTTAACATTTTTCACCATTGATTACTTGTTTCATCGTTTCAGTAAATGTTTCACACACGTAGACTTTTCTTTCACAAAATCATATTATTTTTACCGAACGAATGGTTAAGTTCCCGTTGAAAATTTCTCGGGCGATAATTAACTGAAAGTATTTTTTCTAAGGACAAGCTTAGATTTGAAATAAAATGAAGGTAATTTATGGCAATATTACTTTAAATGAGTATCCACACCAGCGTGGCATGGATAAAGATGCAGACTCAAAACAGTTACAAGGAGAGTCCAATGAGAGTTTATTATTTAATTTATTACCATAATTTACTGATTGAGAAATCGGATAAGAGGTTTAAATAATTCGTGTTTTTATGGACCTTAACTTTTTCCATTCTCTCATAAAGTTTATTTTAAATCTCCTTGTTGTATCTATGTCATGTTCTAAGGTCCCTTTGATAGGAACGGTAAGTAAGCTTGCCAGCCTTTACAAATACACAGTAAAAGTAAATAATATAAAAGAACAAACTTGCAGACATACAATTATCCTCTTAGTATGACTACTCATTTTTGATTAACAATAACAACTTTAAATCAATAACGCAAATCAATAAGGCAAATCAATACGGTCAAATTATTTGTTAAAAGTTAAACGATATTAAAAATTAACAAACAATTTGTTACATTTGGAAGTAGTTATTGAGAATGCATTTAGCATTAGGTCCGCCTTTTGTTCCTATTACATTGAGTAAGGTTCAATAAAGAGCAAGTAAATAATTAATTAAGTCGCAATAAAAGTCATCACACGGCATATAAATGAAATACTTTTTCGAATAATCGGTAATCATTTACAAGAATTTCATTGTATTTCTAAGTAATGCACTAATTTCTGTAAGGCACTCACTGAGTTCACAAGGCTGCGTGTCACATTCACATTTAAAACCACCGTCAGTGTTGACGCAGCGCGCACTCGGGTGGCATGTGTGAAATCCTTCTGTACATTCATCAACATCTGAAACGCAAAACAGTCGTTTTTTATAACCTTGTGTAATATAGAAAAAGTAAACACAATTTCATACTTAAGTATGAATTTACGCAAAACAACATGTTGCCATTTATTATACAGGTTGTCCCAGAAATCAACGTCAAGCCGGAAACGGGCAATAGGCCAAGTCGTGACAGTTATTAGAAAAATATAAAAAAAAATCTAGGTCATGTAGGTCATGTCAGGTAAATGTTTGAACTGTTTGCCTTCAGCTGCAATGCAAGCTCTACATCGCGATCATTTTTAAACGAGACGATACGCCCGTCTTATTAGACGGGCGTATCTTCTCGAGTTGATGTATTCAGCGGCTTCTAAATCTTGAATAGGTTTAGAGTACACTTTATTCTTTATCGTACCCCAGTAAAAGAAATCTATAGGGATTAAGTCGGGCGAACGGGCAGGCCACGCAATTGTACCACCCCGCCCATTCCACCTTTTGGGGTATTCTCGATTGAGAAACTCTCGTACTGTGAGAGCATAATGCGCTGGGCAGTTATCTTGTTGATACCATCAATTCTTCCAATAAATCTGATAATTGGTTCTGTAAGAAGTCTAAACGTAAGTGTAAGTAAACTGGTACTGCGATCTGTCTTCACGCATCAAATTTGGATTTTCCACGTGCCATTCGTGCAAATTGTGGAGGTTCAAGTAACCGTCCTTTTTAAATGTTGATTCATCGGACCATAGAAAATTTTCAAAGAATCGCGGATCCTTTCGGTGCATCTGCAACATCGTTCGACAAAATCGCACTCTCTCTGGGTAGTCTCGGGGTAGCAGATTTTGTAGTATTGCACAATGTGCCTACGCATCCCTGTTTGATTGGTGACTCTATCTGTTTCACTCACACAGATGAAATGATGTGTCAA
The DNA here is from genome assembly GCA_029286625.1 of Parnassius orleans. Lineage (NCBI taxonomy): Eukaryota > Metazoa > Arthropoda > Insecta > Lepidoptera > Papilionidae > Parnassius > Parnassius orleans. Next base: position 613,316 of record JAGSMP010000166.1, on the reverse strand, counting down.
TCCGTCTCGCTCTTAGATAAAAGTAGTGCCACAATCGATCTCGCTCACACTTAACAAAGTTGCGTCACCATCTGTCTCGCTCATACTAGTCAAAATAACGTAACTCTTCGTCTCAATCTAACTTGTATGAAATCCGGCTTCAAAAAAAAAAGAATTTCCTCAATTAAGAAGTTGCAATTAGTAAGTGTCATACCATTTTGGAATCCAGACTAAACGCGCCATCTTTTAAAGTTACTTACCAAAATATTGTAGTCCATTTTTTTTTACAGTAAAGACGGTTAAATTTGGGTGATGTAATTATTTTGAATTCAAGGTTGGGCAAAAATCTAACATTTTATTTAAAATTGAGGCAGTTATGTTTTAAATTTTTAACTGTAATTTACAGAAAGGTTATTCATGGTTATATCACAGAAAAAAACTGATGAAAAGATAATATTTGTGGTCACAGAACTTGAAAGATCATCACAGGGTGTCAGTTTTTGAGATTTATTTTTGAATCCTTATAATTTGAAAAATACATGACCAGGGGATGAGTCGCTCGCGTCCGTAGGCTTCGACCATCTAATCATAGGCCCACCCTAAACGTGTCCCAGGTGGTGCTAAACAAGGACAAAGCCGAAAGAACAGACTTGGCTCCTCGCCGTGTGGTAACGGCGTAAAAATACCACCTACTTTCGCACCATGAGGCACAAAATAAAATAAGTGGCCCCGAGTTCCCGGAGCCCTTTAATGAGGCAGGGTGCGAAGAATCTCAGGAGGAAAAACAGGCGACGAGGTTCGCCACCGTCTCGTTCTGTCTCCTGGAGGGCGAAAAGTGGATTGCAGGCCCGTCTGGCTACGCTGAATGTATGTGGAGCAATGAATGATAAGATGGATGAAGTATGCGATATGATGTATGATAGAGGAATAGATGTGTAATGTGTAAATAAGTCGAAACGGAAGGATGCCACTACACATGGCATGTATACCGCGTACTGGTCTGGTGTAGACGAGACCGAGCGGGCATGCCAGGGAGTCGGTATCATCCTTTCAGAAAGAATGGGTCATTGTGTGAAAGAGTATGAATGTGTAAGCCCGAGACTGCTATGGATACGAATGAAAGTGGGCTTAAAGAAGTTGTTTGTTCTAGGGGTCTACGCCCCAGACATGTCTATGCAAGGGTAATGAAAATATTGTTATATTAGGAGATTTTAATGGAAGGGTTGGCGTGAAGAGGCTTGGTTATGAAAGGATATTGGGAACGTTTGGTGATGAAAGTATGAGAATGGTGAAAGCCTCCTCACCGTATGTGTGGAAAAGAATCTTTTGTGACGAACACTTTCTTTCGTCATAAGAAGATTCACATGTATACATGGGAAAGAGGTGGTGATAAGTATGATAGATTTCATAATTGTGGATGAAAGAATGAGGAGCGCATTGGTAGATACAAGGGTTTACCGGGGTCCAACGTAGGGACGGATCATTACTTGGTCTTATGCCGAATTAATGGTCTATTCAGATGATGGCGACATCGGACATCTGTGTCTACCACTGCGTTACAGCGTATAAGAACAGAGAGGTTACAAGATGAAGGTGCGAAAGAGAAGTTCAAATGTAGACTGAGAGAAAATATAAGTGGTATGGATGAATTGTGTATGAATGATTTAGACTTGGAGACTGTGTGGTATAATATCAAGAAAGGTTTGGTGGATGCAGCTACCGAAGTATGTGGTGTAAGTAAGAGAACGAATGAAAGGAAAAATAACACTTTATGGTGGGATGATGAGGTACGGATGGAAGTAGAAGCAAAGAAGAGAGCATGGCTAGATTTACTAGCAACCAAGGCTAGTTATTCTAGCGGTATGAATGATGATATTGAAAGAAAAAGGCAGTCTTTAGACATCTAAATAAGAGAGTAAAATGGGTAGTTGAAAAGCAAGAAAGAACGGATAAGAATGATAGAAGAATATCGGATAACTTCCAGGCAAATATTAAAATGTTCTGGAAACTCGTAAGAACTGCCAGGGGACATTCAAAACAGCCTAGAATGAATGCTATACGAGAACAGAATGGCTGTATTTTGAATGACGAAGTGTCGAGTTTAAGGAGATGAAAGAATACTTTGAAAGCGTGTTTATGAGTGATGAGACGTTTGAATTAAATGAAATAGAAATTCCGAAAGAAGAGGAGAGATAGAGAGATAAGTATATGAAATAATGAAAGCAATGAAAAGTATGAAAGCAGGTAAGGCAGCCGGATATGATAGAGTATCACTCGAAAGGGCTGGAGAGGAGTGGTGGCAGACCTGCTGTACACCTTGTTTAATTTGTGTTGGGAACTTAAGCGGGTACCGGGAGACTGGTGCAAAGCCGTGATAGTCCCACTATATAAAGGAAAAGGATCGCAGCAGGACTTTAAAACTATCGAGGTATCAGCCTTCTTGGCATTGTGGGAAAACTGTATACTAAGGTACTAATTGAAAGAGTTATGAAAGATACTGTTGGAAAATTTGGGATGTGCAAGCGGGATTTGGAAAGGAATGGGATGTATGGATCAGTCCTTTTCCATGCGCATGATCGCGGAGAAAGTTTTGGCCAAAACCAAAAGGTTTTTGTGCGTTCGTGGACTTGGAAAAGGCTTATGACAGAGTGGACAGGGATGTGGTATGGCAAACTCATTTGGGTTGAGCGCTGGGTTGATACAGGCATTGAAGTCTCTGTATAGGGACTCCAGTGCCTGTGTCAGGATCAACGGGCCTACTCGGACTGGTTTGACATCCATAAAGGGTCAGACATGGCTGTGTGGCTTCCCGTGGCTGTTCAACCTATTTAGTTTTGGAAAATTTGAAAGTTGAAGAATGCGGGTTAAGAATGGGTGAGTTAACCGTCAAATGCCTTTTGTACGCCGATGATCAAGTCATACTCGCGTCGTCGGCGGCCGAGTTGCAATGATGGTTACATTAATGAACAGTTCATTAAAAGAAAGGGAATGAAAGTGAACGCAAGTAAGACGAAAGTTATGGTTTTGAAAGAGAAGAATGTAAAACGATATGTGAAATAAGAATAGAAGGGGAATTGGTCGAGCAAGTAGATGAGTTTGTGTATTTGGGATGTATTTAGCAGAGATGGTAGATATGATAAGGATATAGAACGACGAGCGAATGCAGGAAATAAAGTAAATGGGGCTCTACACTCTGTTGTGGAAAGTCAGAATGTGTCCTAAAAGGCACGTATGGCAATTCACAATGCTGTGTTAGTCCCTACTTTAATGTATGGTAGTGAAAGTTGGGTGTGACAGAAGAAGCACGAGAGTAGAATAAATGCTGTAGAAATGCGGTCATTAAGGAGTATGTTAGGGCTGAATCTGAATGACAGAGTGAGAAATTGTGAGATAAGAGAAGAGTGTGGTTTGCAAGATGATGTTGTGACCAGGATTAAGAAAGGAATGCTTCGGTGGTTTGGTCATGTAGAAAGAATGAATGAGGAAAGAGTGACAAAGCAAATTTATGTGGCAGAGGTGAACGGCAGAGTCGGGAAGGGACGCCTAGGCGAAAATTTATTGACCAAATTGGCGATATATTGAAAATGGGCCAAATTAAGAGTACTTTAACTGACGAGCGTGTATGTGTAGGTATATGGATGTGGAGGAGGCGAGAGGGTGTGTCAGGATCGTGCTAAATGGAAGTCCATAGTCTCTGCCTACCCTCTGGGTGACAGGCGTGAGTGTTCATGTATGTACATGACCAAGATTTTTTATATTTTCTAGTAACTATCACGACTAGGCCTATTGCCCGTTTCCGGCTTGATGTTGATTTCTGGGACACGTGATATAAAAAAAAAACTATACCTAATTAAAAATATTTGAAAGAATATGATGTTTATACGATTCCTTTCATTACAAAGAAAAAGGTGTTCCATAACGGGAGATTACTACGCTACAATAACTGGAAGTTTAGAAGGCCAGGGTAAAAGGTGAAAATTATAGCATAGTAAAGGCTTGCTACTTTTTACCAGAACCGAGAGATACCGAGAACCATAGACGGCTTATGTTCAACAGTGGGCTTTACGGGCTGAAAAGAGCGGTAGCGGGTGGGTAGGATACCTGGCAGTGGTCTTGCTGCGTGTCGCGTCGGTAGCCGTCGCGGCAGACGGTAGTAGGAGCCGGGCGTGTTGAGGCAGAGCGCGTACATTCACTACGCTTGTAGCGGGTGGGTAGGATACCTTGGCAGTGGTCTTGCTGCGTGTCGCGTCGGTAGCCGTCACGGCAGACGCAGTAGTAGGAGCCGGGCGTGTTGAGGCAGAGCGCGTACAGGCACTACGCTTGTAGCGGGTGGGTAGGATACCTTGGCAGTGGTCTTGCTGCGTGTCGCGTCGGTAGCCGTCGCGGCAGACGCAGTAGTAGGAGCCGGGCGTGTTGAGGCAGAGCGCGTACAGGCACTACGCTTGTAGCGGGTGGGTAGGATACCTTGGCAGTGGTCTTGCTGCGTGTCGCGTCGGTAGCCGTCGCGGCAGACGCAGTAGTAGAGCCGGGCGTGTTGAGACAGAGCGCGTACAGGCACTACGCTTGTAGCGGGTGGGTAGGATACCTGGCAGTGGTCTTGCTGCGTGTCGCGTCGGTAGCCGTCGCGGCAGACGGTAGTAGGAGCCGGGCGTGTTGAGACAGAGCGCGAACAGGCACTACGCTTGTAGCGGGTGGGTGGATACCTTGGCAGTGGTCTTGCTGCGTGTCGCGTCGGTAGTCGTCGCGGCAGACGCAGTAGTAGGACCGGGCGTGTTGAGACAGAGCGCGTACAGGCACTACGCTTGTAGCGGGTGGGTAGGATACCTTGGCAGTGGTCTTGCTGCGTGTCGCGTCGGTAGCCGTCGCGGCAGACGCAGTAGTAGGAGCCGGGCGTGTTGAGGCAGAGCGCGCGCGGCACGCAGGCGCCGGGCGCCGCGCACTCGTCCACGTCGCGCTCGCAGCGCGCGCCGCCGAAGCCGCGCGCGCACGTGCACCGCTCCGGCGCCGAGCACACGCCGCCGTTCAGGCAGCCGCCCGTGCAAATCGCTGCAAGCAGATTTTTTTAATAGAATAAGTGTGACTTACGAACACATAGTCCAGGTAAGTGGATGCTGCGGCTCACAGACATCTACATTTAAAAGGTCTACACATACACATAGGTTATTTTTTAACTGCAACTTTAAACGTCAATTACCAAAAAAATCTCATGATCCTAGTCTGAAAATTGTTATTCATTATAATTATATATTTTTCTTTCTGCCCTTATCCCAGGTCATTGGGGTCGGCATAGCATATCTTCCTCTTTCATTCTCCTCTATTAGCCGTCATATCTTCACTCCTTTCTTTATTTTCTTTTTTTTATAGTATAAGGGTGACAAACGAGCACACAGTCCACCTGATGGTAAGTAGTTGCTGATCTATCCTTGATTACGAATCATAATGCAGATGCGTTGTCACCCGTGATAACTAAGATGGAATGCCTCGTTTCCAGTACCGGTTCTCTACACTCACCATGCGAAACACAGTAGCGTTAAGCTGCTATTTTACGATGGTATTCTGTAAGAGCGTGGTCCTTCTCCGGTCGAGCCGACCCGTTCGTGCTACTACTATACCAGTAATATACCACTTCTCAACTTTATTATATATTCATTTTCTAATTTAAAATTCAAATTTCATTAACTATTTAAAAACAATTGAAATAAATGCGACACACGCTACATTTTATTTATATTAGAACGTCATTTATTCAAATTCTATTTACAAAAATGAGGATCCATCCCCTATTTCGTCTCGTAGGTGTCGTAAGAAGCGACAGTGGAAAATGCCAGAAAGACCTTATGGATTACGATAGATGGCGGTATATTCATCTCGCTTACGCGTCAAAGGTGCAAAAACATGACGATTAAGGCAAATTCTTCTTACAATGGAAGAGGCCCACGGGCCGATGAAGAAGATAAAGAAGTCTTGTTTGGTTTCGGTATGGGGACAAACGATCTCAAAGTGCCCCTAATGGTGAGTGGATAATGGTAAGTAGGGTCTATAGATGATGTACATCATCCTGGCCGATTTATGACCACGGCAAAAACTTTAGAATATTTGAAAGGTATGAACCGATGAGAAGATATTGTAGTGTCACGAGTATATTCGAAAACACAAAGGCACGCCTTCATCCTAACCTTCAAATACCCGTTGTTACTCTTATTCCATAAGAAAAAAGCTAGAAAGCAGCGTCAGAGAAACGAAGACAACCATATCACACCCATACCTAAAATCCGACAGTAAAAATGCCCGAAAAACTTTGTGTAGTGTCTAATAGACATTAAGAAGTTCCGCATCAGTCAAATATTAACTTTGTCTCTCAGGATCAATTAGCAGAAAATGTCACATAAGGCCTCAATATGATGCTCCTAGTATTCGATAGGCCCATATAAAGTAGTGGACTGTTTTTCGAGCTAATGAGATGAATTTCATTGTCCTCTAAATATTTCAGTCACTCGCTTAAATTAGTTTTCCCCACAATTTTATTTTAACTTCCACTATTCAGAAAAGAAGGAGAATATTCTCATTCTTATATAATCTCAATAAAGTAATAATGATAGACTTACGCGTGCAAATGTAACCGTCGCCAGTATAACCGTCTCGGCACTGGCACGTGTAGGAACCGGGCGTGTTCGTGCACACCGCGTCCGTGTGGCAGCCGTGTGCGTTGTCCGCGCATTCGTCCACCTAGCGGAAAAAAAGTGAAACTTTTAAAGTAAAAAAACTCAAACGCGAAAATATTTAATTTTATTAAAAATAAACGCCGAGTTCAAAGAACTAAAAAAAATAAAATAATTTCGCATTCGGGAGTCTGTCCTAGATAGTGTTAGTAGCATTAAAGCCCATTTTTATTACATTTCGGGTGGATTTTATCTGCAAGTTTATGTAGAAATAACCTTAAAGATTAATCTATTTAATAAAAAAAAACATAAAAATCGGTTCACAATTGATGAAGATATCGCGTAATGTACATACAAAAAATTACATAGTCAAATTGAGAACTTCCTCCTTTTTTGAAGTCTGCCAAACATAGACTGTGATCATATCATTCCGGTTTTTTTAAGGACTTTTACTTTATTTATCCCATTTATACACCTTATTTTGAAATGTCTGCATGCTTTTGTGCATATTGGTCGATTTGAATTTACACATATCATCTCAGATCATAGAAAAAATGATTCTAAATATTCTTTTTCTTCAGAAGCTTAAATCTCATATTTTTCTTCACTGCCAAGCCTGTCGTAAATTAATACTTGCAATTAACAATTTGTGGTGCTGATCCTAATATGCACGCATCGCTCACGTACCATTGACGTACTACTAAATGGACGGCGAGTCTAGAACAAAATTCACGAAAAATGTGTCCCAAATCAACCTATATAAGCGTAGGTAGATGTATATAAATATAAAAAAAAAAACTATAACATCATCATTCAAACCATATTGTCATTAGAAAACTGCTCAATTTTACTTGCGACTATTTATCAGCGTATTCACTTCGTTATAGAGGCCGCACTATTTTCACCTTATTACGGTATGGTTATTAGTTTTTACAATTAATATGAATTTAAATTAAATATTATATGTCTAAGCAAAATATTACTTTCAAGTAATTAAATATTAATAGTCTTTACTGAAAATATGATACACCATCCTCTTTTCTGACTTTACTAAAGTAAATTTGGACGTTTTCACAATATAGTACGGCATTTTGGACGTATATTAAAATCGGTCGACAAAACGAAGCCTGGCGCGCGATTGGAACTCTTTTGCATTTTGGAACTCTTTTGGCTCGGACACTTTTGAGCGCGGACTCGAGGTCCATTTAGTAGTAGGTGAATGTCCCGTACTTACGAACTAACCTTAACTTTACGGTGATTTATAATAATATTCATTTTTACATGTGCAAATGTAACTGTTTTATTAATACTCCTTTTATTCCACTTTATATTTTTTCAGAGGGGAATTGGATTAAAGATTCTCTCATGCCAGTCGTTAACTGATACTTACCTCCACGCAATTAAATTTGTCCCGCCTCGTGTAGCCGGGTAAACATTGGCACACATAACTGCCAACCACGTTGACGCACCGCGTGTTTGAATGACAATGGTGACCGAGCCTGCCGCCCGCCTCCTGACACTCGTCCACATCTGAAAAATATTGATATTAACTATTGTTGTATTTGTTGCGTATATTTAGATGTACAGGATTATTTTTCAAAGAGTATCCAAATTTTATATTTAAGTTCAAATTTATAAATAATGATATACCGTTATTGCAGTTTTTGAAAATACTAGTAAATACTTACGAGGCTTCTACTTTTTTTGAAATTATCCCAAATTAAATGTGATTTATTGGCAAAAACTACGCGTACGCACGCTCCTCTGTGTGCAATTTAATTCACACCGTTTTTGCCGACCGAGAGACCCTTATGAATGTGTGCGTGCGTAGTAAAATAGTAGGCGTTATATATTTATAAATGACAATCAGTTAAAATAATGACGAATTTAAAAAATTAAAAAGGACAAAATACTTGAGATTTTTTTAATTAATTCTTCTTCACCATTCGCCTATATTACTTATTCTGAACCTTCTCTGTTAATTTGGGCGCATGTTGCGAAATAACCCTGTATAGTCATTCTTATTCTTGTTCATAAGTCCGTAAAAGTTCACTGCTGCATATGGATCCCTCCTGTTTTAAGAAGAAGGGAGGCGTAAACGAGAAGTTTATACCGCCATCTATCGGAACCCATAAAATATTTTTGTCATATCCCATAGTGGCCTATTACACACCCACTAGACGAAATGTTAGTGGTAGATACTCTTTTGCCATCACTTCACTTCATTATTGATTAGGTTTTTGTATTTATAAACCAAAATACTTATAAAAACACAGTATATTTTCTACCGACTTCAAAAAGGAGGAGGTACTCAATTCCACTGTATGTTTTTATGTGTGTTACCTCATAACTTTGTTCTACGTGAACCGATTTCGATGATTCTTTTTTTATTTGAAAGCTTTTGCTTCTCAAATGGTCCCGTATAAATTTGATCCAGCTCTGACCAATAGTTTTGGACTCATCCTTAATAATATATATTGAAGTCGGTCGTACAAAATTTTTAATTTTAAATTATGATTAAATTTATTTTACGGATTTAATTGTGTTTTATTTTAACTGATTTTTAATTTTTCAGCATTATGTGAACAGCACTGTGGCCACGGAGTAAAATAAGGTTCCATAAGATTAGTTATGTATATTAAAAGTATAGATAGTATTCGCGTAAATTTAAGAAGTGATTATTTTGTTAAATATAATCTATATGCACGTATACGCTACAAAGGCACTTGATAAAATGAACCACGAGCTTCTTTAAATTTCCTTGTATACCGGATATTGCAGGAAAATGTTTGTCTTTAATGAAAAAATAACGGCTGTTGGACCTGTAATAACATATTAATTTATTTTTAATCGTTGGTATTACTGCTTACCTTCACATGTAAGCCCATCTCCACGAAATCCCTGGTTACATTTGCAAGTGTATTTTGTATTGAGATTCATGCATGTTGCGTTTTCGTCACACGAGTGTCCCATGCTGCAATAGTCCACACCTGGAAATAACAGTGCTTTATTATGAGGCTTTGTATACTTATTAACTCGAAATCCAATTATTCGATAATATAGGAGCCACAAGTACACAACTTAGCCGAAGTAGTTACTTTTGTACACAAACACTTGTATTAGTGTCGAAGAAAATTCTCATCTTTTATTTGTCTATTTCTACCAGTGTTTTTTTATTTTAATAGGAATTGCTATTGAATACAATTTTTCTCCAAGGGTTGACTGGTAGAGAATGCCATAAGTAAATCTTAGTTTAAGGTGCCTTTCAATAAAGATTAAATAAATAAAAATTAAGATGTAGACTTACATAAAAAAATCAGTTGAAACAAATTGACATTCTTAGGAATATGCACTTTGACGATTCAACGTTTTTATTCTTTCAACAGCTTTTAGCCGTAGTGTAGCTACTTGGCATAGAGGAAAATAAGTGATTCATCATCACTTATATTATCTAAAGATATCTTTAAAATGACGTTCCATTTTTATGCTATAGTATCCCTCTATTACTCTAATATTATTATATATTTTTTTATGTTCTGTCTCAAAAAAAAAAGAACTATTTGTTTCGATATTTTTTTTGTTTAGGTATTACATTAATTGTTAACTTTTTTATTGGCTCGGTGGCATTTATAGATTCATTGGAAGAGATGTAAGACTCAGAAGTCAGCAGAAGGCCTGCACTTAGGCCTTCTAGGCAGGCATAGGCATGTAAGAAATGTATATGTTTCATAAGCGATTATTTAGTAATTTTATAGAGTTGTACATGAGTGAGAGGGTTACTTACCGGGACAGAACTTGCAGCACTCGCCGGGTACGGTGAATTGGTCGGCTGGGTCGCAGGGCAGCGGCGGGCAAGCCGTCTCGGGGTCAGTACGTGTGCACTGCATATTACCGTCATGGCACACGCACTCTGCGCACTCTTTCGGCGCGTATCGGTCGCCGTGCTCGTACAGCTCGCCTTGCAGCAAGCACCGCCCTGGAATCAATGTAGCATATATTGTCATAATAATATGAAACCACAGATCTTTTCAGATACTTCTTGTTTTGAAGAAGGCTGGCGGCGTTTGTAAAACTATTATTCCAATTCGATCCGGGGTATCTTTGGGGAAATGACAAAAATATCTCATAGTTATTATAGTGAAAAGTTCTTTAGGCACGTTGGGCACTTTTGGGATTGGGAAAAGCACTGAACTCGCGTGACCGTCATGCTCAGATACATATATACAGATGTGTGCATATATATCTAAAATAGCGCAATAAATGAAAATTTTATTACTATATTAATACGCCGATAAAAATAATTTCTAATAAAAATACTTCCTAAAACTATTTCTTAACAACCCAAAAATAATGTTTACAAATTTGTGGTGTTAAGCCGCGTATCGATTATGCGCACCAAGAGGTCGAACATTGGCGCGCGCTCCAGCCGCGCGAATTGGATACTGCCTTGGAACGCGCGCCAAATTGTTCGTTAGAACGCTCAAACGTGGAGCGGGCCGCTCCATCTGGTGTCGGTTTTTTACCGCGTATCAAAGTAGCTTAAGTTTTGGCGCGCGCGCCAGTTGGGACAATTGTTTTCATTATTCGTGTGTTCGTTGCGTTCCGAGTTATGGATAACCAAAGTTGCCGTAAATTAATACAATTATATAGTTAAAAAGATCTGCTGTGAAATAGCAAAAGTAGAAAATTTTGAAATTTCCTACAAAAACCTATATTTATCCGCGATTAGGAGTCAAGAATGTATTTACATTCGTTATCAATTCTCTAGACTAAAATATAATGTCTCGTTGCTTAAAAAAAAGGTCTACCGGTTACCGTCACTCGTCATGCAAAACACAGGAAAGGATATTTCATATCTAGATCATATATAAAGTTTATTAACGTAGTGCATCAGGAGGCCATGAGATTTCTTTGTAATTCTCATTAACGCCATTTGCGACACCAAGGCAGGAGATGACCTAGGCAGTTTGGTTAATGGATTATATTAGGACAGTGGTTACGATAACGACACAGTTGCTGCGAAAGACTGCCTATAATGTTTTTGGAAACTATAGAATAGTAAAAAGATATACTCACTTAAACACGTAGGACAACATTCTCCTGGATGTAGCACTGGATTCTTACATTCTACTCTATCACACTCTACTGGCCTGCACGTTATTTCGCCGTGCTGAAAAAGAAATAAAAATACATTACATATTATTTCCTTTTATAAAACTAGAAGTAAACCAACTTGACTTGTCAACCCAACCAATATCATACATAGAAAACTACAAATACGTTATTAATTCGGAGAACTAAGATGGAATGCCTCACAGCCTGTAACTTTACTGGCTCTTTTTACCCTTCAGACTGGAACACGGCAGTGCAAGCACTGTTATTTGATGGTACAAATAAGTCAGAGGCTGTGATACCTAACCAGACGCACTCATAGGCAGAAAAAGTACTTAGTACTTTTTATAGTAATTGTAATTTTTTTTAGAGGATAAGGGCGACATGATGGTAAGTGGTTGCTGTGACCCATAGACATCTATCCTCGTTTGCGAATCAAAATGCAGATGCGTTGTCAACCGTGAGGAATAAGATGGAATGCCTCTTTTTCAGTAAAAAGGGTCTCCGGTTCTCTACACTCACTATACGAAACACAGCAGCATTAAGCTGCTACTTTACGCTGGTATTCTGTGAGAGCGTGGTCCTTCCCGGCCGAGCCGACCCATTCGGTCTACAACTATACAATTAATATAGCTGCAGCATGAATCTACCACGTTTAAATTTTTAAAATTATTAATTAATTTATTTAATTTAGTTTAAAAAAAAACAATTTATTTATTTAATCTTTGTTTAATATACCTATATAATATAAGAATTACATAGGATGTACATAATACTTTATTTTATGATATTGTCAACCTGCCCTTCGCAGTTTGAGAAATTGTGGGAGGAGCAAACAATTTACTAAAAGATTAATTAAGTAATAAATAAGATAAAATACAATGTTAATAAATACAATAACGTACAATATACATACTTAATGCAATATAATATGGTGCACATTAATATTTAAAGGGATAATTATAATATTTTATAAACACAACAAGTAAAATAAAAACATGTATTTCGGTTGTGAGCATTCCAAGAAAATATAAGGAAGGATGTGTACAGCCTATGTATTTAACATAATACAATACACAACATTTTAGAAATAAAGCAAAAGGGAGAGTAATACAAAAATTTGGACTAATCAGATGAATATATATTTATATATAAAAACTTACCACGCAGGAGCAGCGGTTACAGTCTCTTTGCCACGTTGCACCATCTGCATGAACGGTACCGTTTGAGTAACATGACTTCTGACAGTCACATTGCTCTAGCCGCGCCAATCTTGCTTCAGCACCAACCAACTGCAAGAATTTTCCTCCAAGATTACAAGGTTAATAAAAAGCAAAAGTTTAGTAAAACATAATAAGTCTATATAACTAACCTTAAGTGAAAGGTCATGGATGTGTGACGTTAGTTCTTGCACTGTAGCCTGCAGTAACGCAAATTGTCCACATGTGGGACATTCTGAGTCCAGTCCAGGACATTGGACTAAATAACCGTGAGGCCCGCTCACGAGTCTTACTTCTTGAAGCGTACCCTAGAAAAATAAACGAATATGGTTATGGACATTCTAAGAATACTTATTAACGTTCAAAAATATGTACGTGTTTTATCGGTACGTACCTTAAAAAGGGAATGTTTGCTATTTCTTTGTCCCACCCATAGCGCAAGTTGCGGCTCGGTGAAATTACGGTCCGGTGGCGGTATGAGGCGCCGGTAGAGAGGATGGCAGTCGACTAGTAGCGTAGCCTGTGCACCTGACACGGCGAGCGCGAGCCGATGCCACGCGCCGTCCGCCAACCGGAACGGGAACGTCTCGACGCGCGGCGCCGTCGCCCCTGCCGCCACGTAGTGCAGTCGAACTTCATCTCGCCGACCGCTCGACTGCACTTCCAAGTACCTGCATATCGCACACCGATGCACTACACACAACGAGCGCGACCTGCCGCCTCGTCGCGAACTGTTCCGAGGTACACATAAACAAAGCAAACAACACATATACTCGGACTGCGGACGGGACGGGACCGGCCACGAGCGCACCTCGGCTCGCTCTACATCTCAATATCGCTCGGTCAGGTTAGGGGACCATGTACCTCGGAACTAATCGCGTTCGGTGTCGACTGAGTCGTTACTTGGTGTCTGATCGGTCGCTATAAAGAAACAGAACGCGCCTCGTTATGTGTCTGTCGTGTATTTTTTCGCGGGAGTTACGTCACCGAGCGACGAACGGCTCGCGATCGTGACTCCTCGCACTCTTCGACCGATGAGTGACGAACGTGAGTCGTTTAGAAATTAATCAGACACAATACGAGGTGCACAATACGGAAACTCATGTCGCTTGGAATGCAAGTGAGGACGAGCCCGGCGGTGTCTCCTCGGAGCGAGCGCGGGCCCGCAGCCGACTACGATACGACACACATTAACATTCAGGTGAACATTGAGAGACGGATCGTGAGGGGTCGGTTGGACAGATACAGAACATAACACGTCAAGACACAGAACACAAGACGGAAGACGACGGGATGGCACGGGAGAGCGCATGCAAGTCTGCCCGCCCGCACACGTGGACATGCAGTGGTGTGACCACAATAAGGTGAGCGCAATAAGGTCAACAGATGGATCAAGGAGGACATTCCGAGGCACAGGACATTCCAAGATACATGATTCTCCCCTATGCGCGCGCACGCATGCGGCCGGCGGGCTGGCGGCGTGCGTGCGCGCGCAGCGATCTTGAGATTTAGAACTCACCGGAGCCGCCGTCATGCTGCCAAGGATCGCTACGCCGTGTCGCGCCCACGCCATTTGCGCTCGATGCTCATGTTGGTGCTCTACTCCAAACCGAACAGTATATTATTCGTCTTATAATATTATCATGATGGATTTCATACTATTCTTAGTATTGTATTAAGAAGATATCGATATAAGATCGTGTATAAAAATTACCATATCTGTAATACTGTATATTTTTTTATCTATCTATAATTTTTATCTATAGATTAATATTTATATTTATGCTTATTAAAGTTGTAACCTAAGCAAACTACAGAAAAATTTGGATATGCATGCAGACTTTCGTTCGAACATCGAGGAGATAAAAATTATGAATAAAATAATGAGCACAATGTAATGAAAACGGACTCTCATACCTGTTGTACCCGTGTGAGAAAGAGAGTATTGTGCCGGAGTTGGCTGGCTCTTGACGCAGCGCAGCAAGAATTGTGAACTCTGGTGAACGACGAAGAAGCTCAGCGGCGCGCTCGAACGCCGCGCCTTCCACCTGCAGCGACCGCGAATCACCTGAAACATTTTTGTTTTATTTACCTGTAAACTATTGTTGGTCTTATACCAACAATAGTTAGTAAAGTAAAGTTACATCCCACTGCTGAGCACAGACCCATTCTCATTCCTTAGAAGGTTATAGAGTAGAAAGATCACGGTGTACAAGTGCGTGTGGACTTCATATGTTGAAACATTATCTTTGAGACATGCTAGTTTCCTCTCGATGCTTAGGTCACAGCCACGGGTCAGAGCGCTTGGTAAATTGGTACTAAAAATTGGAATGAAATTTTTATTGGTGCTGATAGAGATTACGGCGAGCGCTTAGGCCCTGAGCTACAACGGCTACGATAGAATATATCGTTAAATATTTTAGTATTATTGATTTAAACAAACTTGAGACTTACGGGAGTTAAGGTTACTACATCATTATGAAATACAATTCTACTTACATCATCTAGGTATTAATTTAAAACAAGCATCGTGTGTTTCCTGCTTTAATGAAATATAGCAAATTCATACTCTTTATATTTAAATCTGGGAGGTAGTACTAGACCTATTTCTGTTCCAATACTGTAAAAATGAAAAAAAATATTAACAATCAAATATTCAGCAATTTTGTTGTCGTATAAACCGCTTTTATATCCATGTAAATAAAAAATATATAAAATAAAAAGCCAAAGTATACAAGATCGAATCCGCGTGGATGGCATCGACCTTGTACTTTGGTACTTTGGTTTAGTGACAATTTTTTTTAGTGAAGTAAATTACAGAATATAACATTTCTATTGATTATTATTATAACTATAACTTTTCTATATTATTACTGTAACTATTATTACTGTAGTGTAATTTTTCTATAGATGATTGAGATTCAACTATGTTTTGTGTTGTAGAAACCGGTTTATTTGTTATCCATCCCGTTAACAACATTAACGGGATGGATGGATGGATAACAAATAAACAACATTAAAGCCTATAAATATCCACTGTTGAACATAGGCCTCTCCCATAGAATACCTTATAGGGGGGATTTTGCTATAGTTGCCACACTTGAAAGGTGGGTTGCCCAACTGCATTTGTATTTCATAACGGTCGATCAGGTTAGTCATAGATGGCTGCTCTTCTGACCTAATGCATATTAATGCCGGAGTTCTTCAGGGAAAGAGTCGCAGCAGGAAAAGAGTCGCAGGGTTCTCTCTGCGACTCTTTTCCTGCTGCACATCAATGACCTACTTCTATCAGGTATTGTTGGGTATGCAGATGACAGCACAGTTACAGAGAGATTCATGTCCAGTGCAAAAGACGGAGGGGCAGTAATACGTTCACTCAGAGAGGCCATGGTGGAGCGGATAAATGTGACCTTAAGTCTCGTCTCCCAATGGGGTGATGACAATCTGGTCACTTTCAACGCCGCCAAAACGCAGGCCTGTCTGTTCTCCGCAAAACGGAGTCCGTTTACTCTGACTCCTACTTTCCGAGGTACATCTGTAGAGGTTACTGATCATCTCGAGCTTCTCGGCATACAGTTGAGTGCAAATCTCAACTTTGGCGCCAACATTAAGTCAAAAGCACAAAAAAAACTGGGTATTTTAAACGAGGTAAAGCGATACTTCACGCCTGGACAGCTTCTAACTTTATACAAAGCTCAAGTCCAAACATGCATGGAGTATTGTAGTCACCTTTGGGATGGCTCAGCAAATTATCAACTTACCGCACTCGACTCAGTACAAGGCAGAGCCAAGAGGCTTATCGACGACAAAAAGCTGGTGGAAACTAAGCTTCACAGCCTCCGCCGCCAAGTTGCTTGTTTGTCGGTCTTCTGCAGATTATACTTCGGAGACTGTGCCCATGAGCTTCATAAGCTCATACCGCCATCCCCATTCTCCTATCGGAATACCAGACGTACTGCAGGTTACCATCCTCACTTGGTTGATATTCCGAATATTCGCACTAAGCGCTATAAGTCATCTTTCATAATGCGCACAGCCAAAGAGTGGAATGCCCTGCTGGCGTCTGTTCTTTCGAGTGCATATAACCTTAACCTCTTCAAGGTGTGTATTAACAGGCTTCTCCTGGACAAACTCGCTCCATCGTAGTCTTCATCTTTGCCCTCGGGCCAGATGGAGGTCAAGAGTGAGCCTAGTTTAATAATAAATATTTTTTTTGAGTTGTTATCAAGAAAATGCTGTTGCCCATCTCCTGGTTTGTTTCCCTTTGTTGCCTCTTACACCCATCACACCCACCGGACGATATAGGGATCCATGTAAATGGAAAATATATTAAATAAAAGGTTTTTACGCGGCTTAGATCGCAGATACTTTGATTTAGCGACAAAAAATGTATGGGATAAAATAAAGACATAACTTTTCAATAGATTTATGATAGGTATGTATAGATTTAGAATTTATTTAGTAAGTACGATAATATTACTTTTGTGCGGTAGTTACTCCTTAGCATGAAACGAATGTTTGTTTTACTGAAAATTATTAGAAGCAAATGAGTTATTTCAACGGAATTAACTTTCTTGGAACGCTGCCCGCTTCACTATCGCCACGGCCTAGAGCACGATACGCCACCCTGGCTCAGCTAACTTGATTTTTATCGAAATTTATTGCACTGCAGGCATAGAAAGGTCGCAAGTGCCGTGAACCGGTAGAAATTTTAATTGGACCAACTTCAAGGGAAGTTATCACTCAGTTATAAATTCATTTCTTAAGCTTATCGGGTTCGTTTTAGTGCAAGCATTTTCGGATTTTTTTTTAATTTTATTTACATTTTACTCACTCTTACACCGCCACTACACCGTGTAATGGCGGTGTAAGAATATCCACTACCTCATATCATCCCGTTAGCGTCGTAAGAGGTGACAGAGGGAAACAAATCAGGAGATGGGCAGCAGCGTCTTCCTAATAACGATTAAAAATAAAAATAAACTGCGGTTGCCATCTCGCTAGCAACCTATGGGGGAGGCCTATGTTCAGCAGTGGACTTTAATAGACTGTAACGGTAACGGTATTTACATTTTACTTAGTATTCCAGTAATATAATGACAGAGACGTAAAATTTATTATGGACGTTTTAGAAAAAAGTTGTTTTATCAACTTTAGTCAAACATATATTGTAGGTCACGTATCGTTTCAAGGATATGGGTCAATAGATATCCAGAATAGCTTGGTGCCTCCAATAGATGGCGGTCTAACCATCCCACTATATTTATATCAGATGTAAACTCCAAGTAACCAGACGGCGAAGTGAAGCAACGTCAAATATACGTAATATCTCGTATCATTAATCTATTTGTATCTCTCCCTATCTGTAAATCTCCCTTAGATGTTCATGCCTTCAGAAATTCACTGTATAAAGTAACAATTTTTTGATTGCTACCAAAACAGTGAACATAATCGCCCTGTAGGTTACACAGCGTTCATCAGAGGCATTCAGCATAAATGACAAACAATTTACTGTACTCTTGTATAATAGAGTCCTTATTTACGACCGCACATGTACTCGTATATCGCACACTATGCACCTTTTTTCCGTACACGCCGACGAACGATCGGTCCTATCACTCACTTTAAGAAATATTCGCATCATGCTTCTAGGCTATTGCTAAAATTCGCTAACTTTCATTACAATACAGACTTTAATAAGCTATAAGTTTACGAAGACATCACTATATTCGAATGTACCCGTAATATCATTTAACAAAATAACAAATGTCTTTTAATGATTATCTTCGACGTCAAAGGCTCAGATACTCGTAATAAAGTGTCCAATATAGTAAGATTTAAATCTATGGGTAGGGCGAGGGATGACGAAATAATATCGCACGTGAATGACGTGGTAGCCCCCGTGGCGAGGGTAAATAATGCGGAAGGGAAACCGTGAAGGGACAGAGTTCAAAGCCGCTCCCTGTTATGACTTTTTCTATTTCAAAATTGAAAAGGATTTATTTTTATATTATACCATATAATAGTGACGATTGACGATAATTCAACAGTCCACCTGATTTTTAAAAGAAATAAGGGCGAGTTACGAGTTCTTATAATGCTGGTATATTAACTACTTTATCTAATCGAATTGGGGATGTTATAACTTTAATAGTAATTTATTGAATAATAAATTATGGAAGTTGAAATTATATTTTTTATTTAAATTTTATAAATAATGATTATTCAATAAAAATTATTAGTATTTTAGTAATTATTGCAGCTATAACTAAAAGAGCTCAAATTCCTTTTAGTTCTTGATTACCGGCTGCTATAGCAGCTCCAACTCCTGTTTCAGCTTTAGTTCATTCTTCTACATTAGTAACTGCTGGAGTTTATTTATTAATTCGATTTAATATATTATTAATTGATATATTTTTTTTAAAATTTTTATTATTATTATCTGGGTTAACAATACTTATAGCTGGGATTTCTGCTAATTATGAATTTGATTTGAAAAAAATTATTGCTTTATCAACTTTAAGCCAATTAGGATTAATAATAAGAATTTTAAGAATAGGATTATCAGAATTGGCTTTTTTTCATTTATTAACTCATGCTATATTTAACTATATATATATATATTACTATCTTCAATAAAGAATCAAAATGCAGATGCGTTGTCACCCGTGAGGACTAAGATGGAATGCCTCTTTTGCGGTAAAAAGGGGAGACCCTTTTCTCTACACTCACCATACGAAACACATCAGTGTTAAGCTGCTATTTTACGCTGGTATTCTGTGAGAGCGTGGTCCTTCCCCGGTCGAGCTGACCCATTCGTACTACAACTATACTACTAATATAGCTGCAGCATGGCTCTACCACGTATAACGTGACTGTGACACCGCGAGACTTACGACATCTTAAAATTGAGTAGCGTTTGAGTATCTATTTTAAATTTTCGGACTTACGTATTATTTTAATAAACATCTAGAAGTATACATAAGTATATGTTTAAGTTTTATAGAATGAGGGTGATAACGTACACCTGATGGTAAGTGGATGCTGTGGCCCATAGACGTCTACATCTATCCTGATTAACAGACAAAATGCAGAATGTATTGTCTCACCTCTGAGGACTAAGATAGAATAGCCCGTTTTCAGTGAAGGTTAGTTTGCAAACATATACACGGCCCCACCATCGCCAGCCGCCCTTTGACTACAATCTTTGTAAGAACACAATTTCTCCCCTCTGTTCTCCTCCTCAGACAAGACGAACCCGAACCCAAGCGTGCTTTCCTGCAAAACCTTCATCTCCATCAACGCAACGGATCCTCTGAATCCATTACGTTATGGTCATTGGGCAAGAAAATATAATATGGTGAGTGGCGAGTGGCACCTTAAAATACCACATACCTGTTCCCTTGCGACTTGACTTCAGTTGCGATGGGCAGGGAGAATTTCTACCGTCACATTCTCCCAACACGCATTTGGAGCGAGCTGACCGAGCCACATCCGGGAGGCCACCACAGGCTAGCCCTTTTCAGACTAGTCACATGGGTTCTCTGTTCACCGTAGGAGACCAAGCTATGGCTACAAAGCGTCGCCTCTACCCCGCCTCGACAACGGGGAGCCCGTTACTAATATTAAAATTTTATTTAATTCCATGCGTAATATGTGAATAATTAATTTATTTTATTTTTTGGTTACAGTGAAACCTATTATTTGTACTTGTATTAAGCCGTTTTCTCCTTTTTTGCTTTCATAGAAATTGAAAAAAAAGAAAATGTAATGCAGTAATAACACAAATAGGCTCTGTTAAACATTCGCAGAAGACAGGGACGACAGGCGCCCGACCGGCGGTCACGTTGTCTGTTCATATCGGCCTGTTCTGACGAAATTTACGGAGAATTCTGGAAGGTTTTGAAATATTTGTTTTGTCATACTTATTCGTTTGGGGAAATAAACATTTGAAGAATTAATATTGTATAATATCTGATGTGTAATTAAATAACTAAAACGATGACAAGATTATGTGTAACATTAATTAAAGAACACTTGACAACTTCTTGTATACAAATACAAATGCCAATGCATATAAAATAGCAATAAGCAAGTACTTCAACTGTTATTTTTTGACTACAAAAATAAAGTATGTAATAGCTGTCAGAAGTTTTGGTAAAACAAAATTTAAATTACTTAACTATAACGGCTTAAAAAGTTTAAAGTGTGACATGGAATGTGGATGATTTTAATTTAAACATAACGCGACTACACAGTACACACTTCGATATTGCCAAACTTAGATTTGCTCAAGTCTGTGAATTTGAATTTTACCCTTAGGTAGATCTCAGCATCCCTGACAATCGGTCGTCGACCTCACTTCATAACCGCTACATTTTTTCTTATGATGTTAATAAGAGACGAGTTTGATGAAAGGCAAATAATTATTTTGAGAACAAATTAGCTTGCTTCACAATACTTCATAATATCAAATTTGTTACCGATTAGTGATTAATTTTAAAATTTAATATATGGATTTTGTTACCTAAACGTGATGGATGATATTCTTCATTTAAATTTTGCTCATGAATGTTCTTCTGTGTCGTGTCGAATAATGCCTACACTAACTAACGTCTTTCGTTTAGAAATAATTAAATTATAGTTTAAAAAAAACTAAAAACTATTTTATCCTGGTGATCCTGATCAGGATACTAGGTTAAATTTATTAAATTATTGCAAAATTTCAAGTCAATCGGCCGTCTCCAAGTTGTTGAAAATTACATTAAAAGGTTCCGTTACATACGAGGAGATACGCGATAGATAGACGCGAAAATAATAAAAGCATGTTAAAAAGAAGCTAAGGAGATAGAGAGAAGTTGTCATTTGTGTTGAATAAAAGCAGTAAAAATATCTTGTAACATAGTGAGGTTTCACATACATATTATATTGCAAATGGAAAAACAGTTATCTCTAGGCCATAGACATACTTGTTCCGAGCGGGAATCGAAACCGCAGCTCGCAGCGCCAACGCTAAGCCACTGCGCTACGGAGCCGTCAACCTATTCGATTTATGACGGCTGCGTGACTTGGTATACTGTGTCTACCTGGTGTCTGTCACTGCTATGAGTAATGCGTCGCAAATGCTAGCTTAAAACCCAAGCTGAAGGTTAGTTCTAGGGTGTAAGTGTCACAAAACACCGATTAATGCTGAGGAGTGGCGACATTGTGCGGGACTAAATAAAACTGAGATATGTGTGCCAAGCGTGATAATTAGGCAAATCCTTTCTTTCAGTCGGTTAATTTATACATCACTTCTGTTTAAATCCATACTCCATATTTGTTTACCGGTTTTCAATCCGAAACCACAAACACGACAAAATCCATTAGAAGATATGGTGCGTGGCAACCAATAAGTAAGCGACTGAAGCCTACCACCGGAAAGTAGTGTTGCTCGTTAAGCACTACCCAGGGAACTCCTGAAGAGGTCAGAGTTCAAGTATTTCTTGCAGACTACAAAAATCAATTTGGATAATCTTGCCAGACTCGAGCACAGGCATAACGTAGCTAGTCTTCCATTACTCTACAGGATACATTTTAGAGAGTGTGCACAAGAATTACATGAGTTAGCTTCTTCCTCTTCCTTTCACTATCGAACAATCAGACGCACGTGAGTCATCACCCCTTTTTTGTCGATATACGCACTTATTTAATTTCACGCATTTATTTAACATCATTATCAACAAACAGTTTGCTTAGTCGTTTCAAAAGAGTGGAGTAATGTACCGACGTCTGTATTTCCATCTGATTACAAAGCTGGTGTCTTCAGGGCAAGAGTAAATAAGCTTTTCTTAAGTCAGTGCGCTTTACCATCTTCGGTTACATCACCACTTATCACAGATGGCATAGTAGTCAAGCTGACTTACAACATATAAAAATATTAGGTCAACACTTATGACTACGACCAATCATCACCAAACGACAATATCGCAATAAGATAAAGCAACTCTAGAAAATGCCAGAAAACTATAATGGCTTCCTGTAGACGTAAATCACCCAGACCGAAGAACAGCCATCAGCATTAACAGTGCAAGACGTCGGATACTGCAATCGTCAATCCGCCTGGTAACCTTGATGACTGAGGCAATAAGCATAGGCAAATCCTCCTTAGCTATATCATAGTTGTAGCATGAATGGGTCAGCGCGACCGGGGTAGGAACACGCTACCACAGAATACCAGCGTAAAATAGCAGCTTAATGCTGCTGTGTTTCGTATGGTGAGTGTAGAGAACCGGAGACCCTTTTTACCCTTTTATGGCTACGACCAATCATCACCAAACGACATTACTCTTGTTATAAGCAAATACAAGTACTGAATTAATAAAAGAATTACGCGCAATGATTAAATGATAACATATTTAAATTAACATAACAAAGTTTTACCTTTATTTTAGTAATGCATCAATCACACTTTGTTTTGAACTATACATAAAATATTTACAAATTTTACGTTAGTAACGGAAGAATTCACATAAAACATTGTCCTGAAATTTTAAAGGAAACGTTACAAAAATGACATCTTTTGTTATAAGCATGAAAGTAAAGAGCACTTCATCGGGGTGCTACTCTGTTCGCGAGCTGCCAAAAAAACGTACAGTAGAATAAGTGCAGTAAACAAGGCGCAGTCTTTTGTGAGGGTAAAACATTTAAGAACCTTTTTTGTTGGAAACTCTTTAGATGTATTCTTATTGTATAGTTATATTCAGAATATGTATCTTTATAAAATGAGTAACAAAAATATCAGTGAAAAATAATGCAATCGTTCTCATTTTTATTAAAGTTACTCGCACGTAATGTATCAAACGCTCCCCAAGCAATTCAGCCATTCATTATATTTGCATCGATAAATTTAAAATATATTCTGGACCAGAACCGTAATGACCGAACGTTATCATTCGTGTGCAACCCCAGCGTTGTTTTGGTTTCATTAAATCACCCCAACGAGCAAATTTTGTGACAGATAAATATTTGCAAGGCTTTATGTAAACACTTTATTGAAACGCTCCCCGTCGTGAATGTATTTATTGGATATCGTTTATAATACTGGCGCATGCCACTAGTCCCCCTTCCAGCGTATCTGAAGCGAGGGACACTTAATATTCTTCTGCCCGAACGGATTTGCCACCTGCAAATAATAGAGTTCAGCGCATGGCTGCTTCTATTATGGTTTGTGATGTATTTGCTTTTTTTCTGATGTAAAAACGTACGCAATGGTTGTATTGCTTTTTATTAATATAAGCCTTTGAACAAAATTAGTAATCACAATGTGAATCAGCAAATGGGTTGATTTCTTATCTTTTATGTATTTCAGAAAACAGTTGCAATTATAATGTTTTTACAACCGCAATATAAAATTACTGTAGGAGCTTAGGCAACAGATAATATCGTTGAATAAAACTAGTTTTACAGATTTTAACTTATTTTCCCGACCCAAGGTCGCGGGAGGGACTGTGGTATTTGACGTTATAGTTAGCCTCGGGCTACCTTCAGCTTTACAATATTAATTTTTGGTCCGATCTAAGCAGAACGAGTTTACAGTATTTTGAAGTCTTGTAGTGGTATGTTTTGGTTTGACTTTAAAATTATTATTTATAGGACCCCAAGCACATGATAGCACCCAGCCATCTTCTGTATTGAAATTAGAACGTTTTGCATGCCTTAAGCGCAAAGCGCGTAGGTATGTTCTACTAGCGCCTAAAAATCAAGATTCCAACGTTTTGTCGCATAAAATCGTATCTAACAATAATATTGAACATATAAATGATATAAAAAGCACATTTTCAGAAAGATAAATGATTGTTGAACTTATTAATATTTTTTAAATCGATTAATTGCTATTTTTACATAAAAAAGTGGTTTTAGTGGCTTATGGTGTAGATTTATCAAGTCCGCATGGAGTGGTAAACACGATAACTTTTGAAAATATCAATTGTTTAACTCAATCTATTTTTTAATCTCTTCATCTATCATGAGGGAAGCCATGGAATGTAAATTGCGGTATAATTTTCTTTTGTTTAGTTATGATTTTTTTTTTCGGCGTAGAATTCCCGAAATTTTCGGTGTTTTAGTAGCCTTGTAATAATTTATTTTACTAAATAGACTGCCTCACTCACTCACTTCGGCGTCAACCGCCGTCGTGAGTGGATACTGTATCGGTTGTTTGCAGCGGCTCAAAAAGATCGCTGTACAAATACAAAATATTCGAAAAACCAAATTTCATACATACTTCATTATTATAATAATCAGAGATTTTTATTACAATATTTTAAAAGCACAGAATATATAATAGTAGTACGTACTAAAAGTAAGTAGGATGTATATATTTAAGTATATTTATACTTAAATACGTCTTGAACTTTATGGAGTGACCTGAATGATGATATGATGATCAAATGAGCATTATGAGTCGTGCACTTTTGGATTTTACAAACTTTTTTTATATTGAAGTTTGACATAAAATTATTGGAAAATTGGAAGTATAATAATAAGGTTATTAGTGAAAACTTGTGTGTATTTAAACTACTTTAAAAATTACGTATAATCATGTTATACGTAATTTCTTTATTGCGCTTAGGGCATGTTTAATTGGATTTACCAATAGTTTTTTAATTTTATTTGGAACTCGTTATCCCAGTCGATTAAAAGTGTCCAATCCTTACATGTGTTCAAGAAACAAGTTAAGGAACTTGTCTATTAACTACTACTACTACTACACTACTTGTCTCTCTAACCCCCCCCCCCTCTCTTCCTCCTTTTATTTATGGTCATTGATGTACCTAAAGTGTCTTGTCTTTTTAGTGCATAAAGTTGGTATCCTTTCTTATTTTAGTGCACCCTACCCGTTAATCTTTATCCTATTTTTATTTAATTCGTTTCCTGAGTTGTCTGGAAAAGATTGCTATGATGCAATAAGGCCGCCTTATGTTTTTCTTTCAATATTTGTTTATTTATGTTTTATTTATCTTTCCATAGTGTACAATAAAGAGTATTGTAATGTATTGTATATTCAGATAATATCGATTATCGATATAGTATAACGTTAGAAATTTTAATATGAAACCTTAAATGATAATGTAGTAAATTTCTTTGATTTTTTAAAACTTTTGACTTTCAATAATATTTCTGTTTTTTGTAACATTCTTTATGAATCCTTTTCCAAAATATGCACTTATTGGATATACTTATCGAACTAGAAGAAATTTTTGTATACTTTTTTTAGATTTTGATTACTTACAAAATAGAGATATTTATTATTTAGATTATTCATGTATATAATAATCATCTACCTAACCAAGCAGCTTAATACAACGCGTTCCACATTTTATGTACTTAATTAAAAGTATTGTGGGAGTTAGTTGCGTTATTTGAGTTTGAAGTGCAGTACTTCTTAAAGGTTACAATAGAACTAATATTGATACATTTAAATTTTCCAAAAGCAAATAAAGTCAAATGTTAGTGAGTCACTATTATAAAAAATAATAAAATGTTTATTTTGTCGTTGACTTTAAATGAAGCGTAAAAAGAGAGCTAGGATTAAAGTTGTGGATTATACTTATAAGCGTTTTTTTTTTTTTTTATAGGATAGGGTGACAAACGAGCACACAGTCCACCTGATGGTAAGTGTGTGCTGTGGCCCATAGACATCTACATCTATCTTCAATAAAGAATCAAAATGCAGATGCGTTGTCACCCGTGAGGACTAAGATGGAATGCCTCTTTTCCAGTAAAAAGGGTCTCCGGTTCTCTACACTCACAATACGAAACACAGCAGTGTTAAGCTGCTATTTTACGCTGGTATTCTGTGAGTTGATAATACTTTCTTGTCATTAAAGTTTTGTTAAAAGATTTTGATAAAAAGAAAATGCTACTAATAATGTTTTAATGTATACTTAAACTGTATTTTTGTACTATGTATTAATTTAAAATTTAATTGTGTTAGGCGGTTTAAATCGTACTTTAATGACTGAGTACTTTAAAATTATTTTGATCAAATACGGATTATGTCTAAAGGCACTTTCTTATATAGTATTATCCTTCTTTGTATTTAACTTCAAAAAAAAACCAGCAATGTATTTTTTGGAACTTAATCTAACTTATTAGGCCAAGCATATTAGCTTATCTGGAGTACTTAAGGGCAATATTAGTGGTGTTAAGAGCACTTCTAGTTAAAAAATAAGAAAATAAGTTTTACGCAAAACCAACAGAACGTTTGTGTTGACTCCAGAATCCATCACTTCTTCTTCGTGGCTACTACTTCATATATGACAAAACAAAATATCGATATTCAAATTTCGTTAAAAATTCAAAATGGAAAATGCATATGTGTCGATTGCGGAAAAATGTCTCTCAACTTGAAAGAGGCGAAGTCTAACAGTGCTGGCTTTTGGCTTATATCCAATTATTATAAATTATGTAAATATGGCACAGGCTTAGAGTGAAATAAATTGTGCATTTGAGAAGCGACAAAATTTTCTCTGCACACAATTGTATGAAAGGGATGGAATTTATGGGAAAGAATAAATCAGGGATTCAATCTTAGTTCCTTTTCTATATTATATTCTATGATATATAGTAACTAAATATAAGCAACCGTAATGAAAGCAGCTTGCCAGCATGCTTTTTATTTTATTTTTTTCAAATTTGTAAATATTTTAAATTACTATTAAAAAATTACTTGATTTTATAAACTGCCCTAAGCATGATTGTAAATATAAGTCGCGCTAGCGATGCGAATTTTTCACATGATTAGAACACTGGTTGAACGAGCAAAGTCATCGCGAGTCATTGGAAACTGTGCATAGATCAAAAGAAAAGTTAGAGGCAGTGACATTTGAATTAGCATTTTTTAAATAAGAAAATTATTTATTGCCATTATTAATGGCGATTATATCTGGTATAAGTACAAAATAAACGTTCTTTTAATATTTTTTAAATTACTAAAATGTTGATCTCCTGGCCAGACAACTTCTGTCATCTCATAAGGAGACACAGGAGATGGTTCTGTCTCACTTCGATTGACACATATTAGGTACGTCAAGTATCGTTAAGAACTTACTCTATGAATTTTAAGAAATTACGTTTCTAATTATAATAGTAAAAAAGAATAAAAGAACGGATAGAACTTTATTATTAGCACTTTTTATATTTGTATTGAATTACGAATAAAATTATTGTATCGTAAATCCATGTATCCTCCTGACTGTCTTAATGGATACTTTAATGTATGTTTGCGCAGGAGAGGATTATGAAACACGAATGTGTGCGAAAACACAGGTGCATTCGCTTTTCCCTCACTCCGATGGACGTCCGATGGGACGTTAATCCTACACGACCGCAAAGAGATCAGGCGCAGGAATAATACCTTTACGAGTTTTCCGAGGCACGGGATGAAACACGGGTTGATTTTTAGTATTAAAATATACAAATGAGATGATTACTTGATTTTAAAAACTACGACATATCAAACTATATCATTTTACAATTTCTACAATTGTTTGTTTTGACAAGAAAGTGTTTCAACTGACTAGTATCAAGTGTGCCGTATAGTGGCCGTGTAAGAGAATTGACTACCTCACAACATGCCTGCCAAGCGTGGACTGAGAGTATCGGTCCTGCGCTCACTACCTGCACTACCCTGCGTGGTGAGCACGGTTAAATTTTTCAACACTGGCGTCTTTAGAAAAACCTATAATATCCAGCAGCGCCGTGGTATTCAATATGACACTACATAGGGGCCAGGCTCATGCCGTAATTTTGGCAGTACGCAAGCAAGCCGGGGCGTTCCCGCTGCCACCAGTTAAATTTTTATTTGCAATTTCAACTTATTTACATTTAGCTCGTCGGTGAAGGAAATTTCGTAAGGAAAACTGCATGATTGAAATATAAAATATTTCGAAGACATGTAAAGTTCACCATCACTCACTGGAGTAGTGGGACTTATGATCCGTAACCTTCTCAGAAATCAGAGTAAACCTGTGGCAAGCATTAGGAGGTACTTCAACTGTAACTTTAACTTTTATCCTTTATCCAGCAGTGAATGCATAAGACCGCACAAAATAAAGAAGTGGAATAAGTCAAGACTATTATTTGAATATCAGAAGTAGTTAAAAGGGTAGCCTACGTACCCAGAAGGAATCCTAGTCATAAAAGAAGCCCTACCACTTAACAAGCACATTATTAGAAGTACCTAGTGGTCATATTTACTATACAGATGGTCTTTAATTAGAACATTAGCTGGACACAAAATTGGTGCATAAATTGCAAAAATATGTATATATAATTGTTTTTTTTAAATATTTCTTTATTTACACTAAAGTTATGGCACTGAACTATAATGTGCGCAGTTTCCTATTAAGAACTGTGGTATAGTAAAATGCCGCTATCAAAACTGGCCAACAGGCACCGAATACAATTATTGCCCTGGACTATATTATAATTATTGAAGAAAACAAACTGCAATTTTAATATTGTTATTTGTTATATATAATTATATATTGTCGAATTATCGGAGGACTAGACACAGTAAAATTATTATATGGTATCTCTTTTTATAGGATAAAACGATACACTTAAAGGATCATTTTATTGTCTCTGTCCACCATCCCTCTATTTTTCTGTCCAGACCCTTTTTCTCGGAAACGCGTATCAAGTTGAAATTAATACCAAATACTAAAGTCTATTGGTGCTGGCGGGGCACCCCGCTATCAATTCCAATTTTAAATGCTGATTTACCACATGCTCGGCGGTGAAAGTAAATCGTGAGAAAACCTGCATGTCTGAGAAAATATATTTCGAAGACATGTGAAGTCCGCAAACACGCAGTGAGGCAGCGCGGCGGACACTTCCTTGCCCTAAAACCCTCTTAGAAGTGAGAGGAGGCCTGTGCCCAGCAGTGCGACGTATATTGGCTGTAATTTTAACTTTAACTTTTAACTATCGTCTATGTATTATATTTATTTATACTTAATATATATTTTAGGAAACACCCATGTCCTGTTCATAGCAAACATCCTCTGCACAGTGGCTGGGCTGTTCCTAGACGATCCCAAGACCATGTCATAGGGCTGGCAGAGGGTTTACACACCAAACACACAAACACACAAACACACACGCGCACGCACGCACACACACACACACACACACACACACACACACACACACACACACACACACACACACACACACACACACACACACACATCCCTCACACACATACACTTACACACTCAAATTTTCCCATTCAATCACACAAGAGTAATAATTGCATTAGTCTCTGAGTGTTTGCGTAGTCTCTAAGTTCATTAACATAGTAGTCTAAAAGTATGTTGTAAAAGTGTTTTTGGAAGAGCGGAGTTTCCTAGGACAAGCAATTTATTTAGCTTAAAAGGAATCTCCAAACATAGCAAACTTGTATTTTTAGACTTAAGTTAATGAAATAAAGATTTTTTTTTTGTAAGGTATGAAAACATTGAATCTTGTAAGTCAATACAATTTAGTGATATGACCATTTATGTCACATATTTTGATACTTGAAAACTAGCTCATCAAAACCCATACGATACTTCCAGTTGATCTAGAATAATGACAAACAAGAAGCAAAGTCTCACAGCACAAGTAAAGGAAAAAATTGTAGTTATATCAGATAAAATGTTGTTTTAGGATTATCAACTTACATTTCTTCATTTCTTTACGTGGTAAAGCCACGCTCGCTTACGTGGTAGAGGCTCGACCGGGGTAGGACCACGCTCCCACAGAATACCAGCGTCAAATTGCAGCTTAATGCTTCTGTGTTTCGTGTGGTGAGTGTAGAGAACCGGAGACCTTTTTACTGAAAACGAGGCTCTCCATTTTAGTCCTCAGGGATGACAATGCATCTGCATTTTGATTCTTAATCGAGGATAAATGTAGATGTCTATTGGCCACAGCATCCACTTATCATCAGGTGGACTGTGGGCTCTTTTGTCACCTTAATTCTATTTAAAAAATTGCAGTTGGAGCATCGGCCGTAAAGTCGACCGATGAGTGGAAGAAATTTTTTCCAGTTTAAGTTTGTCCTTCAATCGACTTATTTTACTTTTAATTTAATTAAGTTAATTATTTCAGTGAATGTAAGTATCTACTTATCTTACTGCTCACACTATTATACGTACCTACTGTATATAAATGATTACACTCATTTGTTACTTTACGTCATTCGTATATCGGTATCGAAAACTAGCAAAAATCGTCGAGGCTCACGTTTCCCATATTTAATGAACTAAGTATATATCTACATAAATAATTAAGTTTATTCGGAACCCTTAAGGCGCGAGTTCTAATAAATCACCTATTCATAATTACATCATATAAATTTATTACGTTCACACACCGCTTCGACAACATTTCCTTACGATGTTAGTTTTCCTTTTCTATTTTCCAGATAGGGGCTGTATATTATTGTCAGCGTTAATCGGGTAATATAATACTAGAATAGAATAGTATTATTTTGTCCAATATAGATTATTACTTACATATACACATTGAAAGTAATTTTTTATTTACTGTTTTTGTTCTAGCTACTTAGATAAAAAAATATTTTGATAGACGTGATGATGATGTAAAAAAGACTTGAAAGTAGATTAGTGCAAAGCTAAACCAAATAATCTACTCGAATGTTCAGTCCAATATATTCCGAACCAAATAAATATTCGCGTTCATGAGAAATAGTAGAATATTGTAGTTTATATTAGAAATACCACGAATATTCGGTTGCTATTCGGTATTATTATTATATACCTTTTATTATTATTAATTTATTCATTTTTAAATAATATGTGTGACTTTTTTCATGATTTGGTATTCGGTATTACTCGGCCGAATATTGCGAACTATTCGGCCGACTACCGACTACCAAATCATGAAAAAAGTCACACATATTATTTAAAAATGAATAAATTTTATCAATATAACATTACGATTAATACTTAAAATTTACCAGAGGTAAGTTGGGATGAATTTTTAGATAAAAATTAATCTCATTTGTCATCTCCATACTTTCAGTAGCGACTTCCTCAAAACAATTCCAGTATTTGTTGCCGGCCGAATCGCCGAATATGTGGAGGCCGAGTGTTCGGCGCTTCGGCCAAGAGCGTGGCCGGATATTCGGTATTCGGCAAAATCACTATTCGTGACATCTCTAGTTTTTATAACTCTATCCGTCCCTGAGAAAAATATTTTTATTTCATAAAGGTAAGTTATCTCATCAGCATTTTGAACAGATTGTGAAATATAGGTTCTTTTGGGAACGCGGCAATGTAAAACAAATTTTGAAAGTTTTGCCAATACTTACCTAGCTAGGAAGACGAGTTAGGGAGCGCAGTGCGATATCAACGCACTGGTAATGGTGCTACCCAATACGACACCCACGGGGTATATGGGATAATAGATATACTTACACCGCCACTACACGGTGAATGGTTAGTATGAATTAAAATAATTTAGAATTTTTCTTTTTCATTCTTCCATTATTACGGAAAATGCATTACTTCCGGGGAAGAACAAGGCGTTATAATTTACAATCTAAGTTTTCATTGATAGTAAACAATTATTATAATAATTTATTTATAACTCCTTTATTTCTCAAGTAATGTCAACTACACACACACAAACCGGCGTTAACGTATATGTAATACGAACAATATCCAACTTGAAAGCTGCACCCGACATTGACTGTGCGCTGTCAGTTTAATCTCATTATTACGCTGCGCTTATGTCAACTCCAGACTCCTGCTTGTAACAATGTCTTTGTGTTATATGATAAATACTACAAAGCCCTACGAAGGAAAGCGTGATATAAAGCGCTTATATGTGATTAATTTATTGAGCGTGTTTAGGTTAAAATATACTTATATGAACTGTAAAACGTAATGAACACTAAACTTCTTTAGGTAGTTTTTAGTTTTCTCTGAGAAATATGAGTCCGTGTGCAAACACTTTAGCGGCTTCTTATTTCAAGAGTATCTCGATTTGGACAGGGGCGGCATCTTAATATGTGTTTGAACTGAGTAAATATAGCAAATATGAAATGGCTTATATATCCATTTGCAAAAAATAAACTATCAGTAAATCTATCGGATACTATTTTGTAAGAGTTATGTTGATAAAAAAAGTTAAAAGTAATTTAGTAAGCCTATATTTAACAATAGTGAGTCAAAAATGGCTGTTAAAGATGAATATAATAGTAGGAATTGCGTCATCTCAGCCAGAATTCTCCCCAACGTAATCTAGAATTTTATTATGCCAAGATTTATTTGGGTATGTGACAATTAATTACGAAAAATAATTGTAATTCAGCACTTTACGAGAGCAACCACTTTTTTGGGTAGAATCTAGGCTGAATTTAAACTAGACTGCAGTCAACATAGGCTGACTGTTCGAGTTGCCCTACAATAAACTGTCGAAAACGATTTACATTGTATGACGTAGACTTGTGATGAATTCGTTGTCGAGGTTACGAGCTCTACAGATACGTCATACAGGTCATACTAAATAAAATACTATTAAATTTTAATAGCAATAAAGTGATAAAACTGTCCACGATCCAGTTTGTAGTATGACGAAAATGTGTTTCAAATAAAAAATTATACACTCCTATTACTACCTCATATAGTTTCTGCATTAAAACATTTAAAAAAAAGTATCATTCATACTAAAATTATTATAATACAAATACTGGCCTCATAAAAAAATAAAATCTTTTTTAATCGTAAGAAAATAAAATTACATTTGTCTTTTTTATAATAAGAAGAAAAACAGGAGGATAATTTGGAATTCAGGTTATTATTGCTAACATTTATAACAATTAACACTGTTTACATATTACTAATTATAGATATATAGACAGCATTATATGTTTCTGCCTTGTGGGACCTTAAATAGTTCCAGACTCAGGGAGAATAGGCAATAGCACTAAGCTGCGACGCTTCGACATTTGACATAAGGCACGGAACAATATACCCTTCGGCAGGATCCCCACAATTACAGGCGACACCCTTCGACAATTACGCTGGCTTTGCGCAACTCAACTAATGGCCTGTTATGCGAAGCGTAAGTGAATCGTGTGAAAGCGGCAGGTCTTTGACTCACCAGGGTTGCCATGTGTATTTTCCTTTGGGAATATCTTTCGAGATTTCAAATTCAAATTATATTGCTTTTACCGTGATTGACGAATATCAATAGTAAAATAATTTTAATCGTCTCTTTTGAGTTACAAACAAATGCAAATATTTCATTAAAACGACTGATAGCAACATTATGTGGCACAACAATTTAAATATGAAATTTCTCTCTATTTATTATATTAATTTTATAAACATACCTCTTTTAAAAGCTAATAGAATAGAACAATATTCATTCAATATAAATTATTATATAATACTTATTGAAAGTAATTTTTTATTTACCACTGGTTCGGAAAATACCTCTGTCCTGAGAAGAACCAGAAAAAAAACTCAGCGGGACTTTTTTTTAAACATATTTCACTTTACGATATTTTTTTTTTGTACAATTTTTAAATGTATTTTAATAGAACCAGCATGGTGGCGATCACCTCATTCCCAGGGGTTATATTCATTTATGTATTCTTTGATATTATAATAACCCTTTTTGTACAATTTTTCTTTAATAAAACTTTTAAACTTGTTTATTGACAAATTTTGTACATTTTCTGGGATTTTGTTGTAAAAGCGTATACATTGCCCCATAAATGAATAACAATATCATAACATAAATGTATAACAATATCAATAACAGATAATTAATTATGTATTTAAAAAATATTTAAACGTCTGAACAAAATAAAACAAAGCAACGCTAAATTGCAATAGCCCTTAATTGTAACTGCGACAAATTTCAGAGATCCCGTGGCGAGTTAATAACCGGTCAGGGCGGGGGATTGCGGATATTTGCCACAGAGATTATGGCCCGCTTCATTGATAATGGGCTTGTTCCGAGGGACACGACTCTCGGGGGATTACGCGTCAAATCCCGTCTCAATACAGCATGTCGAATTGGTAACGACCAAACAGATCAATGTATGTACTGTAGTAAATTCATAGACATTTGTAGCGGATTAAATTTTGTTAGTACTATTATAATAATGGCCTTTGATATTAGTAGTGCCATGGCATAGTGTGGTGGCGGTGTAAAAGAATTTATCACCCAAAACTCTGCAATAAAACGTGTGTTTGTCATAACACGGCGCTGTATATATAGTGGAGCCATACTGCAGCTATATTATGGTTGTAGCACGAATAGGTGCAAACGCGACGACTCGACCGGGAAAGTACTACGCTCTCACAAAATACTAGCGTAAAATAGCAACTTAATTCTGTTGTGTTTCATATGGTGTGTGTAAAGACCCGGAGACCCTTTTTACTGGTAATGAGGTATACATCTTAGTCCTCAGGGGTGACAACGCATCTGGATTTTGATTCTTGATGACAGATGTAGCTATGTCTATCGGCCACAACATCCAGTTACCATCAGTTGGACTGTGTGCTCGTTTGTCACCTTTAATTTATAAAAAACGCAGCATCCGCCA
Organism: Parnassius orleans; assembly: GCA_029286625.1. Lineage (NCBI taxonomy): Eukaryota > Metazoa > Arthropoda > Insecta > Lepidoptera > Papilionidae > Parnassius > Parnassius orleans. The sequence goes on along the minus strand of JAGSMP010000166.1, from coordinate 577,728 downwards.
AACACTCTCTACTGATTGTACTACTGAGGTACGGGGTACGAACCCTTAGGCTTAGTAATTGCAATACAAGACGTTTTACCCAATAATATCTTCGACTGAAAATTATGTTAGTAACTCTTCTCTATTAACGTAAAATGCCATTTGAGAATAGAAATTGCAACTATTGTGATTATTTTATTTAATATTTTTGATTAATTACCTATCATTATATATATTTTAACTTTGACTTTATTTGTGTATTTAATCTGGATTCACGTTTATTATTGGTAATGGCTACGTCAGAGCATCTCTACGAAATTGTGCGTAGTATCTTCAAAACTCTAAATATTATGCGGGGCGCGTAGCCTTACTCATTACTCATGCTTGATGAGGAAATTGGTGCAGTATTGTAACTTTAACATTAAGTAAATAATGTAAAAATAATATTACGACGTAGACACAGTTCTTTCAATTAATTATTTGATTTTTTTAACATTTATTGATTAACACTTGTTTGCAGATTTTTTGAAATTTGAAATGCATGTGATTTTATTGCATAAATTAGTGGGAATGGGGAGAGGGTTAAAGGGAAGGGTGATATTTAATTTTTCTGAGCTACCCTACGTAAGGAACCTTGCAGTGATTATTGTCATCGACCACAAGTCATTCACCGCCAATCCGGTACATATTGCAGTTGTTAAAAAATCAAGGGGATGGGACAAAGAACTTAAACCCTCGTCTACACCCTACGGAAGTACAATCAATGTATTTCTTAACAAAATATTTGTATCTAGAAAACCATTCAATACAAACGGGAAGTTATAGTCTAACGTAATAAAAATAAACTACTGACAGTCGATCCTGATCGAAATTTATATGTAACTTGATCATTGGTGCGCAATCACAGCTACAGTTTATTAATTATAGTGAACTAATAAGTAATAGTAATGTCCTCCAGACCGAATTTCGGTCACGGCGGCCAGTCTCAACGGAGTCTAGCCATCGGCGCAGGACAGGATTATAGTGTCCAAGTGTACGCGCAAGCACAGGTGCACTCTCTATTCCCTTACTCTCATAGTCCGATGAGACGGTAAACCGACACGACCTGAGAGAGATCTTTCCGAGGCACGGAAACTCCGGGCAGCTACTGAGAATTACTGGACGGAAAACTGAATATCTGATATTTTTATGGCCCGACCCGATTCGGCCCGGGAACTAATAAGTAATATTTTTTTAATAATATTTAACAGATTTCAAATTTTTTCATAGAATAAGGTTGACAAACCAGCACACAGTCTACCTGATGATAGATGGATGGATGCTGTGGCCCATAGACATCTACATTTATCTTCAATTCAGAATCAAAATGCAGATGCATTGTCACCCCTGAGGACTAAGATGGAATGCCCGTTTCCAGTAACAATGGCTTCCGGTTCCCTACATTCACCATAAACACCGCAGGATTAAGCTAATAGTTTACACTGGTATTCTGTGAGAGCGTGGTCCTACCCCAATTGAGCCGACCCATTCCTGCTAAAACCATAATATAGTTGCAGCGTGACTCAACCACGTAAAAAACTAACTATGGCTCCTTTCAAGAAAAGTCATGGATATATATCAAAGTAACAAAAATTCTAACTACTTCTCTTTTTAAGAACAAACGTCTATCATTATTGTTAATTTCCAAGTATCATTTCAACTTAACATAGTTGTGCTGGAAGATCATTCACGACAGTAGTCGAGTGATGCATCGGAACCAACCACATTTGGTTTCGCAAGTCGACTTTAAAAGCTTTCGGCCGCTGTCGCTTCCAAACTTCTACCAGAATAAATAAGAAAATAACGTAATGCCTGTATTGGTAGTACAATTTTCGCTGTCTGCTACTGTAGGTGAACGCTGGCATGAAGTTTCCGTACTCTTTTTTTCTCTGCTTCTATATTCAAACTTCTTTAGAAAGAGTGTAAAAATTCGCATACTAGTAAAATGGGTTATTGCAAGCAATTTGCGTATAAAATATTGCTTTTGATATTGTGTGGTAGTTGTGATAAAAAAAGGAAATAAGGTGAAATATACAGACAGCAAAGAAACCAACTATGGTAATACAAAGATACCCAAAACGATGATTAGCGTAAGTGTACTTAAAGCTTACGGTGTGAGATATCTGATGCTATGGTCGCAAATGCACAAACCAAACTTGAACGTTATGTTATGGCAAGTTGCTGAGCAAGTTTCATCGAGCGTTCGTTCGTTTATGCTCTATGATTTAGCTCATTTGCATCACGAAGTACCGAGCCAGATGAATGACTTATTTAAAGTAAAGTAACTTTTCTTTAAAGTACATATGCGCTAGTCTTCACTACACCGAGATTTGCTAATCTGCTCGATGTAGTTGCGACAGCAGAGGCAGCATCTTCGTTTCGAACATCGGGCAAAACTTATGTCGAATTGAATCTTGTGCGATTTGCGTTTTGTTCGATGGTGCGCAATAAAGCTGCCTTTTTCTGGTCCACACGTTTAAACTTGCTCGAATGAAAGTAAAAACGTCGAACCAGCCTATACGTGGAGATCCACCATTAGATTTTAGAAAAGGGTACGTTCGAAAATGGATGTCAGAATGAGGATAGTAAATTTTTAACCAATAACAAAGCTGCTTTTAAATTCGTAGCACTATAACTATACGACTATACCGAGAGATATTGCACGTTTTTTACATTGTCTACACTGAGTAACCTTTGTTGTGAAAAAAAACACTACTTATTAATAGCGGCAGTAAAATGTTTGTAGCATGATATCGGGTTGGCACACGTCTGATTAGATGGAACATTAAAATGTAAAGAGGCACACCTTGGCGCCGGCCATTATATCAAGCTCTAAGCGGAATTGCAACTGAAATGGATTACAAGCGTGCAGCCGACCGGCGATGTTGCGATCCATTATCGACGATAACTTGCCGTCTCATACTTCCTTTGGTTCAGTCGAAACTTTGATGCTTTCGGAACTGTAATAATTTATCTGTTTGATGACTTTTAGTTGGGTTGAATTTTTATTTAATGTAGAAACTTTTGCATTAAGCTGCTATTTTACGATGGTATTCTGTGAGAGCGTTGTTCTACCCCGGTCAAACCGACCTATTCGTGCTACAACCATAATATAGCTGCTGCGTGGCTCTACCACCTATAAAGTAGTATGATTGATTAGATTTAGTAAGGTTTACCTTCCAGGGTGTAGGCGGTGCGCTGCGGCTGCATGCCCGGCGCGACGCTCACGCCGGTGCGCGACGTGTTGTGAAGCGACAGCGCGCCCAGCAGATCTAGCTCGGTGGCTGCAACAACATTGCAATTAAAATTAAGTAATTAGGCAAACTAATTTAATCAGATAAAAGTAATGTTGGGAATTGTTCTCCTTATGCTTTTTCATCAGCCCGTTAAAGTCCATTGCTGGACATGGGCCCCTCCCTGTGTAGTGAGATTGCTAAGACAATTACAAAAGACCTTTTAAAAGACCTTTGCTGTTGTCCGTTTTTCTATGGCATAAGGATGACAAACGAGTACATAATCCACCTGATGGTAAGTGGATGCTGTGGCCCATAGAAAGCTACATTTATTCTCAATTAAGAATCAAAATGCAGATGCATTGACACCCTGAAGACTGAGATGGAATGCCTCGTTTCAACTAAAAAAGGGTGAAATAGCAGCTTAATGCTGCTGTGTTTCGTATGATGAGTGTAGAGAGCCGGAGCCCCTTTTTACTGGAAAAGAGGCATTCCATCTTAGTCCTCACGGCTGCGTTGTCATCTGCATTTTGATTCGCAAACGAGGATAGATGTACATAGATGTCTATGGTTCTCAGCAACCACTTAACATCAGGTGGATTGTGTGCTCGCTTGTCACTCTTATCCTATAAAAAAAATTATAATAGTCTATCAAAGTCCATGGCTGAACATAGGTATCTGCTATAGTTCGCTTCATAGAGGAGTGTATGCCATAGTTGTCACGTTGGCAGGCGAGTTAGCAACCGTATATTTTATTATTTTTAGTTGTTCTCAGAAACATGCCTATCTCCTGTATCATTTCCCTTTGTCGCCCATTACGACACCTACGGGATGATATGGAGTAATGAATGAATTATCTTACGTAGCAACTACACGGCAAAATTACTGTATGTATGTACAAACGGCTCATTTCTTAGAGACATATTGTCCATAAGATTATATAAACGGATACAACTAGAGAGGTACATATCTCACATGAGATAATGAAGAAGAATTTTTGTTGTTGGAGTCTTAGATAGGTAGAATAGATTTTGTTTTATTTTTTATTTTATTATTCTTAAAATAGCTTTGCGAGTGTCATGAAAAGTAACAAAACCAACATGTACATCACATTGCGTTGACACCATTTGTCCAAGATCCCAGGGCCACCAGACGTCACTTTTTTTCTGACGATGACCCCTTGGATCGGTCTGCCTTTTTGTAAAACGTTTTAAAATAGTTGTCTGTTGACATATATAAAAATGGAGCTTCAGAATATAAGTGAAATTGTGTAATTTTTTTGAGAGCTTTAAAGCGTCTGCAAAGTGATACTGCCGACGGAAAGTGTCTGGGAGTCTTAACGTCAGCTGGGAGAATTAACGTGAGGAGAGTAATGTTTTTACGTACCTTAATTAAAAGATACCTGGATAATGGCCCTCTGGCCAAACCAGCAGGTAGGCATGCGATCATAGTACATACTAACACTACTCAATCATACTCATTTCGTTCGTCAGAAAATAAGTGACGTCTGGTGGCCCTGGGATGTTGCTTTACATGTCCGTACTTATAAAATTAATATAAACTAGTAGCGGAATTCCAAAATAAGACGAAAAATATATTGAGTCGTATATACGTATTTAAATACGAGTACATTTATAATACAAGCAATATTTTGAAAAGTCCTGGATTATTTCAAGTTTTATAAATAAAATATGATTGATGATATCACAATATTTAAACAATTTCAACAACAGCTTATCAAATCTATATTGCTGAATATAATAATTAAAGGTATGTATGTACATATGAAAAACTACTTATTTGATTACAAACTTATACACCTTATTTACCACCGTGAAATATTACCAAATAAACTTTATAAAGTAACTCTTAATATTTTAGTACGAACTAACAACTCATTTATTATAGATATATGGCCGATAGTCGATCATTTCAACAAACGAATATTTACGTAGCAATAAACGAGTACTGGCCTACATTTGAACAATCAATATGTAGAGGCGGAGGATTCCGAAAAAGAGACGCAGCCTCGACTATCGATCGAAGTAAAAGAAGGCGGACTTGAAACATGTAATATTAGCATTATTTATGACTCAGTGCCTCTGCTAGGCGAAAGCGTTTAATATCCACCCTTTTGGTTCCCTTTTAGGATGTCTACATCGACAGTTAATAATTATCTTAACTATAGATATTTCTATTTAGTTCGAATAAGGGCTTTTATAATTCCATTTGACTATTACTCTATCTGATTCTTTTTTTCTTTTTTACTAGCTCTTGGATCCTCGAGTCTGACTTCAATGTGTATATTTTATACATTGCCGGGTATATTATTGTTAGTGGCATGCGAATTCCCTTCGGAGTGTCCCACCCATTTCATGACAGCCATCAAAACCAGCAGGGTCACAGTAGGTTAGGGATCGTTTATTCTTAGCACCTCTCTTAGACCATACTGTTAGAGTCTATTAAATGTCCACGGCTGAACATAGGCATCCCCTTAAATTGCCTCATAGGGAGGATATTTGCCATAATTGCCACGCTTGGCAAGCGGGTTGGCAACCGCAGTATTTTTATTTTTTATCAGGAATATGTTGCTGCTCATCTCCTGATAAAGCTTCTCTCTGACGCTTCTTACCACCCACGGGATGTTATGTAATAGTGGAAATTTTTACACCGCCCCTACACGGTTACTATACTACACTACCTCTAGAGAGGTATTATAATATAGTTGCCACGCTTGGCAGGTAGGTTAGCAAATAACGTTTTGTATTAATTTATTATCAGGAAGAGAGGACAGAACAGAGGGTATCTTTAAGGTCCTGATACTCTATTATCTCTTACACATCCACGGGTATGGGGTTATACGGGGTTGTAAATTTTCTTTCTCTGCCGCCACACGACTAGTTGGAGTATAGAACTGATGAAATATGTAGGAGACGATGGACGCATATCGCTCAGGACCGTGCTTTGTGGCACTCTATGAAGGAGCCTTAGTTCAGTAGAGGACTTGCTGGAATGATAATGATGATTATTGACTTAATTACTAAATACGTATTATCGAGCATCTTTCTTAATTATTAAATAATAAAACTCTATTCATTTCAAGAATGCTTAAACAATATTATTACAAATGTTTCTTGTTATAATATTTTATAATTCCTATAATATTTTATTTACATTTTAATTAGCTACATTTTGAAGAGAAAGAGAAGAGAGATATGTTCAAATAAACATAATTATCTAATCAAAATAATTAAATTTATTAAAAACATCAACATATTTTAGAGTCAATTTTCTTTCAATTCAATGCGCTTTTTTATTAAAATATTTTTGAGTCCTTTTTCTCTTATAAATCATGCTGTTCTTTATTCTATGCATAAATTCCACTTCCAAAAATATTTTCAAGTCTTATTACTTAATTTGCGGGAAATCTCGTAGTCGTAGCGGCAGTAGCTAGAGCATCATCTATCACAAGTAACCCGGTCACGTAGCGAGCTACATAGAGTCGTAGCACTGACTTCGTCGTAGACCATAACTAGGCTATTAGAGATTTCTATATTTATTTTGTGTTACTGAGCAAATTGACGATAAATTCTGAACATACTGTACGTTCTGTGTTTGCTGAGTTATACTTATTCATACCATAAATGTAAACTGTTTTTAGCCGAGTTCAAAAAAAGGAGGAAATTTACGAATCGATTGTAGTTTTTATGTACGTTACGCGTTGTCTTCATCTTCATGTATTATGTATTGATTTTAATTATGCTTTTTTACTAAAAAGGTTCTTCAAGGAAACTCCCATATAAATTTGGAGAAAAAATTTCACTCCTAAGGGTGGTAAAATAGGGAATGAAATTTGAATGCAACTATTTAGACATTGAAAATATGATTTTTTTAAGTCCGCTCAAAAAGCTAAAAAATACATTTTAATAAAAAGAAAAAGCCGATTTCAAAAAAATTTATAATTTTGTTCTGAAGTCGAGATATAATTCTTCTATAAACTATGTCTTAGCACCGCCTTCAGAATGTGAAATTATTTTATTCTTTTTAGTTCTTTCTTGTCGGCTTTTATTTTTATTAAAAGTTGTTGTTATAGTGCAACATTTTTAGGTAACATGTAAACAACACTAGTTAGGATGTCTATATAAATGTAAAAAATAACAACCTATAAAAATCTTATATATTTAGATACCCCGTGTAATGGCGGTGTAAGAATATCCACTACCCCATATTCATAACGTCGGTGTAGTAAGAGGCGACAGAGGGAAACAAACCAGGAGATGGGCAGCAGCGTCTTCCTAATAATGATTAACCAACTAAAAAAGACTAAGAAAGCTTGCCAACGCGCTTGGCAAGCGTGGCAACTATGGCAAATAGATTATAGATTCCTTCTATAGATCCTCCCCTATAGATTGCCTCATAGGTGGGATCCCCTATGAGGCAATCTATAGGGGAAGCCTATGTTCTGCAGTGGACTTTAATAGGCTGTAACGGTAACGGTAAAAATCCTATAGTTAGACATGGATATAAATAAAGGGGTACAGCATATAGCAATTATATTGTTTTAATTTAGCTTTACAACACTGCCACAACCGGAATTTAACGTGATTTTACTATGGTGCATGTTTGTACGAGTAAGGACCAAGTTGTAGCTATATTTATAGCATAGCTGTAGCACGAATGGGTCGGCTCGACCGGGGAAGGACCACGCTCTCACAGAATACCAGCGTAAAATAGCAGCTTAATGCTACTGTGTTTCGTATGGTGAGTGTAGAGAACCGGGGACCCTTTTTACTGGAAAGAGGCATTCCATCTTATTCCTCAAGGCTGACAACGCATCTGCATTTTGATTCGTTATCGAGGATAGATGTAGATGTCTATGGGCCACAGCAACCACTTACCATCAGGTGGAATGTGTGCTCGTTTGTCACCCTATTTCTATAAAAAAAAATCAGATACAAGTTATTCATAAAATAAAATACAACATAAACAAATTAATAATGACAGATGTCAGAATAAAATAGTTCAATTAATGCTAATGTTTTAGTTCTTTTAATATAATAAACTTTATCTAGTAAGGAAGTTGTAACGACTTCTTGTCTTATTATGTAAACATTCTCTGCATCTCGTGCATTTTGCCAATCAACGAACGACGCTCTAGTGACCAAATATTTGTGGTCTATCGTTTCTAAATGTATCAATGCGACAGTAATAACTCTGAGTTTACCAAAACGCTGCCTAGCGTTATAGTTATGACCAAATTTGTCAAGTTATGCAGTATGCGCGTTCTTGAATAGGCGTAAAGGAGTGTATAAAAAATGAAATATATTATTTAGTATGGAAAACCCTTTCACAAATTTTTACTTATTTTTTAAGATTTTTCAAAATGCTATAAGTTTTCATTAATTTGTAATTATTCATTTGATTTTTATTGAAAGTATAAAATGTTCTTTGCTAGATTGTATTTGTTATTATATGCATAAGTGATATTTTAAGAGCTATTGCTGAGATGAGAAGTTCTCGACTTCAATTTATTAGTACGCATGCAACCCGCAATCGACTCCTGATGACACCACCGAAATGGTTCATCGCAGTTTTAAGTGAGAGTATATCTTGTGTTTGCTCGAAAGAAAACATCAAAGAAGAAACCTATTAGTGTGAAAAAATATTAAGAGGATATGTGAAATTAGAACTCTGATCCCTTCCCTTTAAGAAAAACGAAGAGAGAAGGATTATGCCCAGTCGTGAGACGTATATAAGCTTCATTTATTATGTGGTCTCTTTTATATAAGGGATAAACAAACTTACAAAGACCCATGTAAAAGAACAAATAGATGACGTGAAATACAGACGCTCCAGCAAATCTGCAGTCTGTGAACATGTTCAGGATCGTCTCCACATTCACATCAGATTTAATATACCACAAATCCTCGCAAAAGAACATCGATTCCTACCAAGAATTCAAGAGAAATTTAAGAAAACATCCTGATTTCAGTAGAGAAGATAGCTGGGTGCTACTTAAATTGGATCCATATTTGATAAAATTATTCCAAACCCAAGCATACCGATGCAAGACTTAAAGATACTGTAGACTTGTCCTGCGTAGATAGGGAAATAATTAATATTTAAAATCTGAAGGTAACTCGGATTAGCTATGACATGGGGACGTCAAGCACTCCAGTCTCCTCGTAAAAATTGGTGCGATTAAGCACCTAAAAATTAGAGGGAGTAAAAAACTTAAACGCGCAAAATCTTTAAAATGTTTTTATTCAGTATCCAGTTCCATTACCGTAAAAAGGCTTTTTATGTTTTGAATACTTTACGACTAGTTTACGACAATCCATCACGTAGCCGATCCATCTTGTCTCTACTGTGTCTTGCCATTAAGATAACAGGGGAAAACTAAAAATAACTGCGAATACATTGCCAGTGTGCTTAGTTCGCACTTCAATTAAAAAGCGTCGCAGTTTGAGTTAAGCACTCTTTTGCCTCTGTAGCACTGCATCCAATTTACGACGCCTATACGAAAGAGGAGAACAGTAGGGATGTAATTTACATTCACTTAAATTAAATTCTTATTCCGCTTTAAGTTTTGGCACTTATGAGTTTGTAATTTAAATAAATATATTATGGGCTATAAGCATAATTGCATTTCTCAAAATTTTGTAATAGTGACAATTAAGAAATATTGAAGAATTGAAATTTTGAAAGACGTTTATTATTTTTTAGGTAGAATTGGCAAGAATTACATAGGTTGGGGGATTTGCCTGAAATCACCACGAATTTACCGATGTTATCGATAGCAGCAGCTCTACATACTTCTTCAATTAATGTATTCAGCATTACATTTGCGAGGTAGACAATGATGATAATGAAGGTGTCTAACTCTTGTGTCTAACGTGGTACAGCCATGCTGCAGCTATATTAATAGTATAGTTGTAGCACGAATGGGTCGGCTCGACCGGGGAAGGACCACGCTCTCACAGAATACCAGCGTAAAATAGCAGATTAATGCTGCTGTGTTTCGTATGGCGAGTGTAGAGCCTTTTTACTGGAAAAAAACCGGAGACCCTTTTTACTGGAAAAGAGGCATTCTATCTTAGTCCTCATTGCTGACAACGCATCTGCATTTAAATTCGCAAACGAAGATAGATGTAGATGTCTATGGGCCACAGCAACCACTTACCATCAGGTGGACTGTGTGCTCGTTTGTTAAGGGTGGTTCTATAAAAATAAAAAAAAATAAAAAACTTATAGGTAACTATAATGCTTAAAGTAAATTTAGCGTCATTAAATAAATATAATACGGCAGGACACTTTTTATATGAGACACTGCCCAGTTATAAGTTATTTTGAGAATACGATTATATGCGAATAAAAATGCAAATGTTCATGTACATTTTTTATTCGCGTTGGGTGCCGCGCAAACTCAACGATTTCTTACGTGGCAGAGCTATGCTGCAGCTATATTAGTAGTACAGTTATAGCACGAATGGATCGGCTCGACCGGGGAAGGACCACGGTCTCACAGAACACCAGCGTAAAATAGCTGCCTAACGCTGCTGTGTTTCGTATGGTGAGTGTAGAGAATCGGAGAACCTTTTTACTGGAAACGAGGTATTCCATTTTAGTCCCCACGGTTGACAACGCATCTGCATTTTGATACGTAATCGAGGATAGATGTAGATATCTATGGCCCGCAGCAACCACTTACCATCAGGTAGACTGTGTGCTCGTTTGTCACCCTTATTCTATAAAAAAAATGCTTTGAAGCAGATCCGTGTCTAGTTCCTAGTGTATAAAATTGATCGTGGTAAAAACTAATTTGATGACGTAAATTGTGCTGTATCCTAAGCATTACACTGATTTGCAACAAATAACTTGCTTTTGAATGCCACCAAAACGTAATGCCTTAAATTTTCTTTACCAAATGTAAGGCAGAACGATAAAATACTTGAATTAATAGACTCCACAGTCTTTCTTGGTATCACAATTGACTCTCGTTTACAATGGGGATCTCATATTGAAAAAAAATTCTTGTAAAGAAGACTAGAGCTCCTTAGACTTAGACTTACCTATGTACCTATATAATATTTTGTAAGCTTAAATTGTAACTGTTCGGAGAAAAATAATCTACTTGTGAGCTTCTTGCCGCTTCTTCTCGCACGGTCTTCTTGCAGTAGAGACGACGTAGCTTTTGACTTTCAAAGAGTGCTTGGTAAAAGTCAATGTTGGATCAAAATATTTGACTTTGAATTGACTTAATTTGAAGCAGGCTCGTCTTGGCGAATATAACAGGTGATGAATCTCCGATTTATCAACACGATCCAGAAACAAGGCCTGTCGAGTTGGGTTGTTGACGTACCAACGCATACCAAAGTGAAACAATGGAGAAGCACAAGAAAGATTTTGATGGCTAGTTTTTTCGACGTCGAAGTAGCATCAATGCCGAATGGTATACTATCAAACTCTTGCCAAAAATGTTCACTGCTGTGATCAACTAACCAAATAAGCTTTTGGGTCACTGATTTAAAGGGATACAGTTTGCAATAACACGCCGTAGTAGAGATGGACTGGAAAGTGTTTTGAAAATTGGTTCAGATGCATGAAACTTTGTATAGATGCTTGTGAAGATTTAACAATAAGGACATAAACCGAAGATTTTTTTAGTTTCACATAACTTTCTGAGTGACCCATGAATTTAATGTTCAAAATAGCAGGAAAAATAATTAATAAAGCTATTAACAGTCGAAAGAATTCAAACAAAATATGGATTGTCTGTAACACAGTTATCGCTCCAACATTAATACGATAGCATGAAAAAGTTTCCCAACAGATGAACGTATAATAAAGTGGATTTAGTTAGCGCTGTGACAACCCTGTGGGTGGGCGCGTCGCCAACCCGTCTGCCTCCCTGCCTCCGACATGAAACTGATACAATGTGATGTTCCAGATTGCCTCGTAAACTGCCGCTTTTCCGTCCGCGCAGCCAGCATCCAGCGGTATCGTAACTGCCATGATTTAATTCTGCCAGAGTTCATTTTAATGGGATATACTTTGCCGAGAATGACTAGATGTGACCAAAATTTTACGATGTGTAGGAAAATATTTCAGTGATTACTATTTCCTGTTCCATTATAAGAAAATATTTTTATTTTAAAGATTTTACTGTCCAGTTTTCTGGTCATAAATTACATCGACTTCAAAAGTTACAAAGTTCTGTAAATTAAGCAAAGTCAATCAACTATTGTTACTAATGAAATACTATTAATATTGGAGTGTTAATAAACTATCGATGTATAAGCTTCATCTATAGTTATTTTTTGCGAGTTTTTCCCTACTGTAATTACAAAAGTATAATATTATATATAAATTAAACAAAAGGATGACTTTAGCTATGTTGACCTCCTGAATGTAGATTAATAATAAAATATTAAATAACAATTTGGAAATGTGGCATGTGGATGGTATTTACTTACTCGTAATTCTCCTGGGGAGTTGATGGTCATGCGGTTCAATCAATGTGGTAGTCACAATGTGCTTGCGTCCACTACTACGAGCCGTAGACTATAACCACTGCGGCGCTATCGCCGATAATACTGTTCAATTACAACCCGAATGTCGTAAAGTGTGTTCTCCACGCCATCGTAAATTCTTGTAGTATTTTACTATATATTAGTTTACAGTAATTAGTTAATAAACGTCCGTATATAATAATGATATTATATGAACGTTTGTCCATTACAGCCCACCAAAAACTCGCTGCTGAACATAGGCCTCCCCCATAGATTGCCTTATAAGGAGAATATTTGCCATAGTCGTTACGCTTTGAAGCCGGCTTGACAACCATATAAGAAGGATATTTGTCATTGTTGTCACGCATTGCAGGCGGATGGGCAACTGCAGTTTTTGTTATTATTGAATTTTAATCAGGAATATGTTACTGCCCATCTCCTGGTCCAGTTTCCCTCAGATGCCTCTTACGTCCACCACGGAATGATTGTGAATTGCCTTACACCGCTACTGCACGGCATATACATGAAATATAGTTCAAACATACATTTTACTAGCTGGTCAGGCAGACGTTACTCTGCCCTTTTTGAGGACCCTTAGTCCTATAAAAATTCTTAAATTTGCAATAAAAATATTCAGGGTCAAGGATCGGTATAAAAACTATCTTATCTCTCAAGTTGGAGCAAGCAATACACATTTACAAAATTTCATAAAAATCAGTTCAGTAGTTTAGGATTTTTTATTTTTTATAGGATAAGGGTGACAAACGAGCACACAGTCTACCTGATGGTAAGTGGTTGCTGTGACCCATAGACGTCTACATCCATCCTCGATTACGAATCAAAATGCAGATGCGTTGTCAGCCGTGAGGACTAAGATGGAATGCCTCGTTTCCAGTAAAAAGGATCTCCGGTTCTCTACACTCACCATACGAAACACAGCAGCATTAAGCTGCTATTTTACGCTGGTATTCTGTGAGAGCGTCTAACATTTAAAAAGGGAATAGAAAAATATCGCAGCAATGTCATAGATGTGGGATATCTAATATAATGATCTCTAAGCATGGCGATTATGGAAAATCTTAGGAGAGGTCAAAGTCCAGTAGTGGACTAGTAGTAGCATAAAATGTTTAAATAACTTAAGGACTCTTATAATATTCAATCTTATTCACTTTTATTCTACAAAAACAATTTTTTGTAGTTTGTCACTCTTATGCTATAAAAAAAAAAAAATGTTATCATCAAATAATTAGGACAATACGCAATCATTCGAATATTTTTCTTAACAATTTAATTCATAATTAATTATTGTAACAATTAAGTTATTATATATGTTATTTAATTTGTAATTTATAAAAAATGTAATTTGATATCAAGTACATGCGAAATCGTTGTTTTTCTAACGTCAAAGGTGCCAACCGTCTGGTACTGCGGTCCGCACTATAATGAAAGGTGCCCATGGCCAGCAGTGGAATTTTACGGGCTGATGAAGAAAAAGAAGTAGTTTGTCCCCAGTCAAGCCGACCTGGTCGTCCGGCAGCGGTAATACAGCTACAGTGTGCCTGTGCCACATATAAATGGTATTATTTTAAATAGAATTACAGTGACAAACACACACAATCCACCTGATGGTAAATGAATGCTATATCAACACCTACATCTATTCTTGAATTAGAATAAAAATTAAATGGACTGCAGAAAGATAGATGATGTGACAATCTATACTAGAATATATTTTACTATGAAAACCAAAAGTAAAGTAACAGCCTTCATTCATCCCACTGCTTAGTACAGACTTCTAATTTCTGAAAGGGTTATGGAAGAGACCGCCACACTGCTCCAATGCGAATTCGCGGACTTTTTTTTATAGAATAAGGGTGACAAACGAGCACATAGTTCTTTTAATGGTAAGTGGATGCTGTGGCCCATGGACATCTACATCAAGAATCAAAATGTGGATGCGTTGCCATCTCTAAGGACTAAAATAGAATACCTCGCTACCCGTAAAAGGGTCTTCGATTCCCTACACTCACCATACGAAACACATTGCTATTTTACGTTGGTGTTCTGTGACCATTAGTGCAGCGACTATAATAAAGTTGCAGTGTGGCTCTACTACGTTATAAAATATTACATGGTTGCAACTATAAACATGATGCAGCTTGAAATAAAACATCGAACTATAACTTTACGAACCGGACAAGACGGCATTCGCATCTGTACCACGACTTGTAATTAAATTTATGGTTCAGAAAAACTGCAATCGGTATATATGTCGGTTAACGATAAAATTTTAATCGGCGGTTAGTCATATTTCATACCTTTTAATTAACGAACGTTTCTTACGTAACGTAATGTAGTATATTTTCTGCTTGAGATAGAAAAAGTATGGGTTATTTATAAATAACTAGCTGATACCCGGCGCGTTGCTGCCACAGAAGAAATAATTTTGGAAATATTATTTTAAATTTGGAAGAATTATATTGTTTAATTAGGAATGATAATACATTAATTGAAGCTGAATGATATAATGACTTTAAATAAATGTTTGGGCACGATACGCGCGCCACCTAGTATAAGTTAATTGAACTATGCCAATAACCTTCGCGTAAGTGCAAGCAATAAATTGACAAATTTTCAGCGCGATCTGGTGAACAGTATGGCAGCGCATAAAATACGAACAAACAAACATTAACTTTTATATACTAGATAATTAAATTTATTTTTGAAACAAACTAATTTAGATGCATAACTTAATTCTGAAGCTATTAAAATACAAATTGTACTACTAACTAAAACTGGCGGACAAGTGGTAAAACAGAATAGAAAATTGCAGTTAACAATGTCATTGATACCAGCGTAAAACGAAATCGATTGCTCGCGAATTATACAATTTAAGGCTTGTACCCTCAAAACTCCTACAAAATCGATTTTTTTTATTAAAACTGAGATTTCGATGGGATAGCGATAGGAGAAAAAAAACGTGCAAACGAGTGTTCTATTTTCTTTTAACCCTGAAAGATCTGAGCTGTTAACTTGGACTGTTTTTTCCTCAGCCATAAATTACTATTTACCCAATATATACATATTATTTAGCGAATACGACATTTATCTTTACTGGTAATATATAATATTGTAATGAAGTAAAGGTTCTAAGTTTGTTTGTAGAAGAAAATCTCTGGATCTGCTGATCCGATTCAAAAAAAAAAGATTTTCCTGATAGAAAGCTACACTATTTTCCAGTGACAGGCTAATTTTTATGTTTATAAAAAACAAATGGGTGAAAAATAACTTGACTGGCTGCTTTATCGGCGTTTGCTAACTGAAGGATTTGATATAAATCAATTATATCGCATAGTATTGCAAAGCTACAGCCGGACTCTCCGTGTAGTTAGATTAGGCAAACCCTACCATTTTAGACACTACAAATGAAAATAACTTTGCTATTACCCGAATTTCCAATGGAACGAAGCAACGCTGGTCGGTTAGTGAACATAATATGTTTATAACTAATCAATTTATAATTGGATCTGGTTGCCTCACATGTGTATATTGTTGCATTGTAACTATTTTGTGACATCAACTGTGATAATATTTTACAATATTTATAAGTAATTACAGTCGCTTTTACATAGCTTCACGCTTGTTATTCCTGAGGAAGTAGGCAAAGTGCATAGAACAGCGAGCTACTCGGTCCACGTTTAGCCAAAAAATATGGGTTTACATGGAATTGTAACAGATGTGATAGATAGGTGGCTAGCCCATTGGATACACAATCACCAACCCAATATCCCATTAGTCACCTTCTGCGTCATGTTAGGCAAGAAACACAGTTGGCACAATTTTTTCTGCTATAAGTCCCACATCAACATGGGACCCATAAGTCCCAGATCAACATGGGACTAATTAGTAATTTGTAAATATTTACATATGAATGTACACACTAATATTTTTAGATTAACTCTGGATCAATTTATTACAAAATTACTTCATCACGCGATGTCGTAAAACCGAGGTGTTTAAAAGCGTTGTTAGGCGACTCTAATTACTTTAGTCATACATCAAAATCATGAGCGACTATAGGCAATTTGTAGAACATCGCTCATGTTGACGGCACTGAAGACCCAACGAAACGGAAAATCTCGCACCGTGGAGTATGGGCCGACATTATAATTAATTAGCAGTGAAAAGTTACCGACAACTACCAGGATTTACCGCAATTTATTATGGGCTTAACGTGGTAGAGCCACGCTGCAGATATAACATGGTTGCAGCTCGAATGGGTTGGCTCCACCGGAAGGACAGCGCTCACAGAATACCAGCGTTTAATAACTATGAGATATATATGAGAGAAAATTAACCGTATAGTGGTGGTGTAAGAATACCCACTACGCCATATCGTCGTAAGAGGCGACAGAGGGAAACTAAAACGGGAGGTGGGCAGCATCATCCTCCTGATAACAGCTGAATAATAATAAAAACTACTGTTGCCAAACCACCTGCAAGCGTGGCAACTATGGCAAAATCCCACTTTGAGGCAATCTAAGGGGAAGGCCTATGTTCAGCAGTGGACTTTTATAGGGTGTAATATATAACAGATAATAGATAAAGGAAAATATTCAATGTCTGGCATTCCAACCATCACATCTCGTATGTTGAAGTGTATTCAAAAATTTATTAACACAGAGCTATTATTTGCAAGAATCAAGTGTAACTACAATTGATGTAAAACCCATGCGTCAAACATCAATTACAAAGACTTTTTCATCATTAAAGCATAAGTAATCTTAGCCCTGTGTTCGTGGTGTAAATGAAATCATTAGACCATTTCGTCACGTGGTTGTCGTAAGAGGCCATGGAATGTGCCAAAAAAAATGTTATAGCTTCCTCCTAGGAGGTCCTTCCTAGCCACCTCCAACGGGTAATAGCGTCTAAGCTGTTAGACGCCTGGCACGGTGATCTTTAATGTTCGCAATGCGCTATAGTGTTCGCTATAGGTTGATCCACGGTATTTTTTCAGCAATTACCAAATTATAACTTAAAACTGTATTTTAATTAGTGCTAACGAATTCTAGTTGCTGATTGAAAATGCGATTCAAGGCAAACGTAAAATCAATAATTTATGTTTACATCATTGAATAGCGACGCTGAGAAAAACTTTTATTTTTCTAACTTTCCTAAAGTCCTAAAGATAAAATGTTCAAACACTTATCTTAATTGCGCCTCTATCACATATTTCATCCGTCTAATATTTCAGTAAGTTTACTGTCTTCATATCATGAGGCTTTACCCTAAATGAATGATTAAGGAGGGGTCATTTTCCGCGCTATAGACGTGTGTTCATAGTAACTTGATGCGCTGTGAAATGGACCCATTTGATATCCATTTACATGCGATCGTTGAGCAATATCGGTGTAAGGGTAACAATTAACTGAAGTCCCTAAGTTAAAAAAATCGACTTGCGACACGTGGACAGAACCTGTCCGGTTGACCGCACCGACCATATGTTCCGTGGTCATTAGACGGTCCTAATTTTATGATTGGCCAGGAAGAGTATTCTTATGCTTAAAACTGTTCTTATAACCAATGCCTACATAATATAATTTATTTATACATTATTAACAAAAAATATTATTTTGCAAATTCATATTATATACATATAACAACCTGACCATAAACAATTAAAAAGTTAGTTTTGCTGATTACAAATTCAAAAATCAGAACAATTCGGAATGACTTTGTGTAACTGCAGTGTAAGCCACAGAACATAATAACTCTCGGCATATCCACAATGCCATATCATCCCGTGGGTGTCGTAAGCGGCGACAGGGGGAAACTGAAGGAGATTTAAACGTGGTAGAGCCATGCTGAAGCTATATTATACTCGTAGTTGTAGCACGAATTTGTCGGCTCAACCCGTAAAGGATCACGCTCTCACAGAAACGAGGCATTCCATCTTAGGCCACAGCATCCATTTGCCATTAGGTGGGCTCGTTTGTCACCCTATTATATAAAAAAAACTTACATTTGCTTAATATATAGGTTCTACCGTGATTTAGACTGATGTGTGGGAGAACATTTTTCCACTGCAAATTTAAGAATATCCTCCAATTCGACTTAGTTTTTTGTTACAGCCATGTTCGGTGCTTAATTTACCTATGTTTCCCGGAATGGATTATACGGAATCCTGAGGGGCGAGTCCTGATCGCACTTATCAGGTTTTTTGGTTACAAGTATGAAATATGATTAAATTTTAAGTCATTTACGCATTAACAATATTTATCTAATATGAATCTAATAGATTTTTTTTTTAATATTGATAAAAACTTTTTGTATAAGGTAAGAATCCTTTAGCAAAATTCTTCTTATGTCCTTTATGCGTCGAAATATCTTATATGCGTGTTGAACTACTCCAGAGTAGCGTGGAACCCTAACAAAAGACACTACCTATTGAAGTTTAATCGCATGTTGGCGGGAAGCAAGGGTTGCGCGGCATATGCCGCGCGTGCCGCCGCGCCGCTCGTGTCGCCTCACATTACGCTCTTTTTGCCAATGTTTTAAGTCTTCGCGTTAATAAAGGTTAATACCTTTTCGACATACATTGAATAACTATCTGCCGTATTTCGACTTGGCCTTGATATCTGTTTATTAATAAGGCAAGAAAATTTTGCTTATGTCATCGTAATTCCAATATTTCATTCATTTCTTATAATACGAGTATATAGCATACTATAAGAGTATACTAATTTTAAATAGGATTTGATATTTTAAAATAATTTTTTTAAAGTGGTATAATCGATATTTTTTTATAGGATAAGGGTGACAAACGAGCACACCTGATGGTAAGTGGTTGCTGTGGCCCATAGACATCTACATCTATCCTCGTTTGCGAATCAAAATGCAGATGCGCTGTCAGCCGTGAGGACTAAGATGGATTCGTAAGATGGATTCGTGCTCGTAGATTTTATTTAAATAAAAACTTTTATTCTTAGCTATCCAGCATCACATTTCTGTTTTACATATTTGCAACAAAACAGGAAACTAAAAATCTTTATAAAAATCCACTAAAATAAATAAGTAGGTAATAGGAATTTGTCACCTTACCAACTCAATACAATAACTTTATACTTGCTTTATTGTCCCCTGGTTGGATTTCATTGTTTATTTTTTGATTGCCTTAAAACGGTTTAAACAGTCAATTTAAATTTATAAGTAAATAAATATTAAAAAAGTGAAATTTCTGATGGCAAGCCGTGGTAGCTCAGATGGTTAGCGCTCGCTGTAAGTTTCACTGTACGCGACCAACCCGGGTTCGATCCCCGCCGGCACCTATGAAATTGTTAATTGCAATTTTATGTGCTGATTTACCACATGCTCGGCGGTGAAGGAAAAGATCGTGAGGAAACCTGCATGTCTGAAAATAAGAAAAAAAATATATAGGGGCAGCGCGGCGGACATTTCCTTGCCCTAGAACCCTCTCAGAAATGAGAGGAGGCCTGTGCCAAGCAGTGCGACGTATATAGGCTTTAACTTTAAGCGGCTTCTGCAGGCCATGAACACTTGCAAACAACAATAAACAAAGAAGGCTACAGATGCGTGGTCAGTCCTGAGGACTAAGGTGGCCTCACAGCCTGTAATTACACTGGCTCTGTTTGAGGCCGGAACACAGCAGTGCACGCACTATTACTTGGCGGCAGAAGAAGGTGAGAGGATGGTGCCCACCCAGGCGACCTCCTAGATAGAATATGAATCCTACCTAGAAAAAGTATATATTTGAATTGTGTATATGAACCCTAACGACTATGCTTGCGACGTCAGCCATTTTTGGAACGAAGTTGCTTATCGGACGGTACGAATTTGGCGGATGGGGGCTAGGCGAGAATAAGTGTAAGATTTTTCCGTTACGACCCCTTCTGACGTAGTGTAGACGGCCTTGGCGACTATAAGGAAGCGATTTTTTCTTATCTTGCCATGAAAGAAATATTATTTTATTTTAAATGACGCTTCATTTTAATAGACGCTGGTAATTCATTTATTTGTATTTGTTAATCAATAATATAATACGATTATCAATAATAATATACTACGAAAGGAACTTCATTCCTACCGAGTGTTCCACGATACTCACGCATGTTTTTTAATGAATTAGACTATTTTTACTTCGTAACAATTTAAAAGAGCCATTTATTATTCCACCTTCTATACAACAAAAACTAGCATATTTAGTTTTCTTTATAAATTAATTTTACATTAGATTTTGTGATTATGAAACAGATAAAGCGAATAATTATTAATTATGAGTGTTCATTTTGAAATATATAAACACAGAAATGTTTTAAGCTAAGCCCTTCATACATTTTTCATTAAAAAGAATCAAACAATAAAAGTCAATTGTATCAAATAACAATCAGGCAATGTTAGGACAGAACAGGCATCTCACAAAGCATCGTACGATGTGGTGCCACATTCTGATTCACGTGCACGTGCTGACTGCGGCACAATTCGACACCGTCAATAATTACTAAATTTGTTATGTTGCTTACAAAATATTTCGGCGAATATAAGAAATGGTAAACAAACCAAGTGACTACCTCACTTCAATCAATCGTATATTTGAATTACGTCTAAGGTACAAATTTAGAAGATGTGACTCTGCTCTTAATATATAGATTTAATCTATTGTCGGTAGGGTCGGCCCAGGCAGGTAACTTAATTTAATAATAATATAGTTATCATCATTGGGAGGAACTGAGTCTTGTCGATACCACCATTTTTCTTGGAATAACACTAGACGCGAAGCTTCAATGGAGCCCCCATATATATACCTATATATCAAAGTTAGCAAGCAGACTTAGTTCTGCAGCATATGCTGTAAAAAAGATTAGAAATCTTACCAGTGTGGAAACAGCTAGACTTGTTTACTTTAGCTATTTCCATGTCGTATGGTATTTTGCTATGGGGACACGCAACTGACACTGAAATTATATTTGTTTTACAGAAGAGGGCCATAAGAGCAATCTATGATTTAAAACCTAAAGAGTCGCTCCGACAAAAATTTAAGGAAATTAATATAATATATGGCCTCTCAATACATTTATGAAAATGTAATGTACGTACACAAAAATAAAAGTAGTTAAACAAAAATAAGTGATATTCATTCTGTAAATACTAGGAACAAACACAAGCTAGTAGTACCAGTTACTCGACTCCACCGAGTCAGTAATTCATTCCTGGGGCGATGTATACGCTTTTACAACAAAATCCCAGAAAATATACAAAATTCGACCTGCTCAAAATTCAAAAACTTTATTAAACATAGTTTGTATAAAAAGGGATATTATAATATTAAGGAATTTATGGATGATAATAACCCCTGGGAATGAGGTGTTCGCTACCAAGCTATTTCTAATTTGTTTTGTGTGGTTAATTGTGTATCATACATGATTGTAAGCTGTTATTTTTAAAAAAAAGTCCCGCTGGGTTTCTTGCTGGTTCTTCCCAGGACAGAGGTTTTTTTTCGAACCAGTGGTAATTAACCAAAAGAGTGACTTTCAATAAGTATTATTTATAATCTATATTGAATTAAAAAAAATTTATTGCAGCCTATCAAATTCCACTACTGAACATAGGTCTCCCTCATAGATTGTTGAATAGGGGGATTATAGGATTTGGATTTGATTTGAGATTGTCATAGTTGCCACACTTAGCAGGCGGGTTGGCAACTACAGTTTTTTATTATTTTTAGTCGTTATCAGAAAGATGTTGCTGCCCATCACCTGTTTCAGTTTCCCTTTATCACCTATTACGACACTAACGGTATGATATGAGGTAGTGGATATTCTTACACTGCCACTACACGGTAAAATTAATATTGTTTAATATTAAAACCGTTATATCAATATCATCACCATTACCTCAACAACATATCAAAAGTCTACTGCTGAACATAGGCTAGGAGCGATATTTGCAATATTTGCCATACTTGGCAAGCGGGTTGGCAACCGAAGCTTTTTATTTTTAATCAGCTGTTATCAGGAAGATACTGCTGCCCATCTCCTGGTTCAGTTTCCCTCTGTCACCTCTTACGACACCCACGGGATGAAATGTGGTAGTGGGTATTCTTACACCGGCACTATACGGTGTTCGAATATCCACTACCCCGTTCCATCCCGGGAATCTGGTAACAATATTAATGAATATTTATATATTCAATGTTTCATTATCATACATACATATCATTAATTTTTACGTGGTAAAGCCATACTGCAGCTATATTACTGGTATAGTTGTAGCACGAATGGGTCGGCTCGACCGGGGAAGGACCACGCTCTCACAGAATACCAGCGTAGAATAGCAGCTTAATGCTGCTGTGTTTCGTATGGTGATTGTAGAGAACCGGAGACCCTTTCTACTGGAAACCAGGCATTTCATCTTAGTCATCAGGGATATATGTAGATATCTATGGGCCACAGCATCCACTTACAATCAGGTTCACCTGATGGTAAGTGGATGCTGTGACAAACAAACACACAGTCCACTGTGTGCTTGTTTGTCACCCTTATTCTATAAAAAAGACATCACAAGTCCACTGTTGAATATAGGCCTAACACTTAAGGTTTATTTTATTATAATTAAAAAAATCATGATATTAAGAATGATGAACGAGTTAACAGTCCACCTAATGGTAAGTCACTGTGGTTCATGGACACATGCAAATGCAACCGTATTCTAACATGGAATGTTACAGATGCGTTGTCACCCTTGACCCCTTGAGGACAAAAATTTAATGCCAGGTTGTGAGTTGTAACTATGCCTATGATCTAACTCTACGCTGTTTCTTTTTTGCGCGGTATCTTCATTTCTGTTTAGGAAATCGGCTTATCTAAGTACCACGCTCTTAGTACTCCTGTTGTAGATTCCGATTTGGAGCGGTAAAGAGGGTCACAATATGAACGGTGCAAGAAGCAGTTTATGATTATTTTAGAGGTATATTTTTTAATACTAGCAATGTTATTAATATTACTAATATTCCCTTTGACGACTCCTGGTAAGCTTAAAATGTGTGTTAGGAGTGGTTCGCGATAGTAGTCGAACGGTGGATTTGAATCCACGACCTTTTGAGTTTACTGTCCGCACCCTGCCATTAGGCTACTGTCGCTTCAAATCTCTATCTAAATCCAATTGAAACTTAAATTTGATTTTATAATACTTTCAAAGAGGGTTGTACGTATCCCCGTTTAGGTGGCAGCACTCCCTTTCAGCCTAGGATTCCATCTGAATAGGTATCAAAGAAGACCTTTTAGCGAACATAGTACGAGTGTCTAGTCGAGTACAGAATAATATAGCGTATAGTAGAGTAGTTAGGTACTCAATACTATTGAGTACCTACGATGTAAATATTTATGCTTAACATAAAATATGATACCGCGTTTATTATTCCAATATAGTTACCTTTACGAGTTAAAGCCACGCTATTAGAGCCAGCGTATTATGGCTGTAGCCCGAATGGGTAGGTCCAGTTAAGGACCACGTATAAGCAGAATACCAGCATAAAATATTAGGTTAATGCTGATGTGCTTCTCATGTTTAGTGTTACAAACCGCAGACCCTTTTAACTGTAAATAAGTCATTCCATTATGACCCTCAGGGGTGGCAACGCATCTGCTTTTGATTCTTAATCAAGGATAGGTGTAGTTTTCTATGGGCTACAGCAAACTAATGAACTGTGTGCTCATTTTACTCCTTCACTTCTATGAAAAAAAAAATCTCCGGTCTGTCATTTTAGTTTCAGCGTTTTTGTATAGATTTTTCGCTATTAGTTAGAGAGCGCACCGCTTTTTGTATGTAGGTAATAATTGCACTGAAAAGGTATTCTAAGCCTTACATTCCTTAGAAACTTATTCTTGAAATCTTCTGTGTTCATTGCTTATTATAGCAATGAAAATAAATAGCAAAAAAATATTATGGCAAAAATCATATTTAATTATAAAATATTATAAAGTTCAAATATTAATAATATGTATAACATTTCGATAACGGCGGCCAGTCTTAACGGAGACTAGCCATCTACGCAGGACAGGATTATAGTGCCTCTCTATTCCCTCGCTCTCATATTCCGATAGAACGGTAATCCGACACCACCGAAGAGAGATTAGACGCAGGACCAAGGGCTTAACGTTCTTTTCGAGGCACGAGGTTGTAACACCGCATACTTCTTGACTCCGGACTGCTACTGAGAATTTCTTGTCGGAAAGACCCCACAACTGATTTTGACCCAACCCGGGATCCGTACCCGGGACCTCAAACTCATCAGTTGCGTTTACGACCACTAGACTACAGAAGCAGTTAAATCATAAATATTAAAAGATAATATAAAATGCGTAGTTATTTCATTAAAATAGGTGAATACTGAACAACCTTCTTTCATTCGAAAATAAAAAATAAAAACATTTTATAAGAATAACGTCGTATTTGCATTGAAATTCACGATCGGTCGCTATGAAAATCTTTTAAGCCGGTATTCGTTATTATTATGCATGCAGGATTTTGGAATATAAAGTCCGTTAATGAGGCGCCGACGCGAGGCCGGAATCGAACCGGTGGTCGACAGGTGGTGGACACGCGCTGCTGCACTCCGCGCCCCCGCCGCTGTGTGCGCTACCGAACCCCAATTGGGCTCTCTGGTTAATTTTGTACAACAACGCCATAATATGTAGTTGGAATGTTTAACGTATAAAACGTATGGAGAGATTGTAATGAACCACGAAATTTGATACGCAGCAGCTGACATTTATGACGTCTTAGTACTTTTGAAGACATGATTGTGTTAGAGGTAAAATTTGAAAGAACTGACGTAATAACTAGTACGATTCTGTAGTCAAAAAATTTATTAAAATACGAACTATTTTTCAATGTAAAATTTATGGAACATGTTCTTGAAAAGATGTTAATACATAAATATATCTTTACGAAGTGTTTCATCCGTAGATATCTACATTATACGGCTGAATATAAACGTTACCTAAATTTACTTGTCAAAATGAAGATTTAAATAATAAAATATAATTAAAACCTTCAAAGCTATTTCTCAATTGTCTAATGCTACTAGTGCTAACAGGTAATTGAGGTCGTTATGTTTAATAAGAATCTACGTAAAAAATGCGCCTCACAACTACGAGTATATATAATGTGATTTTTCCAAAGCAAATCTAACGCCCCATTTGAATTTCTGATATCGTTTTGTCCTTCATGTACCCTTTGCTTGCCAACGACAT
This sequence comes from Parnassius orleans, assembly GCA_029286625.1. Lineage (NCBI taxonomy): Eukaryota > Metazoa > Arthropoda > Insecta > Lepidoptera > Papilionidae > Parnassius > Parnassius orleans. The sequence goes on along the minus strand of JAGSMP010000166.1, from coordinate 551,694 downwards.
CCGGTGATTTAGAAATATTGAGATTACTTACAATTATGTATGCAGGATAACTGCATTAAAATATATCATGCAATATTGTGTGTCTTGTTGTTTACCACCAAAGAAAAGTTTGCGAAATAATATTTTTTAATAATTGAAATCTTGTTTTAATTTTTTACGCGAATACTACAAGTTGGATACAAATAACTTTACGGATTCTATCGCTTTTACTTATTTTTAATGTCCGATGTTTTACGTGCTTTGCGGCTAAAAAGGACTAACTTTTCAGCTTTTAAAAGCATGTTAATTTAAATATTAAAATTTGGTTCGATCCACGCCAAATATTTAAATAATTGGGAGTTTGCTATGTTAAAGAAATGGTATATGATATAGCAAACTTCTATGTACCTTAACGGCCTACTATTTTGTTTACCGCTATTTCTTCTTAACAAACTTAGTGATGAAAGAGCTTGAGTGAGTTAGCATGGGCCACGATATGTCGTGTCATCACCACTGGATAACAATTTTACCATTAATTGATGCAAACAACGTTACTAAGTATACAATATAATCTAAAAACTTTGTATTACTCTGTGCGACAATAGGCATTATTCCATTATTCTGACAGGTATTGTAAAGACATAAGTCACATAGATAGTTATGCTTTGTATTATAGAGTTACGTTGTATATAAAAAGTAGCCCTAACATGTGTACACAGGAGCAGATTAGTCCCTTTATGTAAATACATCTAAGCATTTTGTTGTGGAAATAATATTTCTAACCAGAGAGATATGTCTTCTCAATCACGCTACACATCAAACTTTTCTGAGTCTACTAGTTAACATAGATATTTCCAATAATAATATTAATATTCTCCAGATCGATTTTCGGCCATGACGACTAGTGTCAACGGAGACTAGCCATATGTCATCAGCCATCATGACATGATTCTATGTGTGTGCGCAACACACACTTAAGCAGTAGAACTCATGTAAACAGCTCATGTAAACTCCTTATTCCTCACACAAATACTGATTGGACGGCAATCCCACACGATCGGAGAGACATCAGGCGCACGACTAACGACTTTACGTGTTGTCCAAGGCACTTGGGTAAAACTCGACCAATTTAACCCCTAACTCTGGGCCGCTACGAAGACTTTTTTGACAGATAAACCTAGTAACTGATTTAGATCTGACCTGGAATTCGAACCCAGAACCTTATGATCAACAGTTAAGCTTACGACGAGTAGACTTTCGTTTTGGCGTTTTCTTGGAAAGACTCAATAGAATACGGCAAATATAAAGCGACATTACTTGAAAGATTTACTCATAACACAACGCTGAGCAGGCGAGTTGGTGAGCGCAGAGCCATCGCAATGCTGTTTCATCAGCTCTTAAAAGTCCAAAGCTGGATACACATGCGCCTGTCTCTGCTAAATCCTTGCCTTAATTGTCACACTTGGCAGACGGCTTGACGATCGCAGTGCTAGATGCTGCGCACTTTGGATGCCGCTTCTGTCGTCTCTGGATATTTCACGCCCGGCGTAAGCGAGATAGTTTATCGCCATTTATCGGGAACCATAAGATCCTTTTGACTTATTTCATAGCCGCCTCTTACAACAACCATGGAAGAAATGGGGTGATTCTCTTGAGCCTAAATTATTTTAAAGCCTTTTTAAATTGTTACTTATACAGCTTTACGACTAGCTACGACCGACATTTCTTTGATTTTATTTACGAATTTAAATTATAATGAGCTCAGGGCAGTTACATCCTGCATGCTAGGGTTAGAAAAATATTTTTGTTGGCTCCTTTTTCATGTATAGAAAGCCCTCTAAAATAGTTTTATTAAATTTCTAATTAAATAAAATGAAACCAATTGTTCGGATTTTATCGCGTTTAATTTTAACTTTTTGATTCCCGACGTCTCATCAAGTGTAAAATTCCTCTGCAAGATGCAGGAGTGTACAAGCTTGATTGTGAATGTGATTTCTCTTACATAGGACTAACAAAACGATCGATGAAAACCCGCGTGAAAGAACATATAGCTGATGTGAAACACCGACGATCCGAGAAGTCTGCAGTATGACCACATCTAGATCGTGACAACAATTACATCAGATTTGATAGATTACTAATCCTCGCAACACCGATTCCTACCAAAACTGATTTGCGAGGCTATTGAAATAAAAAAAAAACATTCTAATTTTAACAGAAAAGATGGCTGGATGCTACCATCTTCTTGGGATCTCATAATTAATAAAATTAAATTGAAGCCCAAGCATACTACTGCAAGACTTCAATATACTGTAAGCTCGTTCTGTGCAGATGGGACCAAGAATTAATATTTAAAAGTTAGAGATTTCCTTCGTTATCTATGACATCAGGATATCAAACACTACACTGCCCCCGTGACCATGGGTGCATAAAGCGCCCGAAACGTCGAGAATTAAAAGTTAAAATTAAAGGCGATAAAATCCTTAAAATTATTTTCATTTTATGTGTAGTATTCGCATAAATATAAGAAATCATTCAATTCAATGTTCGGTTTTAGGTCAACATTCTACACCCAATTTCCAATGTTCAACATATTCCATACGGACGGGCAGACGGACAGGCAAACAGACAGACAGGCTTTGTTTTACCTTTTTGATACGGAACCTTAAAAAATATTTCAACAATACAACAATACACGATAAATGTAGTATAGAATAAGATTAAATTTTACAGCGATTATAATTACGATTAATACCACATTGTAGAGTCTTTGACACTTTGAACTTGGCAATGGGCACGCGGCGGCGGCGGCTAATCCAGAACAAACATCACGGAAGATAAGGCCCCTATCGCACGTGTGTCCTCCCATTGTGTGGCGATAGCGATCGTCACCGCTTCCTACACCGATATCAACAAGATCCGATCTAAGAGCTCTGATTATTTAAACCTTGTTCATTTCAACTAAGATTTTTTATTACAAAAAGAATAAATCGGCGTAATGAGAATCCATAATTTCCTTCGTCCCGTTGTTGTCGCAAGCGGCAACTATGGGACATGCCAGAAAGATTTTAAGGATTCCTATAAATAGCGGTATATACATCGCTTTTTTTTATAGAATAAGGGTGATAAACGAGCACTCAGACCACCTGATGATAAGTATTCGCTGTGGCCCATAGACATAATCTACCCTAAATAAAAAATCAAAATGCAGATATGTTTTCCCCCGTGAGGACTAAGATGGAATGCCTCGTTTCCAGTAAAATGGGCCTTCGGTTCTCTCCACTCACCATAAGACACACAACATTTAGCTGCTATTTTACGCTGGTATTCTGTGAGAGGCTGGTCCTACCCCGGTCGAGCCGATCCATTCATGCTACAACCATAATATAACTGCAGCGTGGCTCTACCACGTATAAATTATTTACGCTATCAAAATATGCTGTAATATAAACGTATCTAATTTATATTATGTATGTATAAATCTTTAAAACGATTTTTCACTAGAAATTATTAAGTAAGGCTCATTAAAATCGCAACATTTTAATAAATAAAAGTCTAGTAGGTAATAAATATACCCCACGGGTAAATACGTTGTTTTAAACTTAAATAATGTTCACGTAACATCGGTATATTTGGTAAATTAGCTCCCATGAGGCATACTTGTAGGTGAGTGGAATCCCCAACCGCAAGAGGGCAAATAACAGAGGGCTAATTTAACAAAATGAACGTAAATCGACTGAAAACGCCGGAAAGTGTATAAAAATAATATTTTATAGACTTTTTGGCAAATTCGTACTTAGGTGTTTTACAATAGTCACATAAAGTCACATAAAATCAAAAAAAAAGGATAGAAATAGAATGCAGAATGCAAATGATAACGCAACAACCTCTGAAAAACAGATTATTATAAATCATTATGTATTACAGATTATCCAAAAAATTATAAGACTATGTAATATCATTTTGATTAAAATTCTTTGCGAAGATGATAATTTAGCAAAAAATAGAATAAGTAATTGGCTGTAGAATCGGTCCGAGGCTAGTTTTAGTATAAAGGGAGAACCATCCTATTTGGGCCCCTTCTTTCACGCAAATATTAACATTTATAGATGGATAATATCAACGTACGCCCTGTTCACAGATATAGAGGAAATAATGTAGAGTTAGATAGAAAAACAATAAACCATCAGGTCCGTTATTTATACAAAGATTAAAATATGTCAACATCTTATAGTCTGGACTGTCCCGACAAACACTAGACTCGTGGTAGGGTGAGCGTGGTCGTGGTCGTGTAGGGCGGCGACAACCTGTCGGTACCAACCAACCCCGTCACTTCCACCCTCTCTATTGCATCAACTCAAATTTTTCATACTTAACTAAGGATTACGTCATCAATGTGCCGTCCATTTTTGTTATACAGAGACAAGTATCATTAGCAATCAAAAATTATAAATTAGGCACAATATAAACATAATTTTTATTTTGATACCATTTTTTCTGTTTATGACGGTTTTATTAATTATTGTAATCCGAATAATATGTCGAACTTATTGAAAGACGTATAGGACGCGTCCCGCGTTGAACTGATCTATTAAGAGTTCCAAAATCTTAAAACCGTCTTTAACTCTACTCTTTATTATATATTTTAACTTAATGATTGTAATTCTACAGCATTAATTATGCTCTCAATGCTTCTTTTGCCACACCCAATTTTCACTACCATACATTAAGATAGAGATTAACACTAAATTGTTAATTGTATATTAGGGATGACTCTGAAGAGTGAGAAATTATGTGATAAGAGAAAAGCGTAGTCTGCAAGATGTTGACAGTAGAAGATGGTGACTAGGATTAAGAAAGGAATGCTTCGGTGGTTTGGACACGTAAAAAGAATGAACGATGATAGGTTAAAAAGGCAATTTATGCTGCAGAAGTGATTGGCAGAATCGGTAAGGAACGGCCTGAACGGAAGTTTATCGACCGGATTGGCGACATATTGAAGATGAGATAAAGAGTATCCATAACCGACGAGCATATATGCGTAGATATATGGATGTTAAAAAATGGAGAGAGGTGTGTCAGGTTCGTGCCAAAGCGAAGTCCGTGGTCTCTGCTTACTAGGTGCCATACGTTAAAGTTCATGTATTATGTCTTAGCGTTTGTTTGCGGCGCTACAGGGCCGCCAGAATTATTAACTTAACTAAATTTATGAGAATGCCCAAATACTCAAACCCTGCTCAATTTTAAGATGCCGTTAAATCTCGTGCTGTCTTTATTATTATAAGCCAAAGTGACTGTGATACCACTAGACTTAACGACATCTTAAAATTGAGTAGCGTAAGACAACGCTCTCTCGTACTTTTTATTGTGAAGAATATTAGTATAATTTATTAAAAACACATTCTCGTACTATTTATTTTTAGTATATTAATGTTTAAGTCGGAGCTAAAAGATAAAGTTACATTTTGGAAACAAGTATGCTGTGCTGAAAGGAATAAACTCATTACCAATGGAAGCAACAAGACAGTAGTTAATTAGCCAAGCGTCGAGGCGTGTAGCAAACAAGCTGTTTGCGCGGGGCGACGTTATAAAGACGACCTAATTGCGGCTCGTGGGCGTCCATAATTTAACACTGGCATTCTCTACGTATCAAGTACTACTCCTATATTACGTACCTGTACCTACGTAACACGGGGGTAGGTGATCAATACAATAGTTTCGGGGACACGTGGGCCGCGCGTGGAGTTCGTAGCCCGGCAACAGAACAAAATTATACCATATACATAGACTAATGTCAGGTGAATCTTTTGCAGTTTCTATATTACTAAAATTAAATAAACATTAAAAAAAAGTATTTTGTGTTAGATTATAATATAAAATTTACTTTTAGAATGTATTAAACATACAATAACTTTAGGTAGCCAAAATTTACGACGGTACCGTATGAGTGATGTGCCCTATTAAATTAAATGGTGCACCATTAACTCTTTTAAATATTTGGTGATAATATGATTACGTACGACCTCAGGGATGATACTGACATTGAAAGAAAACGTAGGGCACTGTGGATTCGGGCAAATATGGTTATAGTTAGTATATTGTAGACTAGTTCAGAAATCTTGATGAATTATCCTTAACGAAAATAACATCCGTAAGATCTGCTCCAAAAGATGTGGAGATGTTAAATACTCAAGCCGGCGACAGGAAGCAGCATCAAATATGCCGGACGTGAGCCAAATTAGCGCCGGCGCCAACGAAATCATTAGTTGCAATTTTAAGCACCAAGTAAATCAGTACTGATTTACTTAGGAAAACATCGTGAGGGAACCTGTAGGACTGAGGAATAAAATATCTTGAGGACGTGAAGTTCGTCAGCACGCACTCGAGCAGCACGGCGGATCAATTGCTCTTTATCCTCTCTGAAATGAGAGGTGACCTGTGGCCAGCAGTGGAACGTATATAGGTACCAAAAGCACTTGTTTTATTTATTATATCTGTATAACCAATGTACCACAAACTTTCTTGAAATTCTACTTGTCTGTAACTCGGAACAGTGCTTTCAGTGGAAGCGAAACGAGGTCAAACTAGATTCAGCGCCGCATTGCGCTCTCTGCGAAACCTGCAACTGGTTCCGCACTTTATCTCACACTACATGATTAAATCTGACCTACCGATAATAATAATGATCTTTGATATGTTGTTACTGGTTTTGACTGCAAATTCATTTTGAACTCTTTAACACGCTTTTATTAGCTTCGCGTGTATCTATCTATCTATGTAACGGAATCTTTTAATGTAATTTTCACCAACTTGTAGATTGTAAATTGACTTGAAAATTTGCACTCGTTAAAAGGACCGATGACAATACAATAATTTAATAATTTTATCCTGGTATCCTGATCAGGATCACCAGGATAAAATAAAATAATTATCAGGATCATCACATTTCATGATCAATGTGTGTTGTTTAAGTTTTTTTAAGCTCTTATATTATTGCTGTATAAACATAATGGCCGAGAAGATACTGCACGCTGAAGAAAATACGTAAAAAAAAAAGGAAAACAAACACAAATGAACACAGATATGTTTTTGGATATTATATCCTTTCGAGTTTAAAGTTTTACTGTAGTCCTAACATATGTCTATGTCTGTATATCCTATAATATAAACATATACTGCCGCAAATTAACTATTGTGATATTAAATAATTGTTAATAAATAGTAACGAGCGCTCGACTTATCAGATTCAATAGAGCGCAAGTAAACACTAACGGTACCACTGAAATCATTGTTGCTGCAGTCTTAAATGTTGAAGCACGTAGGTACTGGACTATGAAGTAAAACATGGGATGTATATGGGCTGTATTTTACTTAAGATAAATATCATTAATCTGTAACAGCCGCTACTAAGAAAAATTAGAAATTTATTATTTTTTTAAATATAATATGACAAACGAGAACACAGTCCACCTGATGGTAAGTGGATGCTTTGTGCCTGCTCTATCCACGACTAAGAAAAATTAATTCATACATTTTGCTTTATGTAAAAAAAATATTTTATAATAAATATGTTTCAAAATCAATGAAGCAATTTTACTCAGAAATGCAGTCCCCTGCAAAAACTTAGTATTAAGCTAGAAATAATTTTATCTGATTTCGACGTGCAAAGATCCTTTTTAACCGACTTCAAAAAAAGGAGAAGGTAGTCAATCCGTTTTTATAGGATAAGGGTGACAAGCGAGTACACAGTCCACCTGATGGTAAGTGGCTGCTGTGGCCCATAGACATCTACATCTATCCTCGTTTGCGAATCAAAATGCAGATGCGTTGTCAGCCGTGAGAACTAAGATGGAATGCCGCTTTTCCAGTAAAAAGGGTCTCTGGTTCCCTACACTTACCATACGAAACACAGCAGCATTGCTGCTATTTTACGTTGGTATTCTGTGAGCGTGGTCCTTCCCGGTCGAGCCGACCATTCGTGCTACAACTATACTATTAATATAGCTGCAGCATGGCTCTACCACGTAGTATAATTTTACCACTTGTTACAAACACATTGTCATAATTTTAAAACTAGCTAACGATAAGTAGTTTAAGCTATTGGGTCTTTAAAATATAGGTTTATATCGTACTCGTAAATAGTGTCGCAAAAATTTGTTACATAGTCTCAACAAAATTGCTAATAATCGCCTGTAACATAAAAGTAGCATTCCCTATAATTTACTATTCAACTTGACAATGAAATGAATAACTTGCATTTAACATGCAAATTATACGCGGCCGTCCGTCGTTGACCATAGAGGACACCTGCTGTAGGCATAGATGCTTACAAATGCAATATGGATTTTTCAAATCACGCCATCGTACGGGAAGTTTCTTAGGAATAAATAAAATTTTATTCCCGCCAGTTTTTCATGGAAATGAGGTGGAAAATACTGGACTCACATGTTTTATTTATATACGGTGTCGGCTTTACCAATCAGTGTCAATGCCAAGGCTTTAACGACGTATTTCAGAGTACGTCTCCGACTTGATTTCAATATTTTATGTTTGTTACTAAGCAATTTGTGCATATGAATGAGTTGTAATGACGAATATTACTCTAATCAAAAGAGAATCTAATCCGTATTTTCATGTTTTATGTCATTATATCTATCTCCTCCGAGCATACAAAACAAGCTCTATATAAATATTGTTCTGATGACTCTTTAGATTATTTAGACTTGTTGTTTTTAAACGGACTAGACACCAAACTGAAAATAAAATATAAGGTTATTCCGTTTATGCACCCTAAAGCAGCCAACTTTAAGTAAATTAAGTTAAATATAATTCTTTATTATTAGTGTAATAAGGTAACATACATCTCAGGGTGGATTTTTAGGGTGGATAAACGGAACAACCGAAAATATGTTATAACAGTTTTTCTTTTAGGTAGGTAAATTGACACTGAGACTATTACTTTTTAACCACTCAAAAAATATGCAACAATGGATTTTAAAGAGAATTTATTTACATGATAAATAATGGTTGTTACTTTAGGATCAGGAGCACGCTGTGTGAGGATAATGCCAGTAAAATGTCGACATTCGATAGCGGACAAAACAGCTATTTCAAATGAGCAAAATTGAGCAGAATCAAAATCATAGGGATACAAGTATATCCTATTGCGAGACAGTTATAGTAAATAATGTCAATGAAGAAAAGCTTTATAATGTTATTTTACCCCTCAATTCTATTTGTCTATTTAAAATGCTGTGTTAGTCCCAACTTTAATGTATGGTAGTGAAAGTTAGATATGGCAGGAAAAGCATGAGAGTTAAGTCATTGCAGTAGAAATGCGATGATTAAGAAGTATATTAGGGATGTCTAAATGATAGGAGAAATTGTGTGAGAGAAAAGTGTGGTTTGCATGAAGATGTTGTTACCAGGATTAAGAAAGAAATGCGTCGGAGGTTTGGACACAAAGTGTTTGGAAAAAGGAATGGATGCGGAAAGAGTACCTAACAAAGCAAATTTATAATGTGAATTAAAAAAAAAATTATACTGTAAAAGTAAGTGGCTGAGTCGGCAAGAGACGCTCAAGATGGAAGTTTGTTATAAAATAGGCTAAATTAAGAGTACCCACAATCAACGAGCATGAATGCGTAGTTAAATGAATGAGAAAAAGCGAAAGAGGTGTCAGGATCGTGCCAAATGGAATTCCATAGTCTCTGTTTACCCCCTGGGTGACAGGCGTGAGAGTTTATGAATACCCCTATGGCCAAAAAATACAAAATCGTCTTCTCTGAAATATTTGAATTTTAAATTCCCGATTTGTAATTCACCTATAAGTATGATATTTATGGACACATTTTTTTAAAAGGGTAATAAAATTCACGTAAATTCATGAATTTCTTAACGTGCTACAACTTCGCTATAAGTGGACAAACCGATCGACTTATCCACTACACAACATCACAGAAGGAAGGATTTTCTAAAATCACTTGACATTGAGAATTAGTACGAAATATCCCTCGAGTTGAGTATTTTCTATCTGATGACTTCAAAAGACATCTAAATACAATTCCTCGCCGTCTTTTTATTATTTCTAATAATCGAGACCAAGGAAATCATATAGATAATCCAATTTTTATTTAATGGAGATTTCTTTTGAAGGAGTATATTAATATAATGTAATAAAATATTTTGCTGTAAATAAAGTGACGTGTACTATAAATGACCACATTCTTTATGCATGTTGCGTGATTCCTGAACTAGTATGTCAATCAGGAAATTAACAGTCTAAATGCCATGTAAATCTGTAACTAATAATTGGTTTACGAAATCATTTATTGAACAAGACACACTTCGAAATTTATCAACGTTAATAACAAAGTTAAAGGTAAACGACGCAGCTTAGGTAACTACTCAACAAGACCGTCTTTTCCGAAATTAGATAACTGTTACATATTAGGTACGTTCAGAACGATTTGGGACTAGAAAAGCTGTACGAAATTTCCACGTAAGCACAACTTTCACATAATATTTTTTTATAGAATAAGGATGATAAACGAGCACACCAATCCACCTGATGGTAAGGGGATGCTGTAGCCCTTAGACATCTACATCTACCCTAGATTACGAATCAAAATATAAATGCGTTGTCACCCCTGAAGATTAAGATAGAACCTTGTTTCTAGTAAAATGGGTCTCCGGTTCTGTACACTCACCATACCAAATACAGCAGTATTTAGCTGTTATTTTATGCTACCTACCCCGGTCCAGCTGATCCATTCTTGCTACAAATATGATATAGCTACAGCATGGTTCTAACTCTATTCTATAATAATTACAGTTTTTATAGAAGAGGGGACAAATGAGTATGCGGCTCACCTATGGTAAGTGACTACCGCCGCCTATGAACAAATGCAACACGAGGAAAACAGCACGTGCGTTGCCGGCCTTTTAAAAAGGACTATGCTCGTTTCTATAAGGTCCCCAAGCCGTATCGAACGGGAAAAATTGCTGTTGGTAGCCGATTCTACAAAGAATTCGTGTGACGTAGAAAACTCCTTATGAATCGTACAATGGTGAAACGCCAAGCATTCCGATGGTGTGGATGATATCGAGAACACGTGTCAACGCTATCTCTATATATAAAAATCAATTGCTGTCCGTTAGTCTCGCTAAACCTCGAAAATAGCTCGACTGATTTCGATGAAATGTTTCGTGTGTGTTTGAGTGGGTCCATGGATGGTTTAGATTCACAATTGGACCCGGTAAGTGGCGCTATTGTCGAGATCTAGAAATCACCTGTGTGGAGCCGGGGCGGATAGCTAGCATTAAATAAAGATGGAGTTTCAAAAAATGACAACAATCGCTAGCATTAATTTTTTTTCTTTTTATTTTTTATCATATTGACAGTCTGAAAACACTATTTATAGGATGAATGAGTACATCGTCAAATTTCATTATCTAATTGGAACGACCGCAACCCAACGAAAATGGAGCTTTGTAAATAAAATTATTGGAAGAAATAACAATCATCGTTTTTTATTATGGTATTTTTAATCAAAAGATGCAATATTTCCCTAGCGTTCGTTTTAAACCAAGGCCAGAAAAAGATACGAAGGCTTGATTATAATGGCTCGTTGCCAACTCTTTCTCCCTAAATACGACACGTGATTATACGTTGTACAACCTAATCAACACTTCTATTAACAAATTATTATTAAATTATCATGAAATTAGAAATAATGATTTATGAAATAATCTCGCAGAAGTAAATAAATAACCTGTCCATCTGTCCTGACTTTGGCGAATGCAAGCAGGAATGTGGTTTCTAGATCTAATACAAAATATTTAACTAACGTTTAGAAATGTAATTGAAATATATTGAAATTGTAATGGTCATATCATTATGCCAATTAATGTCAAAATTAGAGAGCATATACGCAACCGAAACAATTACGCACTAAGAATAATACTGCATTGTTTCTCATGATGACTTCAGAGAACCAGAGACCCTTTCTAGTACCTTGAGGATGATCCACATTAGCCTTCAGGAATGACGACCTATCTTCTTTTTGATTCTTCATCATTAAATATTTTTAACGTGGTAGAGCCATGCTGCAGCTATATTAATAGTATAGTTTTAGCACGAATGGGTCGGCTCGACCGGGGAAGGACCACGCTCTCACAGAATACCAGCGTAAAATAGCAGCTTAATTCTGCTGTGTTTTGTATGGTGAGTGTAGAGAACCGGAGACCCTTTTTACTGGAAAAGAGGCATTCTATCTTAGTCCTCATGGCTGACAACGCATCTGCATTTAAATTCGCAAACGAAGATAGATGTAGATGTCTATGGGCCACAGCAACCACTTACCATCAGGTGGACTGTGTGCTCGTTTGTCACCCTTATTCTATAAAAAAAAATGTAGGTATCTATGGGCCACAGCGTCCACTTATTATCGGGTGAAAGATGTGATCGTTTTTTACCCTTACTGGTATAAGAAACTAATATGTTTGTATTAATTTTTGAAGAGTTTCATCTAAAGGAAGAAATTTTTAAAACTATATTAAAGCAAGGATTCAGAAAAATAAAGGTATGATAAAAAGCGCATCAAAATCAATCAAGTAATTTTCTCTTATCCGCGTTTGTATGTTTAGTGCAGGCGACTTTGTTTTATGCTATATAATGTATCACATAATTTTTTAAATGAATTTCTACTACTACTCTATTTTATTAAGTACATTTTTATATACCGAAACGGTTATTTAATTAAAAATACAATATATTGGATACTTATAATTTATATTACCATATATTCAAGCCTGTGATTTTTTTATTTGCCTTCTGTACTCTAAGCCATTGAATTGTTGTGATTTATTATTATTTTTTAAATTTAAATAAAAATATAATTGTGAAAAATTTAAAACTGAGAATCTAGATCACAAACAAATAATGAACGTTTTGTGAAAATACGCCATCTTTCGAATCACCAATAGCTTTTACCAAAATTTTCCGGACACAAGACAAAACAATAGTGTAAGTTTCTCGAAGTAGACAGGTTTCTATTTTGTTTTATAGCTTTTCCCGGCGGTGAAAACCTCAACATCTATTATTTCGAAACATAAACATCAGTAGGCATTAGACAACAATATAGTCCGACGTCTGCACAGAAAATATCAATTTGAAAACACTTTGTGAAGGGGAATGGAAAAGAACGGGGCTGATTATCAAACGTGGGGGAACGCTGCACATTTAGAGTGCAATGTACTTTTCTTTTATTAGTTAACCTTAAAATTAAATGATAAAGAAAATATGAACGGTAATTAAATAGATAGGCTTGAAAATCTTCTTTTTTTGTTTGTCTAAAGAAAGCTAAAACTAATATTTTTGATTTAATTTACAAAGAAATACTTTACTTATATTTTAATATTTAGATTATAAACCACGCCATACATACATACTGTATTATTATGATCGGAATGTACGATGTTCATTAGTATCAGGTATAATTCGTAGTAGAGCTGACTGACTTATGTGAAACTTCTGTATTTAATGTATATTAAATAAAACAAAACAAATCGCACGTAGAGCTTCTTTGTTACTTCTTAAACATATAATAAGAAGTAGTCAAAGGCGTCATAAGTCAAAAAGCCATTACTGATCTTGAAATAATAAAAGAATAAAAACGGAAAACCGTATAGAACGCTATTCAACGTGCACCTTTACGACACTTTTTATATCTTTGAACTAAAGCCGACCATATGCAACGATAACAGCAACGTTATGGTAGTTTGCCGAGTTTTTCATTTCGGTCAAATAAACTAATCCCCTAATCGTTTTTACTTATGGATTAAAAGCCTTAGTTAAAATTTTGTAACTAACAACTACATTATCTAATAGCATACTTCGAAACAAATTGTTACACAATTATTATAATATTATTATTAAATCATGCACCAGACGTTTAGAAGTTGGTTGAATATCATCGTAAAGGTCCTAGATATACTAGTCGTACAGGGCGGGCGACACGCGAGGTTGGGTTTATTTTTTATTTTTCAGGGGCGGGCGACGAACTCCAGAGGTTTTCACTATTAAAATAGTAGACATTTCCGAAATGAGGGGAGCTCTGTGCCCAGCAGTGGTACATATACGAGTATAGGCTGTAAGTTTTTGTATGTAAAGCGCTTCCAAGCTACAAGAGAAATTCTTAGTGTGTCGGTAACTTTATATAATAAGAAAAAAACAATAACCCAAAGTGAAAAGTCCACCTCAGACTACTTTCGTAATAATTTAATTAATAACATTATTTTTCCATGTAGATAGACTTAATACATACGATTATCCGAATCGATATAGACCTGTAAAATATGTTTTGGCATGCCTGCCAAATTATTTTAATAGTATTTTAGACCGACAGAAAACTGACTTTTATCACAGCAATAAAAAATGTTATGACAATTTCATATTTACAACCGCTTCACTTTGAGCTCCTTATTGCCGCTGTAAAATGTGTATTAACGAAATAGTGAAATACATGAATTCAAGCCCTTTATTACGGTGCAATATTTCAAAATCAATAATTTCATAGTATAGATTTACTTATATATTGTAGACCTCGTGGTCAAAGTACCTGGCTTATACATCACGATACCTGGGTCCAAATTCCAGCATAAGCCAATATAAAAGTAAAGTTGCAGCAAATATACATCCCACTGTTGGGCACCGACTACCTCTCATTTCTGAGAACGTTATGGAGTAAGTGGTCTACCGCGGTGCTAAAGTGCATGTTGAACTACACAAGTCCTCGAGTTATTTTAATCCTTAGATATAACATATTTTTCATCACTACCAAAAACGTGGTAAATTGGTAAATCAGCACTTAAAATTGCATTTAAAAATTGACGGCGGGGATCGCACCAAGGAATTCACGACGAACGCTTTTTCCCTAAACTATCACTAATTTGTTTTTTTAACCAACTTCAAAAAAGGAGGAGGTTCTCAATTCGACTGTATTTTTTGTGTGTTACCTCAGAACTTTTTTCTATTTGAAAGCTGGTGCTTCTCATGTAAATTTGATCAAGATCTGACCAGTAGTTTTTGAGTTATCCGTAATAATGCGTATTTAATTGACTTCGACTACATTGATGATGTTCTCAATTTTTAGTGATTGAAATCGGTTTTACTTTTTAACAAGAGTTAATTAATATTTTCTTTTCTTTTTTTTTGTTAAACTGGAATGACAAAGGAACTTGATGGTAAGTGACTACTGCAGTTCATTGACATGTGCAGAAAACTTCAAAGAATTCTACAGATTCGTTTTCACCTCTGAAGACTAACTTGAAATGCCTCACAGCCTGTAATTATCCTGGCTCTATATACTCGTATACCCTTCAGACCGGAGCACAGTAATGCAGGTTGCGCTATGTTGCGGCAGAAAGGACTGACTCCTACGGACTCCTAGACCGAGAAGGAGTCCTACCATATATTAAAGGTATATGTGTGCAAAGCTATAAATTATTGTGTTTCGTGTCTGAAGGTGTTGCGATGATCTTATGACATAAACGTTCCATAGGATACGGATAAGAAGACAAGTGAGTGCCTCTGATTCTGCGCTTTTTTGCGCGCTTTAACGTTACCGGTACTGCCTATTAAAGCCCACTGCTGAACATAGGCCTCCCCCATAGATCGCCTCATAGGGGGGATTATTTATAACCCGCTCCATAGTTGCCACGCTTGGCAAGCGAGTTGGCAAGCGCAGTTTTTTATTTTTAGACGTTATTAGGAAGACGCTGCTGCTCATCTCCTGATATGTTTCCCTCTGTTGCCTCTTACGACACCCACGGGACGATATGAGGTAATAGATATTCTTACACCGCCACTACTCGCGCTTTGTGGAACCTTAATAAAATTGCCGTTGCAGTTGAGAGCTTTAAGTAATAAATAAAAAAATGAAAGTGTATCTATTTTCGGAACAACAATGTTCTATTTATATATATGCTGTACAATGTTATATATAATCGACTATGGATCGCAAAATTTGTCACCATGATTAATGAACCCACTATTAATTTTTGAGCTAGGTATAGCTAGATAGATATTGAAAATATTTCATCTACAACCAAAAATCTTTAATCAAAATAAGTTTCTGCACGATAAATGTTAACAATACTATATGTCATGTTATATAAATCATCATCTAACGTAACATAACGTAATCAAAATGCTTATATATTATTAAAGCGCTGACAAGAAACAAGTAGGCTTTTTGAAACAATTTTTAGCCAAATCTACAGTTTATGGCAGCGGAGAAAATATATGTTAATCTTGAAGATAGGTTTATCTGAGAAAAATATTGTATCGAAAACAAGATTTTGAAAACTTATTTTTATGTAATTGATTGTTTTATGTTTTGCAAAAGGTAGGTTTTACAAGCGTCGTGCCATTGCACTTCTCTTTCCTTTTGATGCAATCCAACAGTATACAACTCATTAGCTGTTGTCAGCGTCTTAATATATCCAATTTAATGCTTTGCTTATGATGCTTATTTATATCTTTCCTCTTTTGTTTCTTAGCTGTCCACTGCTGGATATGGTTCCCACAGTAACCATAACTGTCACAGTTGGCAGAAGGAATGACGGTCGTTATACTAGACATCTCGCACCGTTGACGCTGCTTTCCATCTTTGTCCGGGTATTATGCATCTGGTAAAAATACTAGATACTGCCTATGGGTGGTATAAGATCTTTCTGGAGTTTCCCAAGTTGCCTCGTATGATATTCACAAGACGAGATGGAATGACGGATTAATTTACGCCGTCACTACACTTTTATTTATACAGGGTTATATTTCAAAGAGTAGCCAAATTTTAAACTTAAGTTCAAATATATAAATAATGATATAATGTTATTGCAGTTTTTAAAATACGAGTAAATAAGGCTTCTACTTTTATTTGAAATTATTCCAAATTGAATGTGATTTATGGGCAACAACTACACGTACGCGCGCTCGTCTGTGTGCGATTCAATTCACAACGTTTTTGCCGACCGAGCGACCCTTATGAATGTGTGCGTGCGTAGTAAAATAGTAGGCGTTAGATATTTATAAATGACAATCAGTTAAAATAATCCATTACCACGCAATTTGAATTTAAATGACAAAAAGGACACAATGTTTGAGATTTATTAATAATTTTTCTTCACCATTTGCCTATATTACTTATTTTGAACCTTCTCTGCAAATTTGGCCGGTTATTGCAAAATAGCCCTGTATACAAGCCCTTAAAAATAATATATAGGCTTGAATATATTTCTGTATTTTCATGCATTCGTTTATTAGAGCCTGTCAATAGTCCACAGATGAACACAGGCTTCCCACTTAGATTGTCTCATAGGGGGATATTTGTTATAGTTTTTTTATAATTTTGATGTCATCAGGAAGATGCTGATGCCCGTCTCCCCACGGGCTGGTATGCAGTAGTAGATTCTCCTATTTTCCAATAATTTCTGTATTTATTGAAACGCAAATAACCCGCCCTTAATGCAGACTAATCAAATTATTTCCTTTGATGGAAATATTTGTTTTACACCGAGCAGAATAAATTTACAAACATTATTCAAATCGTTTTATAAAAGCAGTTATTACAATTGGAATAAACAAGTAAATAAGGTGGAGTGAACCCTAAAATATATGTTTTCAAAACATGCAGCCATTATCTTGATTAGTTATATTCAAGAATAAGCATTTTATATTAGGTTTCATAAAATGATTTAACAAGAACTTGTGGCGATAACACCAGTTGAAATGCAAAGAAACTTTACTAGTAAAAGTACTAAATAATACAAAGAGGCTTTAACGATGACTATGATCATCTGATCTGATATAATGATATGGTTTACTCTGATAAGTTTAGGTTAGGTTTTTTTACAATTCTAAGCCAGCGCTTAACTACAATCCCACCTGGTGGTGATTTAGCCTAAGATGGTGAAGCGTACTGACTTAACCAAAGCCTATTCACTCTTGCCTTGAAGACACCTACATTGTAATCGGATGGAAAGACGAGGCAACTTATTCCACTCCCTTGTTGTACGCATGACGAACGATGTAGCAAACTGTTTGATTCGAATGCATGGTAAGTCAACAACAAAAGTGTGGATACCGGCCGAACGTCTGGTTGTCCGATGGTAGAAGGGATTTTTATTCCTAATACAACAAGTTGTGACCGATATATTGCAAAACTTGAACCATTTTCATATTATATTCTATTTCGATCATCTTCTTAGCGTTAGCAGCAGACCGATGGCATTTTGCCATAGTAATAGAAGAAACAACCATTCACACTGATTATAGTTGCGCTAAACTTAGATAGGTGTTACTCTTTACCTTAAGGAAAGCTCATTCTACTTTACCCCCTGATAATTTAAGGTCATATTTCGATAGATTGTGTATATAATTAGTCCCATAGACTTTATCTATAGTTTACAATCTGAAGGGCAAATTTCATATTTTATATTAAAAGGTTTTTAGTGGTAATGTTTATTTAAAATTCAGTAACACAAACTGACTTTAATATCAACATAAATTTTTAATATCAGATACGTACGCAAACATACAATGAAAATAAGTAACTACACTAAAAATCAAAAACTTCAAAGATATTTTATTTATTTTACGTTAGCCTTATCATATTGAAAACATTGGGAAGCAAGTCGTAAGCCCTTTCGAAAAACGGCACCTATGCTTAGGCCTACCTATGCCCCATAAATAACGGCAGATGCCGTGGAGCTAATTGATATATTACAAAGTAAATTCGAGAGGCCAATTCAATAAAGCGACTCTATTTTTTTATGTCTGCAAGAGTCAAAGATATATCTGCAACACAGAAATTTCTTCTGTGTCGTTGTGGCTTGTGACACAATATGCCGCGTATAATAATAATCAGAATACGAATTGCTAGATATCAGTGATTATGATCTAGAAGATAATTTCGTTAGGCTTAAAGAAGTTTAAGTAAAATTCGAAATACGTACATCCTACTACACAGTTTAAGGAAATATATGAAATCTGTAGATATTCTCGTGGGTGCGAACCAAGTGCGAGGTCTTCTGTCAATATCTCTATAGCAGATAGCCCGTGCGGAGCCGCATTATAGTGTTTGTATTTATTTTGTTTCCCCGGCTAACGTTCTCACGCCCTATTCCGAGAAATATTGTTTGACTGGAAAAAATATCAGTATTGTCCAATAATAATACACCAAT
Organism: Parnassius orleans; assembly: GCA_029286625.1. NCBI lineage: Eukaryota > Metazoa > Arthropoda > Insecta > Lepidoptera > Papilionidae > Parnassius > Parnassius orleans. Next base: position 532,470 of record JAGSMP010000166.1, on the reverse strand, counting down.
ATACAAATTGCCACTTTTATGACGTAGCCTAAAATTCGTACGAAAACGGATAATCATACAAATGATTGTGAAAATTTTTATATGGTTACATTTGTAGCTTCTAATTAAAAATAACAAGAAGTCTAGAATATTTAAAAAAATAAGCAGCTTACTTTATCAGCAAGATGAAAAAATTTACTTCTATACGTATATTCACCATTATACGTGGAAGAGCTAGCAGCTATATTATTAGTTGTAGGACGAATGGGTCGGCTCAACCGGGGATGGACCACGCTCTCGCAGAATATCAGCGTAAAATAGCAGCTTAACGCTGCTGTATCGTATGGTGAGTGTAGAGGACCGGAGACCCTTTTTACTAGAAACGAGGCTTTCTATCTTCGTCCTCACGGGTGACAACTCATCTGCATTTTGATTCGTAATGGAAGATAGATGTAGATATTTATGGGCCACAGCATCCACTTACTATCAGGTGGACTGTGTGCTCGTTTGTTACCCTTATCCTATAAAAAAAAACACAAGTTAAGTGTCCTGGCAAAAGTGCGGCGGTACATCAAGCCGGGACAACTGCTTACCTACTCTATAACATAAGCGCAAGTCCAGTCGTGCATGGAGTATTGCTGTCATATATAGTCTGGTGCTGCAAAATGCCACCTATCAGCTTTAATCTCAATGGAAATGTACTAAGAGGCTTATTAATGACCCAAATCTGATTTCTAAGGCCAATCTTACCAGTTTCCAACACAAGCGCAAAATAACGAGACTCTCGGTGTTATAGTCGTCACTAACGAGAAAGGACCACACCCGCACAAAATACCAGCGTAAAATAGCAGCACAATGCTGCTGCGTTTCGTATGTAGAGTGACAAGTAACGGACTCTCTTTTTAGCCGACTTCAAAAAAGGAAGAGGCTCTCTTCGTCAATTGTGTGCCGATTTTTATGATTCTTTATTTATTAAATGGGTATACTTCATGGGTGCTCCCATATAAATTTGAAGCAAAAATTCCACTCTTAAGGTTGATTTCTTTTAATATAATTATTTAGGCGACATTCGTGCTCGTCATATTCCTTATTCCACTCAAAAGAGTCAAAAGTTAGCCGTGTAATGAAATGTAAAAGCCAACTTCAAAGAACTGAACAATGAAATAATTTCCACATTTTTTAAAATAGAATAATAGTGAAAAACGAGTACACAGTCCACCTGATGTTAAGTGGATTCTGTGGCCCATAGCCATTTACCCAAAATGCAGGTGCCTCGTTTCCAGTAAAAAGGGTCTCGAGTTCTCTACACTCACCATACGAAACACAGCAGCATTAAGTTGCTATTTTACGCTGGTATTCTGTGAGAGCGTGGTCCTGCAAAGGTCGAGTCGACCCATCCGTGCTACAACTATAATATGCTGTATGCTGCAGCGTGGCTCTACCACGTAATAGCTTCACGTTATTACTCACCCTTACTTCTATATAATAAAAAGTAAAAATGAATTTATTGTAATGTTCTCTTTACAGAGTAATGTTACAGTGCAATCAATGTTTGTGTGTCTATGGGGACCTGTTACGTGTATACTGAATCGCGGTATCTCGTATTGGATTATTCTCCTCAAACAGATTTATGCGATAAGATAATTAAATGTTGGAATCCATAATAACACGCGGCGTCATTAAATATAACGTGCCAGTGAAATACTTTAATAACTGCAACGCTTTATGTATAAAATATTATTATTTCTAAATGTGTTAACTAACACAAGGTCTATTATCTAACATTCTCACAAGATCTCCCGCAGTAGGGACTCTTTGAAGCAATGGCATAGCTTTCTTGACTTTCAAAAAATGCATTTTAATGCCAATTTTAGGCCAAACAGCATTGACATTCCAGACACTTTGTGTTATTTTCTACTAGTTTCGACCATAAGCTAAGCAGAGACATTTAATCAGGTGCCATAAATACATGAATATATATACATTAAATATGAGCATTATATACACACATAGCATACATACATACATACATATAAATACACTTATTAATATATATTACTACAAGTAATGACCTTCGTATACTCCATACTTGTTTAAAAACATGTACATATTTGGCCGGTGGAAGGAAAAGGGGAGATCTCCCGATGGACAAGGTGTTCTACCCGGGGAGCGGCCAACGCTCAGTGGTAGTTCGGTGGTTATTCTATATATACTGCTTTTACTCACTGCTGTCAAACTTCAATTTAAAAAAAGTTTGGAAAATCCAAAAGCGCACGGCTCATAATGCTCATACGATCACCATATCATCATTCAGGTCACTCCATTAAGTCGAAGACGTATTTAAGTATAAATATTACATTCTACTTACTTTTAGTACGTACTACTATTATTTAGTTACGTACTACTATTATATATTGTAATAAATCTCTGATTATTATTATAATCAAGTATGTAAGAAATTTGGTTTTCGAATATTGTGTATTTGTAAAGCGATCTTTTTGAGCCGCTGCAAACAACCGATACAGTGACCACTCACGACGGCGATTGACGCCGAACCTCTTGGTAGAAAGTAATTGTGTTCTGTGCGTCGAACTAACTGATTGAGTGACACAGTCTCTATTTAGTAAAAAATAAATTCAAACAAGGCTGCTAAAACACAGAATATATCGACATTTCGCAGCTGAAAAAATTAATTATTACTAAACTAAACAAAATTAAACTCCCATTTACATTCAATGGCTTCCCACATGATAGACGAAGAGTTTTAAAAATAGATTGAGTTGAATAATTGATATTTTCGTTAAATGGCTCCGCATGGCTTCGTAAACACGAAAAGTTATCGTGTTTACGAAGCCATGCCGACTTGATAAATCCACACCATAAGCCACTAAAACCCCTTTTTATGTGAAAATAGCAATTATTCGATTTAAAAAAATATTAATAAGTTCAACAATCATTTATCTTTCTGACAATGTGCTTTTTATATCACTTATATGTACATTGCTATCATGATTGCTAGATACGATTTCATGCGACAAAACGTTGGAATCTTAATTTTTAGGCCCTAGTAGAACATACCTGCGCGCTAGCGCTTACGGCATGCAATAATATTAATTTTAACGAGCCATACGTCTTAAATCTTATATAAGATTATCTAATGATTTTTTATTACTTTTTTATAACTTATGGCAGTGCACGAATTTTTTTGACTATCGAGTTATAGGTTACGGTCACGCAAATGAAATATCGCATTGTAACTATCGTCGTTTTTTGGGAAGACAATGACGATAAAAAAAAACTTCCAAGGTTTGAGAAATTTCCCTTAATAGCCAATAAAATCCGATAAGGAGAGCGACAGAATATAAATGCAATACGACTAGCACATATCGAGAATACAAAAATTCAATGCGGCATGGCGTAGCGCACCTTACGTAAAGCTACGAGACGAATCTCTTGATAGTAAAATGTAAAGTTTTCCATTTGCGCAGTTTAAAAATTAATTTCATCAACTGTGCTCTCAACTTTACAAAATCTAAGTATCTTTAATATAGATGAAACTTTATAATGATGATTAACAAATAATATTTTGATGTAGATATACGTGGTAGAGCCATGCTGTAGCTATCTTAGTAGTATAGTTGTAGCACGAATGGGTCGGCTCGACCGGGGAAGGACCACACTCTCACAAAACACCAGCGTAAAATAGCAGCTTAACACTGCTGTGTTTCTTATGGTGAGTGTAGAGAACCGGAGACCCTTTTTACTGGAAATGAGGCATTCCATCTTAGTCCTCACGGGTGACAACGCATCTGCATTTTGATTCTTTATTGAGTATAGATTTAGATGTCTATGTGTCACAGCAGTCTAAACCATACTATATATTACATGAATTACCGACTTAAATCGCCTATAGCTTGGCCTACGTTTAGCAGCGGACTTTGAAAAACTTACAATAGACTACATAATAATATAAGAAAGAATAAAATTTTAACCCTTTGAACAATTTTAAAGTATTGTTAATAAAAATGACAATTTCATTAAAGCATTATTCGCAAATGAAGTATATTTCAATTCACTATATATTGCACTCTGCTCTTATAGGCCAATTTAAATTATGGTGCAACTTCATTAAAGTATTAAAATTTATGCTGGATAAAAAAAATATTTTCATGTTACAAAAGGTGATTAATAAAATAGCATATAATAGTAATATTAAACTTCACATATGACGGCAAATGTATCAAACGTAATGCTTCGAGACGATTTGCCCTACATAAGTTCGGTGGGTCAATGAACCATTTCGCCAAATGGCTTCAGGAAATATACTCCCTGGTTCTTTCCTGTCAGGTGTTCTACTTTGATATTTGCATCAAAACTGCGGAAATCTTTTTTATCTTTCGTTTTCTGAAACCTTAGTGTCATGATTACAAACTAAAAAGATTTGTCACAACTTAATTTTAATGAAGTGTATAAGATTATTTAAGTATACTCAGTACTAGTTAAATACAGAAAACGTAAGATTCTTAAAATATTATGAGTATTACAATCATTTCTAGCATATCTTTATTATATTATATATTTTTAAAGCTTATTTATCAAAGCATTTCCTTTTATGACCTTTCTTTGATTTTGGTGATTTAATTTTAGTAAAAGTGTAACAATGTACTGCTATTTTTTTCACTTACGATTGCGAGCCTTAATATTCTTTTCCACGTGATGAATGCCTGATATCGACACTAATATCGAGTAGTCCACATTTTAAGAACCCTTTAGTTATTATTACTGTATACAAAAATACATGTGCGGTAACCAATTTGTGATCGATTACCATTGCGTGAGGAGTTTGTCTCAATTACTTTAAAAGCGACTTCTTCTACTTTACGTCAATTTACCTTCGAAGCGAGGTAATTGGTATTAGTTGATGACTTTTACCTATATTCATATGTATACGGCCTTTTACATTTCTTTCATCTAAAAAAAAATTAAAATTAATAACTTCATTTATTATCAGCACGTGCTCTTTTATTTGGGTCGATACCTATTTAGACGTAAATTTAGATTTATTTAATGTAAAACTACGTGATTATGCACTTTTAATTATTAAGAATCTAATTATTTTAGGTAAAAATTAGAATCGTTTGGTAGGAAGGGGGGAGAGTGTCCCCTACACCCCGACACCACTCCCATGAAAAGGTAATACACCGTTCTTGAGAAAAATTCAAAAGAAAATCCCATAAACCTAACCTCAAAGTGATAACATTTATCTCTCTCAGGCAGGAGAGGGAGAGGGACGGGGAAGCAGGAGTGTCCCCTATCACAACTATAAGGATTTCTGGGTGCTCAAGTACTTCTAAGCAGTAAAAAATAACTAATAAATATAACCATTGGCCGCGGCGGGCCAAATACAACACCTTACTCCACCAAAATCCTGCCAAAAGATTCTAAACCCAACCCTTAGTTTACTAATACATGGCTACCAACCTTTAACTATCATTTAAAATATTATTTTATTACTTAAACTGACCGATTTAATCTTACTTTACCGTCCCCATAAATAATAATGACTTATATGTAAAGACTTGAATATGTTTTGATAATATTTAAAAAAGTAATTTCAGATCTTTCGTCACTGAGACTAGAGAGTTATCTATAATATAATCACTGCATAAAATTAAACATGCGCTGGAGCAATTATTCTTAACTATTGAGCTTCATTTAGACCTCATTGTTTAAATAAACGCGCGTTGATGTCTTTTGAAAGGGATCAATAATTTGCGGAAGAAATAAATAATTTAACCTATCTATATTCTTATTATTATCTTTATTATAAAAAATATAAATATACCGTAATATGTAATTCTTAAATAACTTTGTTATTTCAATTGCATTCCCCCTTTTTAAAAGACAGTTAGAACTCTACATTTTGATGTTACTTTGTTTGTACTTCCCGTATAATTCATGACATTGCATTCAGCGTTTTTCCTTAGAATATCGTTCACAAAAGTATTTGGCAATAATATAAGCCTTATAAATACTAAAAATCGAGCTGTAGCTTCTTATGACTTGTAGAGTAATAGTTGCCAAAAGAGTTAGTAATTTTTTTACAGATATATATTATTGAAATAAAAATATAAAAGTACTACTAGTAGACTACTTCTCAAATACATAATAATTAAATCAGAACTAACGATAATTAAGGTAAAGAAAAAAAATATTTAATTAATAAAATTACCGCAAGAGAACAGATTATGTCCACTTTCGGGCAGGTGTTGTGATGCTTGCATTTATCTTACTTCCTCGCGGCAAAGTGGCGTGATAATTATCAATATTTACGCAGATGTGTCAGTTTAGGCGTATGACGTAATGTCAAACGATTGCCTGGTAGTGGTCGCAGCAAGGACGTGCGAGTATAGTGCCGGTAAGTGAAAACATTGAATCTACTGAATACTGCATATGTTCAAAATTATAGTGAAAAATAAAATAAGTAGGTAATCATTTCAATTCGCACAAAAAAACTAGAAACGTTACATAATATTATATACCTAAAACCACTACTATACTAAAACTTTTGCGCCTGAAGCTCAATTTTTTCAATATGTTACTTATGTAACTTTCAGTACGAGGCATAAAACATTTCGAAAGTTCATATAATTTAATTTATTTATATACATTTGATGTAAGCTGTTGAATTTTATATCGTATTAATTTTAATTCGGCGCGGAAATTTTATTAAGACATATAACTATATATTTTACGTTTCTTTCATTTTAATTATAACTGGTTAATTAATTTAAGCATATAATTTATTTACTACACATACACACTTGACTATGAATTTTCATCACATTGGAATAACCTATAAAGTAAATCTTACACAAAAATTACGTAAAATTATGAGGGCAGTTGAAACTTTAAGATTCTTGGAAAATGTTAGCCGAGGGATGATCGCGGATATAGCACGCGACGCAGCACTCGTATTCTTAAGGCTGTGACAACGCGTAAAGATTACAATTTATGATCCCGGTGAATCAGCTGATCTAGCACGGGGTGTGTTAAGGTAAGCTTAAATGTATGATAGGTTATACTGTGGTGGTACTTACCGGCGGCTTTCGCCAGCCACCACCAGCAGCAGCAGGCGGCTACGAGCGCCCGAGCGCCGGCCATCTCAGCGGCAGCGCATCACACGCGCGCATTCGCCGGCCGCCCCGGCGGACTGAGCACTCACAGCACTCCGTGCGCCGCCCCGCACGATCGATTCCGCGCCGCACGCACCCTTCTCACTAGTGGTGGTTTACACAACCTTTCGCTCTTATTATAATTATATAGCTTTTTTTAGCGATTGCTAATTTTAATACAAGCTTTTTAAGTTTTTACGATACGGCTCACAAAATTTCTATAATTTTAAGCGCTATTTGCAAAACGACGTAGGTACGATACATACATGACGATATTATTAAAATTTTACCAGACATATTTTGTTGAACTTAACTTTGAAATTATTATTAATTAAATTTTAATTAAAGTTCGTTCTCAAATAATAATTTCATATTATATTTCCAAAACAATGTTACATATAATATGTAAGCTGGCTTAAGTCAAATAATTTAATAATAAACTTAAAAAAGACTCAAATAATGAATTTTTATCAACGAAAATGGCCCCTTGATTTACTTAACATTAATTACGATAGTGAGACCGTTAGTGAAACCAAAGTAGCAAAATTCTTAGGTCTTTATATTGACAACAACTTAAAGTGGGAGACTCATACAGAATATATTTGCAAAAAGTTAAACCAATTTTCTTACGCTCTGCATGTATTATTCAAAGTAGTTAATGAAGATGCTGTACGGACGGTATATCACGGCTTCGTGTCTTCTACTGTGCGCTACGGTATCATTTCTTGGGGCAATGCTACAAGGCGCGAAGATATATTTAAAGTGCAAAAAGTGTGTGCGTGCTATTGCAAGTATACCGAGTACAGAAAGCTGTAAACCACAATTTAAACATTTAAGTTATTGACATTTCCCGCAATGTATATTTATGAAGTTGTGACATTTGTAAAAACTAATCCTGAAATATTTAATGATTACATAATAACAAACAATCGACGCTTTACTTAGAAAAAGCGTTTTCGGTATATTATCTAAAATCTATAATAAGGTTCCATCTATGTTTCATGAAATGAAAAATATTCATGAATTTAAAAAAGAATTTAAAACATTTCTAATTGAGAAATGCTACTACTCAATCGATGAATATTTAAGCAACGCATCAATAGGCATATTATAATGACATTGCATAAAATATAATTCTTTTGACATTCGATTAGACTATGTATTATTGTAAATATCCCATTCTAATTAATAATTACATCATTGTTGAATATTCTAATATAATTATAATATAAATAATATAATAAAATAATTTAATTGTGGAAATGTAATAGATTTAATTGTAACTGTAATATTTGTATACCTAAGGGTTGAATGCAGCGAACATAAATTTTTTAAAGATCTATTCTGTCTCATTACCTGTATTCACAAATAAATAAAATATGAATTTGAATTTTACATTTGAAAAGTTATCTTATCATAATAGTTTTTGGGTAGGTTTTACCAACGAGCAGTTAACTAGACTAGAACTAACTATAACAAATTTGAATTTAAATAAATAAAGCTGTTGTGTTATTTCCAAATAGCAAGTAACATTCATGTCCCTGCACTGTGCTTTGTCGCGGCCTCTCCGCTACCATTTTCCGAGTTTCCTTGGAGAGCGCGCGCGCTGCCCCGTTTTCTGGCGGATCGCTGACCGTCCTTAATTGATTGGACCCGTTCATTTGCCGAATAAGTTTTAGGTCAACACCGCCGCAGAGGCTCTGCGCAACAGTTTAATGCTTATTTCGAAACTTCTTAAAACTATTTGCCCCTTTTGTTTTTAGTTTGTAATATGTAAATAAAAATATAAAAATAAAAAGTTTTATTGAAGAAAAAAAAACAAAATTAAAAATATTTAAAAAAATGAAACTAAAATATCTGAAGTATATTTAAAATCCTTAACATAAAATTGACCTACTAATATCATTGACAACATTTGTATTTTTTACATTATTTAACTGGCATAGCAATGCAAACTTTAACTAAATATGACTAAAAATGACCAAGAGTTGGTGGACTGCGTGGGGAAAAGTGGTGATCCTGCGAGGCGCCAGTCTCCATGTTATCCGAGATTTTTTAAGATAGAAAAATAAGTCGTGGGTGGAAAAAGTATCGAGGTTAGAATGGAATAGCTACATATACTACATATAGTACAGTCCAGTTCCGATACTTAGACCGGGAAGACTCGATTAGAAGCAGCGAAAGTCGGCGAGTATCCATTATGCATATCCCCACAACATAGGGAAAAGGAGGAATATAAGAGAGAGAATAATAAAAGGCGAATTATAGTGTAGTGCCAGCTAGTTAATACTTTGAAACTGTGCAATGAAACATCTTATCGATTCTTTGGCTATGTATTCCAATATTTATATCATTTTCATTAATTTATTACACTGGCGCTATTACTTTGGCTGTAAATGCCTTTGGTTGCCTCATAAATGCTCACATCAGAAATACCCATAAACATTTATGTCACAACTGTATAATAAACGGGTTAGTAAGGTGAAATGGCAATGGACCGACTACGAAGAACCGGCAGCCGATGATAGAAATGGTTAAGGTTCTCGAGTGGCAGTCCCGTACAGGAAAGCGCCAAAAGAGTAGGCCCCTATTCTTCGCTTACCGGTACGAAGTCCAAAGTACACTGCAGAAAATAAGCCTCACCTTTAGATAGACTTCATATTTACCTTAAATGCCATGCTTAACAGGCGGGTTGACAAACGCAGCTTTTCATTATAATCTTACTGTTGTCATTATGATATCAGGAAGATGCTGTCTCTTCCATACCCGAAACCCATCTACGGTTTCAGTTAGATCATCACGGAATGAATTGGGATAGTGAATTCTCTTACTAAACTACATGACTAATAAACTAATCTAATATGCAGCAATGGTGCAATAGTGACACAAATCCACTACTGAACATAGGCCTCCCCAGGAAAAGCACGGTTCTGAGCTAGTATCCATCGACTTCCTGCATCGCCCGGCCTTCTCTTTAATAAATAATTGACACAGTATATTAATAAATAATGGATATTGATTTACAAAATAATGTGTATAACAGTATAAGTAGGTATAAATTATACTTTTAGGTATGATTTATAAGTTTTATACTATAGTAACATTATTTATATTTTTTCCAAATTCTATCACAAATACTTGTATATACAGGGTTATTTTTCAATGAGTAGCCAAATTTTAAACCTAAGTCGAAATATATAAATAATGATTTACCGTTATTGCAGTTTTTGAAAATACGAGTAAATAAGGCTTCTACTTTTATTTGAAACTCCCAAATTAAATGTGATTTATGGGCAACAACGTTTTTGCCTACCGATCGATCATTAGGAATGTGTGTGTGCGCAGTAAAAACAGTTAAAATAATGCGTTATCACGCATTTTGAATTTAAAAGATAAATAGGACAGAATGTTTGAGATCTTTTTTAATTAATTTTTTTTCAGCATTTTTCTATGTTACTTATTCTGAACCTTCTCTGCAAATTTGGCCGGTTATTGCAAAATAACCCTGTATAATATGTAATTGGTTTCAACAGAAACGGCTCTAAGACTTTTAATGAATAAAGCCGGACTCTCGGTTGAGAGTAATAGTATTCTGTGCTCTCATTAGAGAGTAATTGTGTTCTGTGATTCTGTGGTTCTATAGCTGGAAGTGACACTTTTTCCGCGTATGACAGTTGTACTGCTTTTTCTTTGTAATGAGCAAAACATGAGGTTTTTCATACAATAAATAGAAAAATACTTCGCTTGATACAATAAAAGTGGCTATTATAAGTTGCGCATGATATAAATGTAGGTAAAAAAGATGTCAACCGCTATAATCAAAATAATATGAATGTAGCTGGGTGGGGCTCACAAAATTTGTATCATAACGCTCTAGAAAGAGTAACACACAAAATCGTAAGCAACACACTGTAAATAATTTAACACGCTAGAACTCTGTAAAGGCAGGACTATATTGTACTAGAACTTATTAAAAATCTTACCATATTTACGAGTAGAAATAATATTATTATAAATATTGGCATTAATTCTTAGTTGTTTGTGTTCTGATTCATATCCAAATGGAAATAAAAATCGCTCAAATTGTAGCGTTTTATTAAACCTAAAGAGGTACTTTGTTTCCATATTAATGTTAGAAATTTTAAAGTTATATCAAAATAGGGAATATGACGTATTTCTCCATTAAGACTAAGGTTTTTTTGGTGACATCATTAGAAACTATATTCCTGAGCACTTTTTTTTCAATATTTTTATTAGAGTTTTCAAGCGTTCTTCAAGGAAAATATTTAGCAAATTTTATTTTCTAAGTTTCTTCTATAAACATGTTAGCTCTAGTGCATGGAGTACGTTTTTCTTACTCATTATTATAAATTGGTTTCAGTGGTAACTTTTCTATAAAATCATTTTATGTCGCATTAAATCAAGTATTTGTTTGTTTCTCTTTATAGATCTTTGTAGAGATTTTTAGAGTATGTTAAGATTTATTTGAGGTGCTTCTATGGCAACAGAAGAGACGACACGATTATAATTACATAATATACACGTTTATTCACTTTCAAGCAAAAATTTTACACACGCTTTTGCGCTCTAGCGCAGTCGGTTAAAGGCAATGTGAACTAAGCTTAATGCTATCCAGTGTGTTATGTAACACACCATGTATCACAACATAACACACCAGACCGACCACGCGAGAAGATTCTTGTGTTTATAAGATCAAAGTAGTCGCAAATTCAAAGAAATTTTAGAAATAAATCCATAAAATACGACTTCAACAGATATTTATTTAGTATCTATGCTTCATATAATGAAAGATAAACACATAACTTGAAAATTATGTGTTTAATATCCAATATTTTCGATGAACAAAAGGGACACTGCAAATACCCTCACTTTTGTAGCTGGACTAAAATGGCTGATATTAAATTGACACTCGACAGATGTTGTTATAAGGTGTTACCACCCTACAAAACAAGTTCTAATGTGATTAGCACTAAACTACGAAAGTTACCGTGTAAAACATTACTCTTAACGCACTAGAAAATTATGAGGGACACTTGTTTAAATTTGTGGTTCCGCAAGAAATTGTAAGATTTTGAGAGAATTTCAGACAAAATACTATAAATTAATTCTTATTCTAACAATGAAGGTTAAAAGAAATAACAATAAAGGCGTAATTAAAAAATTTAATTAAAACATGTGCGGCGGACAGCCCTGGGACATTTAAGTTTTGTATGGAGCAAAAAAATTATTGAAAATTTTATTAACTAAAATATTGCGTAAATTTAAGATTTGTGAATTCCATTTGCAAATCTTTTTTCGATGTCTTCATTTTAATGCAACAAATAAAATTCTTTAAAAAAAACTTGTAAAAAAATACTAATATTTAGGAGTAAACAGATGGCCGCGATTTTTTTTCAAAAGTTACATTTTTTTGAGCCCCACCCAGCTAGTTTAGAGTAAAAACATACATATGGATAGTCATAGGACAAACATACGGGAGTCGGTTAATCCGTATAATATGTAAACATCAAAGGAAGAATCAATGTCAGCTGATCAGTACTGCTCATTGGCAGAGAATTCCCCCATTGGCGGAGAATAGGCCTGTGTGGGGAGAGCGCGCGGTTTGATTGAAAATGAGGAATTCCTAAAAATGGACAAATCAAAAACTTCACCAGGTTTATTTTTTGATCGTTGATACGTTACGTCTACGACTATGCTAATAAATTTTAACAATAATTATTCTGATAGCATAATATAGTTATTTGTGTGTATTGGATAGTTGTATATATATACTATCTATACATATAAATAAAATTTAAGTGTATGTCTGTGACATCGAAATAACTGCCTTTTATCGAGATCATGGGGTTATTTGCATGCCCTAAAGACCTGAATTATTATTTGTAAAATGTTTGTCTGTCTGTCTGTTCCAGGTAATCTTCAAAATGGCTAAACCGATTGTGATGAAACTTCACGAACAGATAAAGAGCACTGCCAGCAGTGACCGTTGCTATGTTTTATCCAAAAAAAACTTGTAAATTTGTTTTTAAATAGAAAAATTGATAATGTTAAATAAATAGTCTTTAAATATTTTTTTTAAATCTAAATAACGCCACATTAATAGATCCACCCAGGCGAAGTCGGGGCAGGTCGCTAGTCATCAATACATAGATATAGTATATAAGCTGAAGTGGCAATGGGCCGGCCATATAGCTCGAAGAACCGACAACCGATGGGGAAAAAAGGTTCTCGAGTGGCCTCGTACCGGTAGGCGAAGTGTAGGGCGACCCCCCACTAGTTGGAGTGACGACCTGGTAAGATATGCAGGAAGTCGATGGATGCAGGTGGCTCGGGACCGTGTTTTGTGGTATTCCTTGGGGGAGGGCTATGTTCAACAGTGGACTTGTGAAGGGCTGTAATGATGATGATGATCAATATTTTGTGAAAATATACCACAACATTCACTAACCATTAGGTGGACTGTATGCTCGTTTGTCTTCAAAAAAAATCATACGATAAGAAGAACATGTAGCTACGGAACCCTACAAATTAAAGAATATTACAAAGTTGAATTAGGCTCCATGCAAAGCATACCTTTCAGAGTTAGGGACATTTCGATAAGATGTTATCGGTAGTGTCAATCTCTACAAAAGTGAGTTTAGAATTAACAGGATTTCACGTATTTGTGATTATTTTAAATTCAATTCCTATGGATTTCAATCCTACCGGTTACCTACGGGTTAAACGTATAATAATGAGGGATTTCTTTCAGGGGTGAGTTATATTTAGGTACTCCGCACCTAGTCATAATTAATTACGTCTATTAAACACAAATTTTCACTTTAAAACCTGAGATTTTGCAAATGCAAGCAGGATTTATTTTGTTCACGAATGACGCCAGGCTGATACAGGTCGATAGCGTGTACGTGAATGATTTTGCCTATCTTTCTCGCTCTAACATACGCGTACACTATGTTCTTTCTCTTTAGCATTTCCAATCTATTCTAACGCCAGTTTATACTAAATCTATGGAACTTAGAGAGTTTTAGGCGGGAACTTGACAGCCAAAGAATTGTTGTTCTTGTATTAACGTTTTAATAATATTCTGAATATGATACTTAAATGTGATGCGATCAAATATTTGTATGTGAACTATTAGCGGAAGAGATGTCACAAAAGCTTCGATGACGTAATAAATTAATTTTTGGAACGAAGTTCTTTATCGTACGGTACGAATTTGACGGATGGGGGCTAGGCGAGAAAAAGTGTAAGTTTTTTCAATCACGACCCCCTTTCTATACTGCGAGCGAGATGGAATAATATCCATCTCCCTCGCACTTTTTCTTATCTTGCCATGAAAGAAATATTATTTTATTTTAAATGACGCTTCATTTTAATAGACGCTAGTAATTTATTTATTTGTATTTATTAATCAATAATATAATACGTTTATTAATAAAAATATACTACGAAAATAACTTCGTTTCGGCGGCTTGAGATACTACCATCTTCAACTGTCCAATAAGCTAATCTTTCATAGATTAAACCATGGAGGTTAGAGAGAAGGAGAATGATCGCTACGTCCTAAAGCATAGCCCGCCTATCCCTGAAAATTTGTAGAATTTATAGCGGTGCAGCCGTCGGTAAGTAGTGTCTGCGAAGTTAGCTGTTTATGAGTACAAGTAGTCATATCAAAATATGCATAATATTGTTCATAATTGATGAGAGACAATAATGTATTTTTTATATAAAAAACTTTAGATAATACGAGTTAAAAACATCTTGTCTACTCAACAGCCATATATATATGCAAAAAATGTACATCACATGAAAATGTCTCTATTTTGAATACAATAAATTTAATATTTATCTTACCAAAAAAATCAATAATAATTAATAATTTATATTTGTAATAATTTATAATATTTATAATAATTAAAATTATAAAAAACATAATTTATTTATTAATAAATAATAATTTCGTTATTTTCTTTTTTTCTCTTTGAATTATATTATATACACGTATATTAAACGTTGATAGATCATTTCAAACTAGCGCACAACAGCCCGCTTTTATTGAGACAACTTAGCGATCGCAGCGCCTCACTTATTTTGTCCATATTTCTGGGACACTATTTTCTACAGCGATCGTTCTCTCCCTCCATGGATTAAACAGACAAGTTACCGACAAAATCTCCTAAAAATTTACCAATGTGACGCATTAGTAAATTGTGAAGAATTTATACATAAAAGGGCTTAGCTTTCAATATTTCAACTAGAGGACTCTATATTCATTGTCATGTAATACATAAAAAATAGTTTGGAAAATAAAAAATTCACGCCTCATGAGCGTTTCATTTAATATTGATGAAAAAAAAATTGTATTCCTGACTTTCAAAATTTATTATTTACGTGTTTTAAATTTAGCACTCTATTATTTTGGTAGTGTCACCTACAGGAAAAAAAATGTTTACCAAAATAAATCGATTACACAAAGTATAAAATCGATATAGGCTATATGGTACATTTGTCCTTTGTCTATCAGGGCCTAAAAAATATGAAAGCGCCTTTAAATTTTTAATAGCAATAAAAGGGAGTTTAAGCGGAATTTGACCGCTGGCGGATTGCTGCTTACATTTAAATTATTTTGATACGTAGTGCAATTTTGTGTATTAAACGTCTGCCCATATGAGCTATAAGTGGAACAAATGCTTCGATATTAATGTCAGGTTTTTTTTATCCGCCTAGAGACCTTGAGGTATCATTGTTATCAACTTTACGCTGGGTTAAGCTGTGGTCAAAATCTGCCAAAAACTACTACTGATGGCTCCATTACGTAGTGGCTTAGCATTGAGTTGCATTGCTAAGGGCCACGGGTTCAAATTCCGCACTGAACAAGTATCTGTAGGGCCTACAAATAATTGTTCCAGTTGTTTTTGTGTAATTTATGTTTTTAAACTGCCTCTACCATACAAGAGAAAATCTTAGTGTGAAGATAACGTTTAAAAAAACTACGCAATATTACACATTAACATATTGTTAAAGTTTTGTGAACAAAATACAAATTGTACAATGCTATACAGCCCTTTGCCTGCCTTAATTGGTGAATTGTAACAACAAGAACACATCGACATAAAAAGTCAATTGGGGTTTTTGGCACTTGATCTTGACTTGACCGCCAGCAGATTGTTGCTTCTATATAATAGTTTAAGTAATGTTTTTAATTGAATTTTGATACCTAAAAGTGGTGCAATTTTGTGTAATTAAAGTTTGTGTATGTGTGAACTATTAGTAGAAACGATTATACAAATGCTTCGATAAATATAAATCTGAATTTTTTATATCCGCTTGCACGACTGTCATCGTCGAGCTATCATCGAAATCTCCCAAAAACTTCACATTAGTAAATTGTTACCTAAGAATTTTGTGAATAAAATTACACATCAAACTAGGCTGCATGGTCTAAGAATTTTGCAAAACATAACAACAACAACATATCAAAAGAGGAAACTAAACGTAGTGATTATATTCTCTTTGGATTGGAGGAAACCGAAACGAAGCTGTCAAAATATTAGTATTTTGAAATTTGAACTTTTTCATTTGAAATATTCATAGTATCTATATCTATGTAAACATTTACAGACCTTTTCCATTAAAATGTATCCTCGCTCAACTTCGGAAGAATATTATATTTAATGGCAAATGGCCTACACTTGTTTATTTTGCCACCGTACAAATGAAACGCGGTTTTTATGATGTTTTTATTAGGACTTGTGCACTAAATCCTTCAAAAATCGCTGTACGACAATACAAAAATGGAACATATAACATTTACACGTACTCTGAATTGTATGGTGTGTGTGAATATATTTCACAAAATCTTTTACAACTTAAATGTAACAAGGATGTTATAGGATTATTAACAGAGAGAAATATAATCGTTCCTTGTGTCATAGCAGCGTAAGTTTAAACTTTAGAAATCAGTACCTAAAAGCTAATATGAGTAAAATTAAAATAAGTGTTTTAATTCGTTACTAGTAGGACAATTTAATCTCATTAGTTATAAATCTAAACTTTACAGTCATTGTTAATTCATGCTAAAAACTATTTCTTTTATTAAATGGACTGCTAGATAAGATGCCATTTTATGTTTCAGGGTTCACAAATGCTGTAATACATTTATGTTTTTAGATCCTTCACAAACTACTGAAACTGTAATAAGTGATTTAAAATTCAAGATAATTATTACTATTAAGAATAATGACAATCATACTGATTTTAAACTATTTGACAAAAAACCAGATAAGATAATATATGTTTTCAATTACTCAATAAATTTTTACAAACAAGATGCTAATTGCAATTTGCTAAGTAAAGGATGTATATCAGAGCATTCTTTTATAGCTGTAACATCGGGTAGCACAGGAGAAAGAAAACACATTCAAGTCCCAGTCCAGTGCATTCAACCAAATATAGATGACTTAACTAAATTATTTAATATTCAGTCTAACGACATTATATACTTTTCAACACCACTTACATTTGATCCTTTCATGATTGAAATCCTATTAGCTTGTAAAAATGGAGCATCACTTTTAATAGCACCTGAAAAGATTGATATTTTATTTCCTAAGAACCAGCAAAATTCCATAACTGTTTGGCAGACAACTCCCTCAAAGTTCTTTCAATACTCAGATGGTGAAATACAAAATACCATTTTAAGTGCTTGCTCTACATTAAAAATATTAGCACTTGGTGGGGAACCATTGAATGGTATTAACAGATTGAAAAAATTTAAGCATTTGAATAACATTACTCGAATATTTACATTATATGGAGTTACAGAAATGTCTTGTTGGGCTTGTGTTGCAGAGCTTGAATTAAACAAAATGATCACAGACCGTGAAGTGCCATTGGGCAATTGTCTTTCAGAAACTCAGGTGCATATTGATACAGAGAATTCAAATAGTAATTCTGGTAGAATAATACTTGGTAAGAATTTTTATTATTAACATATACACGGTTATTTTGTGATATATGTGCAAATTTTCAGAGAAAGTTCAGAATAAGTAATATAGGCAAATGGCGAAGAAAAATTAATTTAAAAAAATCTTTTGAATTCAGAATATGTGGTAATACTTTATTTTAACTGATTGTAATTCATAAATATCTAACACCTTCTATTTTACTACATACGCACACATTTGTAAGGGTCGCTCGAAAAAGAGGAATGTGCATACGCATAGTTGCTGCACATAAATCACATCCAATTTGGGATACTTTCAAATAAAAGTAGAACCCTTATTTACTCGTATTCTCAAAAACTGTAATAATGGTTTAACATTAGCTATATATTACTACTATAGCATGATATAATCAAATGTCCTACAGGCATCAGCAAACAGTTGACTACAGTCGTTTTTCATCAGGCTGATTTTAATCATAATGATGAAATCATTGTTTTGACGTGACAACGTCTTATAAATTGGTTTGCCGGGTGACACTTCAAGAAACTGCATTACGCTCCGCTCACGTTATGCGCTCACAATGAGAGCGAGTGAGAGGCACGCGTCCCTTCCACTCGGGCATGGTTAGCCCGCCTAAGAGCGAGAGAGACAGACATAATAAAATTATTTTACCACTCAAAGTCGTTGTCACGTAAAACTTTCGCCCGTATACCGACTTTACAGGCAACCAATTTTTTAATCTCATCAACTTGTAATCAGTCATCATTGCCTCACATTGGCCTCTCTCATAGAGGGTAGGAACAATTTACTGTAACAATTTATCTAGCCTGTGTTCATAAAAAAAAAGTTGTATTTTGTGTGAGTGACAAACAAACATGTATTGCAATTCCTGATAATAAGTGGCCACAACAGCCCATGAACACTAGCAGCAAACTCCAAAGCAAGAAGGCTACAATTGCTTTGTTACCACCCATGAGGACTAAGATGGACGCCTCATAAACTGTAACTGTGTCACTTGGAAAGGGGAGGTAAACTTTAAAAAAAATTGTGTTTCCTTTTTGTTCAAAACCTTTTACTTTTGCAAGTGAAGTGCATAAGATTAAGGTCAACATCAATCATTTGATGTAAATAGGGTGATCCATGCCCAATTGGCAATTGCCCTTGCACTGAGTTTTTGAATGAACAAGGTTTAAAGAAAATCATATCCATTTTATGAGATTTTTATTAATAGATATAGTTACTAGCTTTTACTTAAAATTAAACAAAAATAAACCTGCAGACACATAATAGTGGTTTTAGGCAGGTGGTTCTATTATCTAAAAACCACTTTAATCTGAGATTTTTCGCTACAAGCTCGTATTATCACGAAAACTATGTGCAATAGGGGAAAATATTTAAAATAAAGATGGTAACTATTTTTATTTATTAATTACTCCTCATTATTTATTAATTCTCATGATTTAGGTGTAAAATTATATAAAAGTAAAAAAAAACAATAAAATTCGATTTTGCATCTAAACTTGAGATAGCCGCTAAAGTGACCATGTTTGAGTAAAATTGCAAACCAAAGAAGTTTTGTTCAAATTTTTTTTATATCTCCTATGGTTTATAAGATCATCCAAATAAACCTTTTTTCAGTTTATTGATTTTACAAAAAAAAACATGTTTTTTCAATTAAATTACAGCCTAGGTCCCTTCTGGCCTTGTTCTCTATCTGTTCGTGAAGTTATATAAGATTATTAATTATTGTTATATAGTTTATACTAAAAATAATTATTTTCGTTTCCAGTGAGTAATACACGGAAATGCGTTGTTCTGAACTCTGGTAATAATGGTGAGGAATGTTCTTTAAAATTCATTGATACTGGAGACATTGGGGAAGTTACCCAAGGCACCATTTACTACAGAGGTCGTAAAGATGATACTATAAAGAGATTTGGGAATAAAGTAAACCTTCAGTTTATTGAGAATAATATTATGGAGCATTCAGGCTTGAAGACATGCTCTTGTATTTGGTTGCCTAAGCTTATGCTACTTGTGGTATATTTCTCATCCGAAACCGTCAGTTGCCAAGAAATTTCCGATTATATAAAGAGTAAACTTGAAGATAAATATTGGCCAGACAAAATTATAAAGGTTGACAATTTACCCATTAATGCACATGGCAAAACATCAAAGCTAATTTTATCCAAAATGTTTGAAGGAGATTTAGTAGCACCAAAAATGAAGAACCCACCAAGTTTGGCTTTCCAACAAGAACTTACATTATTTTTAAGAAATAAGTTTACTATTGATGAAATAAAAGACAAAACTTTCTTTTCAATTGGTGGCACATCTTTCCTAGCTATTACTCTATGTAATAAACTTTCTCTTGTGTATCCTCAACTCGGAAGTTTAATTTTGCCATATTTACTTGCAAATAACAATACTCTACAAGATATCATTCAATTGATTGAAAAAGAATATATTGATGAGAAATTTTTTTCAAAAAAGAGAACCAGAAGGCCCAAGTCTAGATCAAAAAGATTTGTATATAATCAAAGTATGAAGGAAATACTAGAAAAAAATAAAGCTCTTGTACAATTTGTGGAACTGTGGAAATATGACACTGGAAAATGTGTAGATGCTTCGCCAACATTATATGTAACTAAACAGTAAGTTAATCATTTACTACATAAGACTGGTAGATGAATCTGTGGATGAAAAACCTCTTCTTCACTTCATCTTCACCAAACCATAACAATAAAAACAGCTAAATCGGAGGCAACAGACGTGGGCGTCTTCCACAAAGCCCCCGTTCCATAAGCGTAAAATAGCAGCTTAATGCTGTTGTGTTTCGAATGGTGAGTGTAGAGAACCTGAGACCCGTTTTACTGATAACGAGGCTTTCTATCATAATAATTCTCAGGGGTGCATCAATATTTTGATTCTTAATCATGGATAGATGTAGGTATCTATGGACCACAGTATCAACGTACCATACTTGCAGTTGTTCATGGGCGGCGGTGGACACTTATCATTAATTAGGTGAGCCGCATGCTCGTTTGCACACTCTTCAATAAAAAACCATCAGGTGGACTGTGTGCTCGTTTGTCACACAAATTCTATTTTAAAAAAACTGCCTAGAAAATTTTGGTGTAATCGCCAAGTTTGGCGGTAGATTTGACTCTCGCATTACTAGAAGCAGAAATGAGCACGCAATTCTCCTAGTTTTGTAGTTTTTCACGGACGGCGGTAGTTAGTTACCATCAGATGAGCCGCATGCTCGTTTGCCCTCTTTTATATATTTTTTTATTGCCAACGGGTTGTAGACACTGACATAAATTCACTTATTCGTCCCGACCTAGCGGGATTCCAATTCACGATCAAATACATAATAATAGGCAAGTGACAAGCCAGGTATTTTTTATAATTTTTTGGATACCCTTAAAAAATTTTGCTTGTTGATTTATGTTGGCCGCCTATTTCGATTTTGCTGTTACCCAGCGCTTCCCTGACAAACGACACTTGCTCATTAAAAAAAAATTCTTTTTTAGTATAATGGACTTCTAATATGTTTAAAATCTTCTTCACATTAAGTTGATGTGTTACATTATCAATTTTTTGGGAGATCTTGACGCCAGGTTTAACCAGCAGACAATCGATAACGATAATAACTCAAGGCACCTAAGCATACACAATAAGCATCACCATTGCAGCACTTGTTTCTTCGTTTCAACTAATAGTTCACACAGACATTTAATATACAAAATCGCACCCTTTTTTTATATCAAAATCCACTCAAACTCAAAAAATCAAACCATTATTTAAACAATAATACAAGAGCTGCAATTCACCGGCGCGGCGGTCGAGTTCCCGCCGAAATCCCTAAATTTTTTAAATTAATTACCAATGTATCCCCAATCTTTTTCTTTTGTTAACGGTACAATGATGTTGTAACAGCTGACATCGGCAAACTCAAAACAAACAAATAGTATACTTGTAATGACATCTGCGTATGAATATGCGAGAAATTTGTTTCGAATGTCCCATTTACAACCAAAAGATTTCATTGTACGCGAGCAAACCGAGTTTGATTCCCGCCAGCAACAATAAAATTGTTAATAGCTGCTTTATTGTATGCATTAATATGTTACGAGTTCCTTGAAAAAGAAAACCTGCATGTTGCCTTAAAATAAATTGTGTAATGTGGGTCATATAAGTAACAGTTTATGTTACTTTACTTTTACTGATTGATCCATGCCATGCCAGCCATGTATGGATATCTCCCTTGTGATGAGTGCTTTTTGAATATTTGAGATAGTTCTTCGGGCTAGATTATTTAAGGGATTTTTTTTCCATTTTTCTGTACGATTTTCGTTTTGGTTCCGAATAAATATCGATTTTAAGATACTGCTTCCAAATATTAATAGAATTTTTTAAGTTCCAAGTCTTGTTAAAATTTACTTCGATCCTAACATAACAAAGAAATGTATTCCTGCTTGATGTCTTTTCAACGAAAATATCACTCCATAAAATCAAAGAAGTTAGAACTTACTGATATTTCCGGAACCTTTTTTAATCACTGACAGTCAGTTCCCAAGGAAACTCAATTGGCTGTGTATTAACATTGATGTAATTAATTTTCAGGAAGGTTTTTGTTTCTGTAAGTAGTCATTCGGGGAAAATTCTTGTAGTGGACGCAGTAACCGGAGATATACAGGGAACTATGAAGCTTAATTCACGAATAGAGGCATCAATATTTTGCTTTAACAGTGACGCGAAAGGGCATTGTGGTGTAGTTGGCTCATATGATGGTACTATAGAATGTTTTACGTTAGAAAATTGTGAGGAGGTCTGGAAAATTAATATTGGCTCTATGGTAAAGAGTAAAGCAACATGTTGCAATGGCATGCTCTATGTTGCTTCATATGATGGAGCAATACGCTGCATTGACATAAAGGTAAGTTGATAATTTTCATTTTCCGGGTAATTTTCGATTTTTTTTTTGATAAATCTAACTTACAACTTACAAAACGAACTTACAGACCACCTGATAGTAAGTGGCTACCGCTGCCCCATTGCCACCTATAATTAACGTCAAACAAAGAAGGCTACAGATGCATTATCACCTCTAAGGACGAAGATGAAATGCCTCATAGCCTATAATTGCTACTGGCTCTATTCCCTTCCGGCCGGAACACCGCAGTGCGTGCACTGCTGTTTGGTGGCTATAGGCATAGGAATATAAAATAGGCAAATAGGTTTAACATTTAATTTTTACATATTAAAAAAATGTTAACCACATTCAGAACATGCATGTGTAAATAATACAGATTATAAATTATAAAATTAGGTTATCTTGCCATTTCTTCAATTAATTATTTCAAAAATGAGCTGCTGGACTGAATTTTGATAAAAACTTAATCAGGTGCATTACAGTCCGACGTCGATATTATAAATTTTGTTTCCACAAATGTACAATACGTATATACACACAGACATCCCCCTAAAACCAAAGCATACGATTCCAGAAAACTTGTAACATGGAAATGCTAATAACTTCTCAGTTAAAAAGAAGAGGCGTACGACTGGAAGCGGTTTGTTTACAGGCTAATGGCGATGAAAGTAATAAAATGATATTACATCAGGGTTGAGGTTACCAGGAACCTGAACTTTGGGTGGTTCGTTGAGTTCAGGGCTAAAGCAGCTGTAAGTAACACACTCGACTGTAGCCGGTTTCGCTCGGTTACTGTGACGTAGGTGCTAGTCCCGAAGGTTGTAACTTGCTTGACATGCTGGAGCTCGAGTCTAGTTGTTTACTGTCGCAAATGCTCTCTGAAACAAAGATTTTCCCACGATAGCTAATCGTGAAGGATGGTGGTGAGATTCACCGGTTAAATATCGATTAGTATGGGTATTTTCTACCGACTTCAAAAAGGAGAAGGTACTCAATTCGACTGTATGTTCTTCTTTTATGTGTGTTACCTCATAACTTTTTTCTGGGTGAACCGATTTGATCAAGGTCTGACTAATCGTTTTTGAGTTATTCTTAATAATTTATATTGAAGTCGGTTGTACAAATTAATTTAATTTAAAATTATTCCTATACACAGTATGACTTATGGTGTTGTTAGGATTTCGAATGACGAAAACATCTAGCTATAAGCTAAAAAATATTTGCCTCTAAATCCATCGTGAATTGAATTTTACGAATAGAGTTAGTTATATGTTAGTTGTTGGTCTAAGAATGCAGTAACTGTCTGATGGTAAAATTGTGAATTGTCGCTACGTACCGCTTGTAGAATCTTGGATTCACAGGTGAAGTAAAAAGGGCTTTCTCCTGAAAGTCCACCATGAATATATCGGTGACAATTTGAGATACAGGCGAGCCCACCGCCACAACCTCTACTTGCTTGTAGAACTCCTCCTTCCACAATAGGTAGCCAGATGTAAGGCATTGTCTAAGTAATGCTGCATATTCTATGGCCATGTTGTTTTCCTCCAGCCTTCTAGTTACAATCGAGATGCAGTCTTCAACAGGTAAGCATGTGAACAGAGACTGCACATCAAAACTGACCATAGTTTCATTGTCTGCCAGATGTAGGTCTTTAATCTCGCTGACAAAATGGTAGGAATCCCTTGTGTGTGCTCTTGTATGTCCCCTGAGCGGTGTAAAATACTGCATATTCTGCTGGCATGTTGTTTTCTTCTAGCTTCCTATTCACAATTAAGATGCAGTCTTCAATAGGTAGACATGTAAATAGTAACTGGAAATCAGTTCTGGACAAAAGTTGTAAGTGTATTATATCCAACAATTCCTATAACGAGTAAGGTTATATACATAAAGGGATAAAATGGGTACACGCCGTAATGTTTTATATACAAATATCTAACAAATTTATTCTGCACCCTCTCCAACATTGGCTTGTACTTGGCTTCATGTGGGGACCAAACAATTACATTGTGACTTCTGACCAAGACATTGTATAAGACAATATTTTTGCGTTAACATTTGTGAAATTATTCACTCGGCTGAAAACAAATCCTAAATTCCTATATGCTTAAAATCTAGTTCGGCAAGCATTTGAACACCCAGATCCCTAACTTTTGTAAATTTTACCATAGTCACACTGTCAAACTTATAGTTATGTACCTACTATAAATTAAAATAAATGATTAACTAAGAGCCGCGTAATAAAATTAAAATATGTGTCTATCTATGTGGCCCTGGAATCTTACAAACCTAGACGCTCCTTATAGGGAATGAAAGTTTAAGATCATCGGCGAATAATAGACACTTTGCATCTTTCACAACACTCGGAAGATCTAAAATCTTATCTTAGCTAATAAATTTTTAAAATCTAAAAGGAAGGAGTAGGCTCTTTTCTTGAAGGTCCCTAAGTCGTATCGGTCCGGAAAAGTCGCTGGTGGTAATCGATTCCACAAGGAAGTTGTGCGAGGAAGAAAACTTCTTCTAAATCGCACAGTGGTGGACCGCCAATTATCCAGATGGTATCGCGAATATTGTCGCGATGATCGATGGTGAAATTGAGCGGCTGGAATTAGTCCGAACAATTCCTCAGAGCACTCCCCGTGATAGATGCGATAAAATACGCAAAGAGATGCAACATCTCTACGCAGTGGCTGTGAGTCAAACCGATCGGAATGAGCTCGGTCGTCGACGATTCGAACCGCTCTGCGCTGGATGCGGTCAAGTGGAAGGAGCTGGCACTGGGGAGCCCCTGCCCAGAGATGGGAACAGTATTCCATGTGGGGCCGAACCTGCGCCTTGTAAAGTTGCAGGCGGTGTGCCGGCATGAAATACTGTCCCGCTCTGCTGAGCACGCCAAGCTTTTTAGAGGCCAATTTGGCCTTCTCTTCCAAGTGACCACAAAACTGCACATCACTCGATATGTCGACACTGAGGAGTCCGATACTGGCTGAGGCAACTAGGGGAGTGCCTTGTAACTGAAGAGATACGACAAAGGGGTTCTTTTTAGCGGTAAACGTGCAAACTTGTGTCTTCTGGGGATTGAACTGGAATAGATTTAGTCGCCCCCAGTCTGAGACTATGTTCAACAAAGTCTCGACTTCAGATGCAAGTTTGTTCCGGTACTCGGCGACGTTTTCCCGAGAAATATTGGCACGGCCGGTGTATAAAGCATAACCAGTGCTGTCGTCTGCATAGCAATGAATGTTACAGGTTTGCAAAATATCATTGATATACAGAAGAAACAGCGTTGGTGATAGCACGCAGCCTTGTGGAACACCAGCGTTAATGGGCTTGTAATCGGTGCATGCACCGCCTACTACGACCTTGATGCTCCGATCTGCAAGAAAACTGGTGATACAATTGCACAATTTCTCGGGAAGCCCATAGGAAGGGAGCTTCAAAAGAAGCGCTTTGTGCCAAACCCGATCGAAGGCTTTCGCTATGTCCAAACTAACGGCCAACGCCTCCCTCTTGGACTCCACTGCCTCCACCCATCTATGAGTTAGGTAACCTAGAAGATCACCAGCTGAGCGACCTCGACGGAAACCGTACTGGCGGTCACTAATCAGCTGGTGATTCTCAAGGTACCGCATGAGCTGGCAGTTAATAATAGTTTCCATTACCTTTGGAGAACAAGGAGATGATAGCGATAGGCCTGTAGTTGGACGGATCTGAGCGGTCGCCTTTTTTAGGGATCGGGTGCACCAAAGCTGTCTTCCATGAGTTCGGGACTACGCCTAGGGAGTAGGAGTACCGGAAAAGACGCGTTAAAACCGGTGCCAACTCCGGAGCACACGTCTTCAGCACAATAGGTGGGACTCCATCAGGCCCACTCGACTTGTTGACGTCCAGGGAGAGGAGTGCTTTACGCACCGAGCGCTGTGTAAACAGCACTTCCTGCATGAAGCACTCGCACCACGGGATGGTCGGCGGTGTGTTCGCCCCGTCATCGAGAGTCGAGTTGGAAGCAAAAAGAGAGCTTAGCGATCTGCTGTCTCCTTTGCGTCATGGGCCAGTGAGTCGTCAACCCTGTGCAGAGATGGCTGACAGAAGTTCCCTTGGACAGCCTTGGCGAGAGACCAGAATCCACGTGTTCCCGAAGGAAGGTGAACTAGATGTGCTCTGACTTTGCCTTGGCCATGACACTTTTGAAGGACCTGGAGGCGGAATTATACTTCTTTTTAAGAGCGCTGGTGTTTTTTTCACTTTGGTCAGCCCAGGCCCGGTAGCACTCCTGCTTATAGCGTGATGCAATTTTACAGGAGTAACCAAACCATGGCTGAGTTCTGCCTCCGATGGGCACCACAGATGATGGAATACCACTGTTACCTAACTCGGAAGATCAATAACTGAAGTGGATATGTGGGTTAGTGATGCAAAATACCACTTTTGCTGTGGAGTCTTCCGATTTAAGGAGTTCATGTTCATTAGTGGAATGTTACGAAAACATTACTGCTTATTGACAATATTGTAGACATTATGATAGAATCAACATTATGAAAAGAAATAACTGCAAAATTTTATAACGAATTTATTATTTAAAAATATACAAACCATATGTTTCTTTGACAACAAGAAACATAGTATATTATAGTATAGTATTCTCAAACATTTACTAGGGATAGAAAAAGTTGTTTTGAGACCTCATAAAAAGAATTTCAATTGTCACGAGTTTCGTACATTATCCAATTCAGTCTACTAAGATAATTAATAAAACCTGTGATAAATTGTTTCGAAACCCTCGTTGTGCGGCGCTGAGAAATCCTGTGATAAATTGTTTTGAATCCTTCGTTGTGCAGAATTGCTTTATAGTGTCAAACTGTACCTACGATTAGTACTTTTTCCAGTGACAATTGTAAATTATGGTTTATTATAATTTGTTAACAAAATTCTTCGAAATATGTTGATGCATTACATTGGGAATTTTGTGAAATTCTTACTACAGCTTAACCCAGCTGGTAGTCGATGACGATGGTATCTTTTGGCATACGTAGATATCGAAAACGCCTGGAAAACTTTTTTATTTCATTATGTAGATTTTGCTTATTTCCGACGCTCAGTAATATTTGCCAACGTTCGATGGAATGCAATATCTTGAATCTGATACTTGCTTACGATGAAACGTCCAATCCACTACCATCATCCCGTGGGTGTCGTAAAAGGGAAACCGAAACAGGAGATTGGCAGCAGCATCATTCTGACAAAAACTGTAAAAAAGTTAAAAAACAGCGGTTGCCACCCAAGCTTGGCAACTATGGCAATATCTACCCTATGATACAATCTATGGAGGAGGCCGATGTTTAGCAGTGAAATGATATATCATCATAACAGCCACTGCCCTACAAACCATAATAATATTAATGATTTCTTATGTTTACGCGAACACTACACATTTAAATAAAACTAGTTTTTACTGTTGCTGTTTTTACTGTATATTAATTTAGGTTTATAATTAACTGAAGGTAGGCATGGTAAACAATTGGAAGTCGGACACCTCAGTCCCCCTCGTGACCATGGGTTATGTAATGTTGGTACTCGAAACGTCGGGAATTTAAAATAAGTTAACATACGCAATAAAATCCTTAAAAACTAGTGTCATTTAAACATAATAATATTTATGTTGTTGAAAATTTTATTGTTTTTAGAATGGACATATCATTCATACAATACAAATAACAAAGCAAGCGATATCGGCAGACTTAGTTCTCGCTAAAAATGCCTACATATTGGTCGGTGCGCTATCCGGCGTTTGTGCAGCTATAGACACGAGGACAAAAAAAGTAGCTTGGCGCGGATATCTAAGTAGCCCCGTTTTTGCGAGTCCGACGCTGTACGACGATGATAAATACGTCGTTTTTGCCGAGGTCAGCGGTGAATTACATTGCCGATCTGTTGAGAAAGGCGTCAAGGTAAAGTGAATTAACTTTTGAATTGCTCCCTAACAAAAGATAACTTAAAATAGTAAATAATTTCGTATATATATTAATAATAATAAACTGTGTCGATATTCAGAATTTTAATCAACTATTTTCGTCATACTAGTTTCCGCATTATTTAAAATTATTTATTTTTGCCGCCGTATTATAATGGTGGTGGCGTAAGAGAATCGACTACCCCATGTCACCCCGTGGGTGTCTTAACCCTTTCACTGTCCCGTGCACTACATAATATAGGTCATTGCTATTGTCTTACTATTGTATCTGAAAATCGGACAGTGAAAGTGTTAAGAGGCGACAGAGGGAAATGAAAAAGGAAATGGGCAGCAGCATCATCCTGATAACAACTGAAAATATTTAAAAGCCGCGGTTGCCAACCCGCCTGCTAAGCGTGGATAGGGCAAATCAATGGGGAAGGCCTATATACGTGGTAGAGCCATGCTGCAGCTATATTAGTAGCATAGTTGTAGCACGAATGGGTCGGCTCGACCGGGGAAGGACCATGCTCTCACAGAATACCAGCTTAACACTGCTGTGTTTCGTATGGTGAGTTTAGAGAACCGGAGACCCTTTTTACTGGAAAAGAGGCATTCCATCTTAGTCCTCACGGGTGACAACGCATCTGCATTATGATTCTTTATTGAGGATAGATGTAGATGTCTATGGGTAACAGCAACCACTTACCATCAGGTGGACTGTGTGCTCGTTTGTCACCCTATCCTATAAAAAAAATGTTCAGCTGTGGACTTTATGTATTTATTGACAACCGCATGGTTATGTGGTCAGCACACTATCTAATGAGTCTAAGGGCAGTAGATATCCTTTAGTATTTTGAGTCTAGTCCATACTGTACTTAACAACTTTTTGGAGTTTGAGTTAAAACTTGAATTTTTCTCTGAATACTGGCTTAAAAGTTTACTAGGAGGTAGACTCCTTTTTCTACTAGGAGTCCGTCTGGGTTGTGATCACCCTCTTAGCTATTTCTACCACCACACAGCACTCTCTGCTATGTTCCAGTTTAAAGGGTAAAAGAGCCAGTATATTTACAGGTTTATTGTAGGCATTTCATCTTATTCCTTAGGGTTGTGAACACATCTGTGCCATTCTTTGTTTGAAATTGACTACGGCCACTTAAGCATAAGTCAACTGTTATTAGGTGAGTGCCAAAGTTCTACCCGTTTCCCATATTCCATATACTAAATTTAAAAAAATGTTAAGCAAATTAATAATGCAGTAGCTCTTGTGTAAGTAATCCTAACTTATTTCTAATCTTATTTCCGTGCGGTCAACGTGACCTGCATATGGGTACGACATTGTTTGGTTTATGAATTCCGTAAAGGTCAAAATGCAGCTGAAACTTATCGAAATCCTATTTGCGAGGTGGACCGAGAGGGCACTATGGACGAAAAAGGCCATCGTTGGTTTTCTAAAATTCAGCAAAGGAAGTAAAAGCTGCGAAGATAAACCAGTTATTACACATAATACTTTTCTATGTACCGAAAATTATTAACAGAATAGTTTTCGGTACACAGAACTACGGAAGAAAGACGGATGGATACATGCACTTGGTTTTATGAAAAAATCCAAGAAATGAGTGTCACATGAACTATCGGAAAAAAAATCAAA
Organism: Parnassius orleans; assembly: GCA_029286625.1. Classification (NCBI taxonomy): domain Eukaryota; kingdom Metazoa; phylum Arthropoda; class Insecta; order Lepidoptera; family Papilionidae; genus Parnassius; species Parnassius orleans. The sequence goes on along the minus strand of JAGSMP010000166.1, from coordinate 501,812 downwards.
TGGACAAGCTAAATATTTGTTTCCACTATCACATCAGAGATTTTTTGGAAAGATTAGTAATATGTGATGAAAAATGGGCTTTTACAAAAGTATAAAGCACTGGTAATTTGTATTGTTGAACTTGTGAACTGAGTTCATCGGTCACAAAATCGAACACGCACTCTAAAAAAAATTGTGTATGGTGGGATTGCAGAAAACACAATCTCAATGTCATCAAAATATAAACCTCCTTTTTAGGAAGTCGGCTAAAAGGTGCCAAGATATTATTGTTAAGAATGGTGATTATGTAGATTAACAAAGGCATTTTTTGACCAACTTTTTTATGCACTAAAATGGGTAGAACTTTTGCATACACCTGCTTTGTTACTCGTGTATTAAAATAATAAAGATATTTATAAGATCTAATCCCTAAACCAAACCCATCTTAAATACTACAATAATTATTATTAAAGCTGAAATATTGTAAGCCTTTCTGAAACTTGCATAACATAAAAAATTCCCATTACAGGTTTGGAAATATCAAGGGGCTAAAGGAAACATCTTTTCTTCACTATACGTAAGAAATTTGGAAGCTTTGCAATGGCAGTTTATATTTGGATGTCATGATAATAGAGTTTACAGTATTACAGTGAAAAATTTTCACCCTTGTTTACAATGGAGAACTGAAGTAACTTCATCAGTATATGCTACACCTTGCTGCCTAGATGATAGATTGCTTATTGCAGTATCAACGAATGGGAAATTGAGTGCAATAAATTCAGATTGTGGAACTATATTATCAGAGTATCAATTTCCAAATGATACATTCTCCTCACCAGTTGTTTTTGATAACAAAATATATATTGGCTGTCGAAATGATTTTCTATACTGCATTAAATACTCAGTTAACCTCTAACTACACAAATAAATCACATTACAAAAGTCTAACAGATTTTTTTTATTAAACCAGAAATTATAAGTTATGGAATATTTTTCATAAAAATTGGTAATTTTACCAGTACAGAACTTAATTTACCTAAATGCCCCACAAGCGGTTTAATGTTTTTCATTTATACCTATCTATGTTGTAACTTTGAAACCTGTAGTCTAAGCAATTTGACTTTACTTTTAAAGTGTAAGGCGTTATATTCATCCGAGTGTCTTATCATAGGCTACATTATATGGCAAAAATACCTTTTATTTACAAATACAAATTATTAATATGGTGGAGAAATATAGAGTAAAAATACAGATCAATATTTGTAAAAATTAATATTAAAGAAAAATATATTTGCAGATGTAGCTTGGGTTTATAGAGATCAGAACATAATATACATTAAGCCTAAATTGTATTTAAAAACATTAGGTTGTACCAATTGTTACACAAATAAAAAACATGATATGTTATAATGTAACTTTATTATGACCTTACACAGAACATTTAATTGTAGAGTGAGCATTCAATAAGTTGACATAAATTATGAGTATGATATGGATACAGGATGAAATAATGTACCAAAATGGAATGCTTTTTGATGTATCTACCACTTGTGCAGATCATTTTATGCCTTGATTATCTTAAATTATAAAAGCAATCTTAAATGGAGAATAAAATCCTATAGTAATATTTTTATAATTCTTAAATATGTTTTGGTAGGAATCATTGCTGCACTTGATGGCAACAAAAGAAGTGATGTTCTATACATACATCTTCTATACTGTATTTACCCAAAAAACCCTAATAAACAGTTTATTATAGCCAGATATAAACAAATATTAAATTAACAAGCAATATACATAAGTTATAGAGTTCACTGCTCTTCTTCTCCCAACTCTACCTTCACTTTGGAGAAATCAAAGTCTTCATCAGTGCCCCGCTTATAGATTTTGAGCACATCTAAACAAGTGGTCTCAAAGTGTGTAGTTGCATCATAGGATTCCGATATGAAGATTTGACTTTGGCTGCCATCATCAGTTGGCTCAAAATAATCGGACACAGAAACAAACTTCTGTCGAATAGGACCCAACAAGTCCAAACCAGGTTTGATTTCTGACTCTGGGTCCTTAGTTTCCACAGTAGTAGACACCATAGCAATAAACCACCCTTTAGCAGCAACTTGATGAGTGTATGACACCAGGGACACATAGATGTCAGAATTCCTGCCCACCTGCTTTTGAGGAATTATTATCTGAGTAGATAAAGCATCCTTTGTATTAGCAATAGGGTGATCTAAAAGGCAAATGCAACGAATAACTTGACCCTTCTTGCGAACTCTATCAGGAACATAACTGGGGTCACAATACACTTGTTTACATTTAGCTATCTCATTTCCTGAGCGCACACCTACCACTTTACCACCCTCTCCAAGGACTATCTCATCAATAGGCTTGTCTAACATATAAGTACCACCATAGATTGCTGAAAGGCGTGCGAAACCTTGAGGCAACTCACCAAGTCCATACATAGGGTACAAGTATGGAGACTTACCATATCGGGCAAGCGAATCGGAATACAGCTTAATACGACGAATTGTCTGAATAGCCGGTTGCTGCAAATAACTGTCATCAAGATAAAGTGCTAATGCATGACCAGTGAAGTCCTGGGTATTTTTGTCAAGACCAAATTTATCATATAGTGACTGCATATTAGCTGTGCTAGGATCGAAATCTTTCCAGGTTTTGCAGTCTTCTTCCTGGAAATCCTGTACATATACAAGGAAATTGCGAAAACGTCTCTTTTCAAACATGCCCATTAGGTCAGATGCCAAAGCTTCCTTTTGATCCACAGGTACTTTCGAAATTTTTCCACCTTTGTAAACATAACTGCCCTCCACAGACTTAAATTCCAAATAACGGGTTACGCCCGTGTGGATAAGCAATTTCACTAAAAGGCCATTAGCCATCAAAAACTTAGGGATTAAGTCCACGTTCCAGTCTCGACCTCGACCATATGTTTCGTCCGGAGCCGGTGCATTGAACTTTGCGAATAATTCTTCTAAGGGAGTAATTGACGCAGATTCACCACCGTAATACTTATTCCGATCAATGTGTAATACCTTTTTTCCTGACACAGAAAGCATTCCACTAAGAATGCATTCTTTGAGCCCTGTGCCCAAGACGATTGCGTCGTATTCTTCATCCATGATGATACAGCTCAAAAGTAGATAAATTCTTATATGAATGAAAAATGGCAAGCAGCCGGGAAATAAACGTCAAAATGTCGGATACACGGCAAATATGTCCGCCAGCGATGACGTCGACGACTTGATCCACAGACTAAGAAAGAAGAGTACCACCAGTATATAGTTATCTGCAATAACATTGTAGTCTTTGGTTACCTGTGAAGAGTACTTGCATGGTAACTTGATCGCGGAGTATACAGGGTGAAAAACGAACGGGCCATGGCCGGAAAGTACATTAAATATTGAAGATATCAAATGTCACTCAAAGGAAACATTCCTTTGTTTTTCAAAATAAAAATAACCACATTCAAACATTTTTTAGACAGCTTATCTGAGCCGGGAGTCGAAGCAACTAAAAATTAAAAAAATAGACAGTCACTATTTCATTTAAACAATCGATATGGACTTTAAGTACACCACTATCAATCATAGCTGGGCATTAACTAGTTAATCCGTTAATCGTTAATTAACGTAGTTAACATTTCGACTAACGGATTAACTTTTAAGTTAACTTTAAAAAATGTTAACGGACTCGTTAACTTCCGTTAAATTTCCTCAAGTTCGTTAATCGTTAATCCAGTACCTATTATTTACCAATCACCGCGCCGCGCCACGCCGCTGCCGCCGTGAAAAACACGTTCTGACATGTAATTTCGGGCTGGTCGACAGGTGCGGCGCGGCACGTGCCGCGAGTGAAACGAAACTATATAATATTATATGAGTGAGAAAAAAAACTGCGAATAAATTTGATTCATATTATTATGCATGATTCGTTTCAAACGAACTTGCCGCGGCTTATCACCTGAAGTATCGGTTAACATGGCTGGAAACGCATGACAACAGTCGAGTGGATGCAGTAAAAAAAATGCATTGAAAAAAGGTAAAAGAGGCGTTATCACAAGGAACTTAGTTTAAGTGGCGGAGGCAGGAACGCGAGTAACAACGGCGACGATGAGGAAGAAGTCTTTTCCAATTCTGACACTCAGTCTAAAGAAAATCCTAAGAGCCACAAATCTTTAAAGAGTAAAGCTCAAAATCTCGTCAAAATTTGGCAGGACATGAAATCAAAAGACTCGTTCAACGATGCGGTATTACTCGGAGAATAGATATTCATAAATCTGTTTATTTAATATACTGCTATACCCTCAAGCGCTGCAATTGAACGTCTTTTTTCCATGGGCAAAGATATTTTAAAGCCAAAGCGAGCCTCGGTTTCAGACGAGAACTTTAACTTATTAATGTTCATTTTTGTTCCTAATCTGTTAACTTCCAGAGCCCAAAACAACAGTTTTTATAAGAAGATCATTAGCGCAACGATATAAAAAATGCAATTTTAATCAAAAGTTTACGGATTATCGATTAACGTTAACTTGCGTTAAATCTTCTAAAATGTAACGCTTTAACGTATAACGAAGTTAATTTTTTTAGTAACGGATTAGCGATTAACGAAGTTAATTATTTGTTTAACGGTGCCCAGCAGTGCTATCTATGATAAGGATAAAATCTCTCGAATAAACATTGTACGTTAAAATTATAAAAGACCATGAAATCTAACAAGACTGTTATTTTTAAAAGTCAAAAGACCTTGTAGGTATCATTTTCTTAAAACTTCACAAAAAGAGTAACTCACTAACCTCTATTATACAAGTATAGTTTATATAGAGGTTAGTGGAGTACCTAAATAAAAGAAAAACTGTATGAAGTTAACAAATCAGCTAAAAGAAATTCTTTGTTAAATACAAACAATTACAAATATTATTATCTAAGTAGGTATGCCCATTTCTTAGACGAGACAAGTTTAAAAATAAAACTTTGCAGACATGACGGGTCACCACTTTGCTGATCTTACAGGTACGAATGAGTAGAAAGAGAAGAGTAGAAGGAGTAGAATCAGTAGAAGCGAGTAGAATAATTTATTGTAAAAATTTGATTCATATATACTAAAAATTAACAAAATGTACAATGTTTTTGACCAATCAAAATGTCTACATTAAAATATTTACAGTCTTAAAATTACAACATCGAATAAGAATCTTATTATTAACTAACATGTGATTGGTCGTGAAAAATCAGCAAGAGGAATTTTTGTGTTGTTGATTTCCTGGAAACGAAGCGCGCGTGAACTCGCATTCCAAGCGTACGGCAGAGGTATAAAAACAAAGTGACTTAGACCTAGGCTGAGCACAGACCAGAGTCACGTCAGTTTTAAGACAGAAAAATTGTGCAATTGGCTTCCCTAGATATTGTGCAATTGGATCACCAGCTTTCTTGCAGATCGGAGCATCAAGGTCGTTGTAGACGGTGTATGCTCCGACTACAAGCCTATTAACGCTGGTGTTCCACAAGGCTGCGTGCTATTTCCAACGCTGTTTCTTCTGCATATCAATGATATGTTGCAAGCCGGTAGCATTCATTGCTATGCGGATGACAGCACTGGTGATGCTCTATACACCGGCTGTACCAATATTTCTCGGGAAAACGTCGCCAAGTACCGGAACAAACTTGTGTCTGAAGTCGAGTCTTTGCTGAACAAAGTCTCGGATTGGGGGCGACTAAATCTAGTCCAGTATAATCCTCAGAAGACACAAGTTTGCGCGTTTACCGCTAAAAAGAACCCCTTTGTCGTATCTCCTCCTGCAGAAACTGCAAGTCACTCCCCTTGTTGCCTCAGCCAGTATCGGAATCCTCGGTGTCGACATATCGAGTGACGTGCAGTTTCGTGGTCACTTGGAAGAGAAGGCCAAATTGGCCTCTAAAAAGCTTGGCGTGCTCAGCAGAGCGGGATAGTATTTCATGCCGGCACACCGCCTGCAACTTTACAAGGCGCAGGTTCGGCCTCACATGGAATACTGTTCCCATCTCTGGGCTGGGGCTCCCCAGTGCCAGCTCCTTCCACTTGACCGCATCCAGCGCAGAGCGACTCGAATCGTCGACGACCGAGTTCTTTCCGATCGGCTTGACTCACAGCCACTGCGTAGAGATGTTGCATCTCTTTGCGTATTTTATCGCATCTATCACGGGGAGTGCTCTGAGGAATTGTTCGGACTAATTCCAGCCGCTCAATTTCACCATCGATCATCGCGACAATATTCGCGATACCATCTGGATAATTGGCGGACCGCCAATTATCCAGATGGTATCGCGACCACTGTGCGATTTAGAAGATGTTTTCTTCCTCGCACAACTTCCTTGTGGAATAGTTTACCACCAGTGATTTTTCCGGACCGATACGACTTAGGGACCTTCAAGAAAAGAGCCTACTCCTTTTTAAAAGGCCAGCAACACATCTGCAATTCCTCTGGTTCCCCTGGTGTTGCAGTTGTTCATTGGCGGCGGTAGTCACTTACCATCAGGTGAGCCGCATGCTCGTTTGCCCCCTCTCCTATAAAAAAAAACATACAAGTCTGCTTTAAAATTAAAAATAAACAGTTGTGTCTATCGCGTGGCGCACATCTTGTAAAATGAAACCGACGCGACGCACATCATGGTCTGCGTCAATCCTTTTTCAGTATCAAAATCTCTCGGTAGAGAGTAATTGTGTTCTGTGATCAAAATGGACTTCACCGATGCTGCTGTTTTAAGCATCTTAGTTACACGTACACTTGCAAAACGGTGGCGCAGACGTAAATATTGGGTGCACTCCATATATAGTGAAAGATTGATAAAAGGAAAATTTTATACACTTTATAGTAAACTGAGGGACCACCTCCGAAAGTTTTTGAGATATTTTCGAATGTATGTTTCAACCTTTGATAATTTATTAAAATTGATGGAGCCCTTCATTACTAATCAAGACACAAATTTTCGCAAAGCTATACTAGCTTCTGAGCGACTAGCAGTGACGTTGTGGTAAGTAAAACTTGGTACGTTTAATCTGTTTCATGTTTTTAATTTTTCATAATCATTTTAATTCTTATTTAGCATACAAATAATCTATACTTATAATAAATCTGTAGAGAGGTCAATTCTGTACATGTAATATATTTCCAAAATAACTATCAGGGGGTGATTAGTGATCGATACTGATGCCAAAAATGCAAACAGTAAAATTTTTGTCTGTCTGTCTGTCTGTTTGTATGTTCGTTATAGAAACAAAAACTACTCGACGGATTTTAACGAAACTTGGTACAATCATTCTTTATACTCCTGGGCAGGTTATAGTATACTTTTCATCACGCTACGATCAATAGGAGCAGAGCAGTGAAGGTAAATGTTGGGGAAACGGGAGAAATTACTCCATTTTTAAGCTTCCGTCGCGTGTGCAGCCTTAATGGTTAAAGCTACACAGAAATCATGTATAAGAAATGTTCTCTTTAAAATTATATAAAAATATCCCACGACAGCATATGTCTATCTTTTATGGTTGACTCACAATAACGTGTAACTCCCGATAGCTTAGCAGTTCGGAGCTTTCTGATTATATTTGTCTAATCTTACGTTTATAACACTCTCACTCATCCCTAATTAAAAAAAGTTAACATTATTATCTATTCAATAAAAAAGAATCATAGAAATCGGTATAGAAACACCAAAGTTATACATGAAAGACGTTAATAAGCCATCGCGCGTGAATACTGAATCATGCTATAAGGATTATTTTTGTGTAACGGTCGCCGCGCTCGACGCGGCTCGCGGCGGGAGGTATAAAAAGGCGGGGGGTCCGAGTGCGAGCTCCCCTCGGTGTCACTCACTATCCCGACAACACCGACCACGCTCCTGACGTATTAGACTTTGCAATAGCAAAAGAAGTCTCCCTCAACCTCAGGTCAATCGAAACCCTTGACGATCTTGGATCCGACCACCGCCCTGTCTCCCTCATACTTGGCCATCAGCCATCTCCCCTATCCCCCTCCACGAAAACCTTCACTAACTGGAAGGGCTTCAAGAAGTCCCTAGCCACAGCTTTGGACTCTCCGGACTCCCCTATGCCCCTTTCTTCGGACTTATTCGACAGTACCGAAAAAATCGACACCGCGGTTGATTCACTCTCCACCCTTACAACATCCTCCCTTAAGGAGAATGAAAGGGTCGTCCCGGTTGCTAATAATAACGGTCTTCCCTTACATATTAGCAACCTAATAAAAGCCAAGAGAGCTGCTCTCCGGAGCAGCACTCTATCAACCCTGAATACAGACGTACGGCCAATCGTCTTCAACGAGAAGTCCGTTCACGCCTTTCCGAATTTCGAGACCTCGAAAAGAGTAATCTCATGGAGAATATCTCTCCCTCTCATACAGCGTACTATCAGATGGCAAGAGCCCTCCGCATAGACGCTATCACTCATACGCCTCCTCTCTCTCGCCCCGACGGTACTATTGCCTTCGAGGACGAGGAAAAAGCTGAGTGCTTTGCAGACAGCATCGCTGCTCAATGCTCTCCCAGCTCTCAACCCACAGACCCCTCCCACATCCAGACAGTGGAGGATGAGGTCCGCCGCCGGAACTCACTCCCCACAGTCTCTGACCCTATCACTGTGTCCAACGATGAGATCTCATCCCTCATCAAAGGACTGAAGCCTAAAAAGGCTCCGGGCGCGGATGGCATCTCCAACCAAGCCCTTAAACATTTTCCTGAGCAGGTGTTAACCCTTTTAGCTATTATCTTCAACGCCTGCTTCAACCTTAGTTACTTTCCCACCACGTGGAAAGAGGCAACTGTCATTGGTATCCCCAAGCCAGGAAAGCCTCACAATCTCCCCTCCAGTTATCGTCCCATCAGCCTCCTCAAGGCCATGGGCAAACTATTCGAACGAGTTATCCTCACTCGCATGAGGCGCCATCTGTTTCCCACAGACGGTGACCCTCTTGTCATCCCTCACCAATTTGGTTTCCGAGCGAAACACTCTTGTCCCCAATAAGTTCACCGTATTGTGGAATACATCCTCAGCGGTTTTTATCCTCGCCGTCATAAGACCATCGCGGTCTTCTTTGACATAGCGAAAGCGTTTGATAGAGTCTGGCACGAAGGCCTTATCTACAAACTACACAATATAGGTCCCCCTGATCGTCTTGTTCGTCTCGTGGCCTCCTACTTGAAAGACCGTACCTTTCGTTACAGACACGAAGGCACGCTCTCCTCTTCGCGTCCAATCAAAGCCGGTGTCCCTCAGGGCTCGGTACTTTCCCCTCTTCTATATATCCTGTACACCAACGACATTCCCATACCGTCGAATGGTGTTCAGATCTCCCTCTTTGCAGACGACACTGCCCTCTACTGCAAAGGCACGTCACTACCTTTTATACGGAACAAGATCCAAAAGTCAGTCAACTTAGGAACTTGATTCCAAAAATGGCGTATCGATGTGAACCCGGAGAAGAGCTCCGCCGTTCACTTCGAACATAAACGACGCCGCTCCACTACTATTCCGCCAATCCGTATGTTAGGGACCCCTGTCCCCTGGCATACGACCGCTAAATACTTAGGTGTCACCCTTGACACGAGGCTCACTTTCGAGCCCCATGTCAAGAGAGTAACTCGTAACGCACGATTCTATCTGGGTAGGCTCAACAGTATGTTGGGCCGACACAGTAAAATGTCCCTCCGCAATAAGCGAACCCTCTATAAGGTCTGTATACGACCAGTAATGACATACGCAGCCCCAATTTTTGCTCATGCAAAACCTAAAACCCTGTACAAACTCCAAGTTGTACAAAACTATTTCTGTCGTCGGGCTACGAACGTACCCTGGTACGTCCGTAACGCCGACCTCCACCGAGACTTAGAGCTCCCCACAATACAACAGTTCCTAAAAACACTCTCTGAGAACTTCTTCAAAGCCTCAGAATCTCACTCTAATCACCTTATTCGTGAGGCAGCTTCCTATGCAGCCCCACTCCCCTCTCGCTATCGAGTCCGCAGACCGAGAAACTCTCTCTCGGACCCCCCCAACCAGCTTTCGGCTGACCTGAACTGCCTCTTGGCGGCTCAGGCAAAGCCTTCTTCTTCCAATGGTTAATATGCCTTAGTAGGCTCATCTCTCAGCGGCCTTCCGCCGCCTGCGCCCTCTTTCCCTAAAGAGGGTCGCGTCCGTTTCGGCAGAAAGGCCACTATGGCCAAAGCCGTCCCCAAGGTGGTGTTTAGTGGGTAGGCACTTAGGTTAGTTAGGTTAGTCAGTGAGTCCCACATAACCACGCAGCCGGCTGCGTGGTATGCTTAGAGCATTCACCACCTCCCTCCCCCGCTTCCGGAGGGTGCCTTTTGCAATGGGCGCAAAAAAAAAAAAGTGCGAGCTTCATACAATATTTGGCTGTTGATGCGAATAGACGTTCAGAGTGTTCGACCTTATTGACAGACAATAATTGATTTTAACAAACCGTGCTTATCAGCGCGACTTTTAGTCTACTCTTACGTTTAATAATTTATTTTTTAGATTTCTTTGGTTGTTATTTTATAAAATAGGTATTAATTATTTTGATAGTGTTTAAATATTTCTTAGTATTAGCTTAATTATAAATTAAACTTTTTTTTATTTAGCTGTAGTTTTAAATAGGTACCTAGGTATCAAATAGGTTATTTCATTCTATTAGACGTAGTTTAGCTACCTACTTATATATTTTTAAGAATTTAATTTTGGATTTAAGGATTTATTTAGGATCCGTTTTATTATTTAAGTAGGCATTTAGATTTTTTTAAGTGTATGGTAGCTATAGTTAGGACCTCTAACGTAGATTATTATGTTAGGTAACTGAATGCCGTCGATTAAAAATAAAATACACAATGCCACCTAAAAAACGATTATCTTTATCTCGAAATTCGAGAGAAGCTAAGAAAATGAGAAATGTGCGTTCTCAAGAATCGGCAGAGGAAAGAGCACATCGGTTAAATTCTATGAGAGTTAGTGCCTCAACTTCTCGAGCCAATGAAAGCGCTTCAGAAAGAGAGATGCGATTAGCAGCTGACAGAGCGAGACGAGCTACATCACGGGCGTCTCAAAGTTCTTCTCAACGAGAGCTATGGCTTACCTTTGACCGAGAACAACATGTGTTATCCCGAGAAGCCGAAACTGCTTCACAACGAGAATTGCGGCTCACAGCTGACCGCGAACGGCATACATTATCTCGCGAGTCCGAAACCTACACTGAGAGGGAATTACGTCTCACAGCTGATCGCGAACGTCATATTTTATCTCGAGAATCGAAACTTTTACTCAATATGAAGACCGTTTGACAATTGATAGGGTGCACCATAATATTATTCGATCTCTTGAAGATGAACATGAGCATGAACAACGACTAGAGTCGGGACGCGAATATTACAATTCTTTGAGACAAGAACGATTAATAAGTTTGTCTAATGAAAGATTAAGAATTGAAAATATTCGGTCTCTTGAAACGGACGAACAGCGAGAAGCCCGTCTTACTGCAGACAGATTTCGACATAGTCTTAATGACTTAGATGTACGAGTACACATAGAAGATCAATCTACAAATTCGGTGGCGTGGTCCGACAAATATAAAAGTGGGTTTGCTTATAACCTCACAATTGATTACAGATCATCTTCTGTAATAGGCGATATGAACGTAGTATGTTCTTTTTGTAATGCTTCAAAGTGGAGTAAGGAGTCGGCTGGTTTCTGTTGTTCTGGAGGTAAAATAAATTTGCCTTCGTTCGAAGATCCACCGGAACCTTTGAAGTCACTACTTTTAGGGGAACATGTGCAATCTAAACAGTTCTTAGACAATATTCGCACTTATAATAGTGCGTTTCAAATGACATCCTTTGGTGCTCAACAAATCTCAGAAGGTCCTTTCATGCCTACTTTTAAAATACAAGGTCAGGTTTACCATTTGATAAGGGATCCCTTTTGCCTGAAGACCAACCTAAGTTTCTTCAAATATATTTTGTATCCGACTACAACGAACAGTCGAATATAAGAAATCAATATTTCCCGAATTTAAATACTGAATTTATTTCACAACTTCAGAACATGTAGCATCAGGTTAATTCGTATATATGCAGTTTTAAATCGGCATTAGAAGCTCTTCCTCAAGATGGTGATAACAATTATAAAATTGTTATAAATGCCGATAGGCGTCCAACTCAGGAACACCCTGGGCGTTATAACGTTCCATCCACGAATGAAGTTGCTGTAGTATTGGTCGACCAGGAATGTGGTAGGCGTGATATCGTTATCCGTTCCAGAGACAATCGTTTGCAACGTATTTACGAAACCCACAGGGCTTACGATAGTTTGCAATATCCTTTGATATACTCTCGAGGGGAAGATGGTTATAATTTCGCTTTATACCAAACTGATCCGCGTGCAGGCGCACCTAATTATAATAAAAAGATGTCATGCCTTCAATTTTATTGTTACCACATGCAAGTGAGACGGAATAGATTTGTATACTTTCAACGTTTTCGTGGCATATTCAATCAGTTTATTGTTGACATGTACGCAAAAATTGAAGAATACGTGCACCTTCGCGACGCCATGCATTTTACCCTCTTCTTTTACTGGTGGTCCACGCTACATGCACGAACGTACTCAAGATGCTTTTGTTACGTAAGAAAATATGGACGTCCCGACTTATTTATTACTGTAACTACCAATCCCAAGTGGTATGAAATCACTCGGGAGCTTATTGAGGGTCAAGCACCGCATGACCGCCATGATATTATCGCAAGAATTTTTCATTTAAAATTAAAATCAATGATAGATCTACTTACCAAAGATAACATTTTTGGAGATGTATTGTGTTATATGTATAGTGTTGAGTGGCAAAAACGCGGCTTACCTCACGCACATATCCTGCTTTGGTTAAAAGATAAGGTTCGACCTAATGATGTAGACAGTTCAATCAGTGCTGAAATTCCAGATCCGATTGCAGATCCCGTGTTATACGACATTGTTAAAACTCATATGATACATGGTCCATGTGGTGCATTTAACGGGAATGCTCCTTGCATGCAAGACGGTCGTTGCACTAAAAGATATCCAAAAGCATTAGTGGATGAAACTGTAACAGGACATGATGGATACCCATTATATCGTCGCCGTTCAAGAGACAATGGTGGTTTTACTGTTGAAAAGCGAGTGTCTGGACAACAGGTTACTTTAGATAATAGGTGGGTCGTTCCGTATTCGCCTGTGATGTCTAGAGCCTTTCAAGCTCACATAAATGTTGAAATGTGTAATAGTGTAGAGTCAATAAAATATATTTGTAAGTATATTAACAAGGGCAGTGATCAAGCTACATTTGCGTTGAGAAATGAACATGATGAAGTTACTAGATTTCAGTCAGGCAGATATATCAGCTCTTCAGAAGCTGTGTGGCGGATCTTAAGTTTCAACATTCACGAAAGATATCCACCTGTGACTCATCTGGATGTTCATCTTGAAGGCGGTCAACGTATATATTTCAACGCCGAAAATGTTACAGAACGATTAGAGAACCCTAGACAAACAACTTTATTAGCATAGCAAACTGATGATTTTGCAAAATCTCTTTTGTATGGGGAATTTCCATCGTATTATACCTACGATAAGCAACGAGGTGTCTTTAATCGTAGACGCCGTGGCAGGCCTGTAGATGGCGAGTCAGGTATTTTCAAAGAACATGTTCTTGGTAGAGTGTATACCGTTCATGCTAACAACGCTGAGTGTTTCTATTTGCGATTATTATTACATACAGTGCGAAGACCAACATCATTTATAGATTTGAGAAAAGTAGACGATGTTGTTTATCCAACTTATCATGCAGCCTGCCAAGCGCGTCGTTTGCTTGAAAATGATCAGCATTGGGATGACGCTTTAGCAGAATCCTGTGTTAGTGATAATCCACGACGGTTACGCCATTTATTTGTAACATTACTCACATTTTGTAATTTGTCAGATGCTGTACAATTATGGGAAAAATATAAAGAAAAATTTGCAGGAGACTTTCTACGGAATATATCTCACAATGATGAAGGCGCAACTAATGATAATTTCCGTGATCTTGTCATAAATCTGTGCTTATTAGCTCTTCAGGAAGACTTAACAGCAGTAGGCGGTAAATCACTCTGTGAATATGGTTTGCCAACACCAACCTCAGTCGGAGAGGTTACCAATAGGGAATATTCTGCAGAGATTGGTTACAACTCAATGGAACTGCTGGCAACATTAGAAAACGGTGTCCCAATGATGACTGCAGAACATCGTTCAGTCTATGATCGCGTGTGCGAGAGTGTTCAGAATAATTTGGGAATAATATGGTTTTTAGATGCACCTAGAGGAACTGGGAAAACCTTTTTGACTAAATTAATATTAGCTTATGTTCGAAATCAGCGTAAAATTGCTCTTGCCGTGGCTTCATCAGGTATAGCTGCAACATTGCTACCAGGAGGTAAAACTGCTCACACTATGTTTAAAATACCAATTGATTTAGATCGCACGGAAAGTCCAACCTGTAGTATTTCAAGAAATAGCGACAAAGCTAAGGTATTACATGAGTGTAATTTAATCATATGGGATGAATGTACGATGGCCCACCGAAAAGGAGTAGAAGCGGTAGACAGAACATTAAGGGATATAAAACAAAATGATCGACCAATGGGCGGTATCACGGTTTTATTTTGTGGTGATTTCCGACAAACCTTACCGGTAATACCACGGGGAACCCGAGCTGATGAGGTTAGGGCTTGCCTAAAAAGCTCTTATTTGTGGCGTGATATACAATCGGTACATTTGACTATAAACATGCGAGTGAGAACTGGAGATAACCCGGATGCTCACAACTACACCAAGGAAAACTTATTCTGACGCCTGAGTTATGTTGTATAGTGCAATCCCAACCACATCTTATATCGTCGGTTTACGGTGACGTAACAGTTATATTAAATAGGGACAATTTTTGGCTATGCGAAAGATCTATTTTAACTCCTCGCAATGACCAGGCATCTGAGATTAATAACAAAATACTGTCGAATATACAGGGTGAAAGCAAAGTTTATAGTTCAATAAATAGAATGGTCGATGAACAAGAAGCCACTAATTACCCGATAGAATTTTTAAATTCTTTAAATATGCCCGGACTTCCTTCTCATGAAATTTGTTTAAAAATTGGCATTCCGATTATTCTGCTCCGAAATTTAAGACCACCACAACTTTGCAATGGAACTCGGCTAAAAGTAACCCAGTTGCAACAAAATATAATCGAGGCTCAAATTTTAACAGGTTGCGGTGCAAGAGAAACCGTCTTTATTCCCAGAATTCCCATAATACCAAATAATTTTCCATTCCAATTTAAAAGAACGCAATTCCCAGTATCATTGTGTTATGCAATGACAATTAATAAGGCTCAAGGGCAGACTTTTCGTGTTGCTGGAGTAGATCTCGGTGTCAGTTGTTTCTCGCATGGTCAGTTGTACGTCGCTCTTTCCTGGTTAGCAGTTCTAGAAATCTTTATGTTCACGTGCCGGACGGGTCAACTTTCAACATAGTTTACCGGAAGCTTTGCGTGAAATATTTTGTTCTATAAGTACTTAAGCCTCATGTGAACGTGATCTAAACAATATTACCAATATATTAACTTAATAACACACAAGGAGTTACACTCCATCCAAAGCCCAGCGACACTATAACATATATAGGAATGATGTCTTAGCAAAAGTTGTTTAGTCTGATGGGCATTTCCTGTTGACTTACAAAAATGAAAGATCTAGAACGTCTCGAATCGTCTCGCGAATCACGTTGTTTTCCTGTCCCCGGGCTCTTAGAATTCAACATCAGACGTTTCAGATCTTCGATTTTGACGACCCCGTTGTCGCTGGCATAAGCAACAGGATCCGCGTACGAAGTCGCGGGCAGAAGCTAGTTTTTAATATAATAAAATAACTACAAGGTCGTAACTTTTGTATTCGCAATATTTTAGACGTAAATATGAAGTAAAAGTAAGTTGCTTAGATGAATGCATCTCGTATTTTACAATCAAAGGAGAGGTGTTAAAAAGTATGCAAAAAATCAAATTTATGATGTAAATAAAAAATTGGTTGCCTGTAAAGTCGGTATACGGGCGAAAGTTTTACGTGACAACGACTTTGAGTGGTAAAATAATTTTATTATGTCTGTCTCTCTCGCTCTTAGGCGGGCTAACCATGCCCGAGTGGAAAGGACGCGTGCCTCTCACTCGCTCTCATTGTGAGCGCATAACGTGAGCGGAGCGTAACGCAGTTTCTTGAAGTGTCACCCGAAGACGTTGTCACGTCAAAAAATTTAAAAAATTAGACATTAAAAAAGAAACACGTTTAAAGAATTTAATATTAAGATTTATTTCCTTAGCTATTGTATTACATTCAATTAGTGTATGCTAGGTGGACACTGGCTGCACACTATCTTGCACGCTTAGTTGAAATGCAATAAATCTTAATGTATTTTTAAATTAAAAAAACTTTTTAACAAAAAAAATATTTTTCGGTACTCGGTGATGTAATTGGCTGCATCCGGTATTGTGGTAATGCATGTTCTATTTGAGAAGGCGCAGGTGAGATCGCTGGCGGAGTTGAAGATACAAATGCTTGAGAAAGTCCCTGCATCTGGTCTTGAGGTAATGCATGTTGTATTTGTGAAGGCCCAGGTGAGATTGCTGGCGGTGGTCTAGGCCCAGGAGTGGTCATTGGTTTTAGAGTTTCCTGTTTTATTATGCGTACTTTGCGCAAGTCTGGTTGTGGGGCATATTTTTCTTAAAATATATTTAAAATCTGCATTTTGACATCTACTTTATCATATGTATACACTGAGTCAGCATGGGAATCAGCGACAACGCAAAATTGTGATCTTCATCATTTACAGTTGTTTCATTATTCTTTCTCTCTAACATATTTAGTAGAGATTATGTTGAAGGGCGTGGAGGACGCATTCGCTCGGTATCTGTAAAATCAGTTCCGTCACCATCATCACTTTCAATACTTATATTACTTGCCGTTTCCCTTGGATCTATGGTTGGCAACAAAAACATCAGCCGTTCAAAGTATACTTAGGTTCGTCTTTTCTTGGCGCTCTGCCCCGACTTGGTGTCTCGTTGAAGTCTTAATTCTCTAGAAAAACAATTCCGTAGTTTTAACCACCGCTTTTGTACATCTTTACCTGAAATAAT
Source organism: Parnassius orleans (assembly GCA_029286625.1). Lineage (NCBI taxonomy): Eukaryota > Metazoa > Arthropoda > Insecta > Lepidoptera > Papilionidae > Parnassius > Parnassius orleans. Next base: position 484,576 of record JAGSMP010000166.1, on the reverse strand, counting down.
AAATATAATATTGTCTGTTACAGATATTTAGCAGCACAACAAAGTTTTAATGACCTCTCACTTGACTACCTCATTGCACCGTCAAAATTGAGAACATAGATAAATAGATATGTAGCAAGCTAGCTGATTGAGAAGCATAGTTAAAGTGACATGTGACAAGCTTTGGTTTGTTTTGCAGCCTCTGTACATGACTGAAAAAACCAATGAGGATTGGATAAACATAGCGAAACAGTTTAATATTAGAACTGGTTTTCCTAACGTTATTGGCGCCATAGACGGAAAGCATATCAGGATAGAAAACCTAATAATGCGGGCTCGGAAGACTTTAATTACAAAAAATACTTTTCTGTAGTATTGATGGCATGGGTAGATGATGATTACAAATTCATATTTGTGGATATCGGTTCATATGGATACTCATCAGATTGAACAACTGTTCAAAGTTCCCTCCATCAGTTCCATCCGTTTTCCCATATTGTGGTCAAAAATAGGAAAACGGATGGAACTGATGGAGGGAACTTTGAACATTCCATTAGGAAATACACTACCAGGCGACGAAAGTGGTCAATCTTTGCCATATTATGTGATTGGTGATGAAGCTTTTAGACTTTCCAAAAACATATTGCGTCCTTACGCTAAGAGAGATATTAACATTGTTAAAAAGGTATTAAATACCGCCTTACTAGAGCTCGCCGATTCATTGAATGTACTTTCGGCATCTTAGCCAATAAATGGCTCATTTTACACAGACCTTTAGATGTTAACAGGAATTTTTGTGACAGTATAATCAAAGCCTGTTGTATTCTTCATAATTACGTTCATGTTCACGACGGAATAGACTTCACAGATACCGTTTACAATTTTCCACTGACTGATTATAACAGTAATAACTCTACTATGTCATCTGGTAATGATATTAGACAATATTTGTGCAGTTATTTTGTTAGCGCCCAAGGCTCTTTGCCATGGCAATATGAGAAAATATAGTGAATTAGCTTCGCCCCGCGGTTTCACTTTCGTAAGTCCGTGAGAAAATCGGGATTTAAAAGGTAGCCCGCGTTTATCCCAATGAATCAATGTATCCTCATATAGATGTTCTATTTCACGAATAAGGTTTGATCTTGTTAGTGTGCGCACACAGTCACGGTCGCGACTAATCGCAGCGACCTTAATTAGGTACATACGTGTGTACACAAACGCAAAAAAGTTTCCATGCACAAACACGCCTGTCTGTACAAGTCACTACTACAACCAAGGTAAAACCACAAAATACTGACTAGTACTACAGGTAGGTACAGAAGGTTAACTTCAAAAAACCAGGGAATAAAAAGCAACTCCAAAGACGATGCAATAAAGTTAAATTTAATAGCCTGGTGCCAGGCCTGGTAAAACATTCTTCGTGAAATAGAATATACCAACTTTATTAAAATTGGTCCAATAGCTTTACAGCCTATTTATTACAAACAAACAAACATTTAATATATATTAGTGTAGAATTGGTGTAGTTAAATATGCGTACATAATATAATAAAGGCAATAACAAGTACACTTACATGCATTTTTCTTTTCTTCAGCCGACATTTCCCCCCACTTCACAACACCTACTACTTCCATGGTGACCTCGTCCCATTTGTTTTTTTTTAAAGTAGAGTACTCCTTACACAATTTATTATAAAGTACAGGTCTCTTTTCAACCTCGTCAATTAATTTTTCTACGAGTTCTTCGTCCATAAACATGATGGGACGTGTTTACTCTCTGAACACGGATGCGATTAGAAGAGAGGGGGTACGGCGCTAGACAGTTTTGTCGTTGGTGTGCGCACTCGCATACATTTTAAGGGGAAGCCGACAGTCGTTAGTCAGACTTGTCGCTATACAGTTCTTGTAGGTATTAGACAACTTTGTCTTTGAAACGGTTCGTTAGATGTGTGCGCGTCATTATATTATTTGTAAAGCAATAGTCTGTCTTAAAACTGTCTTAACTCTAGTCTGAGCTCAGCCTTCGTGCGAGGCGTCCCATTTCTTCTCATCACTCGCGTTGGACGGATCTCCATTCATGCTGCGCGTATTAATACATTCGTAAAACAGCTTCATATAGAACAATATCATGCTTCATGCTGATAATAATATAATAGCACTTTTCAGAGCTGACTTTTCCGTTTCTCGAAACAACATATTTCAACATGAGGTACCATATATGCCCATAATAGTAGGATATGCACTGCTTATCTCAATAACAATTTCGACATCTAGATCATCATTCATCATCATTACAGCCCTTCACAAGTCCACTGCTGAACATAGGCCTCCCCCACGGAATGCCACAAAGCACGGTCCCGAGCCACCTGCATCCATTGACTTCCTGCATGTCTTACCAGGTCGTCACTCCATCTAGTGGGGGGACACCCTCCACTTTGCCTGCCGGTACGAGGCTGCCACTCGAGAACCTTTCTTCCCCATCGGTTGTCGGTTCTTCGAGCTATATGGCCGGCCCATTGCCACTTCAGCTTACTAATCCTTTGGGCTATGTCGGTTACTCTGGTTCTACTGCGGATATCCTCATTTCTAAGTTTATCACGCAGAGAAACCCCGAGCATAGCCCTCTCCATAGCTCGCTGAGCGACCTTGAGCTTCCTCATACGGCCAGCAGTGAAGGACCGCGTCTCAGTTCCATATGTCATCACTGGCAACACGCACTGGCTGTACAATTTAGTTTTGAGGTTTTGAGGTATGCCTGACGAGAAGATGGGTCCTAATCTCCCGAACGCTGCCCAGCCGAGTTGAATCCGTCGATTGACCTCTCGGTCGAAGTTGGACTTACCTAGTCGGACTATTTGTCCTAGGTAAACATATTCGTCAACAACTTCGAGCTTAGTGCTCCCAACAACTACCGGCATAGGTGTGACATGGACATTAAACATGATTTTTGTTTTGTCCATGTTCATCTTGAGGCCTATCCGTTGGGAGACACTATTGAGGTCATTGAGCATAGTGCTTAGGTCCTCCAGCGATTCTGCCATAAGGACTATATCGTCGGCAAATCGAAGTTGAGTGATGTACTCGCCATTGATGTTAATACCGTATCCTTTCCAGTCCAGTAGCTTGAAAACGTCTTCCAATGCAGCGGTGAAGAGTTTCGGGGATATTACGTCACCCTGTCTTACACCTCTCTGCAGTTGGATAGCTTTCTTACTCTGGTTCTGTACTCGGATAGCCATCGTAGCCCTACTGTACAAACACTTCAGCACCTCGATATACCGACAGTCCACTTGGCACCGCTGAAGGGACTGCAGCACTGCCCAAATTTGGACGGAATCAAAGGCTTTCTCATAGTCCACATACGCAAGCCAAAGTGGCAGATTGTACTCGTCGGTCTTCTGTACAATTCGCCGAAGGGTATGTATGTGGTCTATGGTGCTAAAGCCTTTTCGGAAACCGGCTTGTTCGGGAGGCTCGCGTCTGCATGTGAGACGATTCGTAATGACTCTCGAAAACAGCACGTAGACGCGGCTCAGAAGGGAAATCGGTCTGTAGTTTTTCAAGAGAGCGTTGTCGCCTTTCTTGAATAACAAGACCACCGCACTTCTGCTCCACGCCTCCGGTGTAATGCCACCATGGAGGACGGAATTAAAGAGCTTCTGAAGGACTTCAAGTACCGGTTTTCCACCCGCTTTCAGAAGCTCCGCTGTAATTCCATCCTCGCCTGGGGCCTTGCCGTTTTTAAGGTGCTGGAGAGCCATTCTAATCTCGCTCAGACTGAAGTCCGGGATATCATCGGAATAGTGTCGGATAAGACTTGCTCTTGGATCGTTACTCACACTTGCGTGTGGCTCCAACGATGACGTGTACAGCTGCCCATAGAACCTCTCAATCTCACTCAAAATCTCAGGTGTCCCAGAAACGATGCTGCCACAATCGGTCTTCAGCTTCGACAGTTGGCTCTTTCTGGCAGACAGATCTCTGGCAAAGACTTTGGAGCCCTGGTTCCGCTCGATTGCTTCTTCAATACGAGCTGTATTGAAGTTGCGCAAGTCCCGCCGCATGCATTTGGAGATCTGTCTGTTCAGTTGCCTGTATGCTGTCAAATCTGCTGAAGACAGCAGCTTCATCTCCCGTCTAACAACCATGAGATTAAGAGTGTGATCGGAGAGTTTTTGTGTTCTTCTGCGACGAGTCTTACAGAACTTAGCTCCGACTGCATGGACAGTTTCCACAAGCTTGTCATTCATATCGTCCACTTCATTGCAAACTTCTAGGCACTGAAAACGATTTTGTAACTCGAGCTGAAAGTTTTCGTGACTTTGGATTAGAGCACGAGGGGGACGGAGCGTTGACTTTATTAGACGTGACCTCTCCAACTTAACGTTTAGGTTCAGTGTGCCTCTCACCATTCGGTGATCGCTGCCAGTTTTCACCCTCGCGATCACTGAGACATCATTGAACAGTTGTCGTCTGGTCGTCATAATGAAGTCAATCTCATTTTTTGTCGAACCGTCAGGGCTCGACCAGGTCCACTTTCTGTGGGGCCGCTTTTGGAAGAAAGAGTTCATCATAAAGAGTCCCTCTTTCTCCATAAAGTCGGCCAGCTGCTATTATGGGTTCCGTTGCCCTATTCCGAATTTCCCTACTTTCAGCTCACCGCTCTCTCTTGTGCCTAGTTTTGCGTTGAAGTCTCCCATTAACACCGTATAGTGGGTTTTGGAGGAATGCATGGCTCTAGCGATATCCTCATACATTTCCTCCACCTCTTCATCGGGGTGTGCCGAGGTTGGTGTGTAAACTTGTATGACCTTCAGCAATTACCGTTGTTACCATGGTCGCCACCGTAGCCAGGAATAGCGGGGCAGCCGGGGACGTGGGGCCGTTTATTTGTGTCGTCGCTCATGGGTATATTGCCATAGTTGCCACGCTTGGCGAGCGGGTTGGCAACCGCAGTTTTTCACTGTTTTTTGGCTCTTATCAGAAAGATGCTGCTGCCCATCTTCCGTATCAGTTTCCCTTTGTCGCCTCTTACGACACCCACGGGAAGATATAGGGTAGTGGGTATTCTTACCCGCCACTACACGGGAAAGCATAAATAAAATAATTAAATGGCCAGCGAGATCTCTTGATCCAAACAGAGAAAATAATAAAAGGTCTTTTGATTTGAAAAAAATAAACAACATGTAAGTCAACTATTAAAGAAGACCTTGAAATCTAACAAGTCAACGTGTAAGAATTGTTAGATTTCAAGGTCTTCTTTAATAGTAAGATACTATGTTTCTTCGAGAGATTTTATGCTTATCATAGACCCTATCGATTGGTTCAATAAAATAGTGATATTCCATTATTTTTACATTTTTAGTTGGTTAGATTCCCGGCCAAAAGTATTAGATATTTAACGTGGTGCCACGTTTATCTCGAATATTTTCAATAACATGATTTCTTTCGTAATAATTATAATATAATTATAGTATTAGAAGTTAAGATCCATTGTATTCGCAACCCATAAGGATCAATGTCTAAAATAAATGGGGGTATTTTATGGGGGGGTGTGGAACAACATCTTTTCGATTCAAGGGTCTGTTTGCGAAATATTTAGCTTTAAAGTGGTATTTTTCATTAGAGTTATGTGTCCCCCCGTCTACCTACTAAAAAGCTGTTTTAGAAATGTGAAAGTATACACAATAGTAGTATATATAATGAAGTTAAAAGCAAAACTATCACAGCTAAGTATAATTAAGAAGTTAACGAGTAATAGTCGACCAACTTATAAAATGCACTTGGATTAGTAAAAATTTCGTTACGACTCCATAGAAAATTACCCAAAACTAGCGGCATAAATAACTTTGTAATGTTATTGTAAACTGTTAAAAATAAAAAAATTATGAAGGAAACTACTTATATGCATTACTACTATTAGCTTTACTTATTCATTTGCGGGATAGATAGGGTATTATTATAATAAATCAAAAAGCTTTTCTATCTTTTTTGAATACCACTGCCTATAAGGTTGATTTGAAAATAAGTCCTTCAGTTACTATCTACCTATTTGGGCCCATTTTTAGTCGTTATAGCGGTCAAACCGCGAACTAACTTATTATGCTCATTATCAAGGAAGCCCACGTATTGTGACGGGCAACTACGGAACCCTACCTCTATATTTTGCGTGGCCCGACACACACTTGGCCAGTTTTTTTTCTAAATGCATATGAAAGTATATACGGTACATATAACAAAAAATCAATTTTTAAATTTTTTGTCTGACTGTCTGTTTGTTCTGGCTAATCTCCGAAATTGCTACACCGATTTTAACGGGACTTTCACTGGAAGGTAGCCGATATTATAAGAAATAACTTAGGGTACTTTTATTTTAGAGAAAAAAATTAGGGTTCTGCCCAAAAAAATTAAAACCCATTTTTTAAATGAATAAGGTTGACCCATGAAATCCAATCGTAATAAAATTTCACATTATAAATTTAGATTTCAAAAAGTATTACTACAAGATATTCTAAAATATTAATAGAATCAGGTGTTACTTTGCGGAAATCCATTATATTAAGGGTGCGTTTGCAAATCGGGCGAAATTATGCTGTTTTTCGGTACATTTTGTGACAAAACTAAACCAAATCAAAGATAGCTAATTGCTACCACGTATAGAATGGTTCTTCATCTTCAAATGGTGGTGACTTTTTTGTTGAAAATAATAGTTTTTTATATTGTAAATACGATCTTCCCTAGCCATTTTCTACAAAATTAACGATACCGGCTCATGTTTAGGTACATTTTTGTTCTACTATCAACATATATTAAGATTTCTAAAAATACTATAAGTAGGCAGACATATTCAATAAAAAATAGTGGTGTTTACTTTGTATCAAAATGTCACAAATAGTCGTAAAAAAATAAAAACTGATGCTTATTTTTTCACATATTTTGCTAATACGGATGAATCATAATGGATTGCAATAAGGGTTATTTTATTTTTGGTGCCTGTTTTGATTTATTGTACAAAAATTTCGATGAAACCTCAGTCCGCGCTCGGTCGCCGTCATGAGTGGATACTGTATCGCCTGCCTGATTGCAGCAGTCGAAAAAGATCGCTGTATATACACAAAACCATAGACAAAACATTCGAATTTGATACATAGGTACTTGACAAGGCAAAATAATATTATTATTTTTATAATCACACATTTTTGTTATAATATTTTGTTTCGCTGAAAGTAAGTGGGATTTACATATATAAATAATTATATAAATGCCTATTAGTCTTGGACTTTATGGAGTGATCTGAAAGTGTTCATCGGTGACTGCTACTGGAACTCCTAGTCGAGTAGAACTAGATGTGCCGAGTTTGGGCTCGTTTTGTTAGTTATGATGAGACTTTACCTCCGGACTTGATGGAGAGACCTGATGGTGTACTTCGGTGACCATTACTGGAACTCCTGGACGAGTAGAACTGGGTGTGCCAAGTTTGGGCTCGTTTTGTTAGTTATGATGAGACTTTACCTCCGGACTTGATGGAGAGACCTGATGGTGTACTTCGGTGACCATTACTGGAACTCCTGGACGAGTAGAACTAGGTGTGCCAAGTTTGGGCTCGTTTTGTTAGTTATGATGAGACTTTACCTCTGGACTTGATGGAGAGACCTGATGGTGTACTTCGGTGACCATTACTGGAACTCCTGGACGAGTAGAACTAGGTGTGCCAAGTTTGGGCTCGTTTTGTTAGTTATGATGAGACTTTACCTCCGGACTCTCCATAAAGCCTGGACGTTAGGTCTCATAATAACTAACAAAACGAGCCCAAACTCGGCACACCTAGTTCTACTCGTCCAGGAATTCAGCAGTAGTCACCAAGTACACCATCAGGTCTCCATCAAGCCCGGAGGTTAGGTCTAACCATAACTATCAAAACGAGCCCAAACTCGGCACCTAGTTCTACTCGTCCAGGAATTCAGCAGTAGTCACCGAAGTACACCATCAATCTCTCCATCAAGCCTGACGTTAGGTCTCATAATAACTAACAAAATGAGCCAAACTCGGCACACCTAGTTCTACTCGTCCATGAATTCCAGCAGTAGTCACCAAAGTACACCATCAGGTCTCTCCATCAAGCCCGGAGGTTAGGTCTAACCATAACTAACAAAACGAGCCAAACTGTGCACACCTAGTTCTACTCGTCCAGGAATTCCAGCAGTAGTCACCGAAGTACACCATCAAGTCCCTCCATCAAGCCTGGACGTTAGGTCTCATAATAACTAACAAAACGAACCCAAAATCGGCACACCTAGTTCTACTCGTCCAGGAATTCCAGCAGTAGTCACCAAAGTACACCATCAGGTCTCTCCATCAAGCCCGGAGGTAAGCTCTCATCATGACTAACAAAACGAGCCCAAACTCGGCACACCTAGTACTACTTGTCGAGGAGTTCCAGTAGCTGTCACCGAAGTATACCTTCAAGTCACTTCACCAAGTCCGAAGCTAAAGTCTTATCATAACTAAGAAAACCACCCCAAAGTCCACAGCCACAATGTCACTGCTAGTAGTGGGCTTGTAGTGCCTAGCAGTCTCTGGAGCAGCTATTCGTATTTCGTATGTAATATATTTTTATAGGTATAAGAAATGAGAAAAAAAATCAATCTTTCAAATTATCAAAATGTTTTTACTTGATTACGATTCCCACACCCGCAGCTAACCGTGCGTACACTTGTGTATATGACCCGTGTCAATGTAATAGTTCGATTCTATGCCTATCAATTTTGCAAACGCGTCCTTAAAGATGATAAAAATTGCTTTGCCCGCTTAGTGAAATAAAATGATGTACCTTACCTAGTTTGAAGAGCACCTTCCGTCCACCCTCAATTGCGTGCACTATCCCTGTCACCACTCATCCCAGCAGCACTACTCCCAACACCACTACAATAGGAAAGACACACCACATCGCATCTTAGCGGTCAGCCGCCGCAGATCCTACTTTACCTGAGGATGCCTCGTGTAGAGACGAAACATGTGTCGTATTATCGATTATAATATGAAGTACTTGAATAAAAATAACCCCTGGGAATTAAGTGATTCTATTTATTTATATAGTATATTTCATGGAAAAACGTATTGTGAAGTTAAATATATCGAAAAAAAAAAATTACACTGGGTTTCTTGCTGGTTCTTCCCAGGAAAGAGGTATTTTCCGAACCAGTGGTAAATAAAAAATTGACTTTCAATAAGTATTGTGTAATAATTTATATTGAATAAAAAATATTATTTTCTATTCTACATATGCTCCGATGGTTATATAATGCTGAGGTACTTTTATCAGCTTAGTGGCCTTGAGATATTATCGTTTTGATTAACCATATGGTTGATTAACCATAGAGCAACATGGGCCACCGGCAGATAGGGGGTATACAGCATGCAGGCTTTCCACTCTGTCAAAGTATAAGTCCACGCGGCCCGTGCGTACAATAAAACTAGTTGCAGCCGAACTACTCACTAGACTAAATCTAGTTGCGCGGCTGAATCTACATCCTACATAAATGCCGGATTGTTCACTGCCACGTCAAATTTACAAATAGATGGCTTTCGTTACCTTTCATATATAAGTAATTTTGATTTACATTATTGCTATTTACTTCTTTTTAAACTTAAAAATTACAATAATAACGGTCATGTTGTTTCGGATTTGCTTACCAACACAGGACACTCGCCCTCATACAATATGCAGATCGGTCTAGCGACTGATAAGAGTTGTGGCTGTCACTGAGCAATACTGTTCTAATGTATCTATGGGTGTGTGAAATTGTTAGTTTATTGCACTGATCTCATAGAGACCATAGACTTAGAATATACTTAGGGTCAGACGATTGTTATTGTGTGCGCAGATTTCAGAAGAAAAATGACAGGCAGTTCTGTATCGGGAAAAAAGTTATGGCTACTCCTCTCCTTTCCGCCGTTGGCCCGTGTTGGTCTATGTCATCAAGTGTCCGCTGGGTTAAGCTGTTGTCAAAATGTAATAAGAGCACCAGCATATTATAGTTTTATAAAAAAAGTAAAAATCAGACTAGGCTGTATGGTCAAAGACCTTTGCTTGCTGTAATTGGCGAAGTAACAACAACATATTATACGTCACTGTCAGGCTGTCAGGAGTCCGTCAAAGTTTACCTCAACGTCACGTCAGTCAACCTCGTTTACTCTTGCGGATGAGTAGTATTTTGTCTTGTTTTCGAGTTTATCGTCTTGTGTATACTGCTCACGGCTATTTCTCCGTGACAGTAATTTAACTAGTTTGCTATAACTTTGCGACCGAAATATGAAAATTAGTTTGATTATTTCTACATCATCGACGTGTTTTGTGTTTCCCCAAAATAAGAACGTCAGTGATGTGTAAAACAGTGTATAGATGATTTGGAACCATATGCTACGAAGTTAACGCATATTCTTAACGAGCAAGCAACGGAATAAACATTCGAAAGAGTGTCATAAACATCATAGTCTTAAATGAGAGCGTTTAGCAATTCATTTGTTACTCAGATGAAAAAAAATGTCAACAGAAGGAAGCGGAGAGACACCTTCGACGGTGCCAAGTTTACCGGGGGCACCGGAGCAAACGTACTTATTTCCAAAGGCAAAGGGACACTCGAGGTCTGTAAGTCACGGTGGAACACCGACGCTCAGTGGCAACCTTGCGGCACCGCGGCCGCCTCTCAAATCTGCATTACGTGGACATCAGCGAGCGCTATCCCATGGTCAGATCGGCGAAGGAGGTCGCGCTGCGTCGAGCTCCGGACACAGCCGAACCGGTAGCCGCACAGATTTTATACTACCGCCAGGACATCGTGAGCCGGCACCCGTCAGTGCACAGCCACGGATCAATTCGCTTCGCGGACATCATTCGCGGCAAGCTTCACGATCCGATTCCATTTATACCATTCGTCGTGATTCGGTCGTCAGCCCTTGGCGTCGGGCCGCATTCTGGCTGATGCGCCGTCAGCAACCAGCTGTAGATAACAGACATCTCACGGTCACACCTAACCATCTGGTTCCTGATAAGACTCCTCCAAAGGAACATCCAAATGGGCAAAGATGTGACAATAAAATTAGAACTACTAAATACACATTCCTCTCATTCATACCTAAAAACTTGTTTGAACAATTCCACAGAATTGCAAATGTGTACTTTATTTTTATAGTGCTTTTAAACTGGGTGCCAGCTATAAATGCATTTGGCAAGGAGGTGGCTATGCTACCAGTGTTATTTGTGCTTGGTGTCACTGCTATTAAGGACTTATTTGAGGACCGTCGCAGACATCTCTCAGATAAGAGAATCAACAACTCATTTTGTCGAGTCTACAAAAAGTGAGTATTATTATTATTATTATATTCTTACAAACAGACCCCATAGATAATGTCTTAACCTAAGTAACTTTTTTGTACTATATATTGCCTTTATATTTTTGTATAATTAACTATAATTGTCTTATCTAAACAAGCATTATCATTACTTTTTAATTACATTTACAGTTACATATTATGAATTTTGTTTAACATAATGCAGTTTTACAGATGTTTCTATCTAATTTCTTTGGACTGTTATAATGTTGAAAGAGAATCCGTTAGAGGCGACAGATAAAATGAAACAGGAGTTCGACATCAGGATCTTGCTGATGCCTTAAAATAATTAAAAACCCATAGTTAACCACTTCTAAACAAACTGGTAAAGAAACTAATTCATTGAATCAATTAGCATTTCATCATACACAAGATGTAGACACTCTAAAAACTTTAATTATCTTCTTATTTTTTACTATCTGTTACTTGCCCGTTTCGCTGGAAGTACAATAAACTACTAATAATTATTATAACCAGGCTGAGTGGTGAAGGCCCATTTCGTCCTAAGAGGGAGGTTTATGTTCAGAAGCAGAGTTCTAATAGGCTGTACGAAAAAGAATGAAAGATGTTACAATAATTTGTGTCATATATCATTCAAAATGTTACACTAAAGCACTAAATGATCTTACATATATTATGTGACATTAATTAATAATTGAGTAATAACTAATGAAAATTGAGTAATGATTCAACCACACTAATATTTTTTGTATAAATTCAAAAAATAACCTTTCGTTTTCTTTGTGATCTGAAAAAAAAATTGAAAAAATTTGATAAAATGAAAAATCTGACCAGAAGTCACTTTACTTTGTCACTTATCTGTGCACACCAAAAGTTTCACGTTTTATCAATTTGGTTAAATTTTAAATGTTTTATAACTTTGCGATGTATAGTGTCCTTAATTATAAATTTAACCATTCGGGAATGTATTTTAATGACACTTATCACTTCGAGGATGTTGAATCATTGTGGTAATGAAATTATTGACACATTTTGCAACACCATTCATTTTAATTCAGTAATTATCAGTATGTACATTAAACAAGAACAACCTTAGCAGGTTGGGTTATTTTGAATTATATATGGTAGGTTGATGTAATTCATAATCCTTTTATACTCACTATAGTAAAATTATAAAAAACACAGAACCCATCTGCACTTATATATTATTTAATAATAATTAGTGAAATTTATTCATACTAACACAATTTTGGTTTTATGTGACCGTCACCGTCATTTTAATATAAAATAAGATTATTAAATGGTTTGAAAAAGTGTCTATTGACACTTCACACTTTTAAAACTTATTACATTGTTTAGGAAAGAAAGTCAGGAATGGTCCGCAAATAAGGAAACAGACAAACATACACTAAATTAATTTATTATTCAATAATCAATTAATTCAATGTATGTTTGTAAAAAAAAAATTACCTACAAATTACATAATAATTTACTGTCACCAGTATCATATTATTCAAATGTTAATGTAAAGACTGAAGGAAAAATAATGAAAACAATATTTTCTGAACATAATTTATTGATGTGTTACTTTCAGATTTTTCAATAAATGATTTAAAAGAAAAGATTAAAAAGCATCATGAAAACATCATAAGAGACTACCATCAGCTAAAGTTGCAAAACTTATCACTCACTTCTTACAACAAAGTACTGCAGCTGTGCCAAATTGCCTGTCAAGCCTAGCTAAGATAGCAATTATCACTATATACCTAAGTACATTTTTGGTGATGTCTCTGTATAATTGAACTCCCTCAAGTATTGCAGATAATAATTACATGACAAAAATAAAATAAAAATTATAATATAATAAATTAATTAATTTAATCTCTTGGCATTATTAAGTATACATGGTCTAAAAGCTTTGATTATATTCTTATTTTTTTACTACTGTTACACAACCACTTCAGCCTTTATACGTCCCACTGCTGAGCACAGGACTCCTTTCATCTCTGAGAGTGTTTTAGGGCAAGGAAATGTCCGCCGCGCTGCCCCAATGCGTGTGCCAACAAGCACTTCACATGTCTTCGAAATATTTTTTATTATTTCTCAGACATGCAGGTTTCCTCACGATGTTTTCCTTCACCGCCGAGCATGTGGTAAATCAGCACTTAAAATTAGAATTAACAATTTCATTGGTGCTGGCGGGGATCGAACCCGGGTTGTTTGCGTACCTACTGTAAAATTTACAGCCAGCACTTAGCCCCTGAGCTATCACGGTCGGGAATATAAGATAAGTTAATAAAATGCGATTTAAAAAATAAGTTAATACTATGGGGAGACCTATGTTCAGTAGTGAACTTTTGATATGTTGTGATGGTAATGATGATTTTATTAATAAACTAGCGATTCACCCTGCTTTCACACTGTTGATTTTTGGATGTCGACAACAGCGCCACCTACTATGTTGTGAATTTAAACCATTCTCTAATCAACTTGATCACACACACAAAATTTCATCAAAATCGGTCCAGCCGTTTAGGAGGAGTTCAGTCACATACACACGGACAGAAGAAATATATAATATGCATATATTATACATATAAACCTTCCACTTAAATCATTCGGTCTATTGATGAAAACCGCATCTAATTAGTGGAGATATATTGCTTTTTTAAAATTTAAAATCCACTAAGTTGGCAACACTAGTGGGATTGCGAACGAACATCCCCTCCCCCTTCCCACGCCAATCTAGACATCGCAGATCGACGTTGCGTCGGACGCGTGTGATTGCGTTGCATACGATAAGTGTGTTTCTAGTGTATAGTTTTTCATACAAAATCAAGCGTTCAGATGTCATAATGCGTTGCATACCTACGTACGTGGGACTAGTCTGTCCCTACCATCACTCATGCATGCAAATAATCCCCCTCAACTCATTAAAAGTTTTTTCGATATGACAGACAGATACTTCAATTTTATTTATAAATATGTATTTTATTATTACTTAATGTAAAATTTAAAAGCTGATATAAAAATTATTTTAATTAGATATTTTATTACATTTATTTATATGATATAAGCTTTGATTAGTTATTCATAAAACCGCCGGTAATCTCTCAGTTATTAAGCAAGAAATTGCGTAGCCGTGATGGATGATGATTAACAGATAATCGATCATAGCACGTCGAATTGGTCTACTTCGGCGACAAGAAGCAGATGTTGTGGAAAGCGTGTAATGAGCGATGGAATGACTTGCCGCTGTATAACTTACAGTTAAAAGAAGGCAACTCAATAGGAAACATAAGTGTGCCTACTTACTGTCAACTAAACTACGTGGATGTTTTAGGTTATTTAAAATTTCAGCGTGCGTGTAAAATTTTTTGCTGATAGCACATTTGAGACGTTTATCTGAATTTGAATCTGACGACCCGGCAGCGCAGAAACTAAGAATATGGTTATGGGTTCGTATCCCGCACGGAGCAAGTATGTATTTGTTTGGCCTTCTAACAATTGTTCTAGATCTGGATGTTTGTTCATGTGCAATTTATGTATGTTAAACCCGTCCACGATACAAGAAACTATCCTAGTGTGAGGGTAACATTTTCTTTAACAAAAATTAAGAATTAAAGGTAGAACCCCATGAATAAGAATTATGTAAAGTACCACCAGCTACAGCCTGCTTACCACTCGTTGAACCTGAGTTGTCAATTCGTCGGCCCCTCGTTGACTGCGTGCTTACGATTCGCAGGTGACGCGTCGCGTTCCACTGGGTGGAATTCAATTTCACGTATACCGTTGTTTCGGCGCCTCTTTAAATATACTTAATGCTTTGTCTATCTTTGTTTGTTGTTTTGAGTTTTTTAAAAAGACAGCCTAAGATAGAATGTCAAATACATGAACAATAACAATGCAACAAACCAGAAAACCAACGATTTTGCTCCGGCTGAGACTTGAACCTTGGTGCCGTGACTGGCAGCCGAGTGCTTTGAACACGCAATAGTTGTAAGCTATTTTTTTATAGAATCATGGTGATAAACGAGCTCATAGTCCACCTGATGGTAAATGGATGCTGTAGCCTATAAACATCTACATCTGTCTTTAATGAAGAATCGAAATGCAGATGCGTTGTCATCCTTGAGGACTAAGATGAAATGCCTCATTTACAGTAATAAGAGTCTCCGGTACTCTATATTCACACGAAACACAGCAGCATTAAGCAGCTATTTTAAGCTGGTAGTCTGTGAGAGCGCAGTCCTTCCTCAGTCGAGCAGACCCATTCGTGCTACATCCATAATAGCTGCAGCGTGGCTCTACAACGTATAAAAAAGCTAACGTCTCTACCTTAATTATTGCGCAACACAATTTGTTGGTTTTCGCGCTTGATGTAATTGGAATACCCTCTTCTTGGTGATGAAACCCGTAATGAGAATATCTGCAGAAGAACAATCTGACGTTGGCAATGAGCAAATATGCAAATATAGAGAATGAAGAACTGACAACAGATGGGAAAGAAAGTTTATCGCAAAAGTGACAGCTTTGTACTGACAAGAGCAGTGTTGGGCGACCTCACACTAGACAGAATGACGGCCTGGTGAAACATGCAGGGAGACGATGGATACAAGTGGCTCCGAACTGTGCTTTTTGGGCATGAGGAAGACCTATATACAGCAGTGGACTATTGATTGGATGTAATGACGATAATAATCGACTATCATGAAACCACCGTAACAATGAACAAGAAAAGTTTACCCACGTTTGATCTTAATTTTTCATCATTATATTTAAAGCATTTTAAGTCTGTCCTGTAACAATAAAAATGCTTGATGATATGCATACTTCTGTGTATAATCCTCGACGGGTACAATGTGCGCTGACAAGTTAAATTGATGTATTACATAATGAACGAGGCGTCTTTTGAATATTTTACGCTTTATCGTGCTATACGTTACAAACATTTTGACGTTCACTTGATTCAAGTCCATCGTGTATCGTTATAAAGTTTACTTCCGGCTATCAAAACTTTTTGAATACTGTATACGTTACATAGTTTTCTTTTTCTTTTTAAAGGGGGGCTCCCCTACTAGAAACTTGTATTACGACGGCACGGAACCCTTCATGCGCGAGTCCGACTCGCACTTGGCCGGTTATTTTTATAGAATAAGGGTGACAAAAGAGCACACAGTCCACCTGATGGTAAGTAAATGCTGTGGCCCATAAACATCTACATTTTTGATAAGAATATGTATTTTTTGTCTATACGATGGCATTATTTAATGCATTATTGCCAGCTTATTGATGAATTATACTGTAGTTTCCGGCAGACATTTTAATTGATAGTACTGTGTTTCAACCGAGATTCATTCGTATTTGCGTTAACTAATTGTTTTGCATCAATTGACCAGGCGCTTCTTATGTTATCTATTATTATATGGCCACGGATGTCCATATAATATTTATTTGAACATTTATATGGCCATAATTTCTAAGCAAATTGCCTTGAACTTATAAAATTCGAATCTCCTCCTCGTAACTTGCATTTGAAATTTTTCGACTTAAGAATAAACTATTAAACAATTTTCTTTTTATTGGCCAGTGATACAATTAAATCTATTATATAAAAATAATATTTGCTTGTTTGTTCGTCTTCTAGGCGTTCCTAAATATCATGTATCCGATTACGGTGAAACTTTCCGGAACGGTTTTGTGCGCACCCACAAAGGTTCATGACAAAGAAGGGCAGACATAATACTTTAAAAAAGTAAATTAAAATAAATTTCTTAATAAAATATAAATATAAAAAAGTAATCGTTCTTATTATACCTTACTAAACCTTTTAAATTTTTCTTAAACCATAGTTTATGTCCTAGATCATCAATAAACCACATTTTTTAAATAAGACGGAATAAGAAAAATCAAAGTCTTAGTATGCTTTCTCAATTAATTTATGATCAGCCATGGACTACCTAAAGGCTGTTATGATGGTGCTAAGTCATTAAAACCAATAATTTAAAATTTCAGTGCATACAGATCGTTAAATGTTTTTTTTTTATCATCCGATAAAATATAACTTAAAACAAAATATTATGAAAGCGTAAAAACTTTCTTACTCTCATCCTCTACCTGACTCATAGGTGGGCGGAGGCAGTAGAGTCCAAGGCAGACAGCTTTGGTGCACCTGATCCCTAAAAAAGGCGACCGCTCAGATCCGTCCAACTACGGACCTATCGCTATCACCTCCTTGTTCTCCAAAGTAATGGAAACTATTATTAACTGCCAGCTCATGCGGTACCTTGAGAATCACCAGCTGATTAGTGACCGCCAGTACGGTTTCCGTCGAGGTCGCTCAGCTGGTGATCTTCTAGGTTACCTAACTCATAGATGGGCGGAGGCAGTGGAGTCCAAGGGGGAGGCATTGGCCGTTACTTTGGACATTGCGAAGGCCTACAATCGGTTTGGCACAAAGCGCTTCTTTCGAAGCTCCCTTCCTATGGGCTTCCCGAGAAATTGTGCAATTGGATCACCAGCTTTCTTGCAGATCAGAGCATCATGCTCCGACTACAAGCCTATTAACGCTGGTGTTCCACAAGGCTGCGTGCTATCACCAAAGCTGTTTCTTCTGCATATCAATGATATGTTGCAAACCGGTAACATTCATTGCTATTCGGATGACAGCACTGGTGATGCTCTATACACCTATAATATTTCTCGGGAAAACGTCGGCGAGTACCGGAACAAACTTGTGTCTGAAGTCGGGTCTTTGCTGAACAGTCTCGGATTGGGAGCGACTAAATCTAGTCCAGTTTAATCCTCAGAAGACACAAATTTGCGCGTTTACCGCTAAAAAGAACCCCTGTGTCGTATCTCCTCAGTTTCAAGGCACTCCCCTTGTTGCCTCAGCCAGTATCGGAATCTTCGGCGTCGACATAACGAGTGACGTGCAATTTCGTGGTCACTTACAAGAGAAGGCCAAATTGACCTCTAAAAAGCTTGGCGTGTTCAGCAGTGGGACAGTATTTCATGCAACTTTACAAGGCGCAGCTTCGGCCTCACATGGAATACTGTTCCAATCTCTGGGCTGGGGCTCCCCAGTGCCAGCTCCATCCACTTAACCGCATCCAGCGCAGAGCGGCTCGAATCGTCGACGACTGAGTCCATTCCGATCGGCTCGATTCACTGGCGCTGCGAAGAGATGTTGCATCCCTTTGCATTTTCTTTCGCATCTACCACGGGGAGTGCTCTGAGGAATTGTTCGGATTAATCCCAGCCGCCAAATTTCACGAACGCACATCGCGGCAAAACTCCCAATACCATCCACACCTTCTGGATGCATGGCGGTCCACCACTGTACGTTTCACTAGGAGTTTCTTTCGTGTACGAACTCTCTGTGGAATAGCTTACCACCGGCGATTTTTCCGGAATGATACGACTTAGGGACCTTCAAGAAAAGAGCTTACTCCTTTCTAAAAGGCCGGCAATGCACCTGCAATTCCCCTGGTGTTGCAATTGTTCATAGGCGGCGGTAGTCACTTACCATCAGGTGAGCCGTATGCTCGTTTGCCCCCTCTCCTATAAAAAAATAAATAAAATAAAAATAATAGCTACATTAATTAGGCAATATATACTAGACGATATAAGTGATATTTAACAACAATATTACTTATTCATTTTTAAATTAAGGGGAAGTCCACTGGTGACTTATCTAACAGGAAATATTAATTTACTATTCCGTTCATATCTGTGCGCCCTATTGCTAATTCATAATGTTTGCGTCCAACCGAAATGCCAATGTCGAGCAAATATACACTATCCATAGACAAGGAAATTGGATCGTAATATTTAAAGAGTTGCAGGTGAGCTTTTGGTCGATGCTCGTCAAATATTTCACGGGTTCATTGTGAACGGTGACGGCCCTCAACTTTGGCATTTTCATTACCCTTAATAATACTGAGCGGAGAATTACCTAGCTCGGTAAATATTATTTCCGTAATTTGCTAGAGGATTTTGAGGTTTTTAAAAACTAGACTTATAAAATTACCTCTTCGCGTTCCTATGGTAATCCTAAAGTAGGTGTAAATATTTTTATGAATAACCAAGAACGAACGAATGAGTGAAGGGAGGCAATACACATAGGGAGCTAGTAGTAAAGCGAACGTCGATTCTCGCATAATAATTGCAACGATAGTTGAAGAAAAAAGCCCTGACTTCAGAAGTCGGGGTTTTAACCGACTTCTTTAGGTGTAGTTCTTTAATCGACTTCTTTAGTGCATAGAAGAATTAAAGGAACGAACTTCAGAAAGTCGGGTCTTTAATTTTTTTATACATTATGTCTTAGTACCGACTTCAGAATGTAAAATTACTTTATTCTTTGAAGTTGGCTTTTACTTTTTGTTAAAAGTTAATTTTTTAACCTATTATTAAGGAGAATCACAATCTCAATATTGTGTAAATTGTTCCAATAAACTTTTTATCCCCTATTTTGCCACCCTTAGAGGTGGAATTTTTCTCCAAATTTATATGGGATCACCCTGAAGTATACATATTTAATAGAGATAAATCGTCAAAATCGGTTCATAATTGGCGAAGATGTCGCGTAACATATTACATAACAAAAAAAAAAAACATACATTCGAATTGTAAGCCTCCTCCTTTTTTAAAGTCTGCTAAATAATGTACTGAGATGATGATGATGAAAGAATGGCGCGAGTGAAACTTTAGTCTCTGACCGTTCCAAATTTAGAATCGTGTTCGATTTGCATTTACATATGTTTTTCACGTTTAATAATAAATTAAATACAAACCTCTAAGTGATTTAAGTATAACGTGACCTTAAAAGGAATGATATATTAATCTTATACTTTTCATTTTGTTTTTTCACTAAACCGCACACAGCTCTGGCAGAGCCAATTTTAATTTTAAGAAAATAGCACAAAATTTCACTCAAACTGTTCCACTTTGTTTCCAATTGCTCATTGTGTTTGCCAAGGCCGCGTCACATCAATGCACGCTGGCCGACACGCCGGAAACCCCGTTGAAGTAAATCCAATATAGCCGAAGTGTTTTCAAGGTGTTTTATGATTTTCTTGGCAGAGATCTTTATTTCACTCAAAGTCATGGGAACGCGAAGTGCTCCATAATTCAATAGAAAGAAAGAAAGTAAGTCTATTATTATTGGCACAGACCATTGACGTACACAACAATATAGAAATTTATAACGTAAAATATGTGAATTTAATAGTTTGACTTTGTACGTAAGGCTTTTCTTTCTTAAGTCTTAAGTCTTTTCTTTCTAATTCTTTATCAACCATTTAAAGCCACTTTGGTTTTCAAGAATACGCCAAATAACGCATTTTAAAGAGTTTCAAGAAATAACGACTTTTAGTACATTTTTATTTCTTATTAGTCATTTGTAGTAACTGATGGTTTCGATTGTATGTACAAAACTAAACAAAAAATATAGTTATATTTTTGGTTTAGTTTATTATTTTTGATGATGCATTAAATTACATATTAGTGCTTGTTTTAATTAAAATAATGTTTATTATTATGTAGATATCTGATGTCCAAGAACATGATGTACACAATAAATAATTATATTTTGTAGATTAGATAAGTTAGAGCCGTGGTAGCTCATGGGCTTAACGCTCGCCTTAAGTTTCTGTTTCACATTGTAGTAACGCACGCACGCACACAAGCATGCACACAAGCACGCACACACGCACACACACACACGCACACACACACACACACACACACACACACACACACACACACACACATACACAAATATTGTAAAGCGCATTAACTTAGCTTAACCAAAACCTAATAATTGCCGTATGCTGTTAAACACAAAATCTGTTACTGCCTGACAACGATTACGGTCACTGTCAATATTTGAATGGGGCGGGGCTGTCCATTACGACCCACACACGGTTATTGGTCAAGGCCGCGTTACGATGGAATTTTACTTTTTTTACGTGGTAGAGCCATGCTGCAGCTATATTAGTAGTATAGTTGTAGCACGAATGGGTCGGCTCGACCGGGAAGGACCACGCTCTCAAAGAATACCAGCGTAAAATAGCAGCTTAACGCTGCTGTGTTTCGTATGGTGAGTGTAGAGAAACGGAGACCCTTTTTACTGGAAAAGAGGCATTCCATCTTAGTCCTCACGGGTGACAACGCATCTGCATTTTGATTCTTTATTGAGGATAGATGTAGATGTCTATGGGTCACAGCAACCACTTACCATCAGGTGGACTGTGTGCTCGTTTATCACCCTATCCTATAAAAAAAACAATGCGCTAAGTTCACGAGGATCCAGTGATGCGACTTTAATCTTTGATGTTCAAAATAAATGCTGCTTTTGCGTGTTTATTGTCCTTTACATGACCTTGGTACTGAAGGAACTTACTTAAACATTGAGTGAAAATGAAAACAGTGTTTTACTTTAAAAATGGATGGGCATGCCACCATTAGTCATTATCTACCATAATGACTCATAGAGGACTTACTAGACAATGATTCAAGTAACGTAACTCATTTAGGCCGTGTTTAAAGAGTAATTATTGATAATTAGCCTTTTATTTATTTTTTTTACATGGGGAAATACCGACGCATACCCGCCTCGCGGGGGCAAGGACGGGTTATGTCGGACTCGCACCGACTAAAACCCCATGGTGTTCCACCTTCGCCGCATATTGGCAGGGCCACGGGAACGCTTTCGCACACATCCGCGGCCCCACCAGCGCCGGCCGCCCCATGGCAGCCCCTTCTCGGGGAGGACCTCTCCTCCCCATTCTCCTTCTCAGGCAAGGCGCACCAGGAACACAAGGCACATCCCCCTTCACGGCCTCCAACTTCACCTGCGTAACGGGCTCCCCGAGTCCGATATGCGGAGGCCATGGGGCCAGGAAAATCGAGCGCACAGTAGCACACGCTTTCCCGACCCCAGCGGCGGATCTGGTCTCTGGCTCCGCCGCCAACCAAGTTTCTACCGCGAAGGATAGGGAGAGCGGCGCCTCGCAATACCGACACTCCTCTCCCCGCAGCCCCGCCACGTCGCGGAGGATAGGGCGAGTGGCGTATCGCCATACCAACACCTCGGCTGCAGTGGTAGGGGGAGAGGACACCCCTCTCGCCGCAGCCCACCGACACACATCCGAAGTGGGCTCGCCAAGCCCATTCGGAGTGGCCACCTCGGGCCGGCCCTACACCACGGGCCAGCCAAGGGGTTCCTCTTTGTTCACCGCGGGTGACCAAGCCACGGCTACTAAGCTCCCCCGCCACGACAAGGCGGGAACCCGTTCGGAGGGATTTATAATTAGCCTAACTTCTATACACGGATGTTTTTGTTCAAATAAACAAATAACGAATTCTCATAACCTTCAATAAAACTTATTTTTACGGATTTTATCGCATTTAATTTGAATTATATAATGATTTCTTATATTTACGCGAACACTACACATTTAAATAAAACTAGTTTTACGGATTTTATCGCGTATATTAACTTATTTTATATTTCCGACGTTTCGAGTACTTTACAGCACCCATGGTCACGGGGGGACTGAGGTATTTGACGTCCCAATGTCATAGTTAACCACGTTTACCTCCAGATTAAAAATTATTAATTTTTGTTCCGATCTACGCAGTATGAACTTACAGTATCTTGAAGTCTTGCAGTTGTATGCTTGGGTTGGGATTTAATTTTATTAATTATAGGATCCCAAGCAGATGGTAGCACCCAGCCATCTTCTCTATTGAAATTAGGATGTTTTTTGATTTCAATAGCCTCGCGAATCATCCTTGGAAGGAATCGGTGTTCTTTAGCGAGGATTTGTGGTCTATCAAATCTAACGTAGTGACGGGGCGATCCTGTACATGTTCACAGACTGCAGACTTCCCGGAGCGTCGATTATTCACATCAGCTATGTGTTCTTTAAAGATCAATAAAAACCCGCGTTAAATTGACGCGTTTTTAATTCAAAGTTTTGCGATTGAGGATTATACATGAAAACTAGCTGTTCCCCGCGACTTCGCCCGCGTGGAATTTACTACGATTTCATGGGTTTATTAATTTTTTTGCGCGGAACCCTAATTCTTTTTCTAAAATAAAAGTATCCTAAGTTACTCCTTATAACATCAGCTATCTGCCACTGAAAGTCCCGTCAAAATCGGTTTAGCCGTTTCGGAGATTAGCCGGAACAAACAGACAGATAGACATACAATTTTTTTTAAATTGTGTTTTGGTTATTAGTACCGTATATACTTTCATATGCATTTAGTAAAAAGCAGTTATTTTAACATTACAAACAGACACTTCAATTTAATTTATTTGTATAGATTAATCTCGTTCTGAAGGTTCCTAAAATAATTACCATTTATTCTTTTACTTAATGAGTTTCATTTTTATTAAGTGAGGGCTACTGGTTGTCCTCTGACATGAGTTAAGATAACGGACTAGAAATGGTTGTTTGTATAATATCGAGTTTCTTATTGTTTTTTTTTTTTACCTTAAGGTAAATGGTGATGTAGCCGAAAATGCTTAAGGGCTCTGACTCTTACATTAACAAAAGCCTATTCACTCTTGCCGTGAAAACATCCGCATTGTAATAGGATGGGATGACAGGTTTTTTGTTTGAAGCAAACTATTCCACTCCTTTTACCTTTCTCATTTCAACTATTTAACTTGTATTCTAAAAATACACATTTTAATTTTGTTTGTTGATACAATAATTCGTAGAAATTAATAAATTGCAACGTGACGTCATCACTCCTTTATAAATCGCCAAAAAACGGAAACAAATCTTTGTCCGTTTAATTGTTCTCAATAGGTATTAATAATTTTGCTGCTCTGATAAGTTAGCACATACGTAAAAACGGAACACATTAATGTAAACGGTTCTCAGACTTTTTTAAATTGTTATGAATCGGTTAAAATCATGCATGCCAAAGAAGCAGAGAGGTGTGTCAGGGATCAGGATTGTGCCAAATAGAAGTCCTTAGCCTCTGCCTAACCTTCTGGCAGAGTTTATATTATGTATGTTGTTTTTTTAACATTAGTAAAATTAATAAATCGCCCGATATTTTAATTATCTAAAGTTTAAAATTATCTTCGCATAAATATCTGATTTGTAATAGTTCGGTCAAAATAGACATTCAAGGTTAATAATTCGCATAAAGCTGAAAATTGGAAACACCATTATAAATGAAATGTTAAAAGTCCCCATCGATCCAACATCTGCAAAAAAAGTTATTCAAGTTCAAAGTTCAATGCAATTATCTCTAAAAATTGTTCTTACACTTTTTCCCTAAGAATCACAATTTCTGTGATATATAGTAGTATTGGAAATAATTAAAGTGTTGTAAATTACGAGTAAGTTGGGGAAAATTATTCGTCTGATTGATAATTATTATCAGATGGAACTTCAAGTGTAGTCTATAATGTTTTAGAACGTCGAATCTGCCTCACGAAGATGTCAAGTATGATCCTACATAGTTATATTATAATGCTCTTTAAAGCGTTAGCGGTCATTCACCTGAGATTATAACTTGTATGTTTTTCGCGAACACTAGTTTTTGTCTACCTATAAATGATAGAATAGTGGATACTACGCCACTACCGTTAATACCGGTATACCCCACCAAGTAAGAGGTAGGGTTTTCTTTATAATAAAGACAACTTATTTTACAAGTAAAGTTACAGCCTAATTTAATTCCACTGCTTTGCAAATGCCTTCCCTCATATCGCGCTGCCCCATGTGAGTATATACCTACTCGGACATTTTTTCTTTATAGGATAAGGGTGATAAACGAGCACACAGTCCACCTGATGGTAAGTGGTTGCTGTGGCCCATAGACATCTACATCTATCCTCGATTACGAATCAAAATGCAGATGCATTGTCGAGGATTAAGATGGAATGCCTCGTTTCCAGTAAAAAGGGTCTCCGGTTCTCTACACTCACCATACGAAACACAGCCGCGTTAAGCTGCTATATTACGCCGGTCGAGCCGACCCATTCGTGCTACAACTATACTACTTAATATAGCTGCAGCATGGCTATTATTTATTCTGTGGTAGTAGTAAGCTTAACATGTTGTCCTTATTTTTTTTAATTTCTTATACCACATGGTATACCGACCAGCACTTTTTAAAATTTATCATTGCGAGTTATAACATCGAACTATGCTAAAATTAATTAAAATATACTTACATATATTTATATATGTATTTTCGTATACATAGGCTAAATTGGTGACAATTGCTTCGACATTCTTAATGGTCCCGCTAGCAGCGAACTCAACAAGTGGTATTTGAGCCCAGATCATAGCACAGTCAACAACCACTTTGTCAGCGGTCTATTTGCTAAACGGTGAACGTAATTATTTGCGAACATGACATGAGAAGACTACGCAGTTATCACGCACACGGGTTTAATGGCATATCTCAAAGGAAAGATAATAATAGCTAAAGTTACTTAGTTCAGAACACGGTTGCCAAGTAGTATGTCTGTCAGTAAAAATTTGCAAATTACATTCCGGTGGAGTGTACATAATACTCATAGATTCCTGATACCTTAAGGGTAACGGTAAGGCGAGACTGACGGACTCTCGTGTTCGGGCTTGAAGAGTAAGAAAGCCAGAATAATTGCAGGCTGTGAGGCATTTCATGTTAGTCTTTAGGATTTACAACAAATCTATGAATCTTTGTTTGAGGTTCATGTGCTTGCGTGTGTCCACGTTGGGCTACTGTAGACCTTTACCAAAATGGACTGTTGGCTTATTTGTCATTTTAATTTAAATATTTAAAAAATGTTAGGTAAATGTATATAGAAGTGCTAATATTTGCCGTCTTTTGACAAATAGTATCTATCCAAAAATTGGTAATCATACATGTCGTTTTAATTTCACTTCGTACTTTTTAACCGAATTCAAAAAGGAGGAGGTTCCCAATTCGAGTGTATGTTTTTTTTGTATGTATGCTATGCGATATCTTCGCAGATTGTGAATCAATTTTGATGGTCCTTTTTTTTATTAATTATCTTATACTTCAAGGGTGGTGCCATATAAATTTAGAGAAAAAATTTCACCCCTAAAGGTAGCAAATAAATAACTTCTTTTTTAGCAATTTGAAGTCGATTTTTACTTTTTGTTAAAAGTTATAATTATTGTCACAATGCGTCCATGTAATTCCTTATATATTTTTCTAATAGTTAGTATTCATTACAGAAATAATTGAATATCAGTAACGATGCTCTTCTATGTTACACAAACAAAGTTTATAAAGTCTACAGCTAAGGCGTAATTACTTTTTGTATTTAATAGTGTTGAATTAATGAACCACATGTCCCATAAAACCTTGTGGACCTTGA
This sequence comes from Parnassius orleans, assembly GCA_029286625.1. Classification (NCBI taxonomy): domain Eukaryota; kingdom Metazoa; phylum Arthropoda; class Insecta; order Lepidoptera; family Papilionidae; genus Parnassius; species Parnassius orleans. Next base: position 457,878 of record JAGSMP010000166.1, on the reverse strand, counting down.
CAGCATTGTGTGACTCTAACATAAAATTTGTTGCGGATACGTGAAGGTCTACGTAAACACATGTGAGTAACGACCCACATTCATGAAACCTGCGAACCACTTGAATGTTACATTTTAGTCTAACCTAAAATCAAAGCTTGCTAAAAAATGATTTTTCCACACTGTACTTAAAATACTCGAATTATACCTTTTATAGATGTCGCATTCTAAGACATATTTGGGAGCTAAAGTACCGGTACATACGAGTTTATATTTTTTTTATTTTATGTATCTAACGGTTGTCATAAATAGTTGTGTGTATATCCGTGTATACTCGTATATTGCATTATTTCTACTTTACATTTTATCTGGTATCATAATTAAATCCTATTATCATATTGAAATGATTTATTTTATTAGCGATGCAATTAAATCACAAATATAGGACCATAATGGTTTGTAGCAACACAAGGAAAATTGTTTGATTTCCTGTTTTATCTTCTAATTCACGGATTAAAAGACTCTATACTCTATTATTATATTTTATTAAACACTTCAGTAAAGACCTTCACCTGACACGAGATGAAAGATTTTCTCAAGTCGTCTACGCGGCACTATTCTGATCTGGATATTAAGATTATTATTAGCCATAATAAGTTTCATTGGGTATCCCACTCTCTTAGCCAACTTTTACGATAAATATAGAACGAAGTCTTTCATAGATTTTATTTCACAAGACTTTAATACCACCTAAAATTCAATGACTACGGTTACTTACCTAAGTCATGAATTCGCTGTACACTGCCGGGCAAAAGTTTAAGACCACCTTAATTAAAGTAGAAAAATTAAATAAAACTCCAATAAAATATTAAATGTTTAAATAAACTGTTAAATTATCCAATAAAACACTGTTAAATCAATATACTTGAAAAGCGTAAAGAAATATTAACAGTCCATGCTAAAAAAGTCTTAGTTAGCAAAACTGATTTTTCATCAAAAAATCCTCCTCTGCATTCTATGACTTTTTTCACAAGTCTCAGCATACGGGCAATCAATTTGTTGATAGTGTCTTGTGATATATTGCTCCAAATTTCGCACAAAGCATTCCACATTTCTTCTCGCGAGGATGGACCACAATTACGGACGGATGTTTTTTAACACCCCTTGTACCTCTTTCTCTTTCAAATATCCTCTGCATAATTTTGAGCTATGCTTAGGATCATTGTCCTGTTGGAAAATGAATCCATCTCCAATTAATCGCAACCCCGAAGGAACGGCATTTTGTTCAAATTTTTTTTTTGTACTCTTCCTTTTTCATAATTCCGTCAATTTTGATCAATTCGCCAGTTCCTTGGCAGAAAAGCAACCCCAGACCATAGTTGAGCCACCACCATGCTTGATTGTTGGGATTACACAGTCTGGCATCATCTTTTCTTGGTCACTGCGTCGAACGTAAATTCTTCGTTTTGAACCGAATAGCTCAAACTTGGATTCATCGGTCCAAAGAACTTTTTTTAAAGTCTTTTTAAAATAGTCCAATCTCGAGGGGCAAGGGCCTATTGCATCCGTTTTTTCTTGTTTTGTGGCCTTAGCAGGGGTTTTCGAACGGCGACACCACCATACAATTTCGCATCTTTCAGTCGCCGTTTTACTGTAGTCAATGATAAAGGTTTAACTCGGGTTTCGTTTACTTCAACGCGGATTTCCGGTGCTGTTAAGCGTCTATTTCGCTTGCTGGTAACAACAATGAAATGATCTTCACTTGACGTGGTAGCTCTCGGCCTTCCCGAGCGTGGACGATCTTGAAAAGTGCCTGTCTCCCTGGATCGAGTTATTGTGCCATGAACACAAGTCTTCGATAACTTCAATTGTAAAGCAATCTCACGTTCGGATTTGCCTTCATTATGTAAAACAACGATGGCAGAACGCACTTCACTGCTAATTTGGCGTGCTTTTCCCATTTTAAGACGTCTTCACTGTTGAAACCATAAGTTTAGACTAATTGAGATTGTTTGTGAACAAAAACATGTAAACTCAGGTAATAATAAGTCGGAAACACGTGTTTTTAGAAGCTAAATAATCCTAATTATTGACCAATGGGAAACAAAAGCCCATCATGAAAATATTATTACGACTCTACCACCTGGCTCTAACGCAGCGTTTGTCGGTGGTGTTTGAAAACAATACATGTTTATTGTCCAATAACTTGAAAATAAATAAAAGAATGACTTTTTTAGATATTGGATATTAACAATAGAATATGCAGGTGTACATTTCTTTTATCTTATGGGATTTCGTTACAATTTATAGATAATTATGTTGTTTAAGTGTGGTCTTAAACTTTTGGCCGGCAGTGTATGTCTAAGCTGTATGCACATACTACATATTTAAATACATGCGTCACCCAAATACGTGTCGTTATTGGTATCTTGCGATTGCGACACTTGTGTAAACTCGCCCATATGCCAATGGACTAACACTAATGATAAATAGTTAGGCATATTTATTTGAACCTACAAGTTATAGTGCGCCGCTCAAATTGCCATTCATAAGATAATAATTATAACACAACTAGGGTGGGAACTGCACTTGATTCAAATATTTCTCCCATGATACTTATATGAATAAATTTTATGTTTGTATTGGGTAAGTGTGACGATTAAAGCAAATTCTTCCTACATCCAGCAATCCAGTTAGCAGGACTTTAACGGGCTAATGATGAAGAAAGAATAAGTATAATAATAAATATAATGTATAAGAAATTTATAAAAAGTTCTCGGGTGGTAGCCTTGTACCGATAAACGAAGTGTAGGGCGGACCCCTACTAGATGGAGTGACGACCTGGTAAGATATGCAGGGAGTCGATGGATGCAAGTGGCCCAAGACCATGTTTTGTGACGTTCATTGGGGGAGGCTCATATTCAGCAGTGAACTTGTAAAGGGATGGATAAAAGGGTGAAGGGATAAATGGGTTTGATTAAACTTTCATGAACATTTTGTCATATAAGAAAGCATAAATTCGTTTCGTGAGAAATAGGGAAGGCTTTTCTCTGAGTGTTCCTGTGCGTAATCTTCGCGCCGTGAATTCGTTACGAGGATATCCGCATCCGAACCAGAGTGACCGACTTCAGTGTAGTAATCTCCTTTTTTAGAGAAGTAATGGTATTACTTCTCTAAAAAAGGAGTAAAAAGTCCAGCTGGTAGTAAGTGAATGCTGTTACTCATATGGCCCTATACTCAAACGCTACTCAATTTTAAGATGCCGTTAAGTCTCGTGGTGTCAAAGTGACTGTCACTTTGACTTAAAGTGATCGAGACACCACGAGACTTAACGGCATCTTTAAATTGAGCATTGTTTGAATATTTGGGCAAAATACACTTTATTAAGTATTTATCCTCGATTAAGAATCAAAACGCAAATGCTGCATAATTCTTATCCATGGCCATGCCCAAGGGATAATTAGCAGCTAAAGTGGCAAAGAGCTGTTGGGAGTGTTGCTTGTAGAATCGACCAACCTTGGGAATAAAACGTTCACGATTATAAGTGCTGATTACATGGAGATATTCATTGGATGCAAGGTGCTTTTTTGCGATAATCTATGGATCCCAGAGACCAGCAGTCTATGCTTCGAAGCGGCGTTTTGCCACCGGACTTATTATGTATTTATATAGAAGAAGGGATTCGGTACGTCTTCCTATTCCTCTCGATATAATGATGAAAAACAAAACATTTGGAAAGCTCAACAACAACTTCTTATTAAAAGAGTGCCGTTTTCCAATTTCAGCCAGTTAGTGTCAATTAGGCAGCAGCAATTAAGGATGATGATATCCTTTTAGTCATTGAGTTCTATGTACTACGTACTAGAGAAGCCATTCCAAACAAAAAATGTGCACTACTCTGTTTTCGCGCATGCGCGGGAGATAGTAGATTTTAGTCTAAGATTGTAGATAGCGTGGCATATAAATGAAGAAATTTATTTTTTCTATTGTAATATTATTACCTATTTATTCACTTGAACAACAAATAATGTTACTTATTTGACTACTGAATTATTAATTACGTTCAGGTTTAAACTTTAATTTGAAATCTCGTATTATTAGCGCAGCTCCACACTCTATGAATATTGAAGCCACACTAAATGACACTAAAGGTGTACGGATTGCAGTACAGTTCATTTGAACAAAGTGAATGTTCGGAATGCCAAATCTAGTACGTAGTACATATATATCGATGCTTTTAGTTGATTTAGGGCGACAAGTGCCGTATACTGTAGGTAACTGAGCTCTGCGAGCCGCGGTTACGACTCACACGGAACAAATATTAGTTATTAAGAGTGAGCTATACTAAATAAAGTTATGGAGCTGTTGAACCTGTTTTTATTCCTTTGAAATAATGGTTTCAGTAGCCTGTAACAAAATAACAATCTATTATCTTGCAACAAGTTTTTGTTACTGTTGCTAACTATCACAACATGCTTATTACCGAATAATACCACAAATTCTCTTTACCAGCACCAAAAACCTCTTTCCATCTTAGATAACGCTCTTTAGCAAGAATATAATATAGGAGATTGTTCTAAACTGTTGTAGCCATATTTTCGAACATTGGAACGTGGAACAGAAACAGTTAGGTTTAGACAATAGTTCCAATCAGTTATTTTTGAAAACCTGTTGTTTTTCCTGTTACGATATATACACCTCAGTTTTTATTTGTATGACCTATTGATAATTGCCCCAGGTCCAATTTCTATATCCAGAAATTTGTGCTTTCACAGAAATATTGGCTGTAGACTGAAACTCAAATCCCGAACTCTCACGAAGTTACCTATAAGAATTAATGACCTTAAATTTTTAAATAAAAACATAAGTTTGTATGGAAAATTAATAAAAATATTCCGACTGAAATTGTTTGTTTCGGTATGCTGTTGGCGTGTTGCCACAACACGGGCACGTTTACGTCTGTCACGCCATTTATTTCCAAAGGCGATCAACGAATGAGATGAAATTGTAGCATGCGCGCTATTTAAAACCTCCATTGTTAATTACTAACCTATAATGTGCAAGCCTATCGATTCGCAGTGCACTAGTGTTGCTGAGATCTTGTATTCGAATTTTGCGCATACGAACACTTCCATTATAATCCTTGTTCTATTAACTTTGTCCTCTAAATCTGTTCGTGGAGGTTCATCACAATCGGTTTAGCCATTACGAACATCAGCCCGGACAGACAGACAAACAAACAGTCAATAATTTTAAAAATGATTATTCATGATATAATAGCATGTAAATAACCCTCTGAGCTTAAGAAGCCAGTTATTTCTATAATACAGACAGACTTCAATTTTATTTATATCTATAGAAATCAAGCGGAATAAACATTATAAAAACAATTTACTACAATTGACTTCTGCAATTCTTGCTGGTTTTTCTCGTTCGGAAAAGAAAAAGGCGATGCACGTGCAGTGTGTATATTTACACGAACAATTTCGATTTTCGAGGTATTTGCGACCCCCTCATAACTCAAAAACTATTAGATCTACATTCATGTAATTTTGCATGTCTAATGATACCCCCTTGATGACATAGAATCTCAAATTTCATGAATAAACCTGCTGATTAAGTATAAAGTTATTAAGGTCTGAAAAGTGCCGTTCTTATCACTTTTTAGTTTTTACTGACTCGCTTATCAAAACCTAAACCACTTTAAGGTGACATAGAAATTATGGATCTCGAAGCCAGCAACCCCGTACGTCGCTTGCACTGAACTCGGCTCCTTTTTCACATTTATTACAATAGGATATTTTTATCATAAAAGGCATTTTAACCTATTTCATGAAAGAACAGCAATTATATACTTGAGTAATTTAAACTTTAATGTACATAGGCCATTGTTGAAATAGAGATAACAAATGTTCTCTATTACTTGATAATTAGGAAGGAGTTATCGTTATAATTTACCCGCTGATTGAACGTGATAAAAAAGACAACGCTTTATAATATCTTATCGTTTATTATGTAAATAAAAACGTAATACGGTATGTGCATGACATTTGTAATTTTATAGATGGAATTGTACGTCTGTGGCAATTAACCGTTCTAGAATTATCTCTATTGTGAGAAACCTCGAGTATTGAAGCCTTATTTTATATCTGTTGCCTATTGAGGGGTTGCGTTACTTGCATAAAATAGTAATTCTGCACGTTTTCATTCATACAAAACCTAAGTATATTTTCTAAACAATTAAAATAAAAAAATAAACATTGAAACAATGAAAGTTCCATATGATGGACATACCAAACATCAAATGTACGTTAGTCACTAACGGCTATACGAATTCGAAAAAAATTTATGCACTATATGTTGTAAAGAGATACATTTATTTAGATAACATTATTTATTATCATAAATATGCAAAAACTAAAACTAAATATTTAAATTATTATACAGTCCTACTCCCCGCGGTATAGAGCCAAGATTGCTGGCTGCGTTTACTCGTTGAATGGTTATACTAAGCCTTTGAGCGAGAAAAGAACCAACCCTTTATCACCAGCGGCGACGACAAGTCGTGCATACAGTGATGCGGTAGTTCCTTGAGGAACTTCAAAGCACGTGGACCACACGGACCCATGGACCGATTGTCGCAAAACTAAAAGGCACAAATATTTAGTCATATCCCAAAGACTCATACTTATGCCGCTTAGTTCAGCCACCTCTGATGCCGTCCGGCTCAAAAGAGGTACCCCTGAGATGAGAGGTTGCCAAAGTGTCTACGAAATTATGAAATAAATCGTACTGCATATTTCGTATCACTGCCACTGTTTCTGGCAGAACATTTTCGCTGGGACAATGTTTGCCATGTCTGCCTTGCCTCCGTAGCAAAGCATATACGAGTACTAATAGACCTCTATTACTTAATCACTGACACTGTGCACGGAAGCAAGGAAGGCGGGCATTGCAACGCTAGAAACATTTCTTACACCGATATTTCCAAATTTTATAGGTAAAATAGCCTGAGTGTATACTGTTGTAATTAAAGATAAAATTGGGTTTCTTCAAATTTGTTATGCAATTTTTTTCTAAATTCGTCCGTGAAAAAATTGTGTTCCTATTTTTATGTATGTGTGCCAATGTCCTATTGGGTATATAAATAGTTTTAGTGTTTATTATAGAGAAATCTGTTGTATTTTTGTAACAGTTTTTTTGATCGAAACAAAATTTTATTTTATTATATTTACTATGAAAATCTAATTTACTAGCGTTCATTTATCTTCACCTGTTATTATACTTAATGCTATATTATATACGGGACTATCGGACTATTGTTATATTATACTGGTTGTTACAAATCTACCCGTAAAGCCGAAAGGAGATTAAATGGGGCCTAACGAGTCCATTCACAATATTTAAGAACCGTAGTAACGCTGTATAACATACCCCAAAAAAAAAAAATATTATTATTTTCACTGATGTGCAAACCCTATTTCAGTAAAAGTAAAGAGTAAACTACGCAGAATGTACCTACATTTCTACCTAATTCGTGGAACGACAAAAAATTTAAAAGATCTAACCTAACGAAACAACCTAAACGAACACTTACTTTTACTCATAATAAACGTCAAATTTACAGAAACGGCTCAAAGTGTGCTCCGCCTAGCTCAATACACAACCTCGCTCGTCGGGATATGACTTGTGTGGCATTTCGCACCATCGTCGGTGTTATTGATGCGAAAACACACTGTTCCATCTCGGCAACCGTTGGGCAATCGGAGAAATACACTCTGTCCTTCACATAACCCCACAAAAGAAGTCCAAGGGTGTGAGGTCCGAGTACGAGCAGGCCATAGCACCGTTCCCCGCGCCCGATTCATCCTCGCGGAAAGCGAACGTTAAGATGTTCTCGTACGTTGCGAGCAAAATGTGCCGGAGCTCCATCATGCTGAAATACCATGTTTCTTTGGTTCTCAAAGTAATCCCAGTCAGCCACAGGAAAGTCGTCAATCGCCTCTTCGAATCCCGTTTGTAAAAACGTTAGATAGTTGCTACCGTTCAGACGTGATGGCATAATGACGGGACCGATGACATGCCCGTCATAAAGGCCAGCCCACATTCAGCCGCCACTGGTGTTGGAATCTGCCCTGCCGTGAAGCATGTGGATTCACGCGAGCCTAAACGTGATCGTTATGCATATTTGAAAGTCCTGACCTCGGACTGTTTCCTCGTCCGTCCACAGAACATAGTTTACGTAATTAGGGTTTTCTTCTAACTGCCTGAGGTACCACTCGCAGAAGTTTGTCCTGGGTGCAAAATCGGAGGGTACCAGCTCCTGTGTACGGCAATAGTGATAAAGGTGACGATTGTCGTCACGAAGAATTCGCCAAACTGCAACATGGTTTATACCGAATCTTGTTCCGGCTCGCCTCGTACTTGTGGTCGGCTCTTCTTCAAAATGCCCTAACACTAATTCAGCCTGTCTGGCGTCGACTGTGCTTGGACGTCCACTTCCAGTAGACCGATGAAAAGAGCCGGTGGAATGTAGTCGTTTTGATATGTTCAGAAAACATTGGTACGAAGGCAGCCGTCGCTGTTCAGTGGTGGTCTACCATCGATAAATCGTTGCCGATACAGTTCGCGAGCACGATTTAAATTGCTATCTTCATGGCCTACGCATAACATCATATCGTAATATTCCGAGTTAGAAAGCATAGTTATTTTGCAAAAAATGTTGGAAAAAACTCGAAACAGTTGTAGGATATCGATTAGAAGATTTGAAATTGACAACATATTTTTTTCCAACTTGACATTTTTTGAAGCCAGTACTTGAGTATAATGACATCCTTGTATTGAGGTAGCAAACATTTATGAATGAAAAATAGAAAAACTATTAAAGTAGACAATTATTAGGTAAAATAGGTATGTATGCCTTTCTGTTAAATAATTTGGTTCCTGACATGACAGCTTACTAGGGTTGACAAAATTTTTGGCTTTGATAATTAATTATATTTTTACGGGGTATTTTGTAACACGTAGGACTATTAATTAATATATTATATATAGTAGCACGAAAGGGTCGGCTCGACCACGCTCTCACAGAATACCAGCGCGTATGGTGAGTGTAGAGAACCGGAGACGCATTTTACTGGAAGAGAGGCATTCCATCATAGTCCTAACGGGTGACGACGCATTTTGATTCTTTATTGAGGATAAATGTAGATGTCTATGGGTCACAGCAACCACTTACCATCAGGTGGACTGTGTGCTAGTTTTTCACCCTAACCTATAAAAAATATAGAGTATAATTTAATGATTAATGGTTGATTATTATTATTTATAATTGGTGCAGTAATGTAATAACTAAGTTGCATACAGTTTATCATGACTCATCATGGCATGGTGCACTGGTAAGATATTAATTGCCTTAATGACATTACATATCGGTCGCTACATTAAGTGTTACCTAATGTACAATTAGTGCTTGTTGCCTGTGTTGACACATGAACATAAGACGTGGTCTTTTACTGCTGGATGTATGAGAAAGCATTGGTAGGTAGCTTGAACGAGCTGGCTAGGTTGTAGGATTCTTTTTCTGTCTAGGAGTAGGTATCAACTTCTTAACTTTTTTTGTCAGGGTCTAAAGGGTGTTAAGAACCAATATAATTACAGACTGCCAGGAATACCTATTGGTTCTCAGGGGTGACAACGCATCTGTAGCCTTTGTTCAAAGTTGATTGCAGGCGGCTATGGGCTACAACCTCTTACCATCAGGTGGACTCGAAGATCGTTTGTTACTTCAGCCTTATAAAAATAATTACTTACGGTTTCTCAATGAACTATGGAAAGGGGTATACTCAAAATTTCTCAGCATGATATGAAAGCTCGCAGAACCGACTACCGATGGCGAAGAGAGGTCCCAAGTGGCTGCCTCGCACCAGTAAGCAAATCGAAGCGCGGTCTCTACTAGACGGAGTGACGATTTGGTGAAACAAGCGAGAAGTCGATGCAGTTGGCTCAGGACCGTGTCTTGTGGCGTTCCTTGGGGCAGACCTATGTTCAGTAGTGGACTTGTGAAGGCCATTTCTTACATGTTACTCTTATATTTAAATTTCTTATTCAAAATATATTTCAGCTTTCCTTTTTCATTTACACCAGCTCATGAACATTTCATTCTGGATATAATTATATGAAGGGTAAGAGCGGTAGTTGCATTACAGGTTATTACAACGTAGTCCTCAGGGGTGACCAACGTAATAATATAACATTCTTTTGTAACTTTTGTGTGATAATATTCACATATCTTAAAAACAGCAAGCAAGAAAAGCATGCCAGCAGCTGTTCATTTTTTAAAAGGCCTATTTGCAACAGTGGACATGTAAAGTTGGTAAATAGGTAATGATGATAATTCTTAAGCTGTGTCCGTTTTGTCTCGATCACACTAATTCGTTCGTATATAATATGCTACCAAGTAAATTGAAAACCACCAATAATTTCTGACACTTATGGTCTGTTATAGCATTTTAGAAATAACACAGAAACCAGTATATTTATGTAATAAAAATAAATAAATAAAAGTATTAGCATTTGTAATTTACTAACATTTTAACATAATATAATTAACGGGACCTGAAGTGAAAGCATTAAGAATATTATGCATCCTGTGGTTAAATAATTTATTTCTTACGCCACTCGTAATTAACTTTACTTAGCTTTCGACGAACAGACATTAAGTGCAGTAATTCGCGGTATTAAGAAGCCAACTCAACGATATTATTAATCGCCAGCGTCACGTTGACCTTGGTACTCGTACAACCTTATCCAGGGCCAAAGACCGGAGTTATTGTGTAATATATAATATTTTGTCATCTATTTGCATATAATTAAAAGTTGAGTTGAGCTAGCACGAGGCCGCGTTAAAGGGAGTGGAAGAATATGATTTATATTTCTAATTTACTTAAATTAATAAAGTATTATCATACTTTATTATTACACTTATAAAAGTGTTTCTTTTTATCTCTCTGAGTTAACCCAAATTGACTAGTATATATCAAACAATTTGGCAGTATGTAAAAGATCTATAGCAAGATATATAAATTAATAGTGCTTATTGAGAATAGACGTTGACTATTAATGTCGATTATTCGCCTTGACGATGGTAATGAAATATACTTGTTTACTTCTCACCAAGGGAATGAGATTCAATGTTAATATTGAATATACGAAAAACATGCCTAAAATATGACAATACAGATTTCGATCCCTGATACCACTAATAACATTTCTAAATGTGTGTATTTTCTACCGACTTCAAAAAGGAGGAGCTATGTGTGTTACCTCTTAACTTTTTTCTGGGTCAACCGATTTCGATGTTACTTCTTTTATTTGGAAGCTGCTGCTTCTCATGTAGTCCCATATAAATTTGATCAAGGTCTGACCCAATAGTTTTTGAGTTATTCTTAATAATTTATATTGAAGTTGGTTGTACAAAATTTTTAATTTTTAATTATTACAATAATTTTTAGCAATTATTTACGCTTACTGGCAGTAAACAAATGCACCATTAGATAACGAGCATAATTAAGAATTATAAAATAATGTCTAAAGATAAAGGTGAATTTCGAAAATGATTTTGAAGCACTTGGAAGAAATGATGTAGAGGAATTAAAGAAGAAACCAATTTCTAGTTTTAAATCATGAACATTACAAATACAGCTGATTCTTAGACAGTTTTGCTAAAAGGTCAGTTAATAAATTAGTGTCTGGGAAAAACACGTTGGTTAGACCTGTGCCGATATTTCCTCGTGCCGTAACATAGTGTTGCCCGCTCACGCTAATTGCTCCTCCCCTCATGTGATAATTACTGCTTAGTTTCGCTAATCATTTCGCATTCTCACAACCTCGGACGTTGGTTATGTTCACATTGATTTTTTGTTGACTTTAACCGGAGTTCTTTATTAATCTGCTGTAGAACGTTAACGAAGTACTAAGTTCTGAGAATCGCGGCGGACTATGCTCCATACAAACCTCATAGAAATAAGAGGAGGCCTGTTTCCAACAGTAGGGGTTCCTAACTCATAAAAATCGACATCAATTTAAAACAATGTTTAAAGTTGCTCTCGCTCTTTTCATAACAATAGAAAGAGACAGGTGTTGAGATAATTATTTAAATATGGTAATACTTAATTCAAGTAAGCAATAATCAACGATCATAAGTAAAACCGTGTAAGTTTAACCTTTTTTTATTGCAGACCCTAATAACTGGAAACGAGGCATTCTATTTTATTCCTAATGGTGACAACGCATCTGCATTCTTCATCGAGCATCCATTTACCATTAATTCATAATTCAGTGGACTGTGTGCTCGTTTATCACTCATTATATCATCACAAATACTCAATTTTAAGATGTCGTTAAGTCTCGTGGTGTCAAAGTCACATTGACACCACGAGACTTAATGGCATCTTAAAATTGAGTAGCGTTTAAGTATTTGGAATTATTCTATTAAAAAAAGTTGGCCGCTATTATTATTACATCCGAGCTTTAACAATGCAAATAAATTTAATTAATGAAATTTTTTTTTTAAATTTATTATATTTTGGCTTTAGTGTTTTTGACGTAATATATACATATATAGTATACATTACTCGTATATTGATTATTTCCCTTACAAAGAAAAATTTCTTCTGGTGGGGATAGTGTATAAAATATTTAAAAAAACTGATAAAATATAAAAAAAAGTTACAGATTCGAAACTACATACCAATCTGTATAAATATAACCGAAATACCACTGACTCACTCACTCATCACGAGATCTCCAGAACTATACGCCCGTTTGGGCGTATAGTTCTGGAGATCTCGTGATGAGTCTTAAATTTAGCATATTTTTAACTCTTCTCGACGCAGGCACCCACTAAGAAAGAGTTTTGGAAAATTCAACCTCTGAGGGGGTGAAATAGTTTGTTACAGCTTGTTTTGTATAAAAGTCAGTACTTATAGATTTGCTAATTGCATTTTCGCGATTGACCTAATTTTGAGCCTGAGTAAAAGGGATATATTTTATCCCTTACATAATATGCACATTTTTTTCCAAGAAAATCTGTTAATCCGAAGCTGCGTGGTGGATTCTTATTCTTACCGCTCAATTCGACTTTTTAAATGACCGCTCAGTTACCCTCTAACTCTAAGTAATCAAGAAGGCCCGTGCCCAGTGATGGCTATCAGTTGTTACTTTACTTTGTAACTTTCTTGTGTGTGTTTAATACACTTTAATACATACAGGAACTAAGCGAAGGGGATATCATTAAACTTTATACGTGGTAGAGCCACGCTGCAGCTATATTAATTGAAGCATTAGTGGGTGGACTCGACCGGGGTAGGACCACGCTCTCACAGAATACCAGCGTAAAATAGTAGCTTAAAGCTGCTGTGTTTCGTATGGTGAGTGTAGAGAACCGGATACTCTTTTTACTGGAATCGAGGTATTCCATCTTAATCCTCAGGGGTGATAACGCAATTTGATTCTTAATCGAGGATATATGATGTAGATGTCTATGGGCCACAGCATCTACTTACCATCAGGTGGACTGTGTGCTCGTTTGTCACCCTGATTCTATAAAAAAACTTTAATAATTATTTTAAAAGAAAACATAGATATTGTTTTCGAACGGTTGTTTAGTCTATAATTTGAGAAGGTTTTACCGTTACGAGCGCACGCTGAATTACGCCTTTGTTACATACGAGTATAGCATGGGTTAGTCGTGATTAGAAATAAACACAGTTTTTGTTATTGGTCCTGGAATGTTCTCGAATAAAGCGTACGGTGTTCCAGAGTAGGAGAATTCGGAACGTTAAGGATTCGAAGAGGGCAAAAGCAACGTCATATTCCTGTGAAACTGAGTCACTTAGGGATTCCCGAATGTCGTTTTTAACCAAGACAAAGTATAGTACACACTACACACATTGAGTGTTGTTTTGTTTTTGTGTAGGTACACGTTTACATTATGTAGATGGTAATAATTGAATGTTGTTGTTTGTAAAATAAAGTTAACGTTAGTAATATCTAATTACGTGATAGATATTAAATAATTCCCGAATTGGGAATTATTATAATAATTCACTTTTTTTACAATTTATCATCATATTTATAAATTGGTTTGTTACATTTACAATTAATTTATTATTTTTTAATATTGTGTCCATGTGTACTCCTGTGTTTACGTTAACCTATTGCGAGTTGTAAGAGATCACTGAATCAATTATTTAACTATAATATCCTCCCGATCCATAAAAGCATTTTACAGGCCTCTAACAAGTTTGATTTGTTATAATATCGTAACATTTTGCAGAAAAACATACTCTTTTATCATCACCATCATCATATATGATAACCAGTAAATTACTATAATGCAAATATTTTTAACATTTCCTCTCTGCAACAGTTGGGTAGTTAATAGTGCCACCTGCATTTAAGGGTTCCTGCTTTTAGGTGTTGAATATATTGGTTTAATTGAATTCAAAGGAAAATCTTACCTTTTAATCGTATTTGCATATAATTCATGAATTTTAAAGATACAATGATGTGTAACGAATATATTATGAAGACTTGAATTGTTGTGATTGATTGGGCACGTCCGTTCAAATTCAATTTTTTGATAGAACCGGGCTATTGTCACTATTGCGTTTCGATTAACGGTAGAACTCAACAACAACTTTTATGTGGAAGAGGTATGCTGCAGCTATATTATGGCTGCAGCACTAATGAGTCTGCTGGACCGGGTAAAACTACGCTCTCATAGAATACCAGCGTGAAACAGCAGAATAAAGCTGTTTCGTATGTTGAGCGTAGAGAACTGGATATACTTTTTACTGGTAACGAAGCATTTCATTTTAGTCCTCAGGCGTGACGGCGCATTTTTTTTTATAGAATAAGGGTGACAAACGAGCACACAGCCCACCTGATGGTAAGTGGTTGCTGCGGGCCCATAGACATCTACATCCATCCTCGATTACAAATCAAAACGCAGATACGCTGTCACCCGTGAGGACTAAGATGGACTTCGTTTCCAGTAAAAAGGGTCTCCGGTTCTCTACACTCACCATACGAAACACAGCAGCGTTAAGCTGCTATTTTACGCTGGTATTCTGTGAGAGCGTGGTCCTTCCCCGGTCGAGCCGACCCATTCGTGCTACAACTATACTACTTAGATAGCTGCAGCATGGCTCTACCACGTCTAACCACGTCTCACTACGTCTAACTCTCACGCATCTGCATTTTGATTCTTAATCCAAGATAGATATAGATGTCTATGGGCCACAGTATCCATTTACCATCAGGTGGACTGTGTGCTCGCTTGTCACCCTTATTCTATTTAAAAAAACGATATTCTTACACCACAAATACACGGTTTATTACGGATAACTATTATACGTTAAAATAATAAGAATAAATTATGAAATGTTAAAAATAAAAGTAATGATAAAAAAATATATGTATCATCTATACATCTATACAAATAAATAAAATTGAAGTGTCTGTTTGTAATGTCAAAATAACAGCTTTTTACTTCATGCATATGAAAGTATATACGGTACTTATAACAAAAAAATTTTTATATATTATTTTTTTATAATTTTTGTCTGTGTGTCTGTCTGTTTGTTCCGGCTAATCTCCGAAATGGCTGGACCGATTTTGACGGGACTTTCACTGGCCGATAGCTGATATTATAAGGAGTAACTTAGGCTACTTCAATTTTAGAAAAAGAATTAGGGTTCCGCGCAAAAAAAATTAAAACCTTAAATTACACGCGGGCGAAGTCGCGGGGAATAGCTAGTTACAAATAAAATGTAAACATATAAATTTATAATCTCTCATAATGATATTTATTTTCGTGTGACTTTGGTTGCACTTGCCAACAATTTTATCTCGTACACATTAGTGCAACAATATCTTAAGTTTTGTTATTAATAAAAATTCGAATACAGGGGTCGTGTCGTGGCCTTTGTTGATAGAATTAAAATTTCTGATCCGCATATCTTTGATATCGAACATTAAATTAAAGAACTATTGGTGATAGGGTTTCTGTCAGTTACTTTGCATATTATATGCATATAGACATTTAAGTGTTCATAATTTTCTTCCCGATCATTATAATATGAATATTTTAATGAATTTCAATCGGGGTTTCGCTCTGGTCACAGAACTACCACTTCGCTTATCAAAGTCACAGACGATATAAGAAAGGGCTTGGATAAGCAGAAATTAACAGTGGTGGTGCTTATTGTCTTTCAAACGCTTTCTACACAGTAGTTCATGGTATCCTCCTATCTATCCTCAAACACCTTACATTTTCATCCCCAGCTTTGGAGTGGTTCTCTTATATTCGCGGCCGCCAGCAATAAGTTCGCTCAGGTCAGCGTTTTTCTTCATGGGATGAAATTGAATCTGGTGTGCCGCAAGGCAATACTTTCTACTATTATGTTTTCCTTATTTATAAATTCTATCTCCTCAGTTTTAGATTGTTCGTACCATCTGTATGTAGATGAACTTCAGTTCTATGTGCAGTCAGGCTTAAATAATCTTAACTTTGTAATATATAAACTAAATAATAACCTGGAAGCCACAAGAGAATGGTCGTGCAAATATGGCGTTTCAGTTAATCCAGCCAAATGCAAAGTCATAATCTTCGGAAGTTCGCAATTATTGGCTAAGGTTGATTATATAAATCTCTCTCCTGTAATTTATAATGGAACTTTGATTCCATAAAAAATCTTGGCTTGTACATGGACAAAACTATGATCTGGAAATTGCAGATCTCTGAAGTAACTCGTAAAGTTGTTGCCACCTTGCGTTCCCTTTATCGTCTTAAAAATTTCCTACCTTTCAAAACCAAGCTTACGCTGGTTTATTCCTTGATTCTACCTATTATCGATTATGCAGATGTATGTTACCCAGATCTGTCACAAAATCTTGTAAACAAGTTGGAGCGCCTTCTTAATAATTCCATAAGTTTTATTTTCGGGATACGTAAGTATGACCACATATCTTCCTATCGTTCAAAACTTAAATGGCTACCTATACGTCAAAGGCGATGCTCTAGAATTTTACTTGTACTTTATTCAATTTTAAATGAACCAAAGCCGCCTTCTTATCTCAAGGATAACTTTAATTTTCTTCATTCGATCGACGGTCGAACATCACGACAATCAAACCGTATGAGGTTAAGGTTTCCTCAGCATAGGTCAAATTTTTTCAGATCCTCTTTTACGATACAGGCTATACTCGTACATCTTTGGAACACCCTACCCAAATTATATTAAGAATGCAACAAATAAAAACTCCTTCATATTACATCTACGACAACTTTACCTGAGGGAAATTACTAACTAACATTATTTTTCTTTTTTGTTCATCAAATATTTATTTATATATTCATACAGATATTTATTTACAAAGTTTATAATGCATGTGGACACATTATATATATTATGTATGTATGTATTATTGTATTTATATATATGATAAATGTATGTATATTTAAATATGTGTTGTGTATGTATGTACTATGTATATATTATATTTTAATATATGTACACTTTATTTATGTATTTTGTTTCGCACCTGCCAACAATTATTGTCTTTGGCATTAATTCCGCCCTATGTACCCTTTACCTTAAGGTGTTACATTTAAGTTTTTAAATAAATAAATTATACGTAATTATGTACTTATAATTATTTTAATCTATATCTTTGTACTGTCTATATTTTTTATCATTAATATACCTTGATAGATCCTCTCAGTACTTTTGGAGGTATGATAGCGATCAAAAGAATGAATATTTTTTTTGCAAAGGAGCTACAAAGATATATTTTAAATGATATATCTCTCACGAAATCTTATTTTTTTTACTATTCCTATTATCACCCCAAAATGACTACCCTTTGAGTTGAATGTTTAGAATTTTAACCTCAAACATTTGCGTATCCGCATTCTATAACTTAACTAGATTTCAATCGTCTACACACTGGTGAAACACTCACTGTAAATGAAAAGCCTTAGTGTCAGAGAAACAAGCAGACATCGAGGTGATTTCATAAGTTCTTTTTACTGAGTGTCGCACTCGCACGGAACAGTAAAACGGTATAGTACCAACGTTACGGTCACGGCATTGGTTATTTTTTAGCCGTCTTCAAAACAAGGTAGAAGTTTACAATTCGATTGTGTTTTATTTTGTATGCATGTAACTTCGTCAATTGTTGTGAACCGATTTTGATGATTCTTTTAATATTAAATAGGTAATATACTTCAGGGGTGGTCACGTAAAGGGAGAAAAAATTCCACCCTAAGTAATAAGTATGGCAAAATAGGGAATGAAGTTTTTAATGTAAATATTTAGACTACATTGATATTCCCTAGTCCACAAAAACGGGTAGAAAAAATAATGAATTCTTATATTTACGCGAACACTACACATTGAATAAAACTATTTTTACGGATTTTATCGCGTTTAATTTTACTATTTTGATTCCCAAGCGGGTAGAAAAAAATTACTTTTAATAAATAAGTTAAAGCCGACTTCAAAGAACTAAAAAGAATTAAACAATTTTACGTTCTTCTCTACCTGTTAGCACCGACTCCAGAATGTGAAATTATTTGGTTCATTATAAGTTCGTTGAAGCTGTCTTTGACTTTTTATTAAAGGTTAATTCTCATAGCACGGGCATAGAATGACTTAGAATAGAAACCTTATAAATGCTTGCCTATTTGTCAAAGACAGCAATTTGTAAACGACCCCTCCCTTTTCTCACGTTAGGTTTGTTTCCTTTTTCTTACACTTATTGTAGAGCGTGAATATGATAGTGATAGTTCAAATTTGTTCATAATATAGTTATAAGTCTCACGGCATAAACCGCTATTTGCAGATAGGGTCTAGCCACTAATAATTTTCGATTTCTAAACTGTCATTAGTACACAACATACACGACAATACGTTTCTCCGCTTTGACTCTGGCTTTGATGAAAACCCACCTGAAAACTACTATTTCGTAGTATTACGATTACAATAGGCAGTTTATACAGGAGTAAATTTAAATATAGAATTTCTTATTTTCTCATAAGTGATGTATTATAACAGAATTCGTACATGTAATATGAAGCATAGGCAAGGCATTTGTCAAAAATTGGTGACAATTGATAGAGACAATATCAATAAAGTCAATCATCTACGAAGGCCTTTTTCGTAATTGACTCGATGAGAAATTATGTATTCACGTATGTATATATATATATTCGACCTAATGATGACCTTGTTGATGATTGACTGATGATTAGTAGCCGAGGTTACGGGTAAAATATTCTGTTGGGATCATTGACCATTTAAAATAACAAATATATCGACATCTGCACCAGAAAATTATTATTATAAAAAACAATGAATCCGACTGCAGTAATCTTACAAATATAAGATATATTTTATGTACAAATATAATATACATTTGAAAAATTTCATTTGATAGTTACGGGCGCAGATAAAAACGTTCTTACATACTCGTACGTATATACATGCAGACAAAATAAAACTCCACTAACATGGGTCTCATCGTCGTGTGAAAGTGAAAATTGTAGCTTTTTAACTAATTGGTGGGCAACGATCGACCTCGTGACCATGTTACTTCGCCCGTTTTCTCGCAGGCCATGTTCAACGTTTCGCATAATAACTAGCGATCCGCCCCGGCTTCGCACGGTTGATTTCTGGATCTCGATAACAACGCCACCTACCGGGTCCAATTTTGAATCTAAACCATTCTCTAAACAACTTAATCACACACAAAATTTCATCAAAATCGGTCCAGCCGCTTAAGAGAAGTTCAGTCACATACACACGGACAAAAGTGTTATATAATAAATTATATATATATATATATATATATATACACACACACACACACACACACATATAAACCTTCCCCTTGAATCATTTTGTCTATTGATGAAAACCGCATCTCAAAATCAGTTGCGTAGTTTAAAAGATCTAAGCGTACAGACGGCGGGAAGCGACTTTGTTTTACACTATGTGTAGAGATTATTTTTAACCTACTTATTGCAAAGTTAGTGCCTTTATGCCCAGTCTTGGAAACAGAAAGAGGCCCGACTGTAGTATAGTCTCACTCATTTCTGGTAGGGTTTCTTGTGATGTATCTTATTAATATTATAAATTTGGAAACATAAAGCACAAACATCCATGTCCTTCAATGACGTCCGTTCAAGGACAGATTCTAGTAAAATTTGGCGTAAAAGTCGATTATATCGTGTAATAGGAATAGGATACTATTGTAATAATCTGTGACTTATAACAATTGCTACTATAACTTCTTGTACTATTATTTATTCTGTGCTATAACTTAGTTTTCGACCAGTGAAGTGGACGAGTAAAGCTCTGGGCACATTGCTGTTATACTTTATCTATACGTATAAATAAAATTGAAGTATCTATCTGTAATATTGAAATATCTGCATTTTATCGAGCTCAGGGGGTTATTTTCATGTACGGCCTAATCTTCGGAATCGGCCAATTGTAATAAATCTTTACGAACAGATAGAGAACAATGACAGGATGAGTCTAGAGCCTAAGGTAAAATATAGCTTAGGCTCTAAGGCTATATTTTACCAGAAAAACATAGAGTTTTTGAAAAAACGAACAATTGACCAAGTAAATGTCTTTGATTATCTTAAATTTAAATAACACCATATTAATAGATCCTATATAGACGAAGTCGGGCGGGTCGCGCTAGTATTAAATATATAGATTTCTTATTTAGTACAGTTAAAAAATATATTGTTTGCTTACAAAGAATTTAAATAATTTAGTATGAATGCCACTACAATATCTTTGTCATTCAAGTTTATGCTAATTGATACAAATTAACTAATTTCATTTGTGTCGCAGTCCCCGACGGAGTTTGACGCTAAGTTAAGAGGAAAATCTTTATAATATATGGATAAAATTACGTGTCACATTGTTTGTCCCCGATGAACTCCGAAACGACCCAACCGATTTTAATGAAATTTTGTAAATGTGCATTGCTTGCTTCAACTTGAGAGATAGGATAGTTTTTTATCCCGATAAGTGACCCCAATATTTTTTATTGCGAATTTAAAGATTTTTCAAAGGACAATGAGTTGTAGGAAAGGGCAGAACAAAGTCTGTCTAGCCAGCTAGTAATAAATATAAATGAAATTATTTTTAGTCAATTTAAATATCTATTGCTTGAGTAGGTTCATTTCACAATCACGCTAGAAGTTCATTATAGCTGTTTGTTGATAAATAGCGGTAAAAAAAGGAAATCTCGTATAAAAAGTCGTCATCAGCCTGCTTTATTCTTTTGCTGAATTGGGCCTGCCTCAAAAAACACCATTTACTCTGGGTCTTCGTCATTTAAGCATTCGGCGCAGAACTTTTGTTTCAAAATCGGATACCATATTAAAGAGCAGTGCAGAGCAAGAACTGTTAATTAGTATAATAGAGTAGGTATAAATTTTTGTTTTTGCGCGCAATTAAACACATAGACAAACAAAAAACATTTTAGAAATTGGTTGTATTGGATCTTACTTTATCCCAAACATTGTTGAAAACTTAACTTTGTTTCATTTGTTATAACTAGACAACTTACTAGACAATTTATTTTCTATAGATAGAATCTTATGTTGGAAGGGATCGTGCTTTTAATTGCAGTGCAACCTGAAACAAAACTGCAAAAGATCTTTGAACGTTTTTTTTTTACTACCGTTAAATATAAAAAAATGCTATGCTATTGTAATATATTGAGCGCATTGGCATGGATCCAAGATTGCTACTGCACTGTTTGTGTGTTCATTCTTTTAAACAAAGCGAAGACTCTTAGAGCAAAAACCTCATTGACATTTATTTGTTGTTGTGTAGTCTCTGAACTATTAGTTTTTGTTTCGTTTCTACAGGTCCGTCATGACTGTTTGCATTAATGGAACATGTATAGAAAAAAAACCAGTTAAATAAAAAACTCAGTTTAGAGAGTCTGATTTTAATAAAACTGAAATTGCACAAGTAATAGTTACTATATATAAAAGTATAACACTATGTATATTAACATACATTATAAGTTAACCGAACGAGCCCTGGAAGAGAAGTAAGTAATTTTTGAAAATAAGGTAAATTGCATTCATAGAAATTTAAAAACTAATTTGTCTGTACCGGTGTTAAACCAAAACCGATACTTTATGCCAGTTGATGGGGCTAGTGATATGGATCAAATATCTCTGTCAAAGATTATCTGAAGCCAAAGAAAGACCATGATACCTAACATTTTATGTCAAAATGAATACATGAAAGGGTCATTCGAAAATAAAATCAACGGATAATGTGACATTGACACCGTAGAGGCTAGGTTCATGAACATGCGAAGGTCACTTTATGTCCGGTTCGCTCCGATACAATACGCATCTAGTCGCATAGGATTTTAACATCAGACGATAGGCTAAACAAACATACGATTTTGGCCTTGGTATCACGGACGGCGCAACGACGGTAATATAAAGGACATTCAAACAAAAGCGAATGTCCTTTCAATACCAAAACACGTAACGGCAGCATTCCGCGGTAGTTTCCGATATGTAGCTACTAAATGCTGGAACAACTTGCCTCCACCTGTCCGTCAATTTAATAGCATCAGCCTTTTTACACACTATCCTAGCGGGCAAGTCGAACCTGAATTTGAACCTGGTATTGCTGAAAACTAACGCTACCGCAACCAAGCGAGAGCATTATGTCGAGTCAGTGCCCTTTTCAGCATCACGTCACTCATGCAATCAAATTATTTTATGTCTGTGTTCTCTTATTTATTTTATCTTTTGCGTTTTTATGTACCATTTTATTTTCGGTATTAAAACTGTATGAGTGTAAGTTGCTAAATGTATGTATAGTATTGTCTATTGTCTTAATCTCTAAATGTTGACAGATTTACTGTAAGCCTATTATTACCAGTTAACTGCTGAACATAGGCCTCCCCCTTAGATTGCCTCATGGGGGGATATTTGCCACGCTTGGCAAGCGGATTGACAGATTTACATGCACTTTTTTGCAGTAGCGCATAGTTCTGCAAACTGGACCGTGCTTTGTGGCATTCCTTGGGGGAGGCCTATGTTCAGCAGTGGACTTGTGAAGGGCTGTAATGATGATGATGATGAAGAACCGTAGAACACAAAATTCGAGTTGATGTCGCGTAATAATGTATTTGCAGTAGCGCATAATTCATAGGTCTTAACCGTAGAACCACAGATTAGATGACTTACTACTTAACCGTAGAACCACAGATTAGATGAGTTACTACTTAACCGTAGAACTACAGATTAGATGAGTTACTACTTAACCGTAGAACCACAGATTAGATGAGTTTCTACTAACCGTAGAACCACAGATTAGATGACTTACTACTTAACCGTAGAACCACAGATTAGATGAGTTACTACTTAACCGTAGAACTACAGATTAGATGAGTTACTACTTAACCGTAGAACCACAGATTAGATGAGTTACTACTTAACCGTAGAACTACAGATTAGATGAGTTACTACTTAACCGTAGAACTACAGATTAGATGAGTTACTACTTAACCGTAGAACCACAGATTAAATGAGTTACTACTTAACCGTAATACCACAGATTAGATGAGTTACTATTTAACCGTAAAAATACTGATTAGATGAGTTACTACTTAACTGTAGAACCACAGATTAGATGTGTTTCTACTTAACCGTAGAACCACAGATTAGATGAGTTACTACGTAATTAGAACACGAAATCGATCGAGTTGATGTCGCGGAATAATGTATTTGCGTTTAGTGTTTTGAGTAATGTGAACTGGAAACTAAAATTCCTGAAAACGATATCTTATCTCTTATCTCTAGGGTATATTTTATGATTCATCGATAATAGTAATTGCTTTATGGAATTGAGTAGATTTTATCAATGGACCGCACTCACAATCAATACTACAAAGCAAACCTGCTTTCAAGTGTCTACTTATAGCAATCTAGTATGAATACTATCTGTCTCCAATAGGATCATTAATGATCTAAAAACATAAAGTGTAGTAGACTGAAGGAAAATTTTACATGGTAGAGCCATGCTGCGGCTATATTAGTAGTAAAGTTGTAGCACGAATGAATCGGCTCGACCGGGGAAGGACCACGCTCTCACAGAATACCAGCGTAAAATAGCAGCTTAACGCTGCTGTGTTTCGTATGGTGAGTGTAGAGAACCGGATACCCTTTTTACTGGAAAGGTTTTAGCGCTTGTCACCTGAGCAACTACAACGCAGTTTGATGAGTAAAAAAGGAAACGAGGCATTACATCTTAGTCCTCACGGGTGACAACGCATCTGCATTTTGATTCGTAATCGAGTATAGATGCAGCTGTCTATGGGCCATAGCAACCACTTACCATCAGGTGAACTGTGTGCTCGTTTGCCACTTGCCACTATAGGATAATATATAAAAAAAACACAATAGCGAGTGATTTTTTCTGCATCTTTTAAATAATTTTTCAGATATAACGCTTAATTAGTACATTTGTTTGACCCTCGAAGTAGTAAAAAAATTTCAACAAATATTATTTTACAGCGTTTAGATAACAATAGTGATATAAAGCGATGGGGTGGCTCGCGCTGGTAGGACCTCGGATGTGTTCGAAAACATTTCCGAGGCCTTGCCGATATGCGAATGCGACGAAGGTTGAACACCATGGTCGTTGAGGATCTGTCCCGTCCTTGCCCAAGGCATTACTTCCTTTTTTGAAGAAGTATGCCGTAGGCATTACGTCTTTAAAAAAGCGGTGTAAGGCGTTTTTAATAACTTCTCTAAATGATAAGCCTCACGTGCGCTCATTTTACTCTGTTTATTATCAAACTAGTCTCTAGCGACTGACAAATTACTATATACTGTTACCGTTACAGGCTATCAAAGTTAGACAGTATACCAGGAAGTCAGTACAGAATACCAGCGTGAAATAGCAGCACAATGCAGTGTTTAACGTATGGTAAGTTGGAGAGTGACGAAAACCGAATACCCTTTTTACTGGTAACGAGGCATTCAATCTTATTCCTTAGGGGTGACAACGAATCTGCATTTTATTTCTTAATCGAGAATATGGGCTACAGCTTCGACTAAAAAAATATTAATATCCATATCTTGCAGTAAATCTAATAGCTTTAACACACGATCGAACGTGTACGCACCGTACCGTAAGAAGACACAACATTTACAGATTTAATTTAATATATGCGTATCACTACCACGTCGCATAGCCTTTAATAAACTCCACCTCACAGCGAGCTCAACTTTCAACTTCACCTATTGTTCCTGTGGTACACTTTTTACGTAGGTATTGTGGTTGGCACAATGAGCTATTGACACGTGATGCACTTTTTATGGCTCCATCCAACCATGTGTTGGTCTACGAAAGAACAATTACGTTGTAATAAATCTTATCTATAATGCAAGCGTGATTTTAATAGTAACCTTAAGTCAATCTTATGGTTATAGTGCAAAATGATTTTGAGAATGATGAATTAGTAAGATTTGTATAAATGGGAAAATGGATGAAGTACATAGACCCAACGGTTAAAACAATAATTAAATGAAAACGAATTCATAAAAAATAATTACTGAAAAGAGAAAAATGTTATACCCTCTGTCTTTTGCACAACTAAAACGAACCTAAATTGCCAAAAAATACACATACATACATGCATACGTACATACATATTATATACAAACACTCGAAAAACATTACCCTCCTTGTGGGGCAGTC
This sequence comes from Parnassius orleans, assembly GCA_029286625.1. Lineage (NCBI taxonomy): Eukaryota > Metazoa > Arthropoda > Insecta > Lepidoptera > Papilionidae > Parnassius > Parnassius orleans. Next base: position 432,067 of record JAGSMP010000166.1, on the reverse strand, counting down.
GGGTAAAAAGTTTACTCTAACTTATAACTCGTACTTGTTATTACTGTAACCTTGAACTAGGAATTGTACGAGTTTGGCAAATTCATGATCGTGATGTCTTATACCGCTTTCTAAGTGAGGGGCCTATTAAAGCTAAGTAGTAGTGCATCTACAGTTGCGTTCTAGGGAAGAGACAACCGGCATAGACAACATTTTATTTCTTACTAGCTGGTACCCGGCGCGTTGCCGCCAAAAAAATAATTGTGGTAATATCGTTTTAAATTTAGAAGGGTTATATTATTTAATTAGGGATGATATTACATTCATTTAAGTTGAATGATATATTATAATTTTCAAATAAATTTGTCGGTACGATACGCGCGCCATAGGTGGCTTACAGTAGGCTATAAGTTTAATATACTATGCCTGTAACTTTGTCAACCTATTGCTTGCAATTGCAAGCAATAAGTTGACAAAGTTTTACCGCAATCTGATGAACGGTATGGCAGTGCATAATATACGAACAAACAAACATAAATTTTTATATATTAAGAAGATTTGTTTTGAAGCAACCAAAAGTTTGTTTATCGTTCTATAAAAAAATCCTCTTGTAAAGTTTGCATTTTGCACTAGGAAGATGCGCCAGTAACACACACTTCGTCGTTTCGGCGCGAGCTGTCGTGATTGTGAACGAATTCACTTGACATATTGTATGCGAGAGCTAATTTCTCCATACCAGCGCAAAAGAAAGCGAATACGTAACGGTAACGCACCACTCGGCATAATCACCTTGCATCTAGAACGGACGTCCAAACCGACGCTCTCGATACGGTGTATTTTCTTGTTTGAGTGTTTCATTAAAGTTAAAAAAAAAATTAAGGCAATGTTCTGATATTTATCTGTGTGAATCGTTCCCTCGAAAATTATGCAATTACGTAAACTAAGATAAACAAAGACTCATTTTTCAATATCAGTCAGTTTAGTCAGTTTATGTTGCCCTACAACAAAAGTTAACCTAAGTTTCGTAAATATAAAGTTTTGAAAGGATGACACACACACACAGCACACAGTCCATCAGATGGTAAGTGGATGCTGGGGCCCAAAGACAAAAAATTCATTACGTTGTCACCCCTGAGGACTAAAATCAAAATGGTATGCTTGTTCTTATCTAAAAGGCTCTACGGTTCTCTTCACTCACCGCATAGCATCATTTTGCTGCTAATTTATGCTGGTATTATTTGAGTGCGTGGTTCTTCGCCGGTCAAGCCGACCCATTCATGCTGCAGTGTGGCTCTATCACGTACAAAATAATGTATAGTAGTCTAAATTTATATACTTTGTATAATATGAAATATCTTATAGATTTTTTTTATTGATAACTAGCAGAATCCGGCATATGTCCTATCTGTGTACATAACAATTTTCATGGCGGTCGGTAGTGGGTAGCATAAAACCTTCTCCAAAAAAAATACAAATATGTGCCAGCTTTCATAGTGGTCGGCCAAACGATGTCGAAATCTGTTAATCTCAAACAGATTACTTGTTAGAAATTTTGTGCGTATTTTAGAAAACGGACTAAACATAATATGTAAGAATATTTACTAAACATAAGTACGTCGAATTGATACTTGAAATCCATATTATTGATATTTAAGTGCATTATAAATCAAATTTGCAACGGTATTAAAAATAAAGTTAGCATAGTAAAAAGAGCCGTGGTAGCTCAGATGGTTAACGCTCGCTGTAAATTTCACAGTACGCGAGCAACCCGGGTTCGATCCCCGCCGGCACCAATGAAATTGTTAATTGCAATTTTAAGTGCTGATGTACCACGTGCTCGGCGGTGAAGGAAAGCATCGTGAGGAAACCTGCATGTCTGAGAAATAAGAAAAAAAAATATTTCGAAGACATGTGAAGTTCGCTAACACGCATTGGGGCAGCGCGGCGGACACTTCATTGCCCTAAAACCCTCTCAGAAATGAGAGGAGGCCTGTGCCCAGCAGTGGGACCTATATAGGATGTAACTTTTAACTTTATAGTATTATGATAAATATGTTATAACGAAAATGGCAAAGATCACCGATGCGTCATGTTAATAAATATAGCACAAATATATCTTCTTAATTATGGTTTAATTGAATTTACTTAACACTATAACGTTGCTTGGCTTAACATGATGACGTTATGTCTAACTGCTTAATTAACAGTTGTAAGGGATCAGTACTGACTTAACCACTTAGTAATACTATACATAACGATATCCACGCATTGTTTATACTATCATCATTGTCATCATCATCATCATCACAGCCTATCGAGGCTACTGCCAAAAATAGGCCTTCCCCATAGGCTGCCTCACAGTTGGTATAAAAAATATATATACGATATTTGTCATAGTTAGTGTCTTTACAAGTTCACTGCTGAACATAGCCGTCCCCCAAAATATGACACATAGCTCTGCCCTTAGCCACCTGCACCCATCGATTTCTTGCATCTCTTCAGGTCGTCACTCCATCGCGTGGTCGGCCGGCCTAAATTTCACTTAGGAACCAAGGCCACTCGAGAACCATCGGTGGTCGGTTCTTCGTTCTATATGGCCGCGCCATTGCCACTTTAACTTACAGATCCGTTGGACTATATCAGTTATACTCTGGTTCTACTACGGATATTCTAAATTTGATTTTTATCACGCAGAGAAACTCCGAGCATAACTAAAGTGACTATATGTCCCGCTTTGAGAGGGACAGTCCCGCATTAAGCTTTGTGTCCCGCTGCTCATCTATACAAATAAGTGTCTGTTTGTAATGTCGAAATAACAGCTTTTTACTATATGCATATGAAAGTATATACGGTACTTATAACAAAACACGATTTTTTAAATTTTTGTCTGTCTGTCTTTCTGTCTGTCTGTCTGTCTGTTTGTTCCGGCTAATCTCCGAAACGGCTGGACCGATTTTGACCGGACTTTCACTGGCAGATAGCTGATGTTATAAGAAGTAACTAAGGCTACTTTTATTTTAGAAAAAGAATTAGGGTTCCGCGCAAAAAAATTAAAACCCATGAAATCCAATCGTAATAAATTACGCGCGGGCGAAGTCGCGGGGAAGCAGGGGAGCTAGTAAATACATAAAAACGTCCCATCATTACGTGGCAGCGTAGCTTGACTAAAAGTTGCGAAGTGAAGTATTTTTTAATTAATCCATAAAATTATATTATCTAGACACAACCAGTTAATTTTAAATAATATTTATTTGCTCTTCTGAAAAATATAAAAAACTTGTCCACCAGACTATAAGATCAGTTCTCATTTTTCACTTTTGATCAATTAAGTAAGATATTAGTAATTAGTAATAGTAAACAAACAGCAGTGCAAAAGTAAACAAATCACAAGAAGTCGAAACAACACTCTCACAGAATACCAGCGTAAAATAGCAGCTTTACGAGTATGTTGCTGTATTTCGTATGGTGAGTGTAGAGAATCGGATTATTTATATTATATATAGATTTATGCGTGGTAGAGCCATGCTGCAGGTATATTAGTAGTATAATTGTGGCTTAACGCTACTGTGTTTCGTATGGTGAATGTAGAGAACTGGAGACCCTTTTTACTGGAAACGAGGCATTCCATCTTATTCCTCACGGGTGACAACACATTTGCATTTTGATTCGTAATCGAGGATAGATGTAGATGTCTATGGGCCACAGCATCTGTGTGCTTGTTTGTCACCCTTATTCTATAAAAAAAAAACAGCATCATAAATAAGTACTCAAATAATGACCACAGAACATTGTAGGTGTAATGTGGGCGTAGAATTACGTCACCAAAAACAACGAAGCGTTAGGTTTATCAGCAAAATTCCATGTCGTTGTGTTGATTTTAGTTTTTTTTTTCATTACAATAGACTGAGTAACTAATTCACATTCCTCCTGATGGTTAGTGACCACTGCAGCCCATGATCACCTTCTACATACCCCTACAGTTGTCAGTATTATCTCCTGTGTCGTGAAAGAGTCCACTGCTGAACATAGGCCTACCCCGAGGAATGCCACAAAGCACGGCCCTGAGCCACCTGCATCCATCGACTTCCTGCATGTCTTACCACTAGTGGGGTCTGTCTGCCCTACACTTCGCCTACCGGTACGAGGTTGCCACTCGAGAATCTTTCTTTAGCGTTTAACGTTTTCCTTTCGAAAGAGTTTTACATATAAAATTTCACAAGGACAAACTTTCTGACCCGGAAATGTTTTATTCCGCGTGGGATCCAAACCCGCGGCGCAGCGCAGCAACCAAGTACTTAGCCACTACGCTAATTGTGCCGATTTTTTTAAATTGCCAATAAAAAATATTATTACTAATTGTTTATTGCTCATGAATTGACTACGAGTACACTGTACTGTAATTTATTTAGTAGGAGATGTTAAAAGGGGTTTAAGAATAATTGAAAAACATTTTAGGATTCCTGAAAGTACACACTTAGCTTGTAGTAGTGTACCTATCACAGCGCGGTGGTATGAAGCTTTGCCTCTGTACGGTACGATTTCTTTACTTATGTGCTAACGGTGCGTTTAGGCGGCAATGGCATGCGACGCCGTCCGTTTTCACCTATAACCATTTCTTAATTTGTCGGTGCGGCAGCGCAGCGATGCAACGTGCACTTATCTATGTCGATACCGCGCACATCTATTGATTTATCGACATTATTCAGTTGAAAACTAAACTGTGATAATTTACCTATATTTGCGATTATATTTATTCGCCGCTGTCGTATCGTACCGACCAATCAAGAACTGGCGTAAGGAAAAAGGTGCCTCGCTGAGTAGTCTCGACAAATGTAATGATGTACGTGGGTATCGACATCGGCAAGATAATCACACGACGATGCATCGCTATCATATCGACCAATCAAGTAACGACATTAGTATCCAGAATGTGTTTTTACGCTTAATCTACTTTGTGGTGCGACTGCGCTGCATCACGTAGCTTCACTCTAATATGCAAGTTTCAAGATCGGGTGATTTAATTTTAAATAGCTTTACTCTCTATTTGTACTATTCTCGGTTTTTTCTAAACGTTGGTTTTTTCAACTCCCCTATACTAGTAATTTGACATGTATCATGGAGGAGTTTCACATACATATTGTACTCTTTGTGTGTGAATCGAACCTCCGTCCTCCAGCGCCTCAGCCAAACGTTTACTCATTGCGCTCTTGCGTTAACAACTGTCCTGTCCGCGAAAAAGACACAAAAGTTAAACAATTGAAATGTTCATATGACCGATGTACATTTGACTCACGGGACAGTGAAATGGTTTATTCTAATGCATTTTCACGTGACAAAACACATAAAAAAAAACTCAAAGTCTATTCATTCACGATTATTGGAGAATATGCAACAGTCATTAAAAACCTATCAGAGCATCGTCGATTGCTGTTAGCGGTTCCGCCTACATTTCACACTCGCTGAATGCTCTTGAATGAATCATGAAGTGATGTTTTGACTGCACATATACATTCCGTGATGAATTAGTAAATATCAACCCCTACCACAAATTCTAGTCCACGTATTCTACTTTTGCTGCCTAGAAATCGAAAACTTACTGAGATATCTGATACCTATTTGTATACTTTATCGCTAGCTAGCTTCAAAATCGTAAACACGCTTCAACAGAGTTTGGTATTTGTAATACTATATTATGTAACTAGCTGATACCCGGGGCTTCGACCGCGTTGCTTGATATGTTAACAAAGTTTTCGTATGTGCGAAGGAAAAACATCAAAAAGATTGCATACAAAATTTCTTTGTAAACACTTTATTCGTTGCTTCGTTTGTATCTCATCATCATCATCATTACAGCCCTTCACAAGTCCACTGCTGAACATAGGCCTCCCCCACGGAATGCCACAAAGCACGGTCCCGAGCCACCTGCATCCATTGACTTCCTGCATGTCTTACCAGGTCGTCACTCCATCTAGTGTGGGGACGCCCTACACTTCGCCTGCCGGTACGAGGCTGCCACTCGAGAACCTTTCTTCCCCATCGGTTGTCGGTTCTTCGAGCTATATGGCCGGCCCATTGCCACTTCAGCTTACTAATCCTTTGGGCTATGTCGGTTACTCTGGTTCTACTGCGGATATCCTCATTTCTAAGTTTATCACGCAGAAACCCCGAGCATAGCCCTCTCCATAGCTCGCTGAGCGACCTTGAGCTTCCTCATACGGCCAGCAGTGAAGGACCACGTCTCAGTTCCGTATGTCATCACTGGCAACACGCACTGGTTGTACAACTTAGTTTTGAGGTTTTGAGGTATGCCTGACGAGAAGATGGGTCGTAATCTCCCGAACGCTGCCCAGCCGAGTTGAATCCGTCGATTGACCTCTCGGTCGAAGTTGGACTTACCTAGTCGGACTATTTGTCCCAGGTAAACATATTCGTCAACAACTTCGAGCTTAGTGCTCCCAACAACTACCGGCATAGGTGTGACATGGACATTAAACATGATTTTTGTTTTGTCCATGTTCATCTTGAGACCTATCCGTTGGGAGACACTATTGAGGTCATTGAGCATAGTGCTTAGATCCTCCAGCGATTCTGCCATAAGGACTATATCGTCGGCAAATCGAAGGTGAGTGATGTACTCGCCATTGATGTTAATACCGTATCCTTTCCAGTCCAGTAGCTTGAAAACGTCTTCCAATGCAGCGGTGAAGAGTTTCGGGATATTACGTCACCCTGTCTTACACCTCTGCAGTTGGATAGGTTTCGTACTCTGGTTCTGTACTCGGATAGCCATCGTAGCCCTACTGTACAAACACTTCAGCACCTCGATATACCGACAGTCCACTTGGCACCGCTGAAGGGACTGCAGCACCGCCCAGATTTCGACGGAATCAAAGGCTTTCTCATAGTCCACATACGCAAGGCAAAGTGGCAGATTGTACTCGTCGGTCTTCTGTACAATTTGCCGAAGGGTATGTATGTGGTCTATGGTGCTTAAGCCTTTTCGGAAACCGGCTTGTTCGGGAGGCTGGAAGTCGTCGAGTCTGCATGCGAGACGATTCGTAATGACTCTCGAAAACAGCACGTAGACGTGGCTCAGAAGGAAATCGGTCTGTAGTTCTTCAAGAGCGTTGTCGCCTTTCTTGAAGAACAAGACCACCGCACTTCTGCTCCACGCCTCCGGTGTAATGCCACCATGGAGGACGAAATTAAAGAGCTTCTGAAGGACTTCAAGTACCGGTTTTCCACCCGCTTTCAGAAGCTCCGCTGTAATTCCATCCTCACCTGGGGCCTTGCCGTTTTTAAGGTGCTGGAGAGCCATTCCAATCTCGCTCAGACTGACGTCCGGGATATCATCAGAATAGTGTCGGATAAGACTTGCTCTTGGATCGTTACTCACACTTGCGTGTGGCTCCAACGATGACGTGTACAGCTGCCCATAGAACCTCTCAATCTCACTCAAAATCTCAGGTGTCCCGGAAACGATGCTGCCACAATCGGTCTTCAGCTTCGACAGTTGGCTCTTTCTGGCAGACAGATCTCTGGCAAAGACTTTGGAGCCCTGGTTCCACTCGATCGCTTCTTCAATATGAGCTGTATTGAAGTTGCGCAAGTCCCGCCGCATGCATTTGGAGATCTGTCTGTTCAGTTGCCTGTATACTGTCAAATCTGCTGAAGACTGCAGCTTCATCTCCCGTCTAACAACCATGAGATTAAGAGTGTGATCGGAGAGTTTTTGTGTTCTTCTGCGACGGGTCTTACAGAACTTAGCTCCGACCGCATGGACAGTTTCCACAAGCTTGTCATTCATATCGTCCACTTCATTGCAAATTTCTAGGCACTGAAAACGATTTTGTGATTCGAGCTGAAAGTTTTCGGGACTTTGGATTAGAGCACGAGGGGGACGGAGCGTTGACTTCATTAGACGTGACCTCTCCAACTTAACGTTTAGGTTCAGTGTGCCTCTCACCATTCGGTGGTCGCTGCCAGTTTTCACCCTCGCGATCACTGAGACATCACTGAACAGTTGTCGTCTGGTCGTCATAATGAAGTCAATCTCATTTTTTGTCGAACCGTCGGGGCTCGACCAGGTCCACTTCCTGTGGGGCCGCTTTTGGAAGAAAGAGTTCATCATAAAGAGTCCCTCTTTCTCCATAAAGTCGGCCAGCTGCTTGCCCCTTGGGTTCCGTTGCCCTATTCCGAATTTTCCTACTTTCAGCTCACCGCTCTCTCTTGTGCCTAGTTTTGCGTTGAAGTCTCCCATTAACACCGTATAGTGGGTTTTGGAGGAATGAATGGCTCTAGAGATATCCTCATACATTTCCTCCACCTCCTCATCGGGGTGTGCCGAGGTTGGTGCGTAGACCTGTATGACCTTCAGCGAATACCGTTTGGTGATTCTGAGTATAAGGTACGCATCCCTCGTCTACACACTCCCGATCTTTACAACGTTGTTAACGAGAGACTTGTGGACGATAAATCCGACACCTCCTTGGGACAGATGGTCGCCCTCCCGGTGATAGAATAAGTTGCCGGAATCGAGGATTACCGTGTCCTCCCCCTCTCTTCGGACCTCGGATAGTCCTATTATATTCCAGCGTAACTTATCTATCTCTTCTTCCAGCTCCATGATCTTCTCGTCAGTCCTCAGGGTGCGTGCGTTATATGTTGCCAGGTCGAGTCGTCGTAGGTGGCAACCGAACCTCCACCGGAGATTCTTAGCACCCCCTGCCCCGCCGTTACCATGGTCGCCACCGTAGCCAGGAATAGCGGGGCCGCCGGGACTGGGGGCCGTTTATTTGTGTCGTCGCTCATGGGGGGTATATTGCCATAGTTGCCACGCTTGGCGAGCGGGTTGGCAACCGCAGTTTTTTATTGTTTTTTGGCTTTTATCAGAAAGATGCTGCTGCCCATCTTCTGTATCAGTTTCCCTTTGTCGCCTCTTACGACACCCACGGGAAGATATGGGGTAGTGGGTATTCTTACCCGCCACTACACGGGACATTTGTATCTAAAATATATAAATTATCTGGGTTAGTAACGCGAGAGCAAGCGACGTACAGTAGACCGTGTGAAAAACCCCGTATAAAAATCGTTGTTTCTTATAACTTTAATAACTTTATATTAAATGAAGATTCGCAATTTTTTTTTAGATAAGGGCCAAGTGTTTAAGAAATAAAACTTAGAAGACCTAATTGAAATCTATCTAGTAGTTTTCCCGCGCGCACAACTGCAAACCTCTATCATTTTATTTATATAGATAATAATAATAATTTCCTTCAGACATAATTTCGGTCACGGCGGCCAACCTCAACGGACACTAGCCATCGGCGCAGGACCGGATTATACTGCCCAAGTGTATGTGCAAGCACATGTGCACTCTCTATTCCCTCACTCTCATAGTCCGATGCGACGGTAAACCGACACGACCGGAGAGATCAGGTGCAGGACCAACGGCTTTACGTACTTTCTGAGGCACGGGCACGAGACACTGCCTACTTCCCGACTCCGGGCAGCTACTGAGAATTTCTTGACGTAAAAATTCAATAACTGATGTTTTTTTGCCCGACCCGGGATTTGAACCCGGGACCTCATGATCAGCAGTCGCGTTTACAACCACTAGACCGACTAGGCAGTACTAACTATAATATGTACTAACTATAATATAAACTATAATAATATGTATACAAATACCAAACTATGTTTATCTACCGTAATGAGTAGTTTGCTTATAGTTTTGGTCACGTATTGTTTCCTTAGCTTTCATAAATTACGCAAACTGAACAGAAATCCGAACCCGAACCGAAAACCGAATATGGTTGCTCCATATTCCTCTCAAAATAAGAGGCCTATGTTTGGGTTCACGACCCGCCCCGGCTTTGCCTGGGTATTAATGTGGAGGTTATTTATATTCAAGAAAATCAAATTTTCGTTTTTTCTTTCTAAAGAACATCTTCTGTTTATTCTCATAAAATATAGCCTATATCTCTCCTGGTATTACTCTCTATTTGCTCGTGAAGTTACATTACAGTCGGTTCAGCCATTCCGAAGATTCGCCCGGACAGACAGACGTACTGACATACAGACAAAATTAAAAAAATGGTTACTTATGTATTAATAGCATGTAAACTATACGAACGTATAAGCTTAACAGAAGCCATTTATTTCAGTACTACAGACAGATACTTTAATTTTATTTATATGTATTGATATAGATATAGATGTGTTTATCGATGTATTGCATTTAGGTTTCTATTTTTCTTATTATTGTTTCTAATTATTGTTATGGACATTTAAATGAAGATTTTAATATTTCAATATCATATTTTTAATTAAATTCAATCCAAGAGTGTTTACTCGACTTTATTACGTACAGGATTATTTGTTTTATTGTCTCTACAAATCCAGCAAAGATTATCTGTGTTTCATAGTCATCATCTCATTTACTTTTATCTCTTGAAAAACGATAAGGAAATTCATATAATCCAGTTAAAAATTGGTAATTCCATTTGACAAAACCCTGGCACATACACATCGTTAATGAAACAGTCTTTTGTCTTAATTTGCTACTCTTCCTCGTCGTCGTGATCTGTTTATTCTTTTTATTAATTCTTGATTTTAAGTGTGAATGCATTTACAAGAAATAAGTTCATATTAGGGTAGCGTGATGGTCCTGCTGGCATATTCTTAAAATACCTCTGCCTTTTTGTAATTCACATTGCGACCTATGTCTTGGCCTTTTTAAAGTTCACGGAAAGAATGACCTTGACGTATATTACAAAGTATGCGGGCAACTGAAGTTTGATTTTCGCTAACGAAACGTTTAAATTGTTAACGGAATTTTTGTACGTGGAAGAGCAACGTATTATATCGTAAGTACGCAGTACGGTATGAATAAGTTGGCTCAATCTGGTAAGGACCATGCTCTCACAGAATATCAGCGTAAATTATGAGTGACTGGAACCGGTCACCCTTTTTTGGAGGAATACCTCATTAAATGTTTGTGCTCACAATCATACTACAGGATTTTATCTATGGGCTACAGCATCCACTTATTACATCTAATTGTTTGCTAGACTGTTTGCTCGTTTGTCACTATCGTTTGTAGGAAAAAACTTTTGCTTTTAAAGCGTAATTGGAAATATAGAAAAAACATCGTAATAGCACATAGATATGTCGAAAATATGTGAATTTCGACAATGCGTGAATTTTTAAGATGGATTATTATTTACAGCATGAAAGGTCACGTTAATTAAAGTGATGTTATGACCTCCGGTATAAGGATATAGGAATACGAAGGTATTCACATAGGTAACTGTTTAAATATCATACAGGTGATACACTTATGACCTTAATTGTCTCTCCTTATACTACCATTATAGGAAAAATCGCAAGCAATATGTCAAGAGTCAAGTTTGTAGGCGTAAGGAGACTCCGATACACTATCGTTATCGCTTTCTTGAAAGACTTCACTCCCTAACTATAACATTAAAATATACGCTTTCTCACATTCATGATTTCCTTCTAATATGAAAGTCGTGCAAGTGGTAGCTCGTTTTTGTTCAATAGACATAGGCGCCCTATAGTGTCGACGATTATCAGATATAACAGTGGAACAGTAGCACGTGTACTATAAAAATCATACCATAACTATTTCATAATATAATAATAAAAAACATTTATTCATTACCACCAATAAAATTACAATTAGTAATGTTACACACTGAAATAACCAAAATTATACAGTGTAGTAAAGAATGGGCTCTAGCTCAATATAAATGTTGCAGTTGCCTACAATGCTGGTGTGTATATCGAACGTTTTATGTTTTAATTTAACAAAATTTGGATGTATAAAAATATTGTCTCATAAAAAGTTTCTACATGTATTGCTGCAACCTCAGAATTGCCCCTTACCCTAATTGTCATGGAACCAACACAATCTCATCTCCGAAATCTTGGCTTCCCACAGATACCAATAAATATTCCAAAAATTTACACGGACAAAGCATAGACAATTTACTTATGAAGATAATATGTCAAAGTTTTATATGTTTAAATGTTCTAAAATTTTGCAAAATTCCCTTTGACTTTCTTCATCTTACCTAGACGTATTATACGCAAGCGAAACAAAACCTAATAATATTATACAATTTACACAAAATTTTTATGTATTCTCGCTATAATATGCTAAATTTCATAGTGAGAACAATAATTTTAATATATATATTTCTCAGACAAACCTTGCTATAATTTTCAAAACGTGTGAACCATTTTAAACAACGATTCCAATGATATCTGTAGTGCGAATGCAAATCGATTCTGCTCGGATTAAAAAAATATTAAGTATAAATCGATTTTGTTGAATGATCGTACACGGCTGTGTAGTCTGGGATTGCAAAAATAGTTTAACAAGTACGAATTTGGCGGATGGGGACCAGGCGAGAAAAAGTGTAACATTTTTCCGTCACGACCCTTTTCTATGGTGCGAGCGAGATGGAATAAGATCCATCTCCCTCGCACTTTTTCTTATCTTGCCATGAAAGAAATATTATTTTATTTTAAATGGCGCTTCATTTTAAGAGACGCTAGCAATTCATTTATTTGTATTTGTTAATCAATAATATAATACGTTTATCAATAATAATATACTACGAAAGAAACTTCGTTCCAACCGAGTGTTCCACGACACTCATGCATGGTTTTTTTTAAATTATTTTATAACGTTTCTAAGCTCGTAACTATACGTATTGTTATCTTTACAACTTCCTGTAACATTTTACACAAGATATACGTAATGTTTAAAAGCAGAAAAGCAAGGATTTTCCACATGTTGATCCGAATTTGTTTAGATTTACGTATTACGACGGGTTTTAAAACAAAATTTGACGCGAAGAAAATTTCAAATTCATTTTCATAAAAGTTAGTTTAGAATGAAGGTCTACATACATATATGTATTGCATCTCTGCCTTCTTATTCTTTATTAACTCGTAACTCTCGACTGTTGGAGAAGAGCCTCTCTAATTTTAGGAAGGAGTTGTCATATACGCTACGCTTGGCAGGCGGATTGGAAATCGCGGTAGGTCTATGCTCCCGGTCTCGGATTAGGGTATTTTACATCTGGTATAAACGAGATGATTATACATCCATCTATCGGAGGTCATGAGGTATTTTCACAATCATTCCTATGGTATTTTAAAATATAAGTATTAAAAAAACATGAAAATATCTTAAAGTTCTACATTGAGAGATGATGAAACAAAAAAATGTAGAGCAGTCTGTAGTATCTGTGGTAGTACATAATGTTTAAGTATCGTACCGTACCGTTACAGTCCACTGCTGAACATAGGCCCTCCCATTAATTGCTTAATAGGGAATATTGGCCATAGTTACGATACGACTTAAGGACCTTCAAGAAAAGAGCCTACTCCTTTTTAAAAGGCCGGCAACGCATCTGCAATTCCCCTGGTGTTGCGGTTGTTCATGGGTGGCGGTAGTCACTTACAATCAGGTCAACCGCATGCTCGTTTGCCCCCTCTCCTATAAAAAAATAAAAAAAAAATAAAAAAAAGTTGCCACGCTTGGCAGGCGGATTGGCAACTGCAGCTTTTTGGAACGAAGTTCTTTATCGCACGGTAGGAATTTGGCGGATGGGGGCTAGGCGAGAAAAAGTGTAAGATTTTTCCGTCACGACCCCTTCTGACGTAGTGTAGACGGCCTTGGCGGCTATAAGGAAGCGAGATGGAATAATATCCATCTCCCTCACACTTTTTCTTATCTTGGCATGAAATAAATATTATTTTATTTTAAATGACGCTTCATTTTAATAGACGCTAGTAATTCATTTATTTGTATTTTAAATCGAATCATTACTTGTGATGAAAAGTGGATACTGTACGATAATCGAAAGCGCTCGTCGCAATGGCTGAACCCTGGAGACCCAGCCAAATCCTGCCCTAAACGAAAATTGAGTCAGAAAAAGTTACTTGTGAGTGTTTGCTGGACTAGCGCCGGTGTCGTTCACTACAGTTTTCTAAAATCTGGCCAAACGATTACAGCAGATATCTATTGTCAGCAACTGCAAACCATGAAGGAAGAACTAGCTGCTAAACAACCGAGATTGGTCAATCGCTCTAGGCCACTGCTGCTTCACGACAACACAAAACCACACACTGCACAATAAACAACCACTAAGTTAGATGAGCTACAATTGGAATGTCTGCGACATCCACCGTACTCCCCGGACCTTGCTCCAACAGATTACCATTTTTTCCGGAATTCGGACAACTTCTTACAAGGAAAAAATTCAACTCGATGCGGCAGTCCAAACCGCCTTCAAAGAGTTTATTGATTCTCGCCCCATGGTTTTTAGTAAAGGGATCAATGAACTACCTATGAGATGGCAAAGTGCATAGATAACAACGGTGCATACTTTGATTAATTAAATATATTTTACAAAAAAAAATTGACCTTATATTCCTCCCGTACAAAACGCCAATTTCATATGTAAGGACCTAATATAATATGTTTGTCAATAATAATATATTAGAAGCGTCAGTAGCCTAATGGCGGAGTGCGGACCGTGAACTTGACAGGTCGTGGTTTCGAATCCGCCATTCGACTACTGTCGTGAACCACTCCTAACACAAACATTTTAAGCTTACCAGAAGTGTTTTAAGGGAATATTAGTAATGTTTAATAGCATTACTAGTGATTTCTTATATTTACGCGAACACTACACATTGAATAAAACTACTTTTACGGATTAATAAAAATAAGTTAATTAAACGCGATAGAATCCGTAAAAGTAGTTTTATTCAAAGCATTACTAGTATTAAAAAAATACTACGAAAGGAACTTCGTTCCAACCGAGTGTTCCACGACACTCACTTAACTTTTTTATTTTAAGTCTTTATTAGGAAGACGCTGCTGCGCCCATCTTCTGATTTGTTTCCCTCTGTCGCCTCTTACGACACCCACAGCATGATACGGGGTAGTGGATATTCTTACACCGCCACCACACCGTAATGTTTAAGTACCAAGATTAACAGATAATATCACAAAAGAAATCTATACAGAAGAAATCACAAAAGATATCTTTGCAAGAATTAGCCTATTCGCTGAATATTATTGGGGTTCATGTCCATATTTCACATAATAACACACATTGCCACTAAAATGAATCTGGCAGAGGTCTTTATCAAACCACGGCGAATCTAAATTTTACGGACGTGCTAAAACAAATCGAAATCAATCAAGGAAGTTTTACTCTCATATTATTATTTCGCTTTGTTTAATTATCGTCAATCACCTGGCTCCATTCGTTTAGCGAACGTGATCAGCGTGAGTCAACAACAAAACTGCAATATAAACGGATTATAAATAATTACGCAAATGATCAATGTTTGCCATGTTTTACTTCTATACATTGAACTCCAACGTTAATGAAGGACATTAGGCAGAAAGAATAACTACAAGAAACGTTTTGTTTAACCAATGGAAGTCATTGGACTTAACATAAAGCTCATAATGTCTTTACTTTAACATTCATTATACTAAATGAGGTGTACGCAAGCAACCTATAGAGCCACATACTAGCGATCCGCCTCGGCTTCGCCCGGGTGATTTCTGGATCTCGACAACCACGCCAACTACCGGGTCCAAATGTGAATCTAAACCATCTGGGGACCTATACAAACACAAAAATTTCATCGAAATCGCTCGAGCCGTTTTTGAGTTTTAGCGAGACTAACGGACAGCAATTGATTTTTATATCCTCCCTATGAAGCATTCTAGCAGGTCTATGTTCAGCAGCGGACGTTGATAGGCTGTAATGAATGAAAATAAATCCTCGTTAGCCTAAATGGATTTTGTATGAAATCTTAATGTAAATGACTAGGTACTGTTCGCTTGCTTCGCGTGCAAGTAACCGCTGTCAAAATGGTTGCCGATTGTCGTCATTTGTTTATATGTCCTTGGAATATAGGGAATAGTTTAAATTATAAATTAAGATCACGCTGTGGCTAGATACAGTGTGTGACGCTTTCGTTCTCATCTCACATAACTCCAGCGTAAAATAGATGCATAAAGTTGTTTCGTATAGTAAGTAAAGAGAAAATAATATGACCGAGATATTTTATTTTTGTCCTTAGGGCAAGAAAATGCAAATTTTCTTATTACTAAAGTGACAAAAGAGCAAATAATCCATCTGATGGTAAGTGGTGAAGACCCATGGATACCTACAACCAAGTTCGAATAAAGAGGTGAGTTGTTACTCCTAAGGAATTTAATATAATCCTTACAGGCTCTATTTATTTCCATATCACTTCGAACCGGTATACAGAAGTTAGTACACCACTACTCGATGGCAGGAATAGGAAACAGGAGTTCGTGGAACAATTCCAAATGGCATAGGTTTCAGTGGGTTGCAGTAACCACTTACCATAAAGTGGACTATTTTTTTAAATACCAACAATTCTATTAACATTACTAATAATTCCTTTAACCACTCCTGGTTAGCTTAAAATGCTTGTGTTAGGAGTGGTTCGCGACAGTAGTCGAACGGCGGATTCGAACCCACGACCTTTTGAGTTCGCGCCCTGTCATTAGCTTACTGTCGTTTCAACTATTACCTCGATTGTTGCTCTAATATAATAAAAAAGGTGAACTGTGTGGAACTACACAAAAGAGCTAAGCCGTGTATGCTAACGATAAAGTATTTTCTTCTTTACTAAATTTTAATACAACATAATCTAAATGTGAACAATGTACATATCTAACGATAGCAAAAGATCTGGATCGTTTCTCTGGAACAAACTGCATTTAATAAATAAGCATTTAGAATGCACGTAGGATTGGCCTTGTTGGCCAATTATTGTAATTATTCTCCAGTCTGTCTTCGTCTTAAATTTACCGTTTTAAGTGGTCTCAGGAATATCACAAGTTCAAGGTAACAACTAGAATGTCGATTTTACTTAAACGTAATTTGTTCCCTATTTGATCTTTAAATGTATATGGGATCACTCCTAAAGTATCACCTATTCTATACATATATAAATACAATATAAATACAAATAAATAAAATTGGAGTGTCTGTTTGTAATGTCAAAATAACAGCTTTTCACCAAATGCTTATGAAAGTTTATACGGTACTTATGACAAAAACACAATTAAAAAAAAAATATTTTAAAAATTTTTGTCTGTCTGTTAGTCTGTTTGTTCCGGCTAATCTCCGAAACGGCTGTACCGATTTTGATGGGACTTTCACTGGCAGATAGCTGATGTTATAAGGAGTAACTTAGGCTACTTTTATTTAAGAAAAAGAATTAGGATTCCGCGCAAAAAAAATTAAAAACCTAAATTACACGCGGGCGAAGTCGCGGGGAACAGCTAGTAATAAATAAATAATCATATAAATCGGATCGGAATCGGAGATCATACATTAAATAAAAACATACGCGTCGTATATGTAACCTTCTTTTTTTGAACACGGTTAAAAATAGGAAAGGTTAGAGATAATTCTTGCTATAAATGAATATGGAATTATCAACGGGTTTTTTAATATCTAATAGAAATTACAAATTTATTAATGTCATCACATTTAATAACGAATAATAAGAATGACAATTTTTATATCATTATATTATTGTTTATACGTGGTAGAGCCACGCTGCAGGTATATTATGTAGCACGAATGGATCGGCTCGACCGGGGAAGGACCAAACTCTCAAAGAATGCCAGCGTAAAATTACTGCTTTGTTTCGTATGGTGAGTGTAGAGAACCGGCGACCCTTATTACTGGAAATGAGCATTCCTTCTTAGTCCTCAAGGGTGACACCTCTTCTACGGCCTGCTGGAACGCTGCTACCAGCGCATTTTCCGGCGATGAAAACTGTATCCCTTTCGGCAGATTTTTTATTTTAGGAAAAAAGATATCACTCGTTTTGAGCGCTTAGTGCACGGGCGCGTTGTCATGGTAAAGCAGAAGCCGCTGAGGCCCGTGTTCGGTCGCTTGTTGCTCACAGCATTAAACACTTCAAGCATTTGGTAGTATGCTATTCGGCATTGGCTACTTCAATTTTGTAAAGGAGAATGACACCAGATACCCCGTGACACAAAGTGAAAAAAACTAGCGATCAAAATCTTCCCAGCGCTTCTCGATCTCTTCACCTTGGTAGGCGTTGGATCATTCTGAAACATTCAAATCACTGGCGCTTCGTTTCTGGATAGTAGGTAATAATAAATACAATCAATATCTGTAATAATTTCGTAAACACGTAGAGACGAGCTGCTTCAAATTTAGTAATCAAGTCGCGGGGCACCATTCCACGCGGGCCTGCTTCTGAGCATCGGTGAGGCTATGTTGTGCGGCACCCGACACGAAACTAACCTTCTCACGCGAAGGTGCTCGTGTGAAATCTCCTGAACATTTCCCCATTAAATCTGCAATACTAATGTGCTGATACTTTTCATACATAATTATTGGCCTATTCTCTTAAATTAAATTTTACACTGCTAGCACGTTTTCTTCCGTAACAGCCGTCAATATATATAGCTATGAAGGATAGCTACTTCTTTCTTCATCTTTTAAAGTTAGTCGACCTTGCTAAAATTTGTTATACCACGTTGGCACACGTTGCCTTAGAAAAACCAAAAAAACAAAAGCCTTTATCTATAAATTCCATTTTATGTAGTGTGAAACTATTCGTCCGGTTTTAGACGTCATTTGAAATGGTAAAAATCAACACGCGAAAATGTTCCCGTCGTAGACCATTGACTTATATATAATATTTTAAATCAATGACGTAGACCTTTTTGATTTTTTGACCCATTTCAATTTCGCTCGTAAAAAATGTGGAGGGAAAGGAGACAATTTCTTTTTGTATGGAGAATGGGCCCACTACAAATTTTAGGGATACTTAATGAAATGTATGTCGATTTATTCCTTATAATCTATAGATTGCAAAATTAATATTAGTTTTATCGCATCTAAAGGGAATTCAGAGAAATTAAAATATGAATATCAGAATAACCTAAAAAGAAACTAAACGCTATTTTTTTTAAATCTGGCTTTACGGCTCTGGGTTCTAGCCCTTCTGAGCCTAAACTAAAAGTTGTTTTCTATTAGTATTGTGAGTTAGAATAGTGTATATAGAATAGAATAGGACAGCTAAATAATTAATAGCATAAAACAAAGTTGCAGGTACATTTAACATTTATAGGTACTTTTAGACTGATGGAAAATCCTTTTAGTAGTTCCGGCAAAAAATAGTACACTGACCAAGAAACATGGTGTGGAGGCTATTTTTTATATGTATTGATTGATTAGTGAATATACATCACAAACACCATTACAGTAATTAAATAAATATGATTAAAGCCAAAATGAATAAAAGATAATATGTTCATTTATAATATTACCTTCACATGCTATATAGTAAGAAAGATGTTTTAATCTGATGGTAAAAGGATGTACTGTAATCATTTCAAAAGTAGTCTATTAATAGTGGAACAGACAGACAGGCGCGGTGTTAAGACTTTATTTTGATATATCTTTGTTGGTTAGTAAAGGTGCAGTGTGTAAACTTTGCTTTAAAATATATTAACTGATTAGTTATTATACCCCAAACACCATTAAAGCCAAAATGACTAGGTAATATCATGTTTATTTATGTTGATAAATATGAAGTGAGATGTTTTAAACTAGTTGTGTAAGGATTACAAAACACATGTATAATTTAATTGTATTTATTATTGTCAGTCATTATCATTCCAAAAGGTTTTTTCAAAATAACTTGATAATAACATGTTCATTTATGAAATTGTTAGGAATCATAAGGATATTTTATGTGATATAAGACTGTTGTCTTCAATATCCATATACTTTTTTGTCTCTGCTTACGAGCAGCTCTGCAAGATTTCAGCCTACAAGACATACACATTTATTCTAAGCAACCCACCTGAAAAAAGTTAATGAATATTGAAACAAGCACACATGTACTTATTTATCTAATATCATTTGCAACCAGTAACACGGTTTTAGGTGCATGTGTGCGTCCAACAGTGAACTATTAAGGGGTGTTTAGCGAGTTTTACCTCTACAGCGATTGAGAAAATAAATAGCACGTAAGATGTTTTGAACTGGTCGTGTAAGGATAAAAAAAAACTCTGTATTGTCACTGTATTTGTTATTGTAAAATCATCACATTCTTAAAGCAGTATTAAAAGTGACACATGCCACCAGGTGCAGTGTCAGGACATTGTTATTAATTTGTATTGATTGAATAACATGTTTACATTCCAAGCACCATTAAAACCAAAATGACTGGATAGTAACATATCCGATTTTACGATATTAACCAGGAAAAATAAATAGCATGTAAGGTGTTTTGAACTATTTGTGTTAGGATAAAAGAAACACTGTATTGTCACTGCATTTTATTGTTTATTATTGTAAAATCATCATATTCTAAAAGCAGTCTATTATAAGTATCACAGGCCGCGAGGTGCAGTGCCAGGACATTCTTTTAATGTGTTCATTGATTAGCATGTTTACATCCAACTGCAATTAAAGCTAAAATGTAAAATTCTCGAGTAGCAGTCTCGTACCGGTAAGCTCAGTGTGGGACGGCTACCCTCTAGTTGGAGTGACGACCTGGTAAGATATTCAAAAAGTCTATGGATGCAGGTGGCTCAGGACCGTGCTTTGTATAATTCCTTGGGGGAGGCCTATGTTCAGCAGTGGACTTGTGTAGGGCTGTAATGATGAAGAAGTTTTAAACTAGTTGTGTACGGATACGGCTCGACCTGGGTAGGACACGCTCTCACGGAAAACGCTACCAGCGTAAAATAGTAGCTTAATGCTCCTGTGTTTCGTACGGTGAGTGTAGAGAACCGGAGTCCTTTTTTACTGGAAACGAAGCACTCCATCTTAGTCCTCAGGGGTGACAATGCATCTGCATTTTGATTCTTATACAAGAATAAATGTAGATGTCTATGAGCCACAGCATCTACTTACCATCAGGTGGACCGTGCGCTCGTTTGTCACACTTATTCTATAAAAAAAAAACAAAAGGAAATTGTCAATTGAAAGAGATACGAAAAGGTACCAGAGGATCTATTCAACTTGCTCGGCGTTTATTTATAAATTAGGCGCTTTATTTATAATAAGGCACATAGTAGAAACAGGTCAAGTAAGCAACAATAATTACAAGTTTTATTGATTATTATTCGTCATCATTACAATTTCATAATTACAATTCGCTGCTGAACATAAGACCCTAAATTAAATATATAATGTAAAATATTGTATAGCCCTTCCGTCAACTGACATCGCGTTTCGTCCCGTATGGTGTCGTAAAAGTCGTAACAGAGTAAAATAAAGATACCAGGAGATGAGCAGCAACATCTCCTATAGAATCTACAAAAGCTTTGGTTGCCACAAGCGTAGCAACTGTGGCAAAAACACCATATAGTAATGATGCATATTTATATTACTATATAAATATGCATCATTACTACTTGTATAAATTATTCCAATCATTGTGAGGTTCATTTAGTGGTATTCACAAATACGAGCGCACAGTGGCATAAAATGAGTTATCAATCAGCAATCTCTTTAGGTTAGTAGTTCTTTTTAGTTTAGGTATTAAGAATCTAGATAAATGATTACATAACTTAAAAATACAGTGTCGGGAAGTAGAAGCAGCACGCTTATAACTAGCCACAGAATAGAATAGAATCATTTTTATTCAATATAGATTACAATACATAATACTTATTAAAAGTAATTTTTACTTTTACCACTGGTTCGCAAAAAAACCTCTGTCCTGGGAAGAATCAGCAAGAAACCCAGCGAGACTTTTTTTTAAAAAAAAGCACATTTTACAATATAATTTTTTATACAATTGTTTTAAAAACATTTAGAAACAGCATGGTAGCGATCACCTCATTCCCAGGGGTTATTATCAGTCATTTACTCTCTAGTAGTATAATAACCCTTACTAGACAATTTTTGCTTAAGAAATAATTAAAACCTTTTGATAGAAAAGGTCTGCATATTATAGTAATTGTTGATGCCTCTCTGGAAATGGCAGGAGTTACAGTTACAGGCATAAGTGGTGTTTGTTGGATGTTACCGATGTCTTCAATATTTATGAATTGTAATTCCATATCCCTGTTATCATTTGTGTCTCCATACAGTTGTAGAAGCTCTCGGCCGACAAGATTGCAGACTCATTCTAAATGATCCACCTGAAAAGTGTTTTTTTTCATCAACTAACCGAACAGACTATAGTTTTACAGTGTCTTCCACCTAAATAATGATATTTATTAATATTTTATTTATTTCAATCTTTATTACTAATAAACAGTCTTAATGTCTCTTAAATTATATATAAATAGCATGTACTCGTTTCCTTCATAATACTTTTGTAGTAAACCAGATTCCACTAAGGTAAAAAGAAATAAAAATACATCAAATCAGAAAGGTAAACAAGTGAAGTAGTTATTTTAGAATTATAACATTATTTGACTAAGTACAAATTCCTAGACGTTTTACATTTACACTAATTTCATTTAAGGTAAAAAATATTACTTGTGTATTAAGTACAAAGGCAGACAAATATGGGGTAAGGTAAGGAAGAAGTAGCAACTAAAGAAAAAAAACTGTGGTTATCGAATATCTCCCCTATAAGGCAATCTGTGGAGGAGGTCTATGTTCAGCAGTAGACTTTTGATAGGCTGTAAAGTTAAAGATAACCTGGTGGTGAATAGCCAAATTGTTTGTAGTGCGAGGTGTATGATACTACAAACATCAATCTGTGTGCCAAAGCGATTATGCCAACTCCTCGGGCAAGCCTATTTCAGGCAGGGATCACTTACAGGCTGTTAAAGTAAAGTAAGTACCTGGTGTGATGGTATCCACTGCAAAATAATATCTCTTTCTGCTGAGTTCTTAAAATGAGCTCTTAAAATTGAAGATCCACATGGAATACAAATCTTCTAATGGAATAAGCAGTTTCAATACTTTCTTGCAATTTTCTTAGGCAGTTACAACAAACTGCATCAAGTAGATGTAACTGAAAAAATTGGGAATGCAAATAAAAAAAAAAGTAAAAAATATTAAATTCAGAAAGAATGTACATTACCTACAATCAACAAAATAACATAAAAATAATGTAAACAAAATTCTTGCTTCCTGATGGAGTTTAAATATAATAAACATAAATAGTAGATGTATTTAATTAAATATTAACACTAATATGTATTCTAATAACATCCATTTATTTTTATGTTATCTATATCTATAATATTAAATTCAGAAGGAATGTGTACATTCCTTCTGAATTTAACAACATCTTCCTATTAACAACTACCAATAAAAACTGTGGTTGCCGACTCGTCTACTAAGCATGGCAACTATAGCAAGTATCCTCCTTGAGGAAATCTGAGGGAAGGTCTATGTTCAGCAATGGGCTTTTGATAGGATGTAACGGTTGTGGATATAGTTACTCTGACAGACACTTTTAACGTAGATTTGTGTATATTTTGTGTGATTTTATTTTCTCTATTAATTAAAATAAAATAAAATGTAATACATTATAAACGAAACTTAGTAGTTTTCGTTTCCGTAGTATAATATTTTGGACTAGAACTTCGAAAAGTGACAAAATAAGATATATTTCACATAAAAGTTTGAAACTTTAAATCAATTGTAGGTTTTACAGTTGAATTTTCGCATTCCATAAGATAAGATACTCACCTCTTGAGAATCCACAAATATAAAAGTTGGCGCATCTGCTCCTGTCTCGGCTAGTTATTGTCTTCGCACAGTGCGTTGAAATCCACAAATATTATTTAATTGTTTTCAGTGTATGCTGATCTTCCAGATAAGTAGTAAGTACAAAAACGGCAGCCTGACGAATGTCAATGCCGTAAAGTAATACCAGCCGCCGGCACAGACATAGATATGATGCTTAAATTATGATAATATGGCCGTCGGTTTTACCCAGCACGGAAGTCAATGACAAAATAGCGTTTCGTTCACGGTGTCTTTGAACCATGTTATATGATATAAGCTAACTTTTAGAAATAGGATAAAATCTCAGTGGTATCCTTTTAGTAATAAATATATAATATACAAATAAGTACAAATATAATATGTATATAATAAGTTATCTTGGTAAAAATACGTTTTCTTTTAATAGAAACTGCAAAATGATTCATTACACATTTTCCCATGTTACATTAACCAGAACACGGAATATCAAAACCACTCATTTTTTAGATTTTTGATTCCGTTTAGATATTCATAAAATGTATATGCCATTTATTATAATAAATTGGTAACTTTTTTGTATGTAATACCATTAAGGGTCGTTAAAATTTCTAGTGGGCCCAAAAACGACTGGCTCCTTTGAAATTGGAACATTCGTATTTTTACTTGTAAATAATCCAGGCCAGTGGCCCGTTCTAAAAACTTTCTTCGTGCTCTGTCTTACGCATCGGACTACTTACAGGAAATTATAATCTAATATTTTGTATTTGCTTTAAAATAATTGTGAATGTTCTTAAGGTTAATGAAGAAAACGATGCCATAAACGCTTATAAATTACATATTAGCTTATGGATAGAAAAGAAGCCGCATGGAAAAAAAACTTTAATAGATTGTAACGGTGACGGTATTTTATGTTTTGTAGTACTTTTAACTTTGAAGTCGGTTTTTACTTTTTATTTAAGAGTTTAGTTCTTCAATTCCCTTGCCAGTTTGCATAAACAGTTGAAGTAATCGAAATTAACTAAATATAATACTCAAATTTTCTTGAATTTAAATTTATGATCTCAATCTCATTGTTCTATAAAATGGAACATTAACCAATCATAGTTCTAAAAGGTTCAATTGAGAGCACGCTACAATTATTGTATCAAAAATTCTTACATTCGAATAAAATTGGTCGGTGGTTGTCAAATATTAACTATTGTTTTTTTTTCTTCATTTTCACTACCATGGCCATGACAAAGGCTTATGTATTTTAATGTTTTAAGTTTCCTTAGCCAAATGTCACATTGTAATTAATTGGCCGATGACACTGTCCGGTTAGATGTAGGTAGAAACGGCAAGACGTCTAAGGCCGATAGTGAATGTGACGGCCTTCACATTGCCTGCTGGCCGAGATCCACTGATGTAACGACACACTTTGCGTTCAAAACGCACTGTATTTAGCCGCGCCTCACCTGAATACCGGCTGTTGGGAGAAAGTTCGCGATCCATGTTCCGCTTTAACGGGGGCTATTGTTCTCAGTGTAGTCTCGTATTCTTTATTTAGTAAAACAGTAAAACGATTTCATCGGGGGGAATTTCCCCAACGTCGTCCGGCACAAACGACACCAACTCTTGCCAGTAAAGGCGACCTTCCTTCCTCATCGATTGTCGGTGCTTCGAACTATTTGGCGATACCTATTTATGACAAACTAGCCAATTAGTTAGTGAAATTGCTATATGCAGAAAGCACTAACATTATTACATTTACACAACATTAACATTATTCAGTCACTGCAACAGTTTTGTGACTAACACATCGCTCTTAACATGATTACTTTATGTTTACAAATTAAAGTAGAGTATCTAGTAAAGTACATATCTGGTATACACATAATAATATATGGAAGTTTCATCTTGATTACAAAAGTATGTAAGTAGTTAAGTAAGTGGTATATATGTACGTACAGTAGTAGGAAATATTAATTATTATTATTATATTTTAGCAGGCAGGCAGTTGAGAAAACTGATAATGCCTGTAACCTGTTTGTGCCCAAAAAGTGATTATCTAATCTATTTTTGCATTGGTTCACATTTTGGGCTAAGACGTTCTCTGGCAGCTTATTCCACTCGGTGACTACACGGTTACAAATGAAGTGCTTGTGAGGGTTGTTGTTTGAAAAGCTGGTACATAGCTTAAGATGGTGGGTTGGAGATAAGTTTTTCATTACGAATAAATAATTTGTCAACCTCCTCAATGTCGTAATGTCCACTTAAGATCTTAGAGGTCTCGATTAGATCTCCTCGGTCCCTGCGGCTTTTTAATGTTGTAAGTTTTAAAACTTTCAAACGTTCTTCATAAGACTGTCGTTTCAATAGCCGTGGTACTTTAGTGAAGCTACGCTGTACTTTTTCCAAAGCTTCAATGATAAATTCCTTGATAAAGTAGGCATTCCAGAGTTGAAATGCGTATTCTAATATTGGCGTGATAAATGTTTTGTGGATTCGAAACTTTTATAACAATGAAATTATTGCAAACATTTTAAATAAAAAAACTTAATAAAAGTATTAGTTTTATTAGTTAGTGTTTCCTCTTTGTATTAATGTGCTTTTCTTCACGTAGGTATTAGCGCGGAATAAAAATAATATACCGGATTTAATGAGAACGGGTAGCGTGAAACCCGTTAGCAATCGAATACAAACCCATATTTTTCTCACCAACAGCCCACAGAATGCTGCGTCCAACGCTCGCATATGCATTGTAGATCGTAATACTAGACCGCTAACACCTTGAACCCTTGAAGGTTGTTTTACAGCTAGCATCTACTAGATGATTATAACACCACCCATCGGAGACCACAAGTTCCTTTTGCTATTCTAGAAACCCTCGGCACGCAACCATACAACAAATGAGAAGATGGGATCATTTGATTATTACTGGATCCTTCCCGAAACGATTCCTGTTAAAATTAGCTTTACGAAACATACATTCTACACTATATTAACGCAAAGTTTATAATTTTGGTTGCTTATAATTCCACTTTATTTTTATTAAAGGGTGATGAGGATAAGGTATTTAATCATTTTGCTTAAGTTCAATTAATTTACCTAATTAAACAAGTTTCAATGGAGCAGCACGATATCGTTAGTGTACTCGTACGTGTTTCATTCCTGAAAGGCATGTTTGACCTTTTTCAACTTCCGCATATATTTATATGTGGTTAATGGAATAAAATACTTGGAGACCAACCCTTTCAAAGGAAATTCCTTGGCGTTATTTTTTTATACCGTCCTTCAGACCTATATAAAAGCCTTGGTCTGAGCGTGTTACCGGTAAATTGTTGTTTTTGTATTTATCGCTGCGAAATCCCGCTCTCTTTACTAGCTTGATGGGTTCTGACGCCATATAAAAGCTTTATGGTGTTTTATTTTTTAAAGAAAACTATGACTATTATAACGGTATGAATGGCTGACGAAACTAAATCCTTCTACGATGGATAACCTACTGTTCTTTTATGTGTTTATTGATTTTGGGCGTTATATCGTTATCTTAGTGGCATGTGTCGGTAATATTTGAAATTGTTAATGTATATATTTGAGGGGGAGGGTGACGGTCTGGTAAGACATGCAGGATGTCGATGGATGCAGATGGATCAGGACCTAAACATATTTTAGTCAAGAAATTGGCATTGCATTAATTAAATATACTTACTGGATGTTGCACACGATTGCTGATGTTACAAATTGACACAGTTTATCGTGTCTTTGTTTAAATTGAGTTAGAGTAAAGCCTCTAAGTTTATGCTTCATGATCTGTGAAATACCACTGAGAAATTTAATTGTACGCCTCAAAACACGAGGGAGTGCTCTACTCTCGATATGTGGCCATACCTCAATTTCGCTACATAAAATCGTCTTATACGAGTACTTTTAACTAGACATCAAATCCAATTGATCAATTAAATCAAGTGCAAAATGTAATTTTGAATAAATACATGGACTGCCGTCCGTGGTCTGTCCGTCGGTGAGTCTTCTCGCTTAATAGAAATGTAATCAATAGATTGAGATATATAGTATTAAATAACATCCCATATATTCTATGGAGGATCCCTATTGATTTTTGTTATTGAACTCCGAAAGTCAATCAGATTCTCTGGTTTTTTTTTCATGTAAAAATTATCGTCACTATTTTTTTTTCATCAATATTAAATGAAACGCTCATGAGGCGTGCACTTTTGGGTTTTCCAAACTATCTCTATTATTTATTACGCAAAATGACAATCATGACTGGAAAATGCCAGATCTCATTGTGGTTAAGGCGCAACTCGGCTAACTACGAAACTCGAAAGCAGGTTTTAGTTTTCCTTTTAAAAGTTATAATGGTCAGTTAACTCAATGGTGCAATTTATAACTGATTGACTGGTGTCAGAAAATACGTGGAAATATTATTATCATCATCATCACTCTTTACAAGTTCACTGCTGAACATATATCTTCCCTACGGAATACCACAAAATACAGTCCTGAGCAACCTGCATCTCCTAAGTCATCACTCCGTCTAGTGGTGGGCCGCCCTACACTATGCTTAACGGTATGAGGCCGCCACCCGAGAACTTTTCTTCCACATCGGTTGTCGGTTCTTCGAGCTATATGCCGGCCAATTTTTTGCTAAAATATAATCGAAAATGAAAATGTTATTAGAACAAAAATTAACCGTGTAGTGGCAGTGTAAGAATATCCACTAACCCATATCGTCCCGAGGATGTCGTAAGAGGCGACAGAGGGAAAATGAAACAGGAGATGGACAGCAGCATCTTCTTGATAACTACTCAACATAATAAAAAACTGCGATTGCCAACCCACTTGCCAAGCGTGGGAACTATGGCAAAATCACTCCATGAGGCAATCTATGAGGGAGGCCCATGTTTAGCAGTGTACTTTTATAGGCTGTAATGGAATGGATTAGAACCCAAAACTTAATAACGGTACTTTGATGGCTGAGCAAAACGCTTAGGGCATATGGAAACTTCACTTTCAGTTCGCAATTTAATGCACGACGTGCTCGTAATAGCATACGTTATACGTGAGGAGCGGCGCCGCGCCGTGCAGCCGTGCGCCACACACTTATCGGATGTACTTTTTTATAACTATGATTTGCGCTCAAGTAGGCCGTAAAGATATTACCGTGCTTGCTTATGGCTGATTAATCTTACTTCTAATTTTAATTTCCATTTATTATTAGGGTAATAAATTCAGTATAAACAATAATATTTAATTGGATATAAAATGGATTTAAACAGCTCGCTTCTTTAAAATATATCAATCTGGGTTTTTTTTCAACCGACTTCAAAAAAAGGAGGAGGTTCTCAATTCGACTGTATTTTCTTTTATGTGTGTTACCTAAGAACTTTTTTCTAGGTAAACCGATTTTTATGATTCTCATTTGAAACTTTTTCTCGATTTTTATTTGAAAGCTGAAGCTTCTCATGTGATACCATATAAATTTGATCAAAGTCTGACCAGTAGTTTTTGAGTTATCCTTAATAATGCGTATTTAATTAACTTCGACTACATTGATGATGTTCTCTTTTTATTGATAAGGAACTGCAGTCTTAAGTCGGTTGTACATTTTTTTTACTTTACCACTTGTTAATAAGTCGATTTCTAACAAGCGGACAGTTAAAAAAGTATCGTGCTCTTTTTGGTATAACCCTAGATATATAAAAGTATACTATGGGTGAATATACAAAAGTTGGGTAACTCGATGTCATCAGTCAATAGATACGACATTTTATTACATTTTGTTATTATTTCATTTTATTATAAAACAATTAAAAGCTGTTTATTTGTTCACCCAATTTCAGGTATTTATTTTAAAAACAAGTTTGTGAAACAACAACACGAGAAAACCTCAAAACGTCAGTACTTTGGCATGTCACAATTCCAAAAACGCGCATTCAAGTGGCTGTATATTATATACTACCATTAATTTATTAATACCTATACAATCTGTAATGTACTTAATAATGTCTAACACAACTTTTGATGAGTTTCGAGGATATAACCACAGAATAAATAATAGTAATATAACGCCACCCTGTCTTACACTTCTCTGCAGTTGGATAGGTTTCGTACTCTGGCTCTGTACTCGGATAGTCATCGTAGCCCTACTGTACAAACACATCAGCACTCTTGGCTGTTGGTATATTATTTTTGTCGCCAAACCACTCACATGTTTTTATTGTTTTCTTGCAATCCTGTCCATCCAAAGGTTGTCTGGAAGAGATCGCTCTTAGCGATAAGACCGCCCATTGTACCACATTTCTATTTCTCCTTTTTTGTTAATATTTATGTTATTTTTTGGCGCACAATAAAGTGTTATCTATCTATATATCTATACATGCAAAAAATAACAACTGTTGAATCGAACCACTCAGAATTTTGTACGTCAGAATACACGACATTCAACTACTGACAATAAAATACAGCCATAATAGTTCCTGAAGAAAACAGACATATTATTAACGAAGACCGAAGGTACAGAAATAAGCAATAAAAAAGGTGGAAGCTGTAATTAAAAAAATTATAACTAAACTAAATACTCAGTATCAAAAATATAAACGAGCTAGTTAATTAACAAAGTTAAAAAATCTGTCTAAAAGAACCATAATTGAACAAATGGGTGAAGATATAACTAAAGAGAAGGAATTAGTAAAGAAGGCCCCTTTTCGGCGAAATTATTAAAATACAATTAGAAGAAAACTAAACTAAAATAAAGACTCATGAAGAAAAAAAATGTATCTGTAGCAGACAATGACGAACTATGGAGATTTAAATGAATAGTTATTGTTAATATGTAGTTACATAAGTATTTTAATATTTAAAAGATTTTTATATTATATTATGTTATTATGCGTGCCATTATTAGATTCAAAGAAATTGGCTCAAAGTGTTAATAAATTTCCTATATTTCTTATGAAATTGTGTATTTAATCAGTACTATGTAACCCGCGTCAGTCCCCTGGCAGTCAAATTCACAAAAATCGAAATATCTCAAAATCTACTTAAAAAAGTGACTGGGTCGATTTAGATCAATATATTCGTTACATTATCTATCTTAAATACCCAAATTTATAGAAATTTGACTTGAAAAATATGATAAACAAAATATCCCTGAAAGTTACCCAACTTTTGTATATTCACCCATATCTAATTGAATAAAACTATTTTTACGGATTTCATCGCGTTATAGTTATAGGGGGGCATCCCTCCATACACACGGTAACCATGGGTCCTGCAAAGCACCCGAAAGGTCGGTAATTAAAAATAACTAAAATGAAACGTGATGAAACCCGTAAAACTAGTTTTATTCAATTTATAGTGTTCGCGTAAATATAAGAAATCATTATGCATATCTAATTAAAAAGTTAATTGGTAATCATATGTACGGAACCCTAATAGAGCGAGGCGCGAGGCGCGACTCGCACTTGTCGTGTTTCCTTATAGTTTTCTATTAAAGTCAACTTGACTAAGCCTATAGAAATAAGAGCTACTTTATTTTACTTTCATTATATAAATAATTCAACCAAGTTATACTCGTAGGTTGTATAAAATAGTAGACGATATCAATAAACGATATAAAGAGAATTATTTTGCACATGAAACTTGAATTTCCAATGGTAATTTAAAAACGATAACTATAACAAATTCAAATTTATTCCATTATCAAATAAACATGGAACACGCTCTGAAAACATTTTCGTAGAAACTTGTAGTGATGCAACATAGTTTTGTGGATATTTGCGATCGCTTCATTGCGTACGCAGCGCATCGACCTTCGCGGAATATTATTTAATAAACTCGTTGGGTCAAAGCACTGGGGTCACGTTATACTACAGCCAAGAACTAGTACGTCTAGAACTACTAATGAATAATTGGTTTGTAAAATATTGGGAGAGGGCCGGTTCCAGCGGCGAACTTTTAAAGGCGTTTTTTATAAAACTGAAGTGACAAACGAACTTCTAGCTATACAGGGTTATTTTTCAAAGAGTTGCCAAATTTTAAACTTAAATTCATATATATAAATAATGATATACTGTTATTGCAGTTTTTGAAAATACGAGTAAATAAGGCTTCTACATTTATTTGACATTATCCCAAATTGAATGTGATTTATGGGCAACAACGTTTTTGGCTACCGATCGATCCTTACGTAATGTGTGCGTGCGCAGTAAAATAATTTAAAATAATGCCTATATTACTTATTCTGAACCTTCTCTGCAAATTTGGCCGGTTATTGCAAAATAACCCAGTATATAAGAGATTTCCACGTATGTACTGACTCATCACGGTATCTCTGGAACCATAAGGCCTAGAGACTTGAAATTTGGTAGGAATATTCCTTTCGCCGAGTAGAGGTACGCTAAGAACGAATTTTACGAAATTTCACCAGCAAGGGGTGTTGAGGGGGCGTATATATAAGAGATTTCCACCTATGTACTGGCTCATCGAGCCGTGGTAGCTCAGATGGTTAGCGCTCGCTAAGTTTCACAGTACGCGAGCAACCAGGGTTCAATCCCCGCCGGCACCAATGAAATTGTTAATTGCAATTTTAAGTGCTGATTTACCACGTGCTCGGCGGTGAAGGAAAACATCGTGAGGAAACCTGCATGTCTGAGAAATAAGAAAAAAAAATATTTCGAAGACATGTGAAGTTCGCCAACACGCATTGGGGCAGCGCGGCGGACATTTCCTTGCCCTAAAACCCTCTCAGAAATGAGAGGAGGCCTGTGCCCAGCAGTGGGACGTATATAGGCTGTAACTTTAACTTTAACTTTAACTGGCTCATCACGATATCTCTGAAACCATAAGGCCTAGAGACTTGAAATTTGGTAGGAATATTCCTTTCGCCGAATAGACGATTTTACGAAATTCCACCCGCAAGGAGGGTTGCGGGGGCGTTAATTTAAAAAATCACATTTTAAAACTATAGCTCTTTAGGAATAAAACTTGGCCAGAATATTCTTTTGGCATGTTAAAATTACCAAGAACGGATTTTAAGAAATTCCACCCACAAAGGGCAGTGCGGGGGCGTTAAAATTATATATTATATAATTATTTTGTCCGTGAGTATGTGACTGAACTCCCCTAAACGGCTGGACCGATTTTGATGAAATTTTGTGTGTATGGTTAAGTTGATTCGATAATGATTTAGATTCACAATTGGACCCGGTAGGTGGCGCTGTTGTTGAGATCCAGAAATCACCCGTGCGAAGCCGGGGTGGATCGCTAGTGAATAATAAGATAATAGTCACAAACATCGTCTCGGTAACTCAAGCAGCACACAAGCGTTATGAACATCAATACACCAGCCCACATAGAACTTAGAGTTCTTTTATAAGCGTATAAGAGTGTAGAAAAGGGGTTATATCCTTATAAGAGTGGTTTATGAGTTACAGCTCAAGCTGTATAAAGTCTGTACTATGGGATCTAAGTAAGCTTTGGGTTCTTAATCAGAATATGAAATCTCTAGTATACAACTTTAAGTATTTTGTAACACTTCAATCTGATTTTATCATTAAAGTTGTATAGACGCTGTTTTTTTGCATGCTGTCCCTTGCTTATACAACTCTAAGTGTTATTATAGTATCACTAAAATCTTAATTCTGGACAATGGTGTATGCAAACTCTCTTCTAAATTTTATTCTTATGGTGTCATTATACACTTTTGTAAATACAGTAGTTTTATGACTTCTGTCTATGAGAGTGATATAAAACTAAAAAAATAAATAACAGCTATAGTACAACATAAATCTGTATAAGTGACAGAATATCGCCATTTTGCATGCGCTGCGTCATCAATATGTGGAAAAAAAGAAAAAGATGTGGTGCAGTAAAAAGACCATGTTAAATCTAAATTAAATTTATTCAACACTGTTCTTAGACAAGATTTTTCATCTTTTATACGTATATCTAAAGAGAGTTATATGTTATGTTGAAAAAACTGCTATACAGCATAAATAATAAAAATATCCTATTATAGAACTGATTAAAAACCAATGACTGCATTATATAATCCATTACATACATAGTACAACTACTGAGACTATAAGACAAATTAAAAATATAAATTTGGGAATATTAGACATTAGTCTTAGCCTATACCATTATTTCAGTTTGACTAATGATCACTGTGCCAAATTGTGCCTTCATATCTATTAATTTCATTTTTTTTATTTTACTCTATACAATCGATATTTAGTTACCGTTTTTAGTATTTTGGCCATATATTATTTAGTTATTTTGATGGCGCGGCAAGAAAATATATACAAGTTTATCGTAAACCTAATTTTGCACTTTCAATTCACCAATTATCACCGTCAAAACTCAACTCCAATCCGAGTACAATATTAATATGTTAAATATATGTACATTAAATCTCGCCATCATTCAATTTCTTTTTGTTTTATATTCGTTTGTAATCCCAATCATAAACCAATTTAGAACGTTTGTCTTTATAAGTTACTTATAAGACAATATCTGTAGTGTAATAGTTTCCTTGCACACCAAATAACAGCTGTAATACAGCAGTTATACAGCCTCTTTTATATCGCATAAAGCTGCATAATTTGTGCCAATTTTTTACTTATAAGAACTGTATAAGCGCTTATACCGCCAGAAAATACAGCCTCTAGTATAAAAACGAACTTCAATACAGCTCGTATACAGCTTGCATGCTGCTTGGGAAGTTTTCTATTTCCCACTTAGTATTTTACCATTAAAGACGACAATAAAGCTGTTGGTAAATTGTCTCGTGCGCTGTAACGTCTGAATCATAAAGTATTTATGTGCCCCTAAAAGCGATTTACAGATTCTCTTCATATCGCATTGCATCATCGGATAAAGCAATAAAGTCGCTGTTCGTCATCAATCAATCAGGGCAGATACTATTGGATACACACGGTCTTGTTTAAAGATTCATTAAATATAAATTTACATATTATATATTTTTACGGGAGCCGGGCATATAGCTCGAACAACCGACAACCGACGGGGACGAAAAGTTCTCGAGTGGCAGTCTCGTACTGGTAAGCAAAGAAAAAACTAAAAGAGGCGCAGGAAGTCGATGGATGCAGGTGGCTTAGAACCGTGATTTGTGGCATTCCTTGGGACTTGTGAATTTAAGATAATTTTAAGAGATACTGTAGATAGAGATAGGGGTATAAGGTATTGGGTTGCAAAGCGAGAGAACTTCCAAAATTTACCCAAAAACGTTCAAGCGCTAACTATACTTATTAATAAGATCTGTATTTGTCTCTGAGAAAAATTTCGGTCATACACTGACATCCGAGTGATTCCATAAGTAAGAAACGCCAATAAGGAGGAATTGTTTTCACAACATAGACGTAACAACAGTATTTGGGATATATAAAACCACAAACAATATGTTTTCATTACTTCTGATAATAAAATCCTAGCTCCGATCTATGTCAAAGTCAAAAATATTTAACGGCGACGGCTTTAAACATTGGCCTTAAGGCCAAAACACTCCGCATAACACGCTCATGCCAAAATTATCTGGTGTAGGTCAACAGGAAATATAGATAATATCGCAAGGGCATACGGAACTGTATGCGTATTTTATGAAGCAAGTCAAACAAAACTGTAACAAAAGATTGTAAAGAGACGTTTCTTTACATAATTCGAGACTCGACTGCTCTTAGTGGTATTACTACGCCACGCTGCATCTATATTATGGTTGTAGCACGAATAGGTCGGCTCGACCGGGGAAGGACCACGCTCCCCAATATACCCGTGTAAAATAGCAGCTTAATGTTACTTTGTTTCGTGTGGTGAGTGTAAAGAACCCGAGACCCTTTTTACTGGAAATGATGCATTTCATCTTAGACCTCAGGGATGAAAACGTATCTGCATTTTGATTATTAATCTATATCAAACCACCGCATTCACTTACCATCAGGACTGTTTGCTCGTTTGTTACCTATGTGTATTCTAATGTTTAACATTTCCGTTACCGTTACAGCCTATTAAAGTCCACTGCTGAACATAGGTCTCCTCCATAGATTGGCAAGCGGGTTGGCTACAGCAGTTTTTTATTTTTAGTTGTTATTAGGAAGACGCTGCTGCCCATCTTCTGATTTGTTTCCCTCTGTCGCCTCTTACGACACCCACGGGATGATATGGGGTAGTAGATATTCTTACACGGCCACTACACGGCATGTTTTACATTATAAATGACCATCGTTAACTATAGTGGTTCAAGTCGTACTGGTAGCTCGTCTGCACAACAAGCAAATGCTTAAATTTCGCAGCGTCGCAACGAACAGAAAAGCACAATAAGCGGTTTTTATATGAGAGTAACAAACGAGCTTACCGCCCAACTAATGCTAGACGAATACATGCCTCATAATCTGTAAGCGCACTGGCGCACTTGCACGTCAAATTTGAACAGATAAGCACTTCGGTAGATGGTCTCCTAAGCAGAACAGAAGCTCTATCACCTGGTAAAGAAGTAGTCTGTTTCGATTTTACGTATTGGATAATAAAAGCTTTACTAATTACGTATGCTCGTACTTTTCATAAACACACATACTATTCAATATTTCCATTACCCATCGCATAATAGTTGTGTGGGTTAAATTACCTGGACTTGATTACCTCAATCGTAACCGGAATATATTATTCACGTACTCGTATGCTATGTTACATTTATCAATTATGATATATGAGAGATAGCCAATAATTACTAACAGCGTTTTAATGACTGGTATTACGTAACATAAAGTAACATTTATTTATAGGGCTATTAGGCTGAAGAATTTAATAGCGCAATGAACTTATATTTAAGGCCACCGTTCTTTGATAACCTATTGGTCGGGACACCGTTTGCTTTGCAATTTAATTAAACGTTTTCCACAACAAAGCATAATCAATGAAGGCATCGTCGTTTCACACGATCGTTACACATGTAATCGCTACTCCAGACTTATTGACAATAAAATTCAGCGGTACACCGAATAGTCAAGAAGACGATAACATTGGTGCAAACATTTGACAGTGCACATATCTATCTTCTATCTATCTAATAATATCTAATATATAAAAACAAATTTTTGTTTGTTCGTATTTTATGAGCTGCCATACCGTTCATCAGATTGTGGTAAAACTTTGTCAACTTATTGCTTGCACTTGCGCGAAGGTTATAGCCATAGTACAATTAACTTACAGTAGGTGGCGCGCGAATCGCAACAACAAATTTATTTGAAAGTTATATATCATTCAACTTCAGTGAATGTAATTTCCTAATTAAACAGTACAAATTTTCCAAATTTAAAATGATATTTCCACAATTATTTCTTCTGCGGCAGCAATACGCCGGGTACCAGCTAGTATAATATGAAAATCAATTTCCGTGCGTTAGTCTCGCAATTTTTTGTGTTTGAGTGGGTCCCTAGCTGGTTTAGATTCACAATTGGACCGGGTAGGTGGTGCTGTTGTCGATATCCATAAATTACTCGTGCAAAGCCGAAGTGAAGGCGGAACGCTTGTAGCCAATATTTGCGAATTGATTGTTGTTGTTAAAAGGCCGAAACGCGGGAAGCAATATATTTCGTCAATTGTTAAATGCTTATCATAATTATTTTACTTTGTTTCAAAAACGACTTTTAAATAGATTTAAAATTGTTCTAATCATGAATATATCGCTTTAAATTAATCATACCCAAAAAAAGTATTGCAACTATATGATATTTATTTTTATACTTACATAAAAATATCTTACATCCAAACATGCTCAAAATCGGTCAGATAATCGGTTGAATGCTTACTGGTGCTAAAAAAAGCTAAATTTGTGTACTTTCCACGAATTTTTTTAAAGCATTAACTAAGATAATTAATGCTAAAAATTCGTGGAACCCTGGTGATCTTTCCACGGAATCCTTAGGTTCCGCGGAATCCACTTTAGGGATCTCTGAACTAAGTCACTGCAGATAAATTCTTCGTCTTAGTCAGCTCAAAAAAGTCAATTGCTGGACATAGATCTGTCCCGATGTGGGGAGGATTTTCCATAATCACCACGCCTAGTGAGCGGATTGGCGATCGCAGTACCAACCAATGGTCGCACAAATGGTGTTAAACTTAAGGAATCGTAAAAGTAACTCGTACTTTCCTTCCACTATTACTATTATCTCAGTATTAACACTAACCGCACATTGTTTGCTGTTTCTATCTGTAATGGTCATTGGACAGAAAGTGATATATTCTATTTACATATTTTCTATTTTTGCGTTGTTCACATTCTTAGTCGCAACTATGAAAACGCTGCCATTAATTTGTTGTTATATAGAGTAGAGTATTCTTTAATTAATACGTTAATGAAAGTGATAAACGGTGACAATAGACAATAGACATGCATTTATTCAGCAACTTATACTCATACAGTTTTAATACAGAAAATTAAATGATACATAAAACCACAAAAGATAAAAATAAATAAGAGAACACAGACATAAAATAATCTGATTGCATGAGTGACGTGATGCTGAAAAGGGCACTGACTCTACATAATGCTGTCGCACGATTGCGGTGGCGTTGGTTTTCAGCAATGCCATTTGAGTTTGGACTCGCCCTCTAGGATAGTATATACGATATATTTCTATGTTGGAGAAAGATGTTATCAAAATAATTAAATAATGAAATGCAAAATGATGGTTTACAATTTACAATCCATTTTATCAATGCCGCTATTCTTTAAGTTTCGGTGCCAATATATTGTCATAAATGAAGATAAAAATAAAATCGGCTTATCAATGTTTAATAGATTTCCTGAAATGAATTTCCCAATTCATATCATGTTGCTGATAAAATTGACTATCTAAAAATCAGCGTTACATCATTATCATCGTCACTGTCCCGTTTACGTTGACGTAAAATACGTTTTACGATAATCCTTAAGGCAAACTAGGCACGTGCCTAGGGCCGCAAGGTTAAAAAAGGGCGCAACGAAAAAAAAAATCGTCGTATTTCATTACTCTTACATCGCCATCACTCTCTCATTACATTTGCCCACCAGTTAAGGGTACCTACTCGTGTCCTAATTATTTTGCAACTATTAAACTATATTACAAATTATAATATAGCTTATTTGCAAAATGAGTAGTTATAATTTGTAATATATGGCCGCTAGAGAGGCGCCGATGAGGTGCTAGCCAAGGGTGATGTCGACATTTAATCCACCTCTGGACACAGTCCACCTGTTGGTAAGTATATACTGTTGCCCGTAGTCATCTACATCTATCATCGATTAATAATCAAAATGCAGATACGTTGTCATCCCTGAGGTCGTGAGATGAAATGCCATTTTATTTCCAGTAAAAAAGGTCTCAGGTTCTCCACACTCCCCACACGAAACACAGCAGCATTAAGCTGCTATTTCACACTGGTATTCTGTGGGAGCGTGGTCCTTCCCCGGTCGTGCCGACCCATTCGTGCCACGCTACAATCATAAATCATAATACAGCTGCAGCGTGGCTCCAACACAAATCAACATTTTATACGTTAATCTTAATAATGCACATAGTCATAAACTTATTGTTACTATTGGCATTTGTCCATCTGTTTAAAATTAAACATATCAATCAATTCATTGCATTGATCAGAACTGGTCGAAATCCGTACTGCATTTAGTTGTTTATTCAACCTATTATTATGTATATACTATTTTTGTTTGTGCGTTCCATTTAACGATCGGAAGCACTCACAAACAGCGTTTCTGGTTCTTTAATAGCATCAATCAAGGTAAACATAAGCGTACATTAAGTTTGTATTATTGTTATTTTTCTCTATCTATATAAGGAACTTAAGGATATAAAGGGGAATATTTCAATAGGAAACTTATTCCAAAAGTCAACCTCACGTGGACGCAGTGTACCCTGTCGCTGATGGACAAGGTTCTGATCACTGATGGTTGAAGTTCAGCCAAAATGCCGAACCTAAGACCCACAGACTGGGTAGGGAGTAGTAGCAATACTAAGGCGAAGGCTCTCCAGCGTAGTATGTGCAACTTTTCAAGAGAAGAATAAGTCTAAGAAGCCTCTATTAAATAAAATTTAAAGCTTCATTGAAGATATGTATATTGCACTCGAAGGTTTATATTACCTGTTGCGGTTATTCTCTTTAGACCTATTCCCCAGATTCATGATGGTTCTAGTGAGATGGTTTTTTTTCTTGTGGTTTTATTCATTTATTCATTACAGCCTATCAAAAGGCCGCTGCTAAACACCCTCTCACATAGATTGGCTCATAGGGGTATATTTGCATTGTTGCCACGCTTGGCAAGCGAATTGACAACCGCCTATCTACGTTTGATGAAAGTAAATAGTAAAAATGTTTTTGTTATAAATAATAAAAATTGTATTTAATTTCTTGAAGTGAAACTTCTTTATGGACGTTGTGGAGAAATTTAGTACGGTATTAATAATTGAAAACGTCACATTTTCTTGTAACGTTTGACCGTCGGGGCTGCTAGAGTATATTATTATTTAACCTACTTATGTAGAATATAAAATAATAAACGAATGATTTAACATTCGTCGTAATCATCGTAAAGAAGTTTCACTTCGTACGTCTGTATACAATTACACGCACAAATTTTTTAATTTGTGTAAATTCACGCATAAAGCGATAAAGTGAATTTTGGTGATAACTATATTGTTCTCCTTAATTCCACTACAAATGAAAATACTTGCTAGATCCACTTCTTATAAAAGTTAAAAATAGACGTTAAAAGAAGAAAAAATCTCACGTGAACTGTCATGGAACTTGACGATCCATCTACAGAGAGTGATTGAACCTGTTTCATTAAATGGGCATTGTCGCCTCGAAGAAAATATATTTAAAGTACATTAATATGTATGTATATACTATAATCTATTTAGTTCCGTTAATTTAGTCCTTTTAGAAATGTCGATAAACTTTTGCCTTTAACTGCCTCGTTGTTCTAGTGGTCGTAAACACGGCTGCTTATTATAAGCTCCTTAGATCGAAAGTCATTATTATTTATACTTTTCCGAGGTGTTATAAATCAAATAACTTGTAATGAAATAATTTAAGTTAATTTACAGTAGCCTAATGGCAGGGTAAAGTAAAGTAACGTAAATTTACAGCCTATATACGTCCCACTGCTGGGCACAGGCCTCCTCTCACTTCTGAGAGGGTTTTAGGGCTAGGAAGTGGCCGCCGCGCTCGCGCGCGTTGTGGTGGACTTCACGTCTTCGATTTTTCTTATTTATTTTTTATTTCTCAGACATGAAGGTTTCCTCACGATGTTTTCCTTTACCGCCGAGCACTTGGTTATGCTTAAAAATACAATGCTTAAAATTGCAATTAACAATTTCATTGGTGCCGGCGGGGATCGAACCCGGGTTGCGCGTAGTGTGTAATTTACAGCGAGCGCTAAGCCCCTGAGCTACCACAACTCTTGGCACGACGAATGGCAGGGTACGGACCGCGAACTTAAAGGTAGTGGGTTGAATCCGCCATCCGACTATTGTCGTGAACCACTCCTATTAACCAGCATTTTAAGCTTTCCAGGAGTAGTTAAGGGGACTATTAGTAATGTTTAATAGCATTGCTAGTATTTTTTTAAACTGTAAAACAAACTGTTGACTCGTTGACATATTTTACGTGCGTTTATTTCTTAGAGGGTTGATTAGCAACAATTGGAGTAACAGTATACATGTTTTTAGGTTTCTTTGTTTGATAGTGGCTACCATGGACTACGATGGCCATAAACCATCCGGTAGATTGTCACTGTTTTGTTATCAGCACGTTTGTGTAAATTTATTTGAAAATAACTTACAACAGCCCACTGATGAACATAAACCTCTTAGCGAGTACGAGTAGACATGTTTTTCGTAATCGCCACATGGATAGCGGTACGAAACTTCTCATGCTGTTCTGCTACCCGTCAAGGATGCAAAACATTTGATACTGCCGGTTTGAATATTTCACCGTATCGAACGAAGAGCGGCTCGAATCATTGACAACCGATTTCTTTTAGATCGGCTTGATTCACTGGCCTTGTGAAGAGACATTGCATCTATTTGCATTTTTTATCGTCTTTACTACGGGGATAGGAGCCGGGTTGCTCAGGGGCTAAGCACGCGGTACGCGGGCAACCCGGGTCCGATCCACGTCGGCACCAATGAAATTGTTAAGTGCAATTTTAAATGCTGATTTACCACGTGCTCGACGGTGAAGGAAAATATCGTGTTTTCTCACGATGTTTTCCTGCATGTCTGAGAAATAAGGAAAAAAATATTTCGAGGATATGTGAAGTTCGCCAACACGAATTGGGGCAGCGCGGGGAAATTTTCTTGCCCTAGAAACCTCTCAAAAATTAGAGGAGGCCTGTGCCCAGCAGTGGGACGTATATAGGCTGTAACTTTTACTTTACTACGGGTATACTATATACCATACCAGTCGCCAAATTTCACTATCATACATTAACATTTAACACAATTAACGTTGGTTATGATAAGCTTAAAATGCTTGTATTAAGTGGTTCACGACAGTAGTCAAATGGTGGATTCGAACCCACGACCTATTGAGTTCGCGGCAATTAGGCTACTGTCGCACGTTATGTATAAAGTCTGCCTGACCTTAAAATTTCAATGTAAATAACGCATTTTATGACAGTGTATACTTGAACAAAGCATGATTCCAAAAGTGACACGCGACCTTGTTCTATTTTCCTTTTATTTGTGGGATTATTGGCTAAAAGCAAAACAAATAACAACACCAGTCAAGCATCTACGTAAACTACTCTATTGTTGGCTAAATTTGATAATGACTCAGCAGCGTTGCCCGTTCCAGTTGTGAAAGTTGATAACTGCCTCGCATTGGGAAATACTCCGTACTCGTCATGCAAATTGGATTCCATAAAAATTTACTCCATTTGACATGAAACGTGTAAGGAAACGGAAAGTATTCAGAATTTCATAGTGTTTATTAGACGTTATTAATGGTATTGCAACGCCGTAAAGGTTATCGTCAAGGGAGTTTTATTTCTACCGCTATGGTGCAATGGTGGACTCGCGCAATGCCGGTTCTACTAAAGTTTCTTACTTTCATTTTTAATGCTGATTTACCATGGACTCAAGAAAGTTAAAATATTTCAGAATCATGTGTAATTTGACAATCCGCTCGGGCATTACATGGCAAACTATCACCAGGCTCAGTTACACTTTCTTATTCAAAAAAGTTATGATTTTTACTATTAAGTCTAACCGTACCACAAGAGTACAGATACAGACCTACTTAATATAACGGAAGTAAAAGCAATTCCGGTAGCCTGGAGTTTTTTTTAAATTGTTTTTGATTTTGTTTCATGTAGCGATAATATCTATAATCTAGGGATGAAAGGGCGAATATATCAACGTTCTGCAGATGTATTCCTACACAATATTAGATTGACGTGCAATTAGCGAGTAAACTTTACCACATTTCTAAGATTTCATTAATATTTTTATTTGTAATTATAAAACTTGTTGCTTTTGATCATTTTTCTAAATAATTACGAAGATCTTTAAAACCAAAATTGTGTCTATCAATTCGTTACTTACGAATTTTGGTGGTTTAAGGTAAAGCAATAAAATCGAACAGTTCGCGTAATTTATAGACATTATAGTTCACAGCTTACCATTAATATATCCAATTAAGTTCACATGTCACAACGAAACTAATTAAAAATAAATTCGCCATTGCGGTACAAACATCGACGCCAGAACAACTTCCGCGCGCAGCTCATATGAATGAATCATGCTTTACCACAAAATTGCAGCGTCGACGAACCTTCGACGAGCTCACACGGAACAGCTTGCTTAGTGTTTATATTTGAATTTGAAGACGGTTATAACTGCACACTACGTGGGCAATGGCTTTGAATTTTGTCGGACTCACAGCTAAAAAAATCAACTCATTAATTACCCCTTTACCATTTTATCCTCGATTTATCAATACCACAGTCTATAACATTCTTATTCTCATTTCTTGCCTTAAGCTTATGTATAACTTATAAACCTTAAATAATAGTTAATTGGCTACATTATGCGTGCAACCACCGTACTATGAATATAAGGTGTAATGTACTCGTAAAGTAACCCTATTACATCAACCGTAAAACATGACTGAGCTATAGCTCTTCCACTATTTTCACGGAAACCAATATGTTTTTCAATTGTCCTTTTTAAAAATGTCCATTATTTATTACTTTCTCGGGTGGAAATCCTGGCACGGTGGCAACATTGAACTAATCGCGCGGATCACTTTCTTTTAGCGTATCTTGATTAATCCTTTACCTGTTGCACCGATCGTCGACCGTTATCGGGCTCGCGATGACGGCAAATCCACGGTATATGCCATACTGCCGCGATGTTATCGCGGCAGTATGGCGTTTTGAAAACTCATAATAGTTCTTTTGTTTTTGCTTAGATTACTTGTATCACGCCATTGTTGCACGGGTAAAAAAATACTATAGAATTTGTATGATTGTAAAGTTGGAATTGGTTTTTAGCCGACTTCAAAAAAGGAAGGTCTCAATTCGACTGTATGTTCTTTTTTTGTATGTTATGTCTTATCTCCGTCAATTATCAACCGATTTTAATGGTTATTTTTTCACTAAAATGGTTATTCTTCAGGGGTGGTCCTGTATAAATTACAAAAAAAACCTTAGGATGGGGAAATAGGGTAAGAAGTTTTTAAAGTAACTGTTTAGATGATATTCTAGTTGTTAAGTTGAGTAACTGTTATTTTTTTATACAATAAGAGTGACAAACGAGCACACGTTCCACCTGATGGAAAGTGGATGCTGAAGCTCATAGACGTCTACGTTTATCCTCGATAAAGAATTAAAATGCAGATACCTTGTCACCCCTGAGGACTAGGATGGAATGCCTCGTTTCCAGTAAAAAGGTTCTCTACACCAGAGATTCCTAAAGTGGGTTACGTAGAAAAGTCACCAAAGTTCCGCGAAATTTCTTTTTGCTTGTTAAATAATTTCACACTTAGCTACAAATATTATTTTGAAATGCGCAAAATATGTGATGAAAGAACCCATTATTATTATGTAGGTACGTAGGTAGTTAGCGAGAATAATCTTATAAAATTTCAATTGCATTGTGTATGGATATGTAATCATGTGAAT
Source organism: Parnassius orleans (assembly GCA_029286625.1). Lineage (NCBI taxonomy): Eukaryota > Metazoa > Arthropoda > Insecta > Lepidoptera > Papilionidae > Parnassius > Parnassius orleans. The sequence goes on along the minus strand of JAGSMP010000166.1, from coordinate 387,112 downwards.
TGGGGTTCCATAATATAAAAGGGATTTGGTGAGTGTTCCATTACCTTAAAAGTTTGGGAACCCCTGCTCTACACTCACAATACGAAACACTGCAACATTAAGCTGCTATTTTACGCTGGTATTATGTGAGAGCGTGGTCCTACCCCGGTCGAGCCGACACATTCCTGCTACAATCATAATATAGCTGCAGCGTGGCTCTACCACATAGGGATATTCCTTAATCCACTCAAAAGGGTCAAAAAATTAAACTTTTAATAAAAATATTACGCAGAATTCAAAGAACTAAAAAGAGTTTATTACACTATGTCTTAGCACCGACTTCTGAAGCTGTTATGTGAAACGTCATGTTGCAACAGCGACTTCCTAATAACGAAAAAATGAAGAATGAGGACTAATAATCTTCCGCTCACCAGATGTCGCTAGTTGACACTGAGGTTAAGTTTTTTGTTACACAATGTCATTTTTTATCTTGATTATTTTAATAATACACAGAACAATGCCTCAGTTGTTTACTCTTAAATTTTTTGCACATTTTTATTTTTTTAATTTTTCTACTTTTATGAATATATGTGGTTTGGTTTATTTATTTTTATTCTAATTTATATAAAATATAACTAATAGTACGGAAAGAAACATTAACATTTACATTTTTCGTACAAATTAACTTCGCCGCTATGAAATCTCTCAAATATCATCACATATCATCACCTCATTTTTAAGTGGCGCCGCCCTGGTGGCAGAAAAAGTTGTGGATGGGTGATGAGTCATTGATGTACTTTTTATGAGCTGTCAAAATGAATTATTTCTATGCATAGAATTAAATGATAGGAGCAATAGATGAGGTTCTTGTAACCAAGTAAAAACACAGTACCGTGTAATAAAAACTAATTTAATTGTAAAATGGAAAACTGCCCAAATTTTGAGACACTACGAAATGTAGCAAATTCAAGTTATATAATGCAGTAATTTCTATGATACACAATAATAGGACTTACCTATTGTGTTTGACTCCGTTTTTTCAAACACTGTGTCCAATTGTTTCTCGAGTATGAGAATTTAAGTTGTGCGAACACTTCCTGATGTATTTATAGCTCAGGAATCCACAGCCTTTGAAAGTCCACTGCTTAACATAGGTCTCCACGTAGGGATTTCGGCCGTAGTTGCCACGATTGGCAAGTTGGATTGGCTACTGTAGTTTTTTATTTTCTAGTTGAAGATGTTCATTATTAGGTACTTTTTAATTTAATATACACATGAGGTGTTAAGAAAGCTCTAAAATAAATAGGTAATGATTAAGCTCTAGCTAGTGACATATTCATATATTATGACTAGCTAATAATACGGGTTATTCGACTCCACGGAATACGCAATTAATTCACGGTTTAATAATATATTATCACAACGCTTTTACATTAATGTCCCCAAATGTACAAGGCTTTTTTATCGCCTAGTTTACATTTTTATTGAACAAAGACCGTATAAAAAGGGGTTATTATAATATTAATGAATGTATGATTGATAGAATTGGGAATGAGCTAATCGCTACCAAGTTGAAGAGCACTCACTACTGCGTTTCTTCATTCAAAAAACGATTGACATAGTTTTATAGGCCATAGGCCTCCCCCAAGAAATGCAACAAAGCACGGTCCTAAGCCACCTGCATCCATCGAATTTCTACATAGGGGGGGCGTTCTTTTTTTTAATTTTACACGCGGGTATGCCTACGCATACCCGCGTCGCGGGGGCAAGGACGGGTTATGTCGGACGCGCACCGACTAAAACCCCATGGTGTTCCACCTTCACCGCATGTTGGCAGGGCCACGGGAACGCTTTCGCACACATCCGCGACCCCACCAGTGCCGGCCGCCCCACGGCAGCCTCTCCTAGGGGGAGGACTACTCCAAAAGTAAGCAAAACGGGGCGATCCATGTTCTCCACGGCCCTAACTCCACCTGCGTAAAAGGACCATGGCCATTAGGCCAGGAAAAATCAGCACTCAGAAGCACCAGCTTTCCTGACCCCAGCGGCGGATCTGGTCTATGGCTCCGCCACTAACCAAGATTCGACTGCGAAGGGTTGGGAGAGCGGCACCTCGCAATACCGTTACTCCTCTCCCCCCGCAGCCCCACCGCCACCGCATCACATAGGGAGGCCGTCCTACACTCCGCTTGCCTGTACGAGGCTGCTACTCTAGAAATTTCTTTCCTTTCGGTTATCGGTTCGTCGAGCTATATGGCCGGCCCATGGTCACTTCAGTTTCCGTTCTGTTGGGTCGGTTACTTTCTACTTTTTATAATTATCTAATAATGTGTAATATTTATTTTCACAGTCCAGATCTAATTCCAACTACCAGGTATTATCTAAACCGTTAACCTAACAGTAGCATCTCTCCCACAGATCAGTAGAGCGGTATGTACGAGTTAAATGGAAGGAAGTGCGAGTGGGCGACTTGGTTCATCTGTCTAACAACGAGGCAGTGCCGGCGGACATGGTGCTGCTACACTCCTCCAACCCGCTTGGCGTGTGCTACCTCGACACCTGCAACCTGGACGGAGAGACAAATCTCAAGCAACGGATAGTCGCGCCTGGCTTCAAGGAAAAGGTATATAATTAAAATATAAATAAAGGTATATATTGGAACCCGTTGTCAAAGCGATAGCACAGCCTAAGAAGTAGTTAGACTGTGGCGATAATAAACAGTTTAATGTAGATACATCAATATATTTAAAAATTATTAAGGGTATTAACATTTGAGCCGTGGTAGCTCGGGGGCTAAGCGCTCGCTGTAAATTTCACAGTAAGCGAGCAACCCGGGTTTATCCCCGCCGGCACCAATGAAATTGTTAAATGCAATTTTAAGTGCTGATTTGCCGCGTGCTCGGCGGTGAAGGAAAACATCGAGAGGAAACCCGCATGTCTGAGAAATAAGAAAAAAAAAATATTTCGAAGACATGTGAAGTTAACTAACACGCATTGGGGCAGCGCGCCCTACATTTCCTTGCTCTATAACCCTCTCAGAAATGAGAGGAGGCCTGTGCCCAACAGTGGGACGTATATAGGCTGTAACTTTAACTTTAAGGGTATTTACAACCATTGAAGATCCCAATTGCTGCATCCGATAGATGGCGGTATAAATATCTGGATTCCTAAGAGATATAAAATATACTGGGGACAGTAACGACAAAGATTGGCAACACATCTGGTACTTTAATCGCCACTGGGCTTCGCAAATCTTGCCTTATAAAAGTTGCAAATGTACCTTGTAGGGTAGATGGTAGGTCATGTCCTATGATTGGGGATACTTCTATTTTACTGTGTTGCTTTTTCCTAAGCATAGGTTTAATATGCGTTCAATAAAATAATCCGAGATGGAGTCAGTAAGACGGTATTGTTTTGAACTTTTAAGACTAACAGCGATATTTTTAACCTTTAACCATAGTAAGTAATAAACCATTTTAGTAATAAATCGTAGTTATTAGTAATAAACCACTTTAAACCGCAATAAAATAGATTGTGAGTTTGCATGATGTCACCTTGCGCGTAAATGTCGGAAAGTTAAATACCCTTCACTTACATATCAAAGTCTGACTGTATCGTTAGGAAGCTCCAAAAAGATTAACTTTAAAATTTTAACTCTCTAAACTACCGCTATTACTTTTTACACTACGTAAACAAGCTGTTTTCTAACGAAACCCACTAGTACTCCCTGTATCCCCTATATACAAATATGAAAACTTTTTTTGCAATTGGATAAAAATAACATTTAGTAAAAGGAAAATTTCTTCTTCATATGAGAGTATTTCTTATCATCATCATCATCATCATGATCATAATCATTACAGCCTATCAAAAATCCATCGTTGAACATAGGCCTCTCTCATAGATTGCTTCCTAAGTAGTTCCTATCTAGTTAAACGAAACTAGTTAAACGTTTTTTTTGCTTAAGAAATCTACTCCGTGTAGCGGCAATATAAGAATACCCACTACCCTATCATCATCATCATCATCATTACAGCCCTTCACAAGTCCACTGCTGAACATAGGCCTCCCCCAAGGAATGCCACAAAGCACGGTTCCGAGCCACCTGCATCCATTGACTTCCTACATGTCTTACCAGGTCGTCACTCCATCTAGTGGGGGTCGCCTACACTTCGCTTGCCGGTACGAGGCTGCCACTCGAGAACCTTTCTTCCCATCGGTTGTCGGTTCTTCGAGCTATATGGCCGGCCCATTGCCACTTCAGCATACTAATTCTTTGGGCTATATCGGTCACTCTGGTTCTACTGCGGATATCCTCGTTTTAAGTCTATCACGCAGAGAGACCGAGCATAGCCCTCATAGCTCGCTGAGCGACTTTGAGCTTCCTCATACGGCCAGCAGTGAAGGACCACGTCTCAGATCCATAGGTCATCACTGGCAACACACACTGGTTTGTATAATCTAGTTTTAAAATTTTTAGGTATGTCTGACGAGAAGATGTGTCGTAATCTCCCGAACGCTGCCCAGCCGAGTTGAATCCGTCGATGGATCTCTCGGTCAAAGTTGGACTTACCTAGTCGGACTAGTTGTCCCAGGTCCCATATTTGTCAACAACTTCGAGCTTAATGCTCCCAACAACTACCGGCATAGGTGTGACATGGACATTATGCGTGATCTTTGTTTTGTCCATGTACATTTTAAGACCTATCCGCTGGGAGACACTATTGAGGTCATTGAGCATAGTGCTTAGGTCCTCCAGCGATTCTGCCATAAGGACTATATCGTCGGCAAATCGAAGGTGAGTGATGTACTCGCCATTGACGTTAATACTGTATCCTTTCCAGTCCAGTAGCTTGAAAACGCCTTCCAACGCAGCGGTGAAGAGTTTCGGGATATTACGTCACCCTGTCTTACACTCTCTGCAGTTGAATAGGTTTCGTACTCTGGTTCTGTACTCGGATAGCCATCGTAGCCCTACTGTACAAACACTTCAGCACTTCGATATACCGACAGTCCATATGGCACCGCTGAAGGGACTGCAGCACCGCCCAATTTCGACGGAATCAAAGGCTTTCATAGTCCACATACGCAAGACATAGTGGCAGATTGTACTCTTCGGTCTTCTGTACAATTTGCCGAAGGGTATGTGTGTGGTCTATGGTGCTAAAGCCTTTCGGAAACCGGCTTCTTCGGGAGGCTGGAAGTCGTCGAGTCTGCGTGCGAGACGATTCGTAATGACTCGCGAAAACAGCACGTAGACGCGGCTCAGAAGGGAAATCGGTCTGTACTTCTTCAAGAGAGCGTTGTCGCCTTTCTTGAAGAACAAGGCCACCGCACTTCTGCTCCAAATAACACTACCCCATATAAACTAATAATCTTCAAAATTATAAAAAAATAAATTTCTTGAACCGTTAGTATTATAATCCTCCAGTGGGTGTCATAAAAGGCGACGGAGGGAAACAAACCAGGAGATGGGCAGCTGCGTTTTGCTAATAACAGCTAAAATATAATACTGCGGTTGCCTACCCTCCTACCCCCTATAAAATCTCTCCTATGATGCATTCTATGGGGGAGTCCTATGTTCAGCAGTGGACTTTGGAGGTGCTGTGATAATACTTACTGTATTAAAATAATTTGCGAACCATATTGTAGCCACGTGATAAGGAAAGGTAAGGTGCATGTTATGTGGGCATGTGTGCGTGTTCTTAAAATAAGTTTCATAAGGTTTCGGCGACAGTTCAAATGTACGTAGTGTTCTGTTTATCTTCCTCAAAGTGCTCAATAAAATACATAGTTGATAAAATGTATATAGGAATTGTGCTAGCGCCTTGAAATAATCGTGAAGTTACGAGTATCTTTTGTCCAATGTAGCTCAGAAACGAGATAATCACTGAACTGTGAACGTAGTTATTGAATTTACTTACATTCAACCTCTTTTGAATCTGTGACGGTTTTTTTTCTCTATACAAAAACGTTACTCCAACCCTAGGATTTGCGTCTATATCGTGGAGGCAGTTTACTTACACGAAGGACAGACATCCGCACCCGGAACAATTATTTGTAGGCCATACAATACTAGTTCCGTGCGGTATTCGAAACCGTGGCCCTCTGCGCCATAATTGATTGCTAAGGCAGTGCGCCATGGAGGCTTGAAAAACTTAACAATAACATAATAATATTAATGTAATTTTTACACAACTCGTTTTAAAACTTTTATTACATTTGCATTGTGTCTATTAAAACTCCACTCTAGAATTTTTTTGTAGCGTTCTCTTACTATTCCACTCTTCAGTAGCAAAAATTATTTTTAAAACTCCCATACATAAAACCATCGACTAACATATAGATAGATTAGTATTTTAAATTTAATGCAATATTTTATTTTATTTCAGCATAAAGATTTCTGCCCTCTTAAATTTAGAAGCACAGTAGAAGTGGAACGACCGTCGACCAAAATATACAGATTTACTGGAACGATTTCGCATCCAAACGGATGTCGGGTTCCACTCAATTCCGAGCACCTATTGTTGAGGGAATGCACAATTAAAAATACAGATTACGTAGAAGGTATCGTAGTATACGCTGGCCACGAAACCAAGGCAATGTTAAACAACGGCGGACCAAGGTATAAATGCTCAAAATTGGAAAAGAAAATGAACACGGACGTCATATGGTGCGTACTAGTGCTTCTGTTCTTATGCTGCACTGGCGCCGTGGGCTGCAAAATCTGGTATGACCAGTACAGCCCGCTTTTATACAAAGTCACCCCTTTTATCACTTATGCTGACAAACCAGCCTACGAAGGTCTACTCATATTCTGGACCTTTATTATTGTTCTGCAAGTGATGATACCAGTGTCCTCTACGTCACTATAGAAATGACAAAGCTGCTTCAAGTGTACCACATTCACCAAGACGTGGAAATGTACGACCCGTTGACTAATACTCGAACGGAATGTCGAGCGTTAAATATCACAGAGGAATTGGGGCAAATACACTATTTATTCAGCGATAAAACTGGAACATTGACGGAGAACAAAATGGTGTTCAGACGATGTACGGTTGGTGGTGTGGACTACGATCACCCGCCGGGCCCGCCCGCCGAGCCGTCGCCCGACCTACCACCTATCGTCACACCCATCACAAAAGTTTCGCCAAACAGAAGAATGCTTCAACATATGCTCGATATTAACGATGCACAGCATACACAAAAGGTGATTAAAAAATGTTTATTCTATTCTCTTAACCGTTTGTTTCTCCGTTTGTTTTCTCATGTTGTATATATTTGCTATTTTGAAGATAGTCATAATCTTATTATTTTTATTCAAAATTGGTTATTACAAATAATTTTTGAAAGTCAAGAAACCCACGCCATTGCTTCATCAAGTCCTTGTGAAACCTTGTGAGAAGCGGCTTGAAACTCACAAATAGACTATTTTTCTCCCAACAATTTAACCTTATAAAATATATATAGGTACATAAGTATAAAAGTCTATGGAATTTCATTAATTATGTTAACACATATTTTAAATAATCTTCTAACTTATATTAACCTTTCATCATACATATCTTTTGAAATGCGCTCTGAACTTATGCAAAGGCAAATCAGTAATATTACAGGAACCTTGTTATGTGTAGTAATACATCTACATAAAAATGAGCCGCTCGTATGAAGCCTACACTTTGGAACATCAAGTGTATATGTATTCTATTATTTAGATATTTTACGTTCTCTAAAATGTAATGAACTGCTTCGGTTTATTAAGTCATCTGAACATTTACATAATGTATTAAAATATACCTACAACTAAAATATGGTATTGATACTCCATAGCTAAAGTAACTTTAAAACAAGTTTTCAAGTAGCAGTTGAATATTTTACTATGTCGTAAAGGTAAATGACATAATTTAAAATTATTATTTTTTACAACCGATTTCAATATAAATTATTAAGAATAAATCAAAAAATATTGCTCAGACCTTGATCAAATTTATATGGAACCACATGAGAAGCACCAGCTTTCAAATAAAAAAAGAATCATCGAAATCGGTTCACCCAAAAAAAAGTTGAGGTAACACACATAAAAAAAACATACAGTCGAATTGAGTACCTCCTCCTTTTTGAAGTAGGTAAAAAAGAGAGCTAAAGACATCCATACCACTGGTCCATACTAACGAATATTATGATTCGCTCTAAGAAAATCTTGTACTGTTCACTCACTTAAGAAATGCGTTAAAAGTGTTGCTTTACTTTCTGTAAAGAACTTTTCCCTGTCGTCCATTTTTAATCGACTACAAAAAGAAGGAGGTTCTCAATTCGAGTGTATGTTTCATTTTTTTGTCATTTTCCAATTTTGATGGTCCTTTTTTATTAAATAGGTTATAACCCTAAATCATATGGGTTCAAGGGTGATCCCATATGATTTGGAGAAAAATTCCACCCTAATAATAAACTTCAAGCAAATAAATAAACTTCTTTTTTAGAAATTTGAAGTCGGTTTTTACTTTTTGTTAAAAGTTATAATTATTCAATTATAGCATAGCCATAGCTCTAAAAATGCGTCCTTGCTGAATATAAATTTTATATTTATTATTCAGGTGCGTGAATTCCTGTTGATGCTAGCTGTGTGCAACACAGTTGTAGTGAGCCAGCCGCATGTCGATGTTATGCAACTGAGTGGTTCTCAGTCTGCTGGTCAGTTCCCGTCGGAGAAGCACCCGCGCGCCAACGGCACGCTGCGATCCAATGACAAGTAAGAAACAAGTTTGTGGTACTTAGAGTAATTGAATTATACTTTATATTTTATTTTATACAAGCACGGCTAAATTGTTTAAGAGGAAGTTAAGTTGTGTAAGAAGTTGGTTCAAGAACATGCCTTTCTAAATGGCCGGCAACGCACCTGCAATTTCCCAGTGTTGCAGTTGTTCATGGGCGGCGGTAGTCACTTACCATCAGGTGAGCCGTACGCTCGTTTGCCCCCTCATCTATAAAAAACGTGGTAAAGCCATCCTGCAGCTATATTAGTAGTACCTACAGTTTTAGCATGAATAGGTCGGCTCTACCGGTTAAAGACCACGCTCTCACAGTATACCAGCGTAAAATAGCAGCTTAACTCTACTGTGTTTTGTATGATGAGTGTAGAGAACCGAAGACCGTTTTTACTGAAAACGTGGCTTTCTATCTTAGTCCTCACGGGTGACAACGCATCTGCATTTTGATTCGTAATCGAAGATAGATGTAGATGTCTATGGGCCACAGCAACCACTTACCATCAGGCGGACTGTGTGCTCGTTTGTCACCCTTATCCTATAAAAAAATCTTTAAAATGACCCATGATTAGCTGTGGACTATAACGAACTGAAATTATTATGTCTCACAGTCGTATTAGACAACTACATCTATCCTCGATTTGTTGTCACCCCTGAGGACTAACGTGAATTGCCTCGTTACTAGTAAAAAATCTCTGGTTTTCATGACTATACTGAAACACAGCAGCAATATGCTGCTATTTCACGCTGGTATTCTGTGCGAGCGTGGTCTTCCCAGGTCGAGAATAACCAATCATGCTGCAGTTAAAATACACTGTAACGTGGCTCTACCGAGTATATTTTGGAACAATACATTAAAAACTTACAAATCAACCTTTAAAAAAATTCTATGTGATAGGAATCTCTTTCCTCCTAAAAGTCCGACTCGGTAGGCTTGCACTGCTGTGTTCCAGTTTGAAAGGTATAGAAAGAGAGGGCCAGTGTAATTATAGGACATGAGGCATTCCATCTTAGTCCTCCGAGGTGACAACGCATCTGTAGTATGTATTCTTAGTTTGAAGTTGATTGCAGATGTTATTGACTACAGCAGCCACTTACCATCATTTGGACTGTAAGTTCGGTTTGTCAGTTCAGTTTTGTAAAAAAAATTGCTTACCTAATTACTTACCTTTCAATTAAATCAGGCTTTTTACCGATAATCAATGCATTTTTCTTTGCAGTTCATATTTGAGTAGAAAATTTTAAATTCGTACATTTTATGAAGGCTTATTTGCAACAATCTGAAAATTTCGCGACCATACTCTTGATAAGAAGTCTTAATAAGGGAAAGGTGAAACTTCCTATTCGTGTTAAAGTAAAAAGTTTTTTTGATAATTTCCGGAAATGTATTTTACCGGTTAACATGTTTTGATGAGAAAAAACAAAAATCAACTATCAATTAACCGTGTGGTAGCGGTGTCTATAAAATACCTCCCTTCATAAAACCTTTCTTGCATTAAAATACTTCCTTCAATTTCTGACAATAGTTTAAAGAGTTCTATAATCAGGTACGCCCGCCTAACGGAGTCCCGATCAACAACTCCGTCACCACCGCCGTCGACATCGTCTCCGTTACGCATCCGCTTGCCGAAGTTCCCCTTTGGCAGCCGGGACGATACGAACAGCGAGCCTAGCACTTCGGCCGAGCTACAAGTAAGTATTCTTACAGGGACCGCTTACCAGCGCGCATGGTGCTTGGGTCCTAGGTAATCCAAACTGTAGACGATACTTTTCCAATTCACAAAGTACTGGTTCCTCATAACCCTTACTCCACTGTTAAGGTATAATAACAAGACAAATACGGGTAGTTAAAATTGCTGGGCACTGCTTGGCACAAGCTTCATCATACTTATGAGAAGTAAGATCGGGAAGAGTCCGTTGTGCTACCCCAAGAGGAGTTGACAGACTACTTTATATGGCCTAGTCATAATTTAAATCCCTAAGACAAACTGACTTTCTGCACCCCCCTTTAAAAAAATGTAGATCTGGGTTTGTCAGTAGGAGAAGCGTTTCTAGCGGTGAGCAGACAAGTCCGGGCGCGGTCGACGGACGAAAATGCTTAAGAAATTTTACATAAATATTTTGTTTGTTTATTATAGTTGGCACGTTTCGAAGCAGAAAGCCCGGATGAATTAGCACTAGCCGAAGCAGCCCTGGCGTACGGCTACGAACTACGTAATCGCTCGCCGGATGAGGTGGAGTTGGGAATAAGAGGGGAGATCAGCAAGCTCAAAGTGCTTCGAGTGCAGCAATTTGATTCCAATCGCAAGTGCATGTCTGTGGCCATGCGGACTCCTACAGGACAGGTAAGCAGCTGCGCAGAGTTTTTCACGTCAGTATCTTAATACAAACGATTTATTTATCACGTTGTCTTCTCTATTTGATCACAAGATTTTTTTGAAATCCACGTTGTGTAAAACAATAAGTACCTAGATAGTTCCAAAAACTGATCATTATATTCATATAACGAATCAAGTCTATTTTCACTTTTAGTGTTCATCCAAACGTCCCTCCATCTATAACAATCCACTGCTGGACGTTGTCCTCCACTATAATGAGGCATTTGTTATAATGATCACACTTGGCAGGCGAGTGTGTTCTCTACCCTAAATCGGCATTTGGTATTCTTTAGTTTACGTATTACCGTTACCTTTACAGCCTATCAAAAAGTCCACAACATAGGTCTGCCCCAGAGATTTCCTCATAAGGGGGATATTTGGCATAGTTGCCTGCCTAGCTTAGCAGGCGAGTTGGCAACCGCAGATTTTTATTTTTAACTAACTGTTCCCCGCGACTTCGCCCGCGTGTAATTTAGGGTTTTAATTTTGCTGCGCGGAACCCTAATTATTTTTATAAAATATAAGTAAGTCTTATTAATGTAAGTAAGTAAGTAAGCCCTAGTTACTCCTTATAACATGAGCTATCTACCAGTGAAAGTCCCGTCAAAATCGGTCCAGCCGTATCGGAGATTAGCCGGAACAAACAGACAGGCAGACAGACAGACAGACAGACAAAAATTTAAAAAATAGTATTTTTGTTATGAGTACCGTATATACTTTCATATGCAATTAGTAAAAAGCTGTTATTTTGACATTACAAACAGACACTTCAATTTTATTTATTTGTATAGATGTATAGACTAGCTGGTACCCGGCGCGTTGCTGCCGCAGAAGAAATAACTATGGAAATGTTTTAAATTTGGAAGTGTTACACTGTTTAATTAGGAATGATAATACATTCATTGAAATTGAATGATAGTAGAACTTTCAAATATATTTGTCGGTACGATACGCGCGCCACCTACTATAAGTTAATTGTACTATGCCTGTAACCTTCGCGCAAGTGCAAACAATAAGTTGACAAATCAGCGCATAAAATACGAACAAACAAACATTAATTTTTATATATTAGATTGTTATGTAGAAGACGCTTCTGCCCATTTTCTTGTTTGCTTCCCTTTTGTCGCCTCTTACGACTCCCACGGGAGGTTACGGGGTAGTGAATATTCTTACACCGCTACCTTGGCTTACTCGTAGATTACATATTTGTAACATTTTATTAATGTTTACTGTTATTGTATACCTAAATTGTTCACGCCATTCACACATCTAAACTTTATTATAAATATAAGTTTGGTTTATATACTAATTATATTCTAAGCCATACGTGCAAATAAGTGTTAGTAAGATTTATAACTGTTAAAGATAATTTCACCTTATTAATATCATACTTAAAGATCAATTTAGATTGCATAAACATTGTGAATTATTCTACCAATAGTAATCCATTAAGTTTTCATATGTCGTCATCGTGACAGCCAACGGACATACAATTTGTACCTTTACTTTTCGACCCCTCAAACTGTTAGCACGTCCTCAAAAATATAATATTAACTCTTGTAAATTGTAACAAATACATTAAATCAAGTTTGTGATACTCTAATCTATCTTTTATTTGTACACTATCGTACACTAATAACGACTAAAAATAAAAAACTGCGGTTGCCAACCCACTTGCCAAGCGTGGTAACTATGGCAAATATCAACAAAAACAAAAATTCAACTATTAGGCAATCTATGGGGAGGTCTATGTTCAGCAGTGGACTTTAATAGGCTGTTACGGTAACGGTCATTGTATACAATAAAAAAAGAAATTAAAACAAAATCTTTTTATTTACTCTTTGCGTGGTAGAGTATATTATGGTTTTAGCACGAATGGGTCGGCTTGACCGGATTAAGACCATGTTCTCGAAGAATACCAGTGTCAAATAGCAGTTTAATGCTGCTGTGTTTCGTATGGTGGTTGTAGAGAACGGAGACCCTTTTTACTGGAAACGAGGCATTCCATCTCAGTCCTCAGGGGTGACAACGTATCTGCATTTTGATTCTTAATTAAGGGTAAATGTAGATGTCTATGGACCACAATATCCACTTACCATCAGGTGGACTGTGTGCTCGTTTGTCACCCTTATACAATAAAAAAAGTCTTGACCCTTACAAAGCAAGAAATAATTAAAAAGCTACGCCATCGTTTCATTTTATAAATAATTTAGAATTATAAATGTTGTACAACCGACTTCAATTTAAATTATTAAGAATAACTCAAAAAATATTGGTCAGACCTTGATCAAATTTGAATCAGACCACATGAGAAGCACCAGCTTTCAAATAAAAAAGAATCATCGAAATCGGTTCACCCAGAAAAAAGTTATGAGGTAACACACATAAAAAAAAAAACATACAGCCGAATCGTATGCCTCTTCCTTTTTGAAGTCGGTAGAAAAGCAAACAGTTCGCAGATAAAGTTTTGTACTGTGCAGGTAGTGTTGTACGTAAAGGGCGCTGACAGCACCATCTTCGCCGCGCTGGCGCCGATGCGCAGTGGTTCTGCGGAGGCGGGCGCGTACGAGCGCACGCGAGCGCTGCTGTCGGAGTACTCGCGCGCGGGCCTGCGCACGCTGGTGCTGGCCAAGCGCACCATGCAGCCCGTGCTCTGGGAGGAGTGGCTCGCCGGACACGCACGCCTCAGACCTCGGAGACGGTCAGTACCACTCGTCTTATTTTTTTTTGAAGTGTTAACTTTTCCAGAATCGTTGTGATTTGAAACTCTCCTTGATCTACTTCCACTCTTCTTGATCTTTAATTTTTTGAAATCATTCTGCCATTGACTTCTTAAATTATGCAGTTTTCGGGACACTTCATTCTCAGTTGTAGAGAACTGTTGAGCGATGTTATTAAGTATAGAGATTTTTTAATTGCATTTTTATGATCAACATCCCGGTTATCCCATAAACATGGGTTGCACCCATAAAACCCTATTAATTTAATACATAGTATCTATCTTCCTGAGACCATTCACGAGTTTGTCGTTGACTCATTTTCATTTAACAAAAACAAAAGCAACCAGCCGCTTGTGCGAGATATACGAATTTAAATCGATAAGCAGCGAGATCTGTCGCGAGTCGATGTGAACATATTTAAACTTGCAATTAATTGCACTCGTAACTACTTGCAGCAAACGTTTGACAAACTGTCGTGAGTGCGCTTGCTACGTAGTTTGCATCTGCAAGCTACTGTCTAACAGACTGTCGGACACTTCTTGCAGGTGGAAACGCGGTCTAAGGATGACAAGCGAGCACACAGTCCACCTGATGGTAAGTGAATGCTGTGACCCATAGACATCTACATCAATCCTCAATTAATATTCAGTAAAAGGAGTGTCCGGTTTTCTAAAAATTATTTCTAATACCTTGGATATAGCTGTACTTAGGAAGAAGGCGTTCGCGTCGCACAGTCTTGAACAATAACAATGAAGATTAATTATTATAGCTAAGAATGTTTGTAGTTTCCTAACACAGCTGTGCAAAGATCGTATGTCAAGTGCACCATATAGACCACGCTCTGTGTCAGTGCGTGACAATTTTTCATTGCCACGACCTGTTTTGTTGCCAAGCATTCCATTTTGTCTTTGTTCAGAAAAATTGTACAGTTGGCTCGCAGAACATCAGGCAGGCATTATTTAACGGTGATAGTTTTCTTAAAGGTACGGAAACAGATATTTGCCAAACGTAACATGCAGCCATCGTTTGTAGAGGAGTATATTGAAAAAAAAAAACAGCTCATAACTATGAAAGATTTGGCAATGCTTCTAATTTCGACTCGTCGAAATGTATATCTTGCATCTAGAAAAAGAGTCTTGCATAAAAAACCCTTTCTAACCTAACAATAGTGTGTACAAATAGCTTAGTTAGACGTGTCAACACATCTTGTTAAACATGAAATTTGTTCTTATTTCTAGAAGAACTGGCTCGTTGTCGTGCTGACCATTTGTTCCATCCGTCATCCATTCATTAAAGCCTATAAAAGTCCACTGCTGAACATAGGTCTCCCCCATAGATTACCTCATAGGGAGGATTTTGCTATAGTTGGCAACTACAGTTTTTTTTAAATTATTTTGAGTTTTTACCAGGAAGATGCTGTTGCCCATCTTCCGTTTTAATATTCCACTGTCGCCTCTTACGGCACCCTCTGGACGATAAGGAATAGTGAATATCCTTACACCGCCTATACACGGTTTGATCATGCGTTCATTTTCTCGAAAAACTGTTTCTCCGATTGTATGCATGCAGCCCAAACTTACCAAGCAGCATGCTCTCTAGATCGTAATAAAATATTGTCTCTCTTATTTACAGGCCGCGAAAGACGAATACGCGAGTCCTTAGCGAGGTTAGAAAGCGCATTAACGCTTGTTGGCGCGACTGGCGTTGAGGATCGACTGCAAGAAGCTGTGCCGCGGACTGTGCGCGCGCTTCTCGATGCTGGAATAGTAGTGTGGGTACTGACTGGCGACAAACCGGAGACCGCTATCAACATCGCCTACTCGGCTGCGCTATTCTCGCAGAGCGATCGACTTCTGCATTTAATGTCACGAGATAAGGTGAGATACAAATTAATTCTCATTCTTTCTTATAGAGAAATATTAACCCTTTAATTCGTAAAGTTGAGAATACTCAACATTCGAAATAAATAAATCCTGTATGAAAACTGAACGCGTAGAAAAATATTTTTACTTTGAAAAAGGTGAAACGAAACGCAACTCGTAAAGAAAGTTGTGTGTCACAAACGTCAGATTTTGACAGTGGCGGCAAAATGGCATCACGTTCATCTGCACCGTTTGGACCTAAGGTAAATAAAATTTATTATTAGCAATTTAAATCATATTGATACCTATTATTGCCTTGCATTTCAATTTTAAATTATTATTTTATGCACGTAATGAAAAAAGCCTGAAAATATTGTGGTTTAGTATGTGTTTGATGGTTTCAAGTTGAATGTTGAATATACTCAACAATGCGAATGTTACTATTATTCACCTGATTTTTCTATGTTGAGTATTTTCAACATTGCGAAATGCTTTAGGTTTTGTCCTATAACTTAACATGATGAGTATATTCAACATTGCGCGTGTACTAACATTTATTCTCTTATCTGAGACCCTATTATTGTTCATTTTCGCTTGGTTTTGGATGCCTACGTTTTTGTGTTATTTTGCTTCAGAAAATGCTTAAATGGCAACGCACGCAAAAATTATGGCGCTTGTACCTCCTGCAAAAGCACCTCCGATGACAGCAGCACATCTGAAGATGAAGTTATAATCAATAATTACACAAAACCGAAAAACAACAATCATCTGACTCAGAACACAACTACGAATCATCTGAACCACGTTCTTATCCCTCTGAAATTGATGACTTGCTTAGATTCACATTCCGAAGATGAGATTCCTGCGACGGCATCACCTAGGCCACTACAGCTACAAAATGAAAGCAAGTCATACTTACCCAATTCCAAAGAAAATTCTCGTCCGACGACGCCTCCATCGCCAACTCCGCCTCAACAAAATGATTGCAACATACCTGAAGTACCATGTTCTGAAGTCCAACCTGATTTCGTCTGCGTCGATGCCACAAGATATAATGAATGATTCCATACTCCACATACCAACAATTCCCTTGTCTCCTTTAATTAACCAAATGTTTTCACCAGGCCTGTCAAATCAGCTGCCCCATTCACACTGAATTCGGTCTCATCAGTATTATCACCTAACATGTCTCCAGCAGCACCTAATACACGTTCAAAGCGACGACAGAACACAAAACCTAAACACCCAGCGGCAAAAAGTAAAGAAGTTTGTAAGAAAACCTCTATCATTCAAATTCAGAGCAGGAAAACTACAGTACGCAGCTATATTTGAACCACCGAAACACGATTTCTCACCCGATCCACATCATTCAATCTTAGATTATTTCACTGACTTTTTCAAATGACATATTCGAATTAATAGTAGAACAGACAAACTTATATTCAGTTCAAACCGATTCGAGATCTATAAATATAACAAACGATGATGTGAAAGATTTATAGCGATTACACTCATTATGGGGTAGTGAAAATGCCCTCTTACAGAGATTATTGAGTCGATTTTGCGATATCCAGCTGTCGCTGATATCATGCCTTTAAAAAAGTATGAGAAAATAAGGAAATATTTACATTTCGCCGACAACAGCAACATTAACGACGACCGTTACTACAAAGTTCGACCAATTATTGAAAAAATTAGGCTTAATTGCTTAAAAATGAAGGAGGAACAACGCTACAGCGTCGACGAAATGATGGTCCCATACAAAGGGACAAGAGCGGGAAGTAGGCGCCAATATCTACCTAAAAAACCAAAAAAATGGGGGATGAAGTTATTCGTTCGAGCAGGCGTCTCTGGTTTAGTGTATGATTTCATTCCTTATGGTGGAGAAGACACGTTTAGAAATCATTCTTTACTGAATACGAGGAGAGCCTCGGTCTTGGAGCAAAAGTTGTGCTAGCACTGCAAGACCATTGAGGATAAACCTGCAGTCGTATATTTTGACAATTTCTTTACGTCATTGAGCCAATTCACCATTTGCGTCAAGAATACGGTATTTTTAGTCTTGGTACCATAAAAAGTAATCGTTTGAGAGGTTGTCAAAATAAACTACTAGCAGATAAAGTTCTCGCAAAAAAAGGACGGGGTGCAAGCTCCCAGATCGTCTGCAATGACACGAAACTTGCTGTTGTCAGATGGTATGACAATAAGCCGGTGACATTGGCTAGTTCATTCGTCGATTCCCATCCAATGGGAAAGATTCAAAGGTATTCCAAAGATACAGAATCTAGGGTGGAGGTCAATTGTCCTCAGATTGTGAAGCAATATAATGCCCATATGGGGGGCGTAGACTTGGCGGACATGCTTATCGCTCTATACCGTTCAAACTTTAAAACTAAGAGGTGGTACATGACCATGTTTTCACAATCTCTGGATATTTGCGTCAACAATGCTTGGTTATTACATAGGAGAGATCATGCTGATCCTAAAGACCGTTTACCTCTCAAAAAATTTCGGATACAGATAGTATCTGAGCTTTTACATAAAAACAGAACGAGGGTGACAGTGAGTCAGGAAAACGATCCTCCTAAAAAATAATTACTCCAGCTGCTCCAAGACCGACTGATGCTGTACGATATGACAACAATGGACATTTACCCATGTTTGTCGTATGGACGGTGCAAATACTGTAAAATGGGTACAAATATTACTTGCTCAAAATGTATCCTCAGGCTGTGTCTAGTTAGTAAGAGAAACTGTTTTATAATTACCATGTTAAGTAATAATATGTGAATTTGATTTTTTCTACTAAGGCTGTGTCTAGCCAACTTATTCTATGATTAATTAATAAGAAATAAAACTTATTTGATTTTCTATAGTTTGTTCTTTTATTTTAATATATTAGTAACCACTTATAAGGGTAATGTTGAAAATACTCAACGCTCAATTTATTAGGTAATGTTCCAATATGTCGCGCAATGTTGAGTATTTTAACATACGATATTTGATAAAGTATACAATAATAATAATAATTTCTATTTTTTGGCTATAATTAGTCAACATTAATGCAATTAAACAGAAAAACATGTTTACATAACTTTATTTTTCTGCGCATTAAAGGGTTAAGCAATGCTTTCAAAAAGGTCTAAATGTATCACTCCCCTGGCCAAAAACTCAAAGTCACAGTCACTTATTGACTTAAAATGATAGAGACAGCACGAGACTTAACGGTATATACACTTTCACTGTCCGGTTTTCAGACATAATAATAAGACAATAGCAATGACCTATATGTAGTGTACGGGACAGCGAAAGGGTTAAAATTGAGCAGCGTTGAGTATTTGAGCACTACTCAGTTACATGAGCGAAGTAAAGAGGACTTGAATGCTAAAGAAATATTTGGCTATTTTAAATTGTCTTTTAAATTTAAGATTAATTGTTATATGCCCTTGCTATTATTCTAGTTGTAGTACCTGCTCTACACTTATGCCCGGTTACTGTAATCAAGGAAAGTTGCGTTTTCCGTACGGCCAGTAGAATTAGGTACGAAGTCCATATAAAAACCGTTACTACCCGTGCGGTTAAAAAATGAGATTGAAAATGGCATCGCCTCTATTCACCTCTCGCTAAAGACTGACTGCAAAAAAACTACGTTGCTATATGCGTTTTTCGTACATTCTTTAACTTTAGTCCAACTTGTCATTGGAATCAATGTTGTCAAAATGCCATAAACTACGAAAAAAAATATTTAGTCCGGTTTCGCTAATTTGTGAGCTATGAGCTATGACGAGTTTTGAGAGTTTTTATAGAGAAATTATTATTGTTTGTTAATATTTTTGTATAAAATATTTGCATGCTATTGAGTCATGAGTAACCATTTAAAAATTTTCGTTTGTCCGAGCTAATCTTCGGAATGGCTGAACCGATTGTAATAAATCTTTACGAAAATTGTAATAAAATTTATTTTGTTTCGAAATTTTATTAAAATAGAAATATTGATAAGATAAAATAAATGGTTATCTTAAGTCTAAATAACGCCACATTAATAGATTCCACCCAGGCGAAGGCAGAGCGGATCGCTAGTTATAAATGTTATATACAATTATTTTCAAATATTTTCCCAATAATAGAAAATTTGCAATCAACCGAATAATATAACGTTATAACGATATACAGTTATTAACGGGTTTGTTAAATTTTCGTAAGTAAGTAAGTGTAAGTGTCACTTCGTTACCAATGACGGAACGAAAATAATTAAACATTTTAAGCAATGAAAGTTTACGTGGTGCTCAAAGATTATACGAAAGTGAGTCTTTACCGCGGCAAGAAATTAACGTACGTGTACCTACCAATTGAAGAGCAATTAACAGCTTATCAAATTATTCAAGTGCAGTGAGCGATAATTTAAATAGTAAATATGGAGATAGGTGGATTGCGCACAAAATTTTTCGCAGTATGAATGAATGCAATATTACGCAATAATTACTTAAAAACAAATGAAATTTGAAAAAAAATTACATTTTTTAATAGCATTTACTATTGTTTGTTTCCAATACGCACAATAATTACAACAGGAAAAATTAAACCTTTTCCGTCTTTTAATACTATGCCCAAAATTATAAATTTGTTACACAATTTCAAAGAATGTTTCCATTTCTATATTCTCTTTTACTGCATCATTAACTACAAATTTAAATTTTTAGCAAGTTCAGAAACTGACTGGGTGACATCTTTTCCAACAAATGCATTGAAATTTTAATACATTTCTTTGTTTATATTGTGTATGCACGTAAATTTTACTAAATGTTGTAATAATTAATGAAGATTCTTCTATGCTCACGGCCCTCTCGGGAAGGAGGCACCTTCCGGCTGGGGGCCCGTGACATTTTGCCCGGCCTGCCACCCTATTGTTAAGCCACTGCACTAAGAAAGTAAACAGTTGACAAAACTTGAGAAACGAAAACATGAATTGAATCGCACACACAGGAGCGCGCGTAAGATTAGTTGTTGCCCATAAATCATATTCAATTTGAGATAATTTCAAATAAAAGAAGCTTTATACTCGTATTTTCAAAAACTGTAATATCGGTATATCATTATTTATATATTTGAACTTAAATATAAAATTTGGCTACTCTTTGAAAAATAACCCTGTATATTTTTAAAAATATATACAATATATATTTTGATTCATGTTTTAATATGATTCATAATTTTGGTACGTTATTGTGCATAACAGGAAACTTACTAACTTTGCGAGTTTGGAGATGGAGTCCTTGCTTTTTCGCTGGATGCTTATTTCGCGGTGTTTTCACTGATTTACTGGTTACTATATTCAAACAACTGTTAATGTTAACTATAGTCTTTGCGTTATAGCATGATGCGGGTGACAGCTTACAATTTGGCGTGTCTAGAGATGGAACAATGTTAAATCGATTTAAAAAAGACGATTAACGATACACAAAGCAAAGCAAAAATTATCGATTAGCTATTGATATAAAAATTAAAACCGAAACATATATTTATTTAAAACTACAATGCATGTAAAATTAAGTTAAAGTTTAATATACAAATTATGACATAATAGTTACATAATAGCTGTTCCCGGACCTCGCCCGCTTGGTATTTATTACGATTGGATTTCATGGGTTTTAATTTTTTTGCGCGGCATTCTAATTCTTATTCTAATATAAAAGTAGCCTGTGTTACTCCTTATAACATCAGTTATCTGCCAGTGCCAGCTATAAGCCGGAACAAACAGACAGACAGACAATAATTTTAAAAGTTGTTTTTGTCTTTTTGTTATAAATACCGTATATACTTTCATATGTATTTAGTAAAAGGCTGTTATTTTGATATTACAGACAGACACTTCAATGTATAGATTATACTATGTATTAATTTGAAAATGAAAATCATCTTCTATTTCATGTTGATTCATATTGACATTCATATTCATATTGACATTTAAACAAATAAAATGGCTGCCAGCATCTGTAATTTTCAGTACGGCGTTGACTGCACCGGCAGCTTTCAAGGTACGAGTGCTAGCGCCTTTCGCTATATGTGTATTAGTGTTGCCAGGTCCAATGGGCCAAATATCGGGACGGAAGGTAAAAATAATCGAGAATTTGGTTTACAAATCTAATGAAATAAAAATAAAAAATAGATTTTTGTAGCCATTTTGGCCGCCATGAATTATGATAAAGTATTTTTGACACAATGCGCAATTTGCTTTTTTTTTTTTGCCTGAGCTGACCAACGAATAATTTATTGTCCATGCATTGGAAACACTGCATTTTCGTCTATGTGCGTTTTTTTCCGAAAATCAGAATTTGTTGAACGATTAGTTCCAATTCCTATACATATTTACGTAATTTTTATATATTCGATTTATTTCAAAACCGATTTTTGATAGTCTGTGGTTGTTCGTTATGGCATGGCATAGTTTAGGGTGAGACATCACTATCGTAAGTGGGCGGTACCCATCCATGAAGTACAACAATATGTGTATGATAGTTTATCTAAAAAAATACAAAACTTCATAGGCGTGAGCTGTCATCCGCACCATGCTATAACGCAAAGACTATAGTGGTATTCTTTGCCCTGTACGAGTAACGAGCTGATATTGCAGTGTTGCATAAACTTTTGGTTGTCATCAACTAACTACAAACACCTGTTAGTCGAACGAAGCTCTACAAAACGCTATTGCTCATGCGTCTTGTGTTACTTCTTTAAATTTCGTCGTTCATTTTTACCTTAGATTAATTACATATTTAAGTATGCGTAGAGAGAACCTATAATTCTACATAAATTGGTTCTGAACTTTACTAACCTCGTATTAGTTCGTTCCTCTCCTCCATATGGGTATCACAATTCCAAAGGAACTCCTTTGGAATTGTGATACCTATATATATATATATATATATATATTAAGTTGGTCGATATCATTATTGATGAAAAATATAACCGTCGCCGATGGCAGGAGCACGCCGAGTCGACGATCAAGAGCTACCTGGAGGGCGGCGCGGTGGAGGCGCAGGCGGGCGCGCGCTGGTGGTGGACGGGCGCACGCTCACGTACATCCTGGACCGGCGCTCCGGGCTCGTGGCGCCGTTCCTGTCGCTGGCGCGGCGCTGCTCCGCCGTGCTGTGCTGCCGCGCCACGCCGCTGCAGAAGGCCTACATCGTCAAGGTACAGCACTCGCTCGCTGGCACGGCTCGGCACGGCTCGGGCGACGCTCACGTACATCCTGGACCGGCGCTCCGGGCTCGTGGCGCCGTTCCTGTCGCTGGCGCGGCGCTGCTCCGCCGTGCTGTGCTGCCGCGCCACGCCGCAGAAGGCCCACATCGTCAAGGTACAGCACTCGCTCGCTGGCACGGCTCGGCACGGCTCGGGCGACGCTCACGTACATCCTGGACCGGCGCTCCGGGCTCGTGGCGCCGTTCCTGTCGCTGGCGCGGCGCTGCTCCGCCGTGCTGTGCTGCCGCGCCACGCCGCTGCAGAAGGCCTACATCGTCAGGTACAGCACTCGCTCGCTGGCACGGCTCGGCACGGCTCGGGCGACGCTCACGTACATCCTGGACCGGCGCTCCGGGCTCGTGGCGCCGTTCCTGTCGCTGGCGCGGCGCTGCTCCGCCGTGCTGTGCTGCCGCGCCACGCCGCTGCAGAAGGCCTACATCGTCAAGGTACAGCACTCGCTCGCTGGCACGGCTCGGCACGGCTCGGGCGACGCTCACGTACATCCTGGACCGGCGCTCCGGGCTCGTGGCGCCGTTCCTGTCGCTGGCGCGGCGCTGCTCCGCCGTGCTGTGCTGCCGCGCCACGCCGCCGCAGAAGGCCCACATCGTCAAGGTACAGCACTCGCTCGCTGGCACGGCTCGGCACGGCTCGGGCGACGCTCACGTACATCCTGGACCGGCGCTCCGGGCTCGTGGCGCCGTTCCTGTCGCTGGCGCGGCGCTGCTCCGCCGTGCTGTGCTGCCGCGCCACGCCGCTGCAGAAGGCCTACATCGTCAAGGTACAGCACTCGCTCGCTGGCACGGCTCGGCACGGCTCGGGCGACGCTCACGTACATCCTGGACCGGCGCTCCGGGCTCGTGGCGCCGTTCCTGTCGCTGGCGCGGCGCTGCTCCGCAACGTGACACGTTGTAAACGTGAAGGAAAGGAGACATCTCCCGCCGGGCAAGTTGTTCAGCCCGGGGAGCAGCCAACGTTCCATGAGTTATTTCGGAGCTGTTCCGATGTGTTATATAGCGTATTAACTTCAGAACTTTGATAGCGCGATTTAGGCTTCGGTTCCTTTCGCTTGCGGCGCGACGAAAGCGCCGCCACATACATATAATAATAAATATAGAAATATTTATTATTCGTGCTTTACTTTGTAGGCGGTGAAGGAAGAACTCGGAGTGACGACGTTGGCGATCGGGGACGGCGCTAACGACGTATCGATGATTCAAACGGCCGATGTCGGAGTTGGTAAGTCATTGTATCACATATCATATGGTTTAAAGCTGATTTTATCACGCACGAATTTAATCACGTTGGCAACTTCCAAATACTTGCGGAAGGAGAGGAGCTATTAATTGCGCAGGAGATATTTAATGTTACATATGTAAACGCACAGAGGCACTCACAGCCGGACTAAATCATATCCAATTTAACGGTTGTGTACAATGAAGATGCCATTCGTGAACTTTTTTGTTGTGTTAACACACTGCAGTGTCTGCCGATTTCGGAAAAGAAAAGAACGACGCATCGGTACTGTGTATATTTACATGATCCATTTCAAGATATCCCCCCCCCCTCCCCCTCCCCCATAGAAATGAGTTTAGTTTTACTCTTATACCGGCAAAGCGGACAACCGAAATAAACGTGTACAGAAAGTACACCTACACCAATAAAATTTATTTGCTGACCCTGACAATTATTGACTCTTGACACTGGTCGGCCCATTCTTATTAAATCCCATTGGACTATAGCAAACCATTGGAATATTTGACATTAAACTGACATTTCTGTTTGAAATGTCATACGAAGTTCACATTATGCACTAACGTCAAGTGTGTTGTGTAGGATGTGCCAAATATCAAAGTAAAAATACTTTTAATACCTGTTTATTTTTAATTAAATTGCAACTTAAAGTGACGGTGACAACTTAATTAATTTTCCTCTGTTCGTGTATTAAAATACAATTTATTTTTTACATTTGGCAGGGCTGTCAGGACAAGAAGGTCGGCAGGCGGTGATGGCGTCGGATTTCGCGCTGTCGAGGTTCAAATACATCGAACGGCTGTTGCTTGTCCACGGGCACTGGTGTTATGACCGACTCGCGCGAATGATCCTATATTTCTTTCTTAAAAATGCCGTAAGTTTTTAAATGAACGCAATTATTTATAATATCAATGTTTATTTTTATGTTTTCTTCCTTCTCGCATTTGCAAAAATATCCTGATGACTTTCTCAAACGAATTATATAAACCCGCTATCGTAATTTGTATAATGACTTGTTGCGAAATTTATAAACAGAACACCATAACAAAACTTTATCTAGAAATTCAAATAATCCAAAAAAATATGGAGATCAATAAAAAGCATTTGTCATTTTCTTGCAAATAAACATGAACCTTATAATACCACTAATGATTGAAGGGGCGACGGAAGATTAGCACTCTTTGGACAAGTGCAGTGTCTACTACTACTCTACTCTAGCAAGTAGTATTCTCCGCAAATTACAAACTGAGGAGAAAAATCTAGCGGCAAAGATTAATTCAAAACATCTTATACCAAACTAAAACTCTTTGTGCACTCTACAGACGAATATGAGTTACATTGTCTTATACTGTCGCTGCAAAATGATAAAGGTATTGATGGCCTAAGCAATGCTCTTTTAAAAGAAATTAAAGATAGAATCATCCAGCCTGTTACTGCCATATTGAATCTAAGTCTGTTGACTGGTAGTTTTCCAGAAAACTGGAAGATGGTATGCATTAAACCAATTTATAAAAATGGGTCTAAAGACAATCCGCAAAACTGCCGACCACTACCATTTCCTTGCTGACAACATTCTCCAAACTACTTCAGAAGGCGATTAACAAAAGACTAACAAAATTAATTAAAGCGAATACTTTAATCTCTCTGAGGCAATTCGGCCTTAGAAGTGAAAAGAAATGATGACAGAATAATTGTCATAAAAATAGCATATTTTAAAAACACGGATAATTTTTTTAATGATTTAAAAATGAATGCTATTAATGGTAGTATACTACCCACCAAGCTTAAAATGCTTATGCTGGGAGTGAGTAGCCAAATGGTGGATTCGAACTCACGAATTCTTAGTATCGTAGTCCGTTAACGATTAGGCTGTTTTCTACTAGCGCTTAAAAATTAAGTTTCCAACGTTTTGTCGCATGAAATCGTATCTAACAATCATATTGAACATATAAATGATATTAAAGTTGGAAAAATTTACTTTGCCAATATCTGCTCAATAAAATAAAATGATGTGTCTTACCTAGTTTGAAGAGCACTTTTCCAACTTTAATATAATGGATTTGCAAAGTAACGCCTGATTCTATTAATATAAATGATATAAAAAAAGCACATTCAAGTCAGAAAGATAAATGATTGTTGAACATATTAATATTTCTTTTCAAATCGATTAATTGCTATTTTTACATAATAATAAGTTGTTTTAGTGGATTATGGTGTAGATTTATCAAGTCCGCATGGAGGGGTAAACATGATAACTTTTGAAAATATCAATTGTTTTACTCAATCTATTTTTTAATCTCTTCATCTATCATGTGGGAAGCCATGGCATGTAAATGGTAGTTTAATTTTGTTTTGTTTAGTTGTATTTCATTTTTTTCGGCTGAGAAATCTCGAAATTTTCGTTGTTTTGAGCAGCCTTGTAATAATTTATTTTACTAAATACACTTTGCTCTGCCTCACTCCGCGCTCGGCTGCCGTCGTGAGTGGCTTAGAATAGAATAGAATAATTTTTTATTCAATATAGATCACATGTGTAATTCTTATTGATAGTCGTTTTTTTACTTTACCACTGGTTCGAAAAAAACCCTCTTTCCTGGTTACTGTATCGTTTGCTTATAGCAGCGGTAACAGGCAGCAAAAATGTCGATCGCTGTAGAAATACAAAATATTCCAAAAACCAAATTTGATACATACTTGACCAAGATTATTATTTTTATAATTACAGATTTTTATTACAATATTTTGTTTCGCTAAAAGTACGTAGGATTTATATATAAATATACTTATACGTACCGGTAGGCGAAGTGTAGGGCGTCCCCCCAATAGGTGGAGTGACGACCTTGTAAGACATGCAGGAAGTCAATGGATGCAGGTGGCTCATGACCGTGCTTTGTGGCATTCCTTGGGGGAGGCCTATGTTCAGCAATGGACTTTCATGATACGTCTTGGACTTTATGGAGTGGTCTGAAGGTGTACTTCGGTGAATGCTACTGGAACTCCTCGAAGAGTAGAACTAGGTGTGCCGAGTTTGGCCTCGTTTTGATAGATATTATGAGACCTTACCTCCGGACATGATAGAGTGACCTGAAGGTGTACTTCGGTGGCAGCTACTGGAACTCATAGAAGAATAGAATTACAATTTACTATTGTAATTGTTGTAATTAGGTAATTGTATTTACCAATAGTTTTTATTTTTATTATGGAAGAGGAGGTAAATGAGTATACGGCTCACCTGATCTCACCTGAGCTCACATATCGCCAATGAACATCTGCAACACCAGGGAATTGCATTTGCTTCCGTTATGTTGGTGTTATGATTACATAAATTTCAAAGCATTAAAATGTTAGATATGATTTACAACTCTTTAATTCGATCAAGTTGTTTTTTTGCAGACGTTCGTATTCATAGTGTTCTGGTATCAGTTGTATTGCGGCTTCTCTTCCATGGTGATGATTGACCAACTGCATCTGATGGGCTACAACCTTATGTTTACGGCCTTCCCGCCGATTGTTATTGGTAAATTTTTTATTTATCTCATTATTAATAAACTGTATTACTAATTAAAAATACAGGTACAGACTTTTTACGTCCCACAATTTGTAAATGAGCAATTAAAAAAGCAAATTCACAATTCTATTGTGTGGTATCGAATCCAGATTGGTATAAGAGATTATAAGGTACAGACTATTTACGTCCCACAGTTGAAACATAAGCCTTCTCTCATCTCTGAAAGGGCTATGGAGGAATTTGTCCAATGCGCTCTCCATTACGTATTGTCAGACTTACGTGTCCTCGATATATTTTATGCCTCAGATCAGACATGCAGGTTTTCTCACTTTTCCTATATAGTACGTGGTAAATAAGCATTTAAAATTTACAATTCCATTGTGCTGGCGGGTATCGAACCCAGATTGTTCGCGTACTGTGTAAATATATGGCGAACACCAAGATCCTGAGCTCACAAGTCTCCTTTCTAATTATACAGGGTTACTGGGAACTCGACAACTTCCTGGCAGGGCGTGATAGGGGAGTCAAAATGTTACAAATTTGACCCCCATATGTATGGCCGAAAATGAACAGACAGGTCTTGAGATATACGGATTTTAAAGATTTTTCAATAATCACCCAGAATTTCGTATTAAATTCTAAATAAAAATAAAACCTTTTTTGTATGCTTTCTTTTAAATTTATTTATTTTCTTGAAGCTTCAACCAAGCGAATACAATCATAAAAAGTACAAAAAGTATTCACAATAAAAAATAATAGGTCTTAATTTAAAAAAAAAACTTTTCTACACTTTATGTATCATAAAATGTTACGTACTTCAAAAAATTACTATGACATGAGACATAAAAATATTTTAATAAACATGCCCATTTAATCAGCTGTCCAAAAAGGTAATAATATCCCGGTGAAGACATTTATTCATAACGTACAGTCAATTAAACTAATGTGGTTATTTCTAAACTCAAACAATTTAAGATAACAGGACCTGTTCATTTTCGGCCATACATATGGGGGGGTCAAATTTGTAGCATTTTGACTTCCCTACCACGCCCTGCCAGGAATTTGTCGAGTTCCCAGTAACCCTGTATTAAATATTAGATGTAAAACTCCTCCCTATGAGTCATTCACATAAAAAAGATACACAGGACAACAGTTACATATCAAACCATGATCAACTACTTGACACGCACTCACACACATATCTTTCTTCTTTCTTAACAGCCCGTAAAAGTCCACTGTTAGACGCACACATACAAAACTATGTTGTTGGTTGCAAATGATGTTTAATGCATATTGTTCATGCATGCGTGTTCTTACAATAAGTTGAGCATGTGGGTTTGGCTTGGATTCGACATCACTTGAAATGTACGCGGCGCTCCGTCTATCCATTGAAGTTATATGTATTACATACAACTTAGTCTATGAAATAAAAGCTACTTTATCACTCATTCCACGCGGCCCGCACTAATGCGCAAATTTTATTGCGGTGTCTGCCTTAGTACGCAATACATATAAGTTGAATGCGTGTACGATAGTGCCGGTACGTAGATAGGGTGAAAAAAACCCAGATATTTTTGAAAGAATACTTATTTACAAAAGAACCATGAACGAAAAAGTTTTAATCTGAATCTCAAATTGCGCTCATTTCTGCGTCACTGTTCGAGTAGTCATCATTGTCATCATCATCATTATCACTGCTGCTTTCCCCCTATAAAAATAGAACATGGATTTATGTATGTATATAAAATATTCCACCGACTGTTATTTAATACTTTAATAATATTTACAGCGAGCGCTAACCCACTGAGCCGTGGTAGTTCAGTGGGTTAGCGCTCGCTGTAAATTGCACAGTACGCGGGCGGACAATTCCTTGCCCTAAAACCCTCTCAAAAGTGAGAGGAGGCCTGTGCCCAGCTGTGGAATGTATATAAGCTGTTACTTTACTTTTTATTTTTACTGTTATTTAAAACAAAATCGGCATGTTATATCCTTTGTTTATAATCAAACTTAAGTTAACATCGTATTCCTTTTCGTTTCGTTTGTTATGTTTTATTTATTTCTTCTAATATGGTAATTGAAGCAAATGGCTTCTAGTGTTACTTTCTCAATTTGGTTTTATATCAGAGTTAAATAGAGTGAAAAAAGACGCAAATTAATTTTAAAAACTGTCACTTGAAAAGTCGTACTTTTGCGTTTAAGTACAACTTTGCAAGTGACAGTTGACAGATCGAGGTCATTGACGTTCCTATTCGCAATTTAATTATATTGTCGGTCGGAGACTGTAGGCGAGAATGTGTGTGTGTGTGTGTGTGTGTTGTGTGTGTGCCGCAGTCGGTCTGAGGCTTTAGACGAGGTCGTGTGTGTGTGCGTGCGTGCGAGCGCGCGCGCGCGCGCGCGTGTGTGTGTGTGTGTGTGTGTGTGTGTGTGTGTGTGTGCGGCCGGGGCTGTACGTGTGAGTGTGTGTGTGTGCCGCAGTCGGTGTGAGGCTACAGGAGGTGACGTGTGCGTGTGTGCAGGCGCGTACGAGCGCACGGCACCGGCGTCGCTGCTGGTGGAGCGGCCGGGGCTGTACGTGTGAGTGTGTGTGTGTGCCGCAGTCGGTGTGAGGCTACAGGAGGTGACGTGTGCGTGTGTGCAGGCGCGTACGAGCGCACGGCACCGGCGTCGCTGCTGGTGGAGCGGCCGGGGCTGTACGTGTGAGTGTGTGTGTGTGCCGCAGTCGGTGTGAGGCTACAGGAGGTGACGTGTGCGTGTGTGCAGGCGCGTACGAGCGCACGGCACCGGCGTCGCTGCTGGTGGAGCGGCCGGGGCTGTACGTGTGAGTGTGTGTGTGTGTGCCGCAGTCGGTGTGAGGCTACAGGAGGTGACGTGTGCAGGCGCGTACGAGCGCACGGCACCGGCGTCGCTGCTGGTGGAGCGGCCGGGCTGTACGTGAGTGTGTGTGTGCCGCAGTCGGTGTGAGGCTACAGGAGGTGACGTGTGCGTGTGTGCAGGCGCGTACGAGCGCACGGCACCGGCGTCGCTGCTGGTGGAGCGGCCGGGGCTGTACGTGTGAGTGTGTGTGTGTGCCGCAGTCGGTGTGAGGCTACAGGAGGTGACGTGTGCGTGTGTGCAGGCGCGTACGAGCGCACGGCACCGGCGTCGCTGCTGGTGGAGCGGCCGGGGCTGTACGGCGCGGCGCGGCGCGGCCAGGCGTACCGCCCACACTCCTTCTGGGCGGTGCTCGCCGAGTCCGTCTACATCAGTGTCGTCATATTCTTCACCGCCGCCAACGCCTACTGGGACACCGACGTCGACATCTGGCTTTTCGGACTATGTAACATGACCTGCTGTCTCGTCGTCATGCTCGTCTACGTGGCGATCGAGACGCGCAGCTGGGTGAGTTTCCTTCGTTTTTTTATAACTTTAATGCGACAAATGTTATCGGTATCCCTGATGATAAGTGGCTTCTGCCAAGGGACACCTGACACTTCAATTTTATTACTGAAGATCGATTGCTTCCCGAGCAATGATAACAATTTCATTTTAGTAACCCTTAAAACCTCGCACAAATTAAATTCCTGAGTTTGAATAATCATACAATATACAATTTTATAGACTTACATTGCCTACAGTAGTTTAGTGTCATAATATTAATTTAAAATAATGCTTTAACCTTGCTATGTTAAATTATTTTACATGCAGCTTTTCAGTAAGAAACTTGTAAGTGGAGTGTGAATATATATTTAAAATATTACATAAGTCAAAATATTTTCGTGTTCCTCATGGCATTAACTTTATAGACTTTTTCATCAGAACAGCTTTTAAGAAAATGCCAATATTTGTGAAACATTGGCAGATTCGCAAGTATTTTGACGAATGTATATTTTGTCCACCGAGTGTTGTCATAGATAAACACAATAATTTGATTTTTTTTTTCAAATATTATTTCATATATCAAAGTGAGTTTACGCGATATTACAACTTTTATAGAAATTTAGAACTCTTAATACATTTTATTTTTCAAAAATGCACTTTCATACTCCTAGTTATAACTGTAATTATTTTTATTTTAGCATCAATGTATGGTTTTCAAAATTTATAATTTGTGGGTTTGTGGTGTTGACGATATAATTAGTAATTTTAGCAATTAAAATGGGAATATCTTTATTAACGACTAAAGGATCATAATGTTTTCAAAAAGATTTGATAACTTACTAGTACATGCGAAAACTATAATATAAGCAATATATATTAATAACTAACCAGGATAATACTAGCCATACTATATGTCATAATATGATCATTCTATCCTTCTACCCTTCTACTTAAACTTTAAATTTCGGGTATTTATGGCGATATGCTCAGATAGGTAACTTCATCATACATAACAGAAGGCTAGCAGTATTACTAGGCAGTGCTCGTAGTGATTTTGCTGCTATACCATGTGACGTCCCACAAGGCTCAATACTATAACGTACGTCTATTTATTTGACATTAGTGACTATTTATACTCCACCAAATCTAAGAAATACCTTTTGACGTTTCCCATTAATCGTTCCGCAATAACTTTGTACAAGCGTACTCGATACAACGATTTAAAATGACCTTTTACGTAAATCCAAAGAATCATGAAGTTATCTATATTAAATATTTATTATTATATATTTCATTATAACGTGTATAGTTCTTTATCACTAATTTAATTTTGAATCTTTCAAAAACCAAAATATAATAAATTTAACCAATATTAACTTCTTGAAGTAAATACTTAAAGTAAAATCTAGAATCGTTGTGATTTGAAACTCGATGAAACAAAAAGAGACAAGCATTTACATCTATAGAATTTGGCTCGCGACAAAATGAGATAGAATACAATGTTATATAATATAATACAATAAAAAAGGGGCAATGTTATGTAACAATGAATGTAAAAAACAATGATGATGACGACAGCTCAACTATTTGTAGTAAAAGTTTTTGATCCAGTGCAGTTTTTAATTGATATAACTTTATCTCTAGAAATTAGCAGTAAGTAAAAAATATGAAGTAACTGATAAAATTTGTGTTTTGAGTTATCTGTTTCTAATTTATTCTGGTATTAATCTAGTAAATGATTACCAACTCTAAATAATCGATATCGATTTCTCTTAAGAATAGAATATTTATAAAAAAAAATTATCTAAAACTATGTTCTGATTCAAAACGATTTTAATACCTTTCAGTCACAAGAAGCAGCTTATAAGATTATAAATATGCAATCAAATGATGAAATGATTCTATAAAAAGAGTATCATCAGTTAGAGCTCTTAGTATCAGACTGAACTCCAACTAACGTTTAGTGAGCATATAGACAGTACTCGTAACTGTAGACAAAGCCAACAAGCAAATTGGGTTCATAAAGCACGTCTGCAACGACTGTAGCACCATTAACTGCATTAAAACTCTCTACTTTGCATACGTAAGGAGTATTCTCGAATATACTAATACCATCTGGTCTTCCAAATATGCTAAGCATAAGCATAGAATAGAATCAATTCAGAAAACTGTTCATTAGATTTATCTCATGTAAATTTATCAACGTGTCCTTGAAATACTGTCAAAAATTGAAATTTCGGTGTGAATTCGATTCAGTTTGTCTGTTGTATTGAATTATCTGTTGTAAGCTTAATAAATGATTAGATTAAAATTAAAGAAAATGTTTACTCAACACAGCTACATCAAATTATCCAAAGTATGGATTATATTTCATTAAGTAACATTTACTAAACATTTCAATACATTTAATATTATTGAGGAGTGTCTCTTTATTTTGAAAAGAATTAATTAATTCATCCGCCTGCCAGGCGTGACGATTATTTAAAATTCCTCCTACAACTAGAGGGGCATATCCAGCAGTGGATTTTTTGGGTCTGATAAAGAAGAAGTATATTTATAATAATTTTTATACCAAGAAGTCCACGATCGTAAAATGCAAAATTATTTTTCTGTTTAGATTATTTTCTTTTATTATTTTCATACATTTCTTTCATTACAGCCTATCAAAAGTTAATTTCTGAACAGGCCTCCCCCAAATTTCGCACAAATATTGGAACGAGTGCGTTTTTTCGATACGATTGTTGAATGTAATCTCGACCAATGCAATAATGTACGAAATGTCAACGATAGAATATTAGATCTAGTTTTTTGTAACACTCATATAACTATACACTCGAATGACAACCCACTTGTTCCAGAGGATTCCCATCACAGATCAATCTGCATCGAGTTAACTTTGGACATGCCCAGTTTTCTTTTAGAAAATAAATGAACATTGTTTAACTATAAAGCGGGAAATTATGTTAAAATTAACTCATGCCTTTTAAAAATAGATTGGAATTAATACCCTATTGAATGGGTCTATTGATGATTGTATTAATAATTTTTACCATATATTAACTAAATAAAGTTCGTAATACGTATATACCCCGATAAAATTATTTCTAATAGCAATTTTCACATTTAGTACGACTCCTTTCTAAAAAAAAGATTTTTGAAAGATTTTTTTAAATATAAATAATATAGTAAACATTACGATTACGAAACTTATGCATTGCTCAGAGAATGGGCCATAGAGTTACAAAATAAATGCTATGAGTTATACATAAGTAAGGTCAATAATCCCCACTTGTTTTGGTCTTACTCAAAGTCATTAAATAGATCCTCACATGTTACCATCTCTGATGAAATATGAGGATAAATCTGGGGATATTGGTGAATCTGCTTGTAATTTATTTGCCGAATATTTTGAAAAATAGGGAATGAAGTTTTTAATATAAATTAGACGACGTTCTTGTTGTTACTTTGAACTTGAGATACTATTTAGTCGACTTTAATAAGGGGATAGCGTCCTTAGCGAATAGTTTTGAATACGCTAATATTGAGCACATTTAATTTAAGAGCTCTTATTATAGGATATCTTATATATAGGATTCTTCTCTCTCCCTCAATCCACTGTCCTTATTCCTGTAGCTAAAACCTGCCAGCTGAACCTTGACAATCGAATACGAAAATAGTTTTTGTATAAGTGACATAGATATTATAAATCTCAAGGAGATAGAAACACTGCTTAAAACCACAAACTTCATAAGACAATGTGTAGACAATTTAGTTTCCCCTGTATTTATTATTTTTAAGTGATCTTTAAGTGAAGGTACGGTACCGGCCACCTGCGTTCGTAACGCCAGTACATAAAAGCGACAAACGATCTAATATAAAAAATTACAGACCTATATCTAAATTATGCATCTTTGACAAAATAATTGAAAGACTTTGTCCAATCTATTAGTTTAATGATTGCACCTCCTTACAAATGGACTCAGGATCACAATTTGATACTATATTTACCGATTTCAGTAAAGCTTTTGATCGTATAGACCATCAAAGCTGGTATACACGGTAACCTATACAGATGATTTTCGTCGTATATTAGTAAAAGATCCCAGGTGGTTACAGTAAGTAGGCTTACATCTGCTTGGATGTCCATTCCTTCTGGTATGCCCCAAGGCTCTTTGTTAGGGCCGTTGCTTTTGTTATTTTTTTGAACATGCCAGTCTTATTATACACAGACGACACTTAGATATTTACAGTTTAAATGTAAACGAGTAGATCATGTATACGAAACGAGGTGTAGAAGCTATCAATTTTTACCCCTAGACAGAAGGCGGCAATTATCAGACATTATGTCTGTTAAAATTTGTTTAGTGGTCTTATACACTGCCCTTCCTTATTAGAGCAAGTTAACATCTGGGTACCAAGAAAATTACCTATCAGACGTACCTAATCTTTAGCAATACCCTGAGCTAACACTAATTATCGTCGCAACTTTTTTTAATTCGCGCAAGTAATTTTTTCAACAATCTCTCATTAGGTAACAGCAACTTGGATTTATTTCGGACCAAACCTTCAAATATTAACAAGCTGTTTGCCTCAGAGATTTTCGGCCCTCACTCTATGCGTACCACAAATTTTTAGGTCTTTTCTTAAAAAAGCTTTTCTTGATAAAGCTTGTGTGGTCTATGTTCTATATACAATTAAATTTTTTATATGCGAATACTTTTTAATAGCTATGTAGATTTAAAATTTTGTAATAAGTGAAATTTATAAAAGCTGTTAGTGTTTCGAATTAAAAAAAATTGTTGCCACGCTTCGCAAGCGAGTTCGTAACCGCAGAATTTTATTATTTTCACTTGTTATAAGCTTCCCTTCCCATCTCTTGGTTCAGTTTCCCTCTATCACCTCTGCAAAACATAAATTAGGTAATTCCTAAATAATTATTCAATGGGTGTGGTTATGATGGTTATGTCATGGGTCATGGGTTGAAACACAAATTCTCTTGTTTCTAAAACTAAATTCTTTTCGGCATTCAATCTTAATTGTTTGAGCGTAACATTGGCCCCGTATATGACAATTTAATGTCTTGTTCACTTGATAGCTTTCAAACAATTGGGAGTTATTGCCGTCGTCGTTTATTCTTCTAGGATTAGGTTTTGCTTAGTAATAAATGGATTGGCGACCGCAGTACCGTAACTTTCGCACCGTGGACGTAACGTCACTTATTCTATTTCGTTTGGCAACGAAATAGGTAATCTTCAACAAATTCAATCGTTGCTGATAAATCAATTTCGCTTCACAGACAGTAATCCACGTGCTCGCATTGACCGGTTCGCTGGGTTCCTTCTTCGTGCTGACACTCATATACCAGTCGGTGTGCGTGTCGTGCTTCAACCTGCCGTCGACGTACCACGTGATCCAGCACGCGCTCGTGCAGCCGACGTACTGGCTGGTGATGGTGCTGAGCACGGTGGCGGCGCTGGCGCCGCGGCTGGCGTGGCGTGCGGCGCGAGGCTCCGTGCGGCCCGGCGCGCTCGGCCGCGCCGTGCTCGCGCGCCGCCGCCGCCCGCGCGCGCGCCTGCCCTACGCCGCGCACTATCATACCACCACCGCCTCCGCGCACGTCTACAGGTACCTGCACACGCACACACACACACACACACACACACACACACACACACACACACGCACACGCACACACACACACACACACACACGCACACACCGCCCGCACGCGTGCCTGCCCTACACTGCGCATTACCACACCACTACCGCCTCCGCGCACGTCTACAGGTACCTACACACGCGCATAGACACACACACACACCGAGCGCGCGCGCGCCTGCCCTACGCCGCGCACTACCACACCACTAGCGGCTCCTCGCATATCTACAGTTACCTACACACACACGCACACACACACGCACACACACACTCACTGTGAGGATGGCTCGTCTTGGGTCCTTTTTAAAAAAAAGACACTTTTTACTGCTGCAAAACTAATTTTATTTAATTACACTTCGGAATATTATAAATTTATAAGAAAGTTGTGTACCGAACAAAGGTTAGAGTTTGGCTGCTTAAATTATATGAAAAATCACTTTTATATACTTTACATAATGCTTACAATAATAGCAATTACTAACTTGTACATCGGTTCATAACATCTCCCCCCTTAAGACGGACGGCTTATCCTTTAAGATAAATGTAGGATACAATAAAGTTAAGATCCTAAGTTGATACAATAAAATATTGAAATACTCGAATACAGTAAAATCATTCAACAATTAAAATAATTTTAACAGATACAATTGCAATAGCTGATACTTTATTTTAATTGACAATCTTATTCAATTTATAACTAAGAAGCATAATAATAAGGAATATAAAAACTTTAAAAATTAATGAATTTTAATCGTTACATTATTAAGTAAAGTAATAGTATTAATAAATTAATAACTAAGGAACATGTTTAAAAAATATTGAAATATCTTTGAAAACAAATTCATACATTTTAATTGTTATTAAGTATCTTAAAAAGCTTTTCTTGATAAAGCTTGTGTATGGTCTATCTTCTCATCATTCATCATTACAGCCCTACAAGTCCACTGCTGAACATAGGCCTCCCAAAAATGCCACAAAGCACGGTCCTGAGCCACCTGCATCCATCGACTTCCTGCATGTCTTACCAGGTCGTCACTCCATCTAGTGTGGGACGCCCTACACTAAATCCGCCGGTACGAGCCGCCACTCGAGAACCTTTTTCCCCATCGGTTGTCGGTTCTTCGAGCTATATGGCCGGCCCATTGCCACTTCAGCACTAATCCGTTGGGCTATGTCGGTCACGCTGGTTCTGCGGATAACCTCATTTCTAAGTTTATCACGCAGTGAGACTCAAACATAGCCCTCTCCATAGCTCCTGAGCGACCTTGAGCTTCCTCATCCGGCCAGCAGTGAAGGACCACGTCTCAGTTCCATAGGTCATCACTGGCAACACGCACTGGTTGTACACTCTCGTTTTCAAGTTTTGAGGTATACCTGACGAGAAGACGTGCTGTAATTTCCCGAACGCTGCCCAGCCGTGTTGAATCCGTCGATTGACCTCTCGGTCGAAGTTGGACTTACCTAGTCGGACTATTTGTCCCATATAAACATACTCGTCAACAACTTCGAGCTGAGTGCTCCCAACAACTACCGGCATAGGTGTGACATAGACATTATACATGATCTTTGTTTTGTCCATGTTCATCTTAAGACTATCCGTTGGGAGGCACTATTGAGGTCATTGAGCATCTTAGGTCCTCCAGCGATTCTGCCATAAGGACTATATCGTCGGCAAATCGAAGGTGAGTGATGCTCGCCATTGATGTTAATACCGTATCCTTTCCAGTCCAGAAGCTTGAAAACGTCCTCCAATGCAGCGGTGAAGAGTTTCGGGGATATAACGTCACCCTGTCTTACACTCTCTGCAGTTGGATAGGTTTCGTACTCCTGTTCTGTACTCGGATAGCCATCGTAGCCCTACTGCAAGCACTTCAGCACTTCGATATACCGACAGTCAACTTGGCACCGCTGAAGGACTGCAGCAGCACCGCCCAAATTTCAACGGAATCAAAGGCTTCTCATAGTCCACATACGCCAGACATAGTGGCAAATTGTACTCCTCGGTCTTCTGTACAATTTGCCGAAGGGTATGTATGTGGTCTAGTGCTAAAGCCTTTTCGGAACCGGCTTGTTCGGGAGGCTGGAAGTCGTCGAGTCTGCGTGCGAGACGATTCTGTGACTCTCGAAAACAGCACGTAGACGCGGCTCAGAAGGAAATCGGTCTGTAGTTCTTCAAGAGGCGTTGTCGCCTTTCTTGAAGAACAAGACCACCACACTCTGCTCCACGCCTCCGGTGTAATGCCACCATGTGGGACGGAATTAAAGAGCTTCTGAAGGACTTCAAGTACCGGTTTTCCACCCGCTTTCAGGCTCGCTGTAATTCCATCTCGCCTGGGGCCTTGCCGTTTAAGGTGCTGGAGCCATTCTAATCTCGCTCAGACTGACGTCCGGGATATCATCGGAATAGTGTCGGATAAGACTCGCTCTTGGATCGTTACTCACACTTGCGTGTGACTCAACGATGATGTGTACAGCTGCCGAACCTCTCAATCTCACTCAAAATCTCAGGTGTCCCGAAACGACGCTGCCACACTCGGTCTTCAGCTTCGACAGTTGGCTCTTTCTGGCAGACAGATCTCTAGCAAAGACTTTGGAGCCCTGGTTCCTCGATCGCTTCTTCAATACGAGCTGTATTGAAGTTGCGAAATCCCGCCGCATGCATTTGGAGATCTGTCTGTTCAGTTGCCTGTATTCTGTCATATCTACTGAAGACTGCAGCTTCATATCCCGTCTAACAGCCATGAGATTAAGAGTGTGATCGGAGATTTTGTGTTCTTCTGCGGCGGGTCTTGCAAAACTTAGCTCCGACCGCATGGACAGTTTCCACGAGCTTGTCATTCATATCGTCCACTGCATTGCAATCTTCTAGGCACAAAACGGTTTCGTAGTTCGAGCTGAAAAGTTTCGGGACTTTGATTAGAGCATGAGGGGACGGAGCGTTGACTTCATTAGACGTGACCTCTCCAACTTTACGTTTAGGTTCAGTGTGCCCCTCACCATTCGGTGATCGCTGCCGGTTTTCACCTCGCGATCACTGAGACATCACTGAACAATTGTCGCCTGGTCGTCATAATGAAGTCAATCTCATTTTTGTCGAACCGTCGGGGCTCGACCAGGTCCACTTCCTGTGGGGCCGCTTCTGGAAGAAAGAGTTCATCATAAAAGTCCTCTCTCTCCATGAAGTCGGCCAGCTGCTGTTATGAGTTCCGTTGCCCTACTCGAATTTCCTACTTTCAGCTCACCGTACTCTCTTGTGCCTAGTTTAGGTTGAAGTCTCCCATTAACACCGTATAGTGGGTTTTGGAGGAATGCATGGCTCTAGAGATATCCTCATACATTTCCTCCACCTCTCATCGGGGTGTGCCGAGGTTGGTGCGTAAACCTGTATGACCTTCAGCGAATACCGTTTGGTGATTCTGAGTATAAGGTACGCAACCCTCGTCGACACTCCCAATCTTTACAACGTTGTTAACGAGAGACTTGTGGACGATAAATCCGACACCTCCTGGGACAGATGGTCGCCTTCCGGTGATAGAACAAGTTGCCGGATTCGAGGATTACCGTGTCTCCTCTCTTCGGACCTCGGATAATCCTATAATATTCCAGCGTAACTTGTCTATCTCTTCTTCCAGTTCCAGGATCTTCTCGTCAGTCCTCAGGGTACGTGCGTTATAAGTTGCCAGGTCGAGTCGTCGTAGGTGGCAACCGAACCTCCACCGGAGATTCTTAGCACCCCCTGCCCCGCCGTTACCATGGTCGCCACCGTAGCCAGGAATAGCGGGGCCGCCGGGGACTGGGGGCCGTTTCTTTGTGTCGTCGCTCATGGGGGGTATATTGCCATAGTTGCCACGCTTGGCGAGCGGGTTGGCAACCGCAGTTTTTTATTGTTTTTTGCTGTTATCAGAAAGATGCTGCTGCCCATCCTCTGCCTCAGTTTCCCTCTGTCGCCTCTTACGACACCCACGGGAAGATATGGGGTAGTGAGTATTCTTACCCGCCACTACACGGGGTCTATGTTCTATATACAATAAATTTTTTTGTATGCGAATACTTTTTAATAGCTATGTAGATTTAAAATTTTGTAATAAGTGAAATTTATAAAAGCTGTTAGTGTTTCGAATTAAAAAAAATTGTTGCCACGCTTCGCAAGCGAGTTCGTAACCGCAGAATTTTATTATTTTCACTTGTTATAAGCTTCCCTTCCCATCTCTTGGTTCAGTTTCCCTCTATCACCTCTGCAAAACATAAATTAGGTAATTCCTAAATAATTATGCGATGCGTGAAATTGCAATGTTTGGTAATATGCAACGATATCATTTTTTAAAGATAATATTCCAGTCCATTAATATTGCCTTGTACTTTATAATCCGAAATCTTATTATCATTTGTACATTTAATAGTTAATTTATTTGGTTTAGACTGAACATAAATAAATCTTCCATCACTAGGTTTTTGCCATAAATTAACATTGCCATATATTATTTTTGAATCGCATATTTCTGGAAGTGACAAAATTACTTCAGTCAAAAGTTGAGATTCACAGGTTAGATTATTAATTGTGGACAAAACAGAAGGTGACAAACATATCATAAACTTATTATTAACGTTTTTACATTCACATAACCTATCAAATAATTCGTAATTTAATCTATCATCCGTAAGGGCTACATACAGCTTGGAGGGATGATTGAGAACATAAGTTTGTAAATTATGCTTATCATGTTGTGTAGGTAGTGGTAAAATCTTATAATCACTAAACTTAATAGGGTTAATTAAAGGAATTCTTATAACAATACTATCTTATTATTTTAGTAATACGAAGTTAATTCAGCTAGATCATTGTATGTATATTTTTAATGATAAGGAAATGGGAAATTCCACATTAGTTTTGCTCATTTTGCTATTAGAAAGCTCTTTAAATAACTTAGTGGGAGTTAAGACATAGGGATGGAGAATACTTGATTTTGCAAATAAAATAGAGTTTAAAATTGTGTCTAGTATATTTGAAACCGATAGCAGTAAACCTTCAATCACATTAAAAATGGTATTTATTTTTGCTGAACTAATTAAATCGGTAGTAATTTTAGAATTTTCTGAAAATATGTAATTTAGTTTTTTAATTTGTTTATTTATTATTATTTAATTGACGAATGGAAACATTAAAATTATTGATGGTTGATTGAACAATGTGTATGTTGCCTTTCATTAGTGAAAATATCTCGTTTTCATTATGCTGACAAGTTTATTAAGGCGTCATCGGCGTCTAATGTATCAAAGAAGAACTTAAGAATCTCACCGCCAAATTCAAGAGATCTTTTAAAACGGTTAATAGGATTTTCGGAAATAATATGTGATAACGAGTCATATTTAAGATAATTGGCGTTAATTAAAATTTCTTTGTTGAAATTGGATTTATAATATCTTTGCAATCTATAGCAATAATCGCGGTATTCTGAGCCTTCTCACAAAAACTAGACATGCCCGAAATCGATTGATCAATTTTCTTTAAATAAGGCTTTATAAGTATTATTTCCACATAGGTTACTACATTCCAATAATCGTTGTAGAAGTATGCCATAGAAGTCGGATCGTCTATGTACAATTTGTTCAATCGGTTCTGAAGAACTCGATCGGAGGAGAAATCTGAAACAATTATTAGATAATTTACGCTGGTTTTATTTCATTAGTGTGGTATTTTACGTGTTTCCTATTTATGCATACAGTAACATTATTTTTGCCGTTAACCTTAATAATTTTAAAAGGTCCCTTCCAAATTGGGGACAGGGCCTTGCGCAACCGATGGTGCTGTTTAATATAGACTAAATCACCTACTTTATAAGATTTTTCTCGCGAAGAGGCATCGTAGTACCTTTTTGAAGATTCTTTGCTTTTATTTATATTTTCTAATGCTTTTTCGCGGGAGTATTTCATTCTATATTGTAGAGCGCGAATGTACTCGTGATAGGTTGTATTTTCGTCGGAGTTGTATATGCTACTAGGGATATACGGCTTATGTCCGTATAATAATTCAAAAGGAGTAAATTCAGTAGTACAATGTGGAGTGGTATTGCAAGATAAAATTGCAGTAGCTAGGTAACAGTAGAATAGAATAGAATATTTTTTTATTCAATATAGATTACATGTGTAATTCTTATTGAAAGTCATTTTTTACTTTACCACTGGTTCGAAAAAAACCTCTGTCCTGGGAAGAATCAGCAAGAAACCCAGCGGGACTTAAATTTTACATTAATGGTTATACAAACTATTTAAGTACAAAATTTATTTTAGAAACTGCTTGGAAGCGACCACCTCATTTCCAGGGGTTATTATCAACCATGTATTCATTTATACTATAATAACCCTTTTTATACAGTTTCAGCTTAACATATTTATTATAATTAATATATTTATTTCTTTAAATTTATCTCTAAGAGACTCTCTCGGTTTTAGGTTGTAAATAGCTCTAATGGCCCTCTTCTGTAAAACAAAAATAGTTTCTGAATCAGCCGCATTTCCCCATAGCAAAATCCCATAAGACATTATGCTATGGAAATAACTGAAATAAACTAATCTAGCTGTCTCGACACTAGTGAGACCTCTAAAATCTATTTTACAGCATAGACTGCAGAACTTAATCTGCTTGCTAGTTTGGATATATGGGGGCCCCACTGAAGCTTTGCATCGAGAGTGATGCCAAGAAAAACAGTGGATTCAACAGGACTCAGTTCTTCCCCATTTAAAAACACATTGGTACCCAGATTTTTAACATTCGTTGTTGTAAATTTAATACATTTAGTTTTATTTCCGTTTAAATGTAGATTATTAACGTTAAACCAATGCACTAATTTTGATATAGCATTATTCACTTCGTCACATTTAAATGATTGACGTTTAAGTTTAAAAATCAAGGAAGTATCATCAGCAAATAATACTATATCATCCTACAAGGGAATAATATATATATTCTCCTACAAGGGAAGGTAAGTCATTAATATATACTAGAAATAGGAATGGGCCGAGAATCGAGCCCT
Organism: Parnassius orleans; assembly: GCA_029286625.1. Taxonomy (NCBI): domain Eukaryota; kingdom Metazoa; phylum Arthropoda; class Insecta; order Lepidoptera; family Papilionidae; genus Parnassius; species Parnassius orleans. Next base: position 343,361 of record JAGSMP010000166.1, on the reverse strand, counting down.
GAGGGACACCCATTAGTACAGGTGACCGGAAGATCTTTTACCATTGATAATAACTTTCTGCATTCTATTACTTAAATATGAAATAATAAGTTTAAGCGCTGTGTTCTTGACACCATAGTACTGTAGCTTCCTGATTAATGTCTCATGGTGAACACAGTCGAAGGCCTTGGAAAGGTCACAAAATATACCCAAAGCATCCTCCGAATTCTCCCATGCACAAAAATATGTTTAATAAGCTCAACTCCAGCGTCAGTTGTCGAGCGACCCCTTGTAAAACCGAATTGATTTTTATGTAGCAATTTATTAATATTAAAGAAACTTAAGATCTGATCTAAAATTATTTTTTCAAAAATTTTACTAAATGTTGGTGGTACAGAAATCGGTCTAAAATTGGCGAGGTCTAATATACTACCAGATTTAAATAAAGGTATGACTTTACTATGTTTCATTAAATCAGGAAACACACCAGATTCGACGCTTGTACTAAATATAGTGGCTTGATAAGGTGCTATTATATCTATTATAGATAAAATAACTTTTACGGAAATCCCCCATAAGTCTGCCGTTTTCTTAACATCAATAGTTTTAAAATATTTAACGATATCTTTTGTGCAATACTCTATGGAATTTAAAAGTATTTGAACAAGCCTTTACATTTTTTTTAAGCAATGATTCGGCGACAGTAGGAGAAGAATTTAATGATTTTGTTGTCAAAAAAGGAACATCAGTGCCAATCGTCATGGTTTTATTTACAAATGATTTTAAATATTCTTTAAGAGTAGCGTGACTACGTTCTAATGCACCATTCGTTTGGGGATGGTATGGACTCGAGAAGATATTTTTTATTTTAACAATGCTTTGCTTAAATAACTCTGAAGTAAAGCCTTGATCAGTTATAATCATTTTAGGAAACCCCAATAATGAGATAAAATGAATGAGATTACGCGCGACTTCATCAGTTGTCGAAGTAATCATTGGATAGGCGCAAGAAAATTGGGTAAAGTCATCCTGGAGCGTTAATATGTATTTAAATTTTTGAAGATCCGCTTCGGGTAGAACACCGACAATATCTAGCGCTAATCTTTCAAACGGCTTCGTGCTTGAGGACATTATGACCATGGGTGCCTTGTTATAAGTGTGCAACGGCTTATTAATTTGACATAGTTTACAATCTTTAACGAAGCGTTCTATGTCTGCACGCATGTTTTTTCCAATAAAACAAAGATTTAATTCTACTCTACATGCGTTTTATACAGTAGTCCCGTGCTACGGCGTAGCTACGGTAGTCCCGTGGTTTTCTTTTAAAATGTTTGGAATCTCGGCTGGAGAAGGGTATTGTATACGATTCTTATATATGTGAACCCTAATATTTGTACCATGGAAAATATAAGATATAATATTGTAAATCTTTAAGTATACTAACTTTGTAAATGGTTTCGAAAAGTCAGATATACTATCATAGTTATCTTTAGAAATAATTTGGTCCCTAAACTTACGTAATAAATTATAAATTGTCTTATAACTTGTCTCATCATAATGATGAAATATAATAAATAAAATGTTTTATTGTTAGAGTCGACCGAGTGTACGGTTTCAGGTCCGCGTTCCGCTGATAACAACTCGGCAGTATTATTTATTATTGACAATATAGCTGTTCACAGTTCGGCATAGAGTAAGCAAAGTCTAGAGAGACTGGACACGCAATTATTTTTGGTTTTGCAGAAAGAAAAGAAATCGTAGAACCAATATCGATAAGAAAATATAGGGGCTTTTCATTAAAATTAGTCCTTAACATAACGTGAGGCAGAGAAATATTATTATTAATATTATTTATTGTATAAGTTTTCTCACGTGTGCCAACCCTAGGGAGTGACGTGAATTTTTCACAATCTGTGACGTCACGTTGATAACCGTTAAAATTTTTACTATAAGAATTATTAGAAATAGAGACATTATTTTTAAATAACTTAGGAACACAGGAATCGAGTCTCTTATTTGAAGTGGAGCATATTAATTGAGACGAAGGTGCATTAAAATTAGAATCCTGTGCAACCGAGAATTGACCACAGATGCGACCTTGAAACTCCATTGAAGACTCATTGAACGTAGTATTTAAAACATGGTCATCAATATGTTTTACAACATAATTTAGGAACACGGGATTTAGAAAGATTAATAGTTTTCGTGTCATTTAAATGAATACGACGTTTCGGCAGACACGGCACAGAAACCGTTTTTAGTTTAAATAATCATTATTATTTTCAGAAGCGCAAACAACGTGTATATTAGAGCGATTATTGTCCGGCACATTACTAGTGCTCGGTACTTGTGTAGTAGATTATTATTGTTTTTAAACTTAAGTTTGCGACACTCGCTTATTAAATGACCTTTCTTTTTACAATATGCACATATTTTATTAGGATTAAAATTAGAATGAGGTTTATTATAATAATTATTTGGACTATTTGAATTTTTATTATGCAATGAATTAGAATTAGAGTTAGATGATGGAGGTTAAGATAGGAAACCTTTGATTTATTTTTACAACACTCGGAAGAAGTATGTCCGAGTTTGTGACAAATTGAGCATGATTTGGATGAGCGCTGCGATAATTTACTTAATTTAAATAACTTTTCTTCCTCGATAGCATGCGTAATCGCATCGGATAAAGTTCGAGGGTTCCTATAGCGTACAATGTGCGAATAACTAGAATTCATGCTCAACAAGAAAGTATTTAAAGCTAAGTCTTCCATTGCTGCAAGTCTACCTAAAAGTTCTTTTTCATCCTCACATCTGTAGTGAATATCGGATTGGATCCGCGTAAGGCACGATTCAATCCTTAATGAATATTGTGTCACATCTTCAGAAGGCAACTGTTTACAATTTTGTAGGTCTACGAATAAATGCGTCGAATGTTTTTTCTCTCCGAATGTCGATTTAAGAAATTGTTTTAATTCGGGCCAACTACTAAAACTAAACAACTAAAGTATTTACAACTAGTAACAATTTAAAACGATTAACTATTTATAACAACGAACCATTTACAACTTAAATATGCAATTACTTAAAATAACACTAAATTATTGGTATTTTTATATGTGTTCAAAATGAGAATCCGTTTCTCTCAATGCACAGTTGAGCATGTTTCCTTAAATTATTTTTCAGATCTATTACACGGACCACCGTCGTGTTGGAAATAAAAATTATTCAGTAACACTAAGTATATCGTCCAGGAAATCTTGAACAAGATCTTGTAATTACAGTCTAAATAATTACCACCCATTAATCGCCTTTCAATGATTTCGGGCCCACAATTATGTTATCAATAATTCCGGCCCAAATATTTACAGTAAATCTTGCATACTGCTCAGTAATGTTTGTTACGCCTTCGTCAGTTCACATAATATTAGTATTATCAATGTTTGACAACAACCATTTACAAAAATGTTTTCGTGGTGGCTCATCGTTATTATTCAGTGCTTGCACACGTTCTTAATGAAATAGGTGATATTTAGAAGAATTCAGTAGTTTCCACACGTAGAACTGGCTAACTCTGAATTCTCGAGCTGCATCATTAGTGGCTAGCGCGGGGGTTGCGCTCGAAAAAATCGATTATTGCGTTTTCGACGGCCGGGCTTATTACAGAATGACCACCTCGAACATTTCCATTTGACGGAGTGGTGAACTGTCCAAAGTTTTTTTGTCCAACCTTTGATTAGCTGCAAAATTTGTTCTCCGAATGGGTGGTACACGTGCGTTAATTCCTTGTCTTTGCAAACGCGGTAAAGACTCACTTTCGTATAATCTTTGCGCACTACGTAAACTTTTATTGCTTAAAATGTAACACCGTACCATTTCATAGTATTCGCGGTTCGAATATTTTCGGTACGTCATTGCTAACAAGCGAACACTGTCGGCCTGCCGGGCGAACGAACGTACACCGCTGTGTAACAGGGAAGCGCGGGGAGACGCTCTTGTCTTTATCGAGTCCTGTAACCGAGCGCGAGTGCCGAACTGGCCGAACGCCACCGACTGCTTACGAATTCAACACAGGGAGTTTAGGAAGTACGAATATGTTCGTGCCTAATAAAATAGTAGGCTCTACATATTTATGATGACAATCAGTTAAAATAATGCATTTCCACACATTTTGAATATAAAAGATAAAAAGGACAAAATGTTTCAGTTTTTTTTGAAGTGAAAACTTCTTTAAGCATCGTTGTGATTTGAAACTCAATGAAAAGAAAAAGCGACACTAAAAAGAGACAAATATATAAATCTATAGGATAGAATGAAATAGAATCTATACTAATATAATAAAGCGGAAGAGGTTTTTTGTTTGTTTAAACACGCTTATTTCTGGAACTACTAGTCCGATTTGATAAATTCTTTTGTATATGATAGCTAGATTCATGAGGAATAGTATAAGCTATCTAGCATTAGGCTACACCTCTCAGCTAGCCTTAAATATTGATTTTTGATAAGCAAGTCGGAAGAAAACGGCTTTATCCGCGTGCGCTAGCGTAATGGTTAGTGATACGTAAATACTGTTCTACAAAAATGTTGATCTTTCCTCCATCTAAAAAAGTCCGCGATAGCATAGGCCTATTTCTTGTAAATAAGCCACAATAGGGTATTTTGTGACAAAAAATATTGAAAATTAAAAAGTGATTTATTGATGATTGGCCATTAATTCAAAACACCATTGCGTCCATAAAAGCTATTAGGCTTAAATCCTATGAAAAAACCACAAACCATTATATTTTATTTTTCAGGTCAACGGACGAGGATGGTCTCCAAAAAACACATTCGGACGTTGCCGCCATTACGTGACATCAACGAGAAAATGGCGCGGCCGCGTTATTTGCGCTAGGCCGTGCTCCAGAGGTAAAAGGCATATGACCTCGACACATTTAAGTGGAAACTAGGCTGTGATCTGTCATTAGAACTATTTGTAATATAATTATAGAGTAATATATTGTGCTTTTATACCAATAAAGCGGGACCAATGCGTCAGTTGTATACGGACGGAATCGAATCAGACAGCGTAATGGGCGAGCCGAATCCATCGGACTAGCTTGTGATTAATATTTTTTATTTTTCATCAAATAAATAATAAACCGTTATAATAAACAATATCATGAAAATTTATCACATTAAGGTAACTTACCTAGTCTGTGTAGTGTACCTAATACGGCGCGCCCAAACGTGCACGGAGTGTTCTGATAGATCTGCCAATACTATTCACGTTATTATTGTAAATTATTTAGCGTTAAAATTTCAGTATTTTCATCTCAACGCTTTATAACCTACCACGGCACGCACTGTTACGTGAATTATTATAAAATTGTACTTATGTTAACCGCTTGTTGGCGTGATCTAACAAAGTTAAAAATGTAAAAATTGTTCCAATGTAAAATTTTCTTGCCTGGCGTTAATAAAATTAACTTGCATTTAATTCATTGTTGAAAGATGGATGTGAAAGAATAACATAATTGGTCAAAAATAATATTCATCTGTACCTTACAATAATGTAATCAGTAATTTGCACAGGACGTCGTATAGCAAAAACGATTTTTTTGTGCAAGAAAAACCTACAAAATCGATTTCAATGATAGCTTAATGTAGTTTTAATTAGGCAATTATGTGTCGAATCAAATGTGCGAGACGTGAACTTGTTACATACAAATTATCGGACACATAATTATAGGACTCATTTCGTCATATTCTCCGAATCCGTTTTAACTTTCCATTTTAAAGTTCAAAATGGATTCGAAGATATACTATTTTTCGAGGGTAGAATCATTTTTGCTAAAAAACGTCAAAGCCGCAAATAAAAAATTTAAAATTTGTTGGTACTTTTGAATAAGTATAATGTTTTTACTGAGACATGTGTAAATTTAATTTATGATTGTTCCCAAATAGATGTGATTATGAGTGATAATGTAACTATGAGTGGTGATAAAAATCTTGTATTTTTGTATTGTGGAACAACAGTCCCACGTTGGGCTTTCTACGTGTTTCTTACAGCGAGCCTGCTGCCTTGCCGGAGACTAGACGATCCTGTTATCATTTTGGTCTCAAAGGCAAGAAATACACTTATCACAAAATAATGTTTAATATGAATCTATGTTACAATTTGAACAAAGAAAAAAAATATAGGTATCACAAAGAAATGATGGGCTAGGATGAAATAAAGGTTTTTAATTCATCCTAGCCCCGGGGTTTTGGGTGGAAGTGGGGACATTCTCCTCGCACTCCACGGAAACTTAGCTTTTTTAATATGCATTTTTGAAATTTTCAATTTGAAATCAGATTTTAGTTGTTATTATAAGTTGAAACAATGTAACATAATTTATAAAACATTTTATAGACCAAAATCTTTAGACTTTAGAATTCAATATACGAGGGGCGGCTGATAAGTCCGCGGCCTAAGGTACCTAATGAAAGAAAATATACAGTTTTTTTTTTCAATATAATCTCCCTCAAGTGAAATACATTTCTCAAATCTCGCATACAATGCCTTTAACCCACCCAAAAAATATTCTATATCTTTCTCTTCAAAATGACGATCAACCGCAGCTTTCATTTCGTTGTCATCTGCAAATCTCCGGCTCCGTAAGTCCCTTTTCAAATTGAAAAACAGGAAAAAATCGCTAGGTGCTTGGTCTGGGCTATACGGAGGGTGGTCAATCTCTGAGAACCCCGTGTCTTTCAGGGCTAAAGACCTCGCATCATGTGCGGTGTGAACGGGTGCGTTGTCATGCAGAAAGAGCACTCCGCGCGTCAGTTTCCCACGTCGTTTCTGTACAATAGCCTCGCGAACCTGAGTCAATAAATTCGCGTAATATTGGCAATTCATCGTAGTTCCCCTGGGTAGGTAATCGATAAGCAAAATTCCCTCGCTATCCCAGAAAACAGTCGCCATTAGCATGGACACCGACTTTTCCAGCTTGAATTTCTTCGGCGGCCTTTCTCCTTTTTTTTGCATGGACTCTTGTTTGGACTCGGGATCATATTAGCGAATCCATGTTTCATCTACGGTGACTATCCGTTGCCAAATGTCTTCCTTGTTACCGCCGACTAGCTCCAAAAATCTTTGCCACTAGCGAGTCGACGTTGCTTGTTGAGCGGTGTGAGCATTTTCGGTACCCAGCGCGCGCTAACTTTTCTCATATTCAAATGTTCATGTAAAATTTCTCCAACTCATTCTTTGCTAATCTGCAGTTCTTCAGCAATCTGCCACAATTTAATTCTTCAGTCGGCCGGACCGATTTTTTCGACTTTTCGGACGTTTTCTTCGGTCAGTACCGTGACAGGACGGCCCGGGCGAGGGTTGTCTTCACAGCTCTCTCGTCCTTGTTGAAATATGCGGGTCCATTTTTTCACCATCGTATATTAAGGCGCAGAATCCTGAAGGACCGATGACATCTCTTCAAAAATGTCTTTCGGTGTATTTATCACGGCGCGGTGTTCAAAATTCCGAGAATTTCCAGATTCGGCTGACATGGTGATGTTTGTTGTTCAATAAATAATTGAACTATGAGTGCAAACTTAATTAGTGATTGCTTTTATAATGCTACTGAGTGTTGCAACTAGTGAAATGAGTAACAAGCTCATCGTTAAGTACCCTAGGCCGCGAACTTTTTAGCCGCCCTGGTACAATGTTAGAAAGAGACAATATTGACGTTGTTACACCTACATCTGACTTCTTGTCTTTCTATCATATTTCCTGTTGTTTTTTGTGGGCACTAAATATGTTCCTCGTTTATAACCCCAGAACATAAAAAGTTTTTTGATAACTACGTATTTCCGCGAAAAATCCGCTAGGGTGTGCATCAGAGCAATAATGTACATCGATTAAAACAAAATCACCAACAAAATCGTACCACAGGCATATGTGTAATAAATACTAATAGTGAGTCAACTCCTTTGTTATACCGCAAAATACCTACAAAGCTGTCATCGCTAAAAATGTGCAAGGGTTGTCACAAAAACATTTCCTTAGATAATAATATCATAACACTATACTTTATCTGTATTCCTCGTAATAATTTATTTTTCCATACAAAGATACAAAGTAATTACGACTTTACAAATTAGTTGCGAACTGCAGCTTCACCTGATTCGTTGTGATGGAAACAAAGACTTGTGCTTGTGCAGGCTACTAATTTTATTATATTTTACATATATAGCAGTATCTCAGGTATTCCGCTTAAAATATTGTATAGGGGGTTGAACAGAATAAATAAAACAGGTTAAAATTATACGTTGGTTCTGTTTATTCAACGCATGCCGCCTCGTTACAGATGTGCAACTGACAAATATTTACGACATTTATTATTGTTTTTTTAATTGTCTTTTCATGTAATGAATTCTCATCCTTACATATAATTCAAAAAATCGTGATAGAAAGCATCACATGGTTGTAAGAATTCAATTTTACTTAAGGCGTCATACAATCTTTTCCCAATATTTTCAAACAAGTTAATTAAATAATAAAAATAATACCGAGTAATATCGTGTAGTAATATTATGTCGCTGGGTGAACACCCAACGCGTGAACTGATTCCGTGTACGTGACAATCCTAAACGGGCGTACCGGTACGCAAGCGAAGCCGACCGGTACTACCGCAGACGTCGCGGGCAGGAGGGGGACTCCGCTCTCCTTCGTACCGCGCCCCATCGTTGCTTCGTCTAGTCGCAGAGTTGACTCACTTACACATGCCACAGGATACTAAAGCCAACCCTATTATTCCATACCTAATACTATAAAGATGCGTTTCATATTCACACGTAAAATAAGAATGGAAGAACCAGTCTCGTAGTGCTTCCAAATATCAGTATAACATAATTACGAGTATCTAACATATGTATACCAAAGACTACAGCATAGTTAAAGGTATGTGCCACGGAAGAGCGCATAATAATGGTAGACTACGCATAATTTTATTTATATAATAAATATAATATAATTAAATATTTATATAATAAATAATTTCCTTTGCATGAGCCCTAGATATAAAAACCACAGTTAAGTACTATAGAGGCCTGGAAATGAGCATATTTAGTAATGTATACACAGTACAATTCTTAACGCTCATATTATGGTTTTTGTTAATAACAGAAAAATAATCTTTAAAATTTTATTGGAACCATTTAATTATTTATTAACAATAACAAATACGTATCTTACTTATTTTAAACAAAAATATTAACTATAAATGATCACAAACATTTTTTTCAAGGTTCAATAAAACGTAAGCTTCAATATTCGATAATACATTACTTTCCACGTACATTGAATGATAATAAAATAATATTTAAATTAATTAATGAAAACTTTTCCGATGCCATACTATCGTTAAATTTATATCTTACCAATAATATTAAATATAACTTTTTAACGTGTCATGAAATATAATAAATAAAAAACAATTAAATGGCGTAAATTTTATTTTAAAAGTTTTACAAACAAAAAGTGCCTTGTCTAAAAATTATTATAGTGTATTTCTTGCCTAACACTGCCTTTCGTGACTAGATGATTCCTAAAATTTGACTATTTTTAATACTATTTCTAGTTGTACATAGTGACAAATTATATATTTCTACATGAGCGATTAACTGTTACATGTAAAGTTGTAGGATATTTTTATATACATAAATCTTTGTGTAAATAATCTGTATGTTCTAAGACTGTTGTATCTTTTAGAGCTTTTAATTTGTTCAGTTAAACTAAAAGGGTATTGTGATAGAAATATGTATTTTCCAGTCATTTAGTTGCAATGATTGTATCAATGTGAAACATGTTGATTATAATCCGAAAGTATTTCTTGCCATATCATTTGGTATATTAGTTGTTAGTATTTATAATATTCGAAAATTGGCACACAGTGACAGAGTGTATAAAATAACATATTGTCTGTGAACTGGTCATTTTAGTTGACCTTATTTCTTACTTAATTCCGAAAATATTTATATAGCGACATTAATAATTTAAAAAATATTATAAATTACTTTGATTATAAGAATCGTTCGTGCTTATTACCGTTTTTCTTAACTATTAAGCGGTATTATTAGCAGTATTTGAAATATAAACTAGTCCATTGTCATCGAAAGTTAGTGTTTACAGAGCTTTTATTGTCATTGTTAAGTTAATGCATGTTTCCGGAGATCTTCCATTATATTGACATTGTTGGTTGTTATGAAAGGCGACTTTTTGTGCTATATGTCAGGGTTACCCAAGTAAAGTAATTTTTTGTTAATTATCTGTAAAGCATAAGTAATTTAATAGCAAAACCACCGAAATTTACCACCCAATTATGGGAACTTTGTTAAACAGCTGAAGGTTAATTTGATATTAATATGCTTTATAACTTACTGTTGTTTTGTCGTATAATAATTATTTACAATTGGAATCAATAGATATGATCTTATAAAAAAGAAACCGCATTTATATTGTGATATTACTCAAATTAGGGAATTTCGAGAGCGCAATGCTATTGTAATGACTAGAAAATACATTTATATCCGTATGTGTTGTTTTATAATAATAACAAAATATTTAATTTCATAAATTGTTTTATTTATTATGCTTCCTTTATTATACTCAACATTCTAAGGCAATGTTTTCTTCAAGATACTATCGATGTATAACATCTACTAATACACTTACTTAAGATCTTATTGCCTCATAAGCAATGTCTTGACCCGTTTTAAACAATCACAAAATATTATCTTTGCCATTATTCTGGGACTAAAAATTCATAATTAAGTTGAAAACAACAGTAAAAGAAATAGACAAGTTTTTTAAAATCAACAGTAATAAATAATATTTTACATTATCCGTAATTGCAAAACATACATTTTCAAAGTTTCAACATAATATAGTGAAATTTAATTTACAAACCATACAAATAAAACTTAAGGAACATTGGAGAAAAATGTCAAAAGGTTTTAGAAGTTTGAAATTGGATATTGTGATATATGGTTTTTAGGGATCATTTTTATTTTATGGTTAAAATGTTGTGTTACATACATTCAGAGACAAGAAAATACACACAAATGAGGACCTTTTCCTGTTCCAGATTCGGTTAAAAGTACAAAGGTCAGCAAGACATACCGTCATCATAATTAAAGTCATAAATAAAATGGATTTACACGCTTATACAGTGAGTAACCGTTTTTAATAATGCATTTTCAAAGTATATACAAATATAAATATATAGGCCTTGATCTAATATTTTTAACTAAATCATAATAGCCAGAGAGCTGTACGCCATTTTGACTAATATGTTAAATACAAAGCGACATTTTTGTGTTTTGAAACTTTAATATTACTAAAATAACAAAATCACGACTTGTTGGCGCTGGTTAATTCCAACATTATCCCCCCCCCCCCCCCCCACAAATTTATAATAATATAAAATAATAATAAAAAATAACATTTCTTTTACAAGCCTAGCATTTGAATGTTTTAATTTACAAGTGTTTATATAAAGAAAACACAAAAAACCCAAATGATTCTTTTGGTTATAAATATTTCCCAGGTGAACTAAAGGTAGGAAGTTTGGTAGTATGTATTTCGTAACATATTTTTCATACAATGTAATAAGAAATACGTTTATAAATTTGTGGATTATCTAGTAATAGCGTCAAACCTCGGTTCATGATTTTATTATTTAATTAATAATGTACAAAATGAAACTAATCACAAAATGAATATATCGTAATAAGAACGTCAAAGTGGCGGCCAGCTCTTAGTCTTAGTTATTACATTTATGAAGAATATAAAATTATATTAATACAAAAGTCAGTTATAGTAACTATCCAATAAGAAATTATTATTTCCGCATACGGTAACGGTATAACTCAGCGATGATAATAATACCCCCCCCCCACATCCCGCAGTCATCTGATTAGTATAACCATCACGACGTGTGAATAATGCCATCCAGCAATTCTTTGCTATATTTGATAATATTAAACATGCCTCAAAAATACAGAAGCCGTCTTCTAACCCACAAAAATTAAAGTGTTGATATCAAATTAAATATTATTATAATATGTATTAAATTAAATCACAGAAGTTTCAATATAGCATTGGGAACATCCATAGTGGAATCATTGACTAACACTATATCGAATTTGTTGAGGTAGTTTTGGAGGTTAGCGTCTGCATTGCGACCTAGAAAACCAATTTTTATAACCACATCACAGTGATCCATGCCTTCCGCCATTCCAGCGTCCCCAATATTGTCCCCCATTAGGATCACATTTTGGCGCTCCTTGACCATTTCATAATACTCGGTGTCCTTAATTGCTGCTTCATTTTTGTTGTATGTGTGTATAACATCGCCTTTTATGCCGACGATTGTGTCACTTTCGTCCATTGCAAGGAAATTCGATACAACCTGAAATTAGTTTATTATTAAATTAAATATACAATAAAGCGGCAACAACTTCTAAACATATTTTAAAATTATCAAATGCCATAAGTGTATATACTCTATGCTCAATGTTACACATAATATGTGATAATATAGTATAAAACGTAGTATGGATTATATGGAGATATTGTAATTCACGATTGCGGTCGACCTTTGGATGTGGTTCGACATGTACATGCACAGTGTAACAGGGTGCGTGCCTGGCGGACCACTATCACATATTATCACACATATCACACATTACGTACGTTCGTAGCGTCGGGGAAACAATAAGCACAAGTGACATAAGCGGGCGTCCGCTCGCGCCTGCCCGCTCACGTTCACGCTCACCGCTCCTCCAGGCACGCACACTGTCACACTATGCATGTACATGACGAACCACATCCAAAGGTCGACCGCCTCGTGTATTGCTAGAACTATACAAATGTTGGCTCCGACTTAACCAAAAATTTTAAGTTTCTAGCGTAGAGAGGGAGAAAGCAAAGGCTTAGAGATAAACATTAATCTTTATATAATCTATCAGTATATTTAACTAAAATAAATCATTAATTCGCCAGACAGCAAGCAATCACTACGTTTAGAGTTGCCGCCGCAAAGGTCAAGCTCTTGTGGTCAAGCTATTGTTAGAAGTTTTACAGCAATCGCCGCATTTTGAGCTTTGCACTTCCAGACATCATCACAGGGTGCATACAAAATTATATAGAAGTAAAAGACTGATCATTGAGCTCAGCTAAATGATTATAGTTGGCCAGCCACGACCCACGACCAGCTAAGTGCATCATTGTAAGCCTGCACTGGCATAATACTAAGAATATGAATTCTACATAAATTGTATTTTGTACATAAATACATACATAAGTTTAATCTACTAGCTGCTGTATATATAGCTTTTTTAATTGTTTTTCTCTTTTTTAAAAGAGCCGTAATACTTCAGAGGCTAGGCGCCCGCCATAAATTTTAGTACGAAAAAAATTTCATCACCACTTACCACCAGGTGGGATTGTGGTCAAGCACTGGTTTATAATAAGTAAAAAAAAAAGCTAACTACCCAGTTCAAACGCCTATGAAAATATTCATTGCAATTTTAAATTAAACTATTACTAAGCCATTAACTAAAACGAGACGAAAAACATAATATTGAAAAAAAAAACTGCATGCCTGAAAAATATTTTTTGCTAAAACGAGAAGTCCGCCAACTGGCAACTGGCATTGGCGGCGGACTAACTGCTTCGTTACCCTCTCGCAAATAAAAAGAGGCCTGTACCCGGCTGTGGATCGTATGGGCTGTATTTTTACTAACTTTATTTTTTAAATGTCTTTTACAAATTTTACTCGATCTTTCTTTCGGTGAGTAGCAAAATGAGGGAAGCGAGGAAAGGTAATGTATTTGATAATGCTTACGCCACGGTCAAAATATATTTTACATTTATTAATATTCAATTATAAAATATACCTAAAGGTTATTTTAATTTTAGTAAAACCTTTGTCGGAATATCTTTACAGTCTGCAATTTTTTTTTATAGGATAAGGTTGTCAAACGAGCACACAGTCCACCTGATGGTAAGTGGTTGCTGTAGCCCATAGACATCGACATCTATCCTCGATTACGAATCAAAATGCAGATGCGTTGTCACCCGTGAAGAATAAAATGGAATGCCTCGTTTCCTTTTTTACTCATCAAACTGAGTCGTAGTTGCTCAGGCGACAAGCGCTAACCTCAAAATATCATAGTACGCGAGCAAACTGAGTTCTATCGTTATCGGCACCAATAAAATTGTTAATTGCAAGTTTTGGCGGGAACTTGAATGCTGCTCCTGTTTAATGGTTTATATATTGGTTTTAAGTGAATTTTCATATGTTACGTGATGCGTTGTGACCTATTTCTGGAAACGACGAATATAAAACTCAAGTATTTATGTCAGATTAGGCGCCTTGACTGTCTGCCGAAAATCATAGCAGTGTAGTGCATCAACTTATTGTGACGAAGATAACATAATTATATGTTGTATAATTTATTACGTTTAGCGTTTGATGTGTTTTTTTTTGGCTGAAGGATTTGCAGCGAATGCCACAATAAATGAAGAAAAAAATATTTTAAATGCTGCGGCGTAAGAAAACAGAAAAACATCGTATTCTGAGAAATTAAAAAAAACATTAATATGTGAAGTCTGCTAATACACATTGAGGTAATGCGGAGGAATCAACTTTGTCCTAAAACCTTCTCAGGAATGAGAGGAGGCCCATACCTACCCGTCAGACGTATATATACAACTTGGCCAAAACAATTAGTTTTGGCGCCCGCACCCTGCCTCTATCCCAGCGCTTCTCCTAGTGACCAATCACCGTTCCGGTGTTCCCTCCCTAGTTTTAATGACGTCTTAGCTGTCATGCGCTTAATTGTCTTAATTGAATTTTGGTCACGTAGCAGATTGTTAGTTCACTTAAAAAAAAGATTTGACTAACTTACCTTAACATGAGGAAGCAGGAAATTGGCAGCTCTCATAGCAGCCACGACAGATTCCCGAGGCCCGCAGAGAACACCAGTACGGGCACTTGCTGCGCCTGACTCCATGAAATTAAATCCTTTACTCCTGTCCTGAACAAAAAGTAATTATTTCTATCTTAAGCCATCACCATAAACCGCTAAACGATCAAGTGGTGGGCGGGGGCTTTCTAAAGTTGGTACGCTTTTGCCGCTCTTGACAAACTAAAAGGCAATTGCTACACTATCTCGCATCCCTGGGAAGTTTTTAACAGACAATCAAACAATATAACAATAAATAATTATGTATATAAATTGGCTAAAAACAATGTGATATTTTTATTCTTTATTCTATGGTATGCGCCTTAAGTATAACATCTACAGTAAATTATTTTGTCTTTGAAAGAGGTTCTGAAAATCAATATTTGCCCAAAATCAATTATTATCCAAAGTCGCTAAACCTAAACTAAACAAACAGGCTATGGGCAGCAGCATTATGAGTGAGAGGATATAAGGCCCTGCGCTCCATAAATATGGCTTTGCCGACCCTGCGTGATGAGTATATTATAGAACGACGCATTCTTGGAAAGTTTAAATAAGTGTATATAAATAGGCTTGTGAAATATGTTATTTCGTATCAAATTCTTACAGTATATTTGGTAATATTAAAAATAACAGTTTAAAAGTAAGCATGTAAATTGAAACCTAAAGAAGCTTTCAGTAGTGCACGATTTTTATGTCTGTATGTTTCGGATATGGGGAATGATGCATCATTTGTTCGATAATAATCACTGCATAATGCTCACCATTACAAGCAAGACGCAACTTTATAATTTTAGGCATCCCTCTTGTGAAAAAATAAAAGGCGCGGACAAACGATAAAATAAAATATTTCGAATCATCAACGAAAAGCAGAAAGCAGATCTATACGACGTTTTTGTAATACTCCCGCGAGTTTATCGATAACTTAAAATTAAAAATGTTGTATAACCGACTTCAATATATTATATTATTAAGAATAACCCAAAAACTATTGGTCAGACCTTGATCAATTTATATGGGACCACATGAGAAGCACCAGCTTTCAAATAAAAAAACAATCATCGAAATCGGTTTACCCAGAAGAAAGTTATGAGGTAACACACAAAAAAACATACAGTGGAATTGAGTAGCTCCTCCTTTTTGAAGACGGTAGAAAATACATCGTATTGTCATTACAATCGTATTTATACTTCGTCCGTCAGTTACGCGCGTTATCTTATGTTGAGGAATACAGTTCAGTGTCGCGTCAAATATTGAGCAATAGCACAGAATAAATAATAGTACTACGTACAGAAGTTGCACTCCTTTGATGTTGACTGCTTGCCGACGTTTTAATAGCCTACATAGTTATTATTAATCAGATAAATCACGCAAGCAAGCTAAATAGAACTTTATCGCTGCAAATTGTAAGTAAGTTATGATCGACCATATTTCCGCTACTATGTGAGTTCTGTGATACCTAACGAATGCAAATTGCAAGACCATTCGTCGGGAATCGCGGATGCTTGGCTCGTAAGAAATAGGTAGATAGTGTAAACAACAAATAAACCCGAAATACGATTCCTAACAGAAATGTGATCGTATTCTACTTAATTAAAAATCTTGTAAACAAACAACTTTTAGTATTTTGTGTTATTATAACTTAAAATATTTTAATTACAAAAGACAAGTATAGGTATGTAAGTACGTACTTGGGTAGTGAAGTAAATTTCAACTAAGTTTTATAATAAAGTACTTAGGTATTACTTCTGTAGTTAAATTATTACTTAATTCTTTTTTCGCTATAAGTACCTATCTAACAAAAAAATGAAATAAATTCACCTTTCATTATCCTTCGGTAACTTAAAAAATTATATATCTGAATCCTTTTCTTTGCTCATTAGGCATCCATCCCCATCCCCGCAACAATTATAGTAGGAACGACGTTTTGCCATTATAATTTATGAAATAGATAGGCAATATACATATATATTATTCTTAAATTACATTAAAAGTTTTTCAACTATTTTATCCTACAATTAAATATACTAAACACTAAACAAAAACTATTTCGACCAGTATTTCAACAAGTATTTACAGAAAACTATTTACGTAAACAGCGTTAAAAAAACTTTAACATTCAATCGCCTAGCGCTAGCCCCGACTGCGTTCTGCCCCGGGGGCGCCTCGCGATTGTAGGTAATTATTTCACGCAGGTAGCAAAAGTGACAGAGGCCTGGCAATAGGTTTTGCAACATGACGTTTTACATTACAATTTGATGACTAGTAAATACGACGAAATAATATTGTTGTAAATGTTATAAAAAATATTAATAAACTAATAAATTCAAGCTACCAATATGCTTATTAATATACCTTATCATTTTATGGGTTATCCCCAGGCCATAATTCCACATAATACCAGGAATTGGTATTTAGACCCAAGTTTATTTTATAATTACCCAACCAACTACAGAATGGAAAAGGAAGAGGAGAGGAAATAGGGACAGGACATAATGAAAATGGATGGGATAATAAAGACATAGGATAGGGAAGGTTACAGTTGGATGACATCAGAAAAGCTCCCAATGAAAAACATGAAATATCGGTATATTTACGAGTACGAGTTCTACCGTGTTACCAGTGCTGCAGAAACAGCTCGAAGGATTAATGATGTGTACGGCGCTGGTGTCGCAAAAGAAAGCACTGTCCGTTTTTGGTTTAAACGTTTTCGTTCTGGAAATTTCGACCTTCAGAACCAACCCCGTGGACGGCCGGAGACCAAAGTAGAAAATGAAGAATTAAAGGCTATTGTGGAAGCGGATCCATCACAAAGCACTTCAGAGCTAGCTGCAGGCTTCGGGGTAAGTGATAAACTGTATTAATCCACTTGAAGCAAATCGGGAAAGTAAACAAACTTGAACGATGGGTACCTCATGAATTGAGTGAATCGAACTTGCAAACACGCGTCGACTGCTGTGTTACTTTGCTCAACCGACACAATAATGAAGGGATTTTAAATCGAATCATTCTTGTGATGAAAAGTGGATACTGTAGGATAATCGGAAGCGCTCGTCGCAATGGCTGAAATCTGGAGACCCAGCCAAATCCTATCCTAAACGAAAATTGACTCAGAAAAAGTTATTTGTGAGTGTTTGGAGGACTAGCGCCGGTGTCGTTCACTACAGCTTTCTAAAATCTGGCCAAACGATTACGGCAGATATCTATTGTCAACAACTGCAAACCATGAAGGAAGAACTAGCTGCTAAACAACCGAGATTGGTCAATCGCTCTAGGCCACTGCTGCTTCACGACAACGCAAGACCACACACTGCACAACAAACAACCACTAAGTTAGATGAGCTACAATTGGAATATCTGCGACATCCACCGTACTCCCCGGACCTTGCTCCAACAGATTACCATTTTTTTCCGGAATTTGAACAACTTCTTACAAGGAAAAAATTCAACTCCGATGCGGCAGTCCAAACCGCCTTCAAAGAGTTTATTGATTCTCGCCTCCATGGTTTTTTTAGTAAAGGGATCAATGAACTACCTATGAGATGGCAAAAGTGCATAGATAACAACGGTGCATACTTTGATTGATTAAATATATTTAAAAAAAAATTGACTTTATATTCCTCCCGTACAAAACGCCAATTTCATATGTAAGGACCTAATATTATTCATGATTGGAGTAAATCATATCGCCTAAATGTCAATCCTAAAAAATCACAGGCTATCATTATTGGTAGCCAGAGCTTTATCTCAAGAATTGACTGGTTCTCCGTACCACCTATCGTATTTGATGGAGTTGTAATCCCTTACTTTGATAATGTCAAAAATCTTGATATGTATATCGATAATTTCTTAAATTGGATACGCCAACTGAATGAGGTAAGTAAGAAAACCTTTGTCGCTCTTTGTTCACTGCGTCGCCTTCGATCATTTCCTCCCATTCCTACAAAAATTATGCTCGCACAGTCTCTTCTGCTTCAGATTCTCGACTATGCTGACGCAAGCTATGTAGACATAACTGAGAACCAGCTAAATAAGCTTGAGACTTCAAAATACTAGTATTCGGTTCATATTTGGATTGCGCAAATTTGACCATATTTCCCAATTTCGCTCACGTCTCAAGTGGTTACCTATCCGAATTCGCCGGAAAATGCATAATCTTTCTATTCTGTACTGTGTATTATTTCACCCTTCTACTCCTCCCTATCTAAAGGAGAAGTTTAATTTTGTAGGGCTTCCGGGGGAACCTGTACGCTCTTCAAGAAAATTGATTTTAAGGGTACCAACTCACAATACATCATTTTTTAATAAATCTTTTACTGTCCAGTCTATTAAGCTCTGGAATGCCCTACCTTTGCATATACGTGAAGCACAAACTATTGTAATCTTTAAGCGACTACTTAAAGAGCATTACTTGTCTCAATCGTTCGGACACCGTTAGGATAAATTATGTGATTATGTATTTATTGTATTTATCAGCTTTATATTATTGTTTGAGGAATTTTGTAATTTATATATGACGGCACCAGCACCATTGCACGTGCGGCGGCGTCGGTGTAGCTAGACATAATTCTTGTAAACAACACGCACCGCACACCTGCGCCAACAACTGCGGTGGCGCCCGTTCTGGTTGTATAAAACGGACCGAGTGGCCGCCGTTAGGGCAGTCTTGGCTCTAGCGTGGAACGGTGTGCTTGTCGTATTCCGTTACTAGCTTATCCTTGACTCATTTGATAATTAATTCGTGCAAACGAATTAATTATTATTCTCAACTACAAAATTAGTCTCGGTACAATTTATAGTTATAAATTAACCTTATTTAAAAGATAAGTCCCGCTGGGTTTCTTGCTGGTTCTTCCCAGGACAGAGGTTTTATCCGAACCGGTAGTAGTAGTACTATATTGAAATAAAAGTGATTCTATTCTATTCTAAAAGCCTTTTCATGTGACTCTATACATCATAATAACATCCTTCATAACAAATGAGAATAAAGCTTTCCATTTAAGTTCTCTATATTCTTAACATCCTTTCTACATATATGTATTTTTGAGTAGATATGTAAGTTTGTTTATTTATATATATATATGTGTGTATGTATATGTATATATTATATGCTTTACTTTATCTTTTATTATGTAATAGTAATTTATATTATTTCATGTATTAGTTATTTATATGTTATTTTATGGCATTTATTGTTTATATTTCGCATGTATTGATATTATATTTTGTATATTTATATTGCACCACCTACCTAGTATTCATTGTTTTATTCCTTTTTACCCTTTGGTTGCCTGGAAGAGATCGCTATGTAGCCATAAGGCCTCCAAATTGTACATATAATCTGCTTTTTGTTATGTCATTTGTATATTTGTCTGTGGTGTACAATAAAGTATATTCATTCATTCATTCATTCATATATTGCTACACCTACATCAAATTCTCACCACTCCATGGGTTGACCGGTAGAGAATACCTCAAGACCTCAAGGCATTAAGTCTACCCTTTGTACCTATTCTTTTAGATTAAGGAATGCAATAAAGAATAAATAAATAAACATTGACCTAAAAAAAATGGTAGGTGGTAGATCTCCGTTTCTACCCAGGATGCCCAGGAGTCTGTCTGTGTAGGTACTATCCTCTTCCCTATTTCTGCCCCAAATAACAGTGCCCACACTGCTGAATTCTGGTGAAGGTATAGAGAGCCAGTACAATTACAGGTTGTGAGGCATCCGTCCTAGTTCTCAGGAGTGACAACGCAGCCGAATTTTGATTCTTAATCGAGAATAGATGTAGATGTCTATGGGCCACAGTATCCACTTACCATGAGGTGGACTGTGTGCTCATTGATCACCTTTACTTCTATAAAAAAATGTAAAACACTCAGACTGACGATAAGGTGCAGCGATTCATCTGGTGCGGGGATAGGCGATCGGCCAGTCATTCCTGGACATTATAGCAAATTCCCATACACTGGAAGATTCCGATTGTTTATGGACGGATGATTAATAATAAAGTGTTCACTCACCTAAAACATTCTACCATTTTGTGTCCAACTTCTGTTAGTTCTTGTTTCGGAAATTTCATACCTCTGAAAACAATAAGAAAGCAATTAAATATAAAAAATATAACCAAATATACCACTGCAAGAATTCAAGATACTTTATACTCATTCGGCATAAATTTATATACATATTTTTATAATTAAATCTAATTTAACTTAAAACAAAAAATGACCAACTTTGGAGACTAAAAAAAATTACAAATTTAAATTGTATATTCTAATAAACTAATTTTGTGCTGTTTTTGAAGTTATACTTCTTTTCGGGCGTTTGGGAAAAATTATGAGAGTGAATTTTTTACGATGCGCTCGCACACCGACAGCTAAAAACGACACCATGAAGTTGATACGATGCGCGCGCACACTGACACCTCAAAGCGACAACTTCATTGGGTAACTGTCTCTCAAGTTTTCGGGGGAACTGATAACTATATATAAGGGAGTTATTTTTAGTTAATTTTGTTTTGTTACGCTAAAGAAGTATAACTTCCTACGTGCGTACATAAGTACACACACTTTTTTTTCTTTTTTTATGTTTCTTAAATATCATGTGCTGATGGAGTGTACCCGAAATCGAAATATAAGTAAGTACATTACCCTATTTGATTTCTCAATTAGCTAATTGCAATATTAGTTTGGTGAAGTCCTTGTATGATGCTAGATTATATTATAGATTAGTTTCTTTTAGGTTGTAAGTATATCAAGTATACTGTAAATCACGTTAGTGATTAAGTCTCCCAATAAAGAGGAAAAAATATGTTTCTCTTAAACCATGGGTGGTAACCCATGATTTTTACCACAATTTTCTTTATAAATATTACCTTGTATTCCTCATCCTTGTTCTTTTTCTAACCCATATTTTTCTTAAAAGAATAACTATCAACAAATTCAAATGTGTTCCTAACATTATATGTTTACATTTTGTTATAATTCTTCTGCTTGGAAACCACTGTAAGATGGAATTGCCCTAATCGCCACGATTGACAGATGTCTCGCACTTTAGACGTTGCTTCACATTGCTGGCCTAAGTACTCAAACCACAATCTATGGCAGGCCAGGGTAGTGTATTTTTTTAATATGCAACTTAATCACAAAACATAAATATTTTAAAGAAACATATTAAACTTCTGTGTAGTGGTGGTGTAAGAATGTCCAATACCCCATATCTTCCCGTGGGTGTTGTTAGAGGCGACAGAGGGAAACTGGAACAGGAGATGGGCAGCAGCATCTTCCTAATAACAACTCAAAATTATGAAAAACTGCAGTTGCCCACACCCCTGCCAAGCGTGGCAACCATGGCAAGAGGGAAACTGGAGCAGGAGATGGGCAGCAGCATCTTCCTAATGACAACTCAAAATTATAAAAAACTGCAGTTGCCCACACCCCTGCCAAGCGTGGCAACCATGGCAAGAGGGAGACTGGAACAGGAGATGGGCAGCAGCATCTTCCTAATGACAACTCAAAATTATAAAAACTGCAGTTGCCACACCCCTGCCAAGCGTGGCAACCATGGCAAGAGGAAACTGGAACAGGAGATGGCAGCAGCATCTTCCTAATGACAACTCAAAATTATAAAAACTGCAGTTGCCCACACCCTGCCAAGCGTGGCAACCATGGCAAGAGGGAAACTGGAACAGGAGATGGGCAGCAGCACTTCCTAATAACAACTCAAAATTATAAAAACTGCAGTTGCCCACACCCTGCCAAGCGTGGCAACCATGGCAAGAGGGAAACTGGAACAGGAGATGGGCAGCAGCATCTTCCTAATGACAACTCAAAATTATAAAAACTGCAGTTGCCCACACCCCGCCAAGCGTGGCAACCATGGCAAGAGGGAAACTGAACAGGAGATGGGCAGCAGCATCTTCTAATAACAACTCAAAATTATAAAAAACTGCAGTTGCCCACACCCCTGCCAAGCGTGGCAACCATGGCAAGAGGGAAACTGGAACAGGAGATGGGCAGCAGCATCTTCCTAATAACAACTCAAAATTATAAAAAACTGCAGTTGCCCACACCCCTGCCGAGCATGGCAACCATGGCAAGAGGGAAACTGGAACAGGAGATGGGCAGCAGCATCTTTCTAATAACAACTCAAAATTATAAAAAACTGCAGTAGCCCACACCCCTGCCAAGCGTGGCAACCATGGCGAAATCCCCCCTAAGAGGAAATCTTCCGGGGGGCCTATGTTCAGCAGTAGACTTTTTATAGGCTGTAATGAATTATTAAACTTCAAAAATAATATTTAATTATATTGACTGCTGTATTAATAATCAGTGTATTTTTATATTTTGACTGAATTTATCAAACTTATCCACACCAAACATAGTCTGGTCTTTGTATAATCTTACTTTAATAGTTTATGAGCAGCCCGGTACCAATCCACCATATGCTTAGTTTTTTCCTCAACACTCATCACTGGATCAACTTCAATCGGCTTGTATATGGCAGCAAGTCTATTTTCTTCATCTTTGTAGTACTGGGGGATTGATGGGCATTCTCTAAACATTCCTATAGAACAAACAAGTTAAGAAATAAATGTATATCAAATGTAATTATAAATAAATTCCCAGATACTATATTCAAAAAGTGAAATTACACGTACATAAGATGAATCCTCTTGGCTCAAGGTGACAGATGCAATGAGAAGCAACGTGGGTCTTATCTTACTCAAGTAGGAGATACTATAGCTTGTATTGTTGTTGTTGTACACAGCGGATAATGCTAAATGTCAGGTGGGCAATCTGTACGTTCTTTTACTTAACTCTCATAAAAAAACCCAATACTCAAAACCAGGTAAGTAAAATATTTATTTTATATAGCAGAGGACCCGACTTGCATAACTTTGGGATCCCCTGGTTTAGTCTTCTTATCTCACCCTTTCCCAAATTTTATCATATAAACCGTTGTTCCCAATTAGTGGTACACATACCTTCAGAGGTATATGAAGTTAACATTACATCCAATGCACGGCAATTATGGGAAATAATCCTCTGTTTGAGGCAATCTGTGGGAGAGACCTATGCTCAGCAGTGGTCTTTCAATAGACTGGAAAGTTTAATAAATGATTGATGATTAAGATCCAAATAAAAAAAATGATTTTACAGTTTTTTGAATTCCAAACAATCCAAATTACATTCCCTAACTGTAACATTAAAAGTGACTAGCTTTTGCCAGCAACTTTAACCATACTGAATTGTTGAAAATACAATGGATTTCGGGTATAACGACGATGAAGGGACCACTCTATTTTCATCGTTATATCCGGAAGTCGTTACAGGCAAAGGTAAAGAGATACAGACACGTACACATATATAGTTTATATACATTTATTATTGAAATTATTTGCACACATAGTTATTCACTGGTACATTTCACTCAAAAAATAAAATTAATTCCGCTAAATTAAACTCCGAAGCGTACACGCTTCCCTACCTACTTAGCTGATATCTATAAACAAAAGGTAAAGGTCTCCACAATTGCTGACAATCTGTGTGGATGTAAACAAAAGCTAAGAAATGTTTGTGAAAGAAAGAAATCTTTGTGTCTTTGGCGGCCGACTCTATATCTGCATGGTATTTCTAGGAATTTGTTACAAATGATTCATTAAAAACAGTCGCTACACTCGAACTCGGCGTTACATCCAATGACGCTATAGCCACATGAATTTTGTACTAAAATATGCTTTAAATTCAAGGGACTTAGATTTAACATCGCTATAGGTCGCTACAACCAAGGTCGTAATAAATGAAATCCACTGTAATTTTATTTAATTTATAATGTTTATCATAGATTATTTTGTTTGTAATTTAAATTGAGGCTTCTCTTTATACAGCACCATTTAAAGCTAATTTCACTTGAAGTTTAGGCTTTTTTATCACATTATGTATCAAAATAATATTATATTTATTTTAACTTACCAAAACTAGTTAAAACCGTCTTGCCATTATCCATATTGTGCCTGGTTAGTGTATGATCAAAATCTGTCACTATTTGTAGCTTCCTGTGACCATCCTTGATTACTTTATTTAATTTATCTAATA
This sequence comes from Parnassius orleans, assembly GCA_029286625.1. Taxonomy (NCBI): domain Eukaryota; kingdom Metazoa; phylum Arthropoda; class Insecta; order Lepidoptera; family Papilionidae; genus Parnassius; species Parnassius orleans. The sequence goes on along the minus strand of JAGSMP010000166.1, from coordinate 318,287 downwards.
ATTCTTCCTTGTTTTTAATATAAATATTGTCTTTATTCAGCTCAGGAATATCGCGAATACTTGTTAGTAAGTTCATTGCTGTAACATTAGTAATAAATAAACAAAACTTCTTTGGTCTATTAATATTCGAAATTAATTTTATACATGACATTTCATAAATTGCCCAATATTATTCTTGTGGTTTCACTTTCAGTTTTTGAAAGAAAATCGTCAACATTTATTTGGTCTAAAGAAATGATTATTTTGTTTTATGACTACAAATTTATTTATAATACTCAATACCTCAGTTTATTCTATTTCGTAGTTATCAGAAAATTCAATCAACGAACCTATAACGTAAAAAAACTCAATCACAATTTCATAAACCTCACCATAAAAGTACTCTGTGAGCTCACCACAGCCACTCACACTCACACTCATACTCATAATCTTTGACATTGACACATCACACTTGTCATTATCATTTGTCATTGGCAAGCCAAAGAGAATATAATCATTAATCACTACGTTTTATGGCAAGCAAAAAATTTTGGACAAATTAACCTATCAAGCGTCAGCCGTATCCGTAGACAGAGACGGCGGAACCTCCCTATCACAGCCTACGAATTTGAAGTATATATATTTAAAAATACTGACAGACATATTTCAAATAGCACATCTCAAAATATTAATTATTTAAACTGCACCCATGTAGTTTAAAAATAAAAATAGTTAAAGATCGCTCACCTTATAACGTCGATATTACTTTATCATCATTTATGATTGATATTATAACCTCAAACCTATGTTGCCAGCTAAAGTTTATAATTACCCAAGGTACGACCTCATCGCTTACAATGAGGGCTAATAATTTTCTGCTCACCAGATGTCGCTAATTGACACTGAGGTAAAGTTTTTTGTTACACAATGTAATTTAATTGAGAAGTTGTTTTTTAATAAAAGTTTATCAGTTTCTAGAGTATTAAATTAATACACAAAACAATGCGTCAGTGGTTTGCTCTTTAATTTTTTGCACATTTTTAACTTTTTTTTTAATTTTTGTACTTTTATGAATATCTGTAGTTTGGTTTATTTATTTTTAATGTTATTAATATAAAATATAGCTAATAGTACAGAAAGAAACAATAACTTTTACATTTTCCGAACAAATTAACTTCCCCGCTATGAAATCTGTCAAATATTATACCCCACTTTCTAGTGGCGCCGCCCTGGCGGCAGAAAAAGTCGTGGATGCCCCTTTGCCATTACAGCGAGATTACCTAATGTATTATACTACATATTTACAATTGTGTTAATATACATATCTGTGCTTATTATGTCACTCAAATTTATCTTAATATTTATCTTGATGTTTTTTTTATTTGTCACTTTCCCAATTGATTCGGAAATAAAAAGAAAATGAGTTTTAGCAACCGATAAGAGGACTTTGTTCCAGACACTTTGAAAGAAATTTATTAGTCCGAAAAAGGACAAGAACTGAATTTTTTCGTAATGCTGTCCAAAACTTTATACAAGAAAGGTTTGTATGCTTAAGTATGGTCGTATTTTAAATCTTCTGTGTTTTTTTATGTAGTAGATGGTTAACTAAAGTGTGTAAGTATAATACGATGGACTATGATAGGATAAACAGAAATTTAAAAGACATCATTTCTTTTACACTGAATATATCCATGTGTCCGGTTACCAATTCTTTTTACAATTTCATCGACAAATCATGTCTCAAATCTCATTTAGACCTAGCTGTATTTAAATGGCAGCCATTTAAATTTTTCAGTGTCACCACCTCGACCCCGCGCATTAAAATTACAATATTCACCGATGTAGAAGTCCTACATTCTTAAAAGATGTCTCATTGGATAGATAAAGATACGCGTAATAAAATAAAAGCAAACTTTAACTGCAAAATTGTATTTAGATCCTAAAAGACTAAGAAAAGAAAAATGAAAAAATCGGTTATTTTTTTTCACATTTTCGACTTTAATGAAAAAGTAAGTCATTTACCTAATGATTTTTACATTAATCAGATAGATCAGAACATTTCCTAACCAAAAACATAAAAATCTTAATATAACCAAAAAAAATCAGTATTATAACTGTTTGAATATGACCTTTGAAAAATTTGTCGCCTGGTGCAGACAGACAAAGTGAATTGATGAGAAGAATGAAAACAACATTTCAAAATGCACGTAACTAAAAAGTTATTTATAAAACTGTTCGAAATGACCTCCGCGATGTTGGAGACATGTTGTAGCCCTTATTGCCATGTTGAGTTGCACGTCTGATCATCTCCGATCTTGTCGCAATTCATTTCCAACTTGATTATTTTATTAATCAACCTTCTTCTACATCGGTGAATATTGTAATTTTAATGCGCGGTGTCGAGGTGGTGACACTGAAAATTTAAATGGCTGCCATTTAAATACAGCTCGGTCTAAATGAGATTTGAGACATGATTTGTCGATGAAATTGATTATATTTTATAGCATTAAAGCTCCGACACCGGTAACCGGACACATTGTATATATATATATATATATAATATATATATATATATATAGAATAAAATTGAAAAATGTAACACAACCTGAGTCTGATGATTTAGTGATGGAACAACCAAATACGGTGCGTCTTTAATTTTCATTGCCTTGCTAACTAAATACTAGTACTAGTGATAAGAATTAATATAAAAGTTATAGTTATCATGTAATGACATGCTGTTATATTTTTTTATTGAATGCTAAATAATATTGAAATTATGTGATATTTTTCCAGGGGGACGTAAAAATTACTAAAAATGGGCATTAGATTGATGATGTAATTATGGAACTACCAAGCACATTTGCGGTAGGTTTTAAATTTTTAAAAGATTGTGTTGTGCCGCTTACGAAAACTGGTGGTACCTAACTGTCATATAAGTAGGCTAAGGGATTAAATACTAAAACCAGAAACTGAACAGTAGCGTATGTTATCTTTACCTTTAAATTTGTATATGTAAAAGAAGCTGAACCACTCACTGACTGATTAGCTGACATTACGCACAGCATTATTTGTCGTTGTTTTTGAGAGCCATTGATTTCCTTGTTTACATTGTTTTTGAGAGAATTACGTTAACTGCAGCCGAAGGACCCAAAAAAAACCGAAACTAATTTAAAATACTTTATTATAATATAAAAATTACAATATAATTACTGCAACTAAAATAAAAGTGAATCAGATCGATGCTAGATCTAGAATGAATTTTAATTATTACATTAAAAATAAAGTAAAGGTATATTGCAGAGCTCCAATTGCATCCGTTGACGTCAATGCTCACGTTCTGCTGAGTTGCGCCTCGTGCCGCTGCAATGTATCGAGGTCGCTGCTGTGTAGGCTCTTCACCTATGAGGCTATGTTATAACTCCTCCACCCTCAGATCAGCAACTATTTTAGAACTTTGAGAGAAAAAGTTGCTGGTAATGCCTTTTCGACTTCGGGATAATGATTCTTAGGAGATTCTTCGGGCTTTTCGTAGCTATGTTGGGTGTTATTCTGGATCTGTTCTTGCTTCTTAGTCTTGTAGTAGTAACAAACTGAGATTATGACAGCGAATACTACTACGATTGATAACACGGCGTAAAAGGGAATAGTAGTGTGATATAAAGTAAGGAGATCCATCTCTCTCAGATGAAGTGGTGGTTGCATCATAAGTTGGTCCTGGGCTGCGTGGAGTCCTTTCAGGTTGATTGTATTAAGGCTGATTCGTGGTACTGCTGGGGTGCCTTTTCCGTTTACATCCATTGGTATTTTCATTAGTTTCAAGGGATGGCCTTCTACTTGATCGTTAATATTGGTGATGGTAAATTCTTGTGTTCGCAGGAAGCAATTAATTGGTATTGTGGCTAAGTAACTACCCTGTAATGTAGTAATGTCTTCACGCCCGCATACTGTATGGACCTTAGTTGGTTGAGGGAAGGAGATGGTGTAGTGCTTGTCGTCAAGACGCTCCATGGCTTCTTTTGATAGTGCAATGTCGGTTATCTTACAGGATTTCGCTATAGACTGATTGATAATGAGGTTCTGGATACAGTCGGATTGTGTTCGAATTTGGGTGTTCGTTTCCTTTTCGCATAGGTACCGATTACTCAACTTACACGAATTTTTCTCTATTAGTTGCTATTAAAAGATAGGGTGGAATAATAGATTGGTGGTTTTTGTTAGGCACAATGGATAAGCGGAATAGGTCGAAGGTGTCTTTGGAAATAATAGGGAATTTTAGAACAATTACTATTTGATTTTCTGTGAAATAATAACCTGACTTAATGATATCGTACTATTCTCTAGTCTCTAAATTTAATACATGTTCCTTATCATAAATTTGCCTTAATCTTACTAACATAGACTTAATTACCTTAACACTTAACGTAGAATGGTGGTTTAGTCGTGCATCGAGATGCACGACTAAATGCTAATATATTTGCTATCCTATTAAGCTCATTGAGCATATCATCGATATTTTCTGTTAAAATTGTTAGGAGTTGGGCAAACTTAGCATACTTGATAAGGCTACTATCTCTATAAGCGGCTCTATCTAATAATTGAATAAGTGTTGAGTTAATTTTTCATTTTACTATTATGTTGCAACATCCATTCCTTACTAATGCTAATGTGACTATTGAATTTGATTCGATCCTATCTTGGTTATCCTTCAAAACTTTATGGCATTATTATATTTGGCATCTAAATAATCTAGATTACCGGTTACGCTTTTGATCACTGAGCCTAATCCGTCTACTAGACCTCTCTTAGTGCGACTAGGCTCTAAGCTATTTAGTTGTATTAATACTTTATCTAATTTGCTAGAAAGATAGTCCATTTGCAATTGTACAGTAAGTTGGTGTCGTTATCAAGTCTGTTCTTGTAGTTCTGTAGCTGTACCTGTAATAGGGTTACTTTGTCTCTGATGTCGTCAAGTTTTACATATTGAAGAAATGTGATAGTGAGTTATGAGAGTCGTTGGTCCAAGTCTAAATGGTAGTAGGCCTGGTCCGTCTTCAAGATATTCAAGTTTTATCTCCTGGGCTTCGATCGTCAGCACGGTCAGTACAGTCAGTAATTTTAGAGTCCTGTAACAATTCGGCAGTTTTAGGTACACGTTTAAGTCTAGACTTCCTATCGGACCGCGTTTCCTAGACGTGTAAATGTGTATTGGTAGGTCAGCCAGAACATGGTCATGAGTGTAACGTGGGGCCAATTTTGTCGGTTAGCTAGGGGTTGGAAATGAAAACTTGTTGGTTTGGTTGGTATTCAACCTCTGGTTCCCGCGATTTATTCCGATTATTTATTAATGCTGAACGTTCGGATAAAGAATGTTCGTTAATTATTTCATACACTGTTTTCATTGCTCTCGGTGTGTTAGTATGTATTGCTGCAATAAGTGTTTTGTCAAGTCGATGTCGATTGGGTCTCTTGGGTTGAAATGTCCATTAACAATATCGTAAGGCTACATTTAGTGAAACTGTGCACAGAACTATTGTATCCTAGGATAGCATAGGGCATTAGGTTTACTACATGCTCGTCTTTCCTTTGTAGTTTTAGGATTCGCAGATGTTCCAGTATAGTCGAGTGGAACCGCTCTATGTTACCGTTGTCATTAGGACAGTGGGCTAACGTTTTATGATGGTTAATTTTGTAATTGTACGAACTCAGTGAATAGCTGGTTCGTAATTGATCCCATTGTCGGTGACAATAGTAAGAGGAAGACCATGATGCGTACAGAAGGTAAGTAGACTTTGCAAAATGCTCAATGCTGTTCTGTCTCTTAGAAGATACGCTTGAGCATATTTGGAGAATACATCTATAAATGTGAGATACTTTTCATTATGTACTGTGAACATGTCCATATGGATAATCTCGAAAGGTTTGGTAGCGGGGGAACGATATTGAGTTGAGGTTTTATAGGTTTCCTATCGTACTTAGCCTGACCACATGGCATTCATTAATATATTTTGTAATGTGTTCTCTCATCTTAGGCCAATAGTATCGTTTGAAAGGCCAGGAAACTCTCGTTGATACCGCGATGGTTTTACCTTCGTGGTAGTTCTTATTATTTCTTGTTGTTGCAAATATTCTTTACATTTTCGACTTCCACTTTAGTTAAGACAAGATTCATAGATGAGCTTCTAAATTTATCTTGTAAGATTGGAATGACGTCATACATGCAAAGAGGGGGGTTAATTAGTAATCCGGTTTTGACTTTTGGGTTTACGTATTCTTTTATGGCGTTGACAAGGTCTACTTCTATTTCCGGTTGTCTTATCTGTACAGCTGTTCGAGTATGTGTATCAAAAGGTTTGGTCACTATTGGTCGTCTTTTTATGTCGCCTACAATTGTTAATATTAGCTGTCTGTGGAATTTATTAAGAGGTTCGTCGGTGATGGGAATTTCGAGGATCGGATTTTCTTGTGTGGGCCGTTAGAATTGTCGAGCCAGTGCTAGCTGTTTTACTGATGGGTTAGCTAACATAGAACATGATTCTTCGTTATGTATTTCCACCCGTGACAGCGCATCGGTATTGGTGTTATTTTTTCCTTTTTTGTAAATGACAGAAAAATCGTATTCGCTTAATTTTAACTTCCACCTAGTAAGTCGCGAGTTCGGTTCCTTAAGATTCATTACCCACTGAAGGGGTTTATGATCAGTTAAGATTTTAAAGTACGGCCAAACAGATAGGGTCTAAAGTACTTGGCCCACACGATGGCAAGGAGTTCTTTCTCTATAGTGCTGTAGTTCACTTCGCTCTCATTTAGAGTTCTAGAAGCGTAACATACAGGTTTGTCTGATCCTATGGGTCCCTGAGATAGGATGGCTCCTATCGCTACATTGATACGTCAGTGGTTAGGATGAATTCTTTGTTGAAGTCAGGATATTGGAGGATTGGGTCGTTGGTCAAGAGAGTCTTACACTTTCGAAGCAGTTAATATAGTCTGTGTCAAGAGTTATTTCGTCCCTTTTTAGACATTGTGTCAGAGGTTTAGTAATTCGAGCAAAGTCTGGGATGAACTTGCGAATAACCTATAAGGCCTAAAAACTGTTTAATTTCTTTTGTTTTGGGTAATGGATACTTCTCATGGCTGATATTTTGCTAGGATTTGGCTTAATGCCATCTTTGCTAATTATATGTCCTAAATAAGCGGTTTCAATTTAAGAAACTCGGATTTATTCATTTGTATTTTAAAATTGGATTCCCGTAGTTTCTGAAATACTTCTCAAGATTTACCATGTGCTCTTGCAAAGAAGTGCTGAACACAATAATATCATCTAAGTACACTAGACAAACTGTATTTGGAGGTCGTGAGCACGTTATCCATGACACGCTGAAACGTAGATGGCGAGCTTTAATCCATGGGCATCCGTAAGAACTCGAAATGCCCATGTTCAATGTTGAATGCTGTTTTCGGGATGTCACGGGTTCATTTCGACCTGGTAAAATCCACTGGCTAAATCCAAGGTTGTGAAGTATTGGCAATTTCCAACTTATCTAGTACATCCGATATATTCGGGATTGGGTATTTATCATTAATGGTTTTTCATTTAGCTTCCTAAAGTCGACCACGAGTCGCCATTTAGTCTTCCCAGAAGCATCAACTTTTTAGGAACTATCCAGATGGGAGAGCTCCATGCAGATTCGGATGGACGAATTATACCTTGCTCTAACATTTTACTGATTTGTTGTTTAACTCGTCTCTATGAACGTATGGGTACCGATAGCTAGTATATATCGGTATCTCATCAGTGGTCCGACATGTTTTATTTTATTAGTAAATGTTAGTTGTTCGCCTTCTATATAAAAAAACAGCGTATTTGGCACATAATCTTTCTAAATCGTCGCTTCGGCATTTAGATGGTCAGTGCGTAAACGTGATAATACTTTGTAACGGAGTGGTTGAACGTTGAGAGATGACCGATACGTCTCGGCGGCACATATTGGGCGATCTAGGGAGAAAATTATATCGTGCGGAGTCGGGTTAAATACCTCTATAATACCGCGGTTATTCGACACTAATGTTAGACATTCTATGACGCAATTAGTATACTGTTCGCTAACTAATGCATCTCCGTCATGGACATTAATAGGTAGTTTTATCAGTTTTGAAGATTGGGATGGTATCACGTCCTCGTAATAATTAACATTCCTAGAGTTATACATTAAGATAGGGTTGTTAGCTAATCGTGTTACAAGTAATCTATCCTTTAAATCTATTCTAGCTCCCCATTTCTAATAGGTCGAGACCAATAAATCAGAAGTAACGTGAAATTTATAATATATAATTTAATACTATCAGGCTCTTGAATTCGGGAAAGCATGGAATAGTTATCGAATAATTATTCCTAGTTGTAGCATGCACATTGGTTACCTCAAACGGGTCATAAAAGGTATATGTGAAAAATATTTTTGTATGGCTTCTGGATTTATGAAGGACTGATTCGCCCCGGTATCGATTAGAAATTTTAACGGAGGGTTAGAAATACATATATATGGAAGCTGTCTCTGCGTATGTAAGTTTACTTCTATTTTGGCTTTTTTAAAGGACGAGTCTTTTGAAAATCCTGAGTCGAACTGCTTGTAGAAGGTTGGCAGTCTACGTCATCTTGTTCGTTTCTCTCAGTTGCGTCATGATATTGGTAATGCTGTGTTCGTCATAGGTCATAGGTCACAGTATTGGTATAGTCGTCATTATCATTATAGTCGTAATAGTCGTATTGGTGTTCAGGATAATAGTAACTATTGTAATCTGTAAATTCGTTAAAATTCATTTCCCTACTTTTGAAGTAATTTGAAGGTGGCGGGTTACCGTATTTGCGCCAATCGTGACCGGTCAGTCCTGTCGGAGGCATTGGTTTGGGTACGTAATGGCTAACGCCACTCATAGGCTTCAGGCCTGAGTCATGGGGTGGATTCCTATTTGGTAATCTAAACGTATTATTATGGGGTGTATAATTAGGTGGCAAAGCGCGGAACATTTGTTGAGTTCGCGTAGGCATATTATACTGTGGTGGCATGTTAGGCCTGAAAGCTTGTTGTTGTGGTACATGTAAAGGTCGCTGTAAATTAGGCATTGACATCGGTGCAGGAAAACTTAATGGTTTTGCAAAGGTAAGGTCATATGGCCAGGTTGGAGGCTCAGGTGCTTGAGGTTTCCTCTCAGCGAAAGATTTACCGCGTTGTTGCAAGTACATAACGTTCAGTTCTTCTGTACAAACTCAAGGCTTTTCAACGGTATCAGGACGCATGCAACGTATTCGTGAGCCAAGTGGCTCCTTTAAACCGCGTACGAAAGCTTGCTTCGTTAGATTTTTATATAATATACGTTTGGCTTCTATTGTAGTATGCAAGGTTTCATGAAGCGTAACATACGTCATGATAGTGCTGAACAGTGTCTGACATCGTGCATAAAATTCTTGGGGAGAGCTGTTTCCCTGAGTAGCTAACGAGAGGTCATTGTAGAGCGCCGTTTCGTCTCTTTGATCCGAAAAGTTATTGATTAATGCTGTACGAATGCCATGCCAGCTTTCAGGAATACCATTTGAATTTAAAGTGATCGCGCGGGTCCAGTTATTTTATTTTATATCCTGTTAAGCAGGCTTAAGTTCGATAGTTCACTGCCAGGATCATTACTTAGGTATGCAGCACATATTTGGTCACATTATTTTATAAATCTAGTTAGTACATTAGGGTTGCCGTCGAACTCTGGCACTGGGCGTAAAACTTTAAAAATAGTGTCAGGGTCGTGGGTATATCTAACTCTAAATAACAACTTAAATCTCTATTATAATCTAAACTCTGTCTACGTGGCTGCCTACGCGATGTAGGGTCACAGTGGGATGATTTCGGATGGAAAATTTTGACAGGAAAGATTTACACTAGGAAAAAGGAAGCAACTAGATAAAATTCTGGTGTACTTACATAAATTTCATCTCGGTTTTCTCGGGATCGATGTCTTGATGTATCCTCTTGGCTCGCAGTTGGTCCGTAGGTGATTCAGAATACTCGTTTAAAGCTTGAAAGCTACGATAGCCTAACTAACTTTTGGGTATCCTACCGACTGCGCCAATTACGTTAACTGCAGCCGAAGGACCCAAAAAACCGAAACTAATTTAAAATACTTTATTATAATATAAAAATTACAATATAATTACTGCAACTAAAATAAAAGTGAATCAGATCGATGCTAGATCTAGAATGAATTTTAATTATTACATTAAAAATAAAGTAAAGGTATATTGCAGAGCTCCAATTGCATCCGTTGACGTCAATGCTCGTTCTGAGTTGCGCCTCGTGCCGCTGCAATGTATCAGGTCGCTGCTGTGTAGGCTCTTTACCTATGAGGCTATGTTATAACTAGAGCCATTGATTTCCTTGTTTACATTTTGTATTTTGTTTTGCTGAATATGGTATAGGTGACATGTACATTATGAACACCATTGAAAATCTCTTATTTGCGATCAATAAGGGCTAATATGTTTAAAGGATTAAAACATTTTAACTTTCTGTTTCAGGCACTGGGTAGGCCAAGAAGTCTTACCAAGAGATTGAAACAGCAGCAAAATCTGTTGGAAAAGAGGTTGAGAATGGTGCACGCTCTTCGTCACGAAACAAGGCGTCTAAAAATAAAAGTGGCAAATCTGGAACAAATTCTTGAAGAGTTTAAGGCCAAAGCTCTTGTGAACGAAAAGGATAGCAATCTACTTAACTCGATCGATCCCATCCATAAAGATTTCCTTATATTGACAATCGCAGAATGCTTCTTATTAAAGCTGTCCCTTTAAGATATTTTGAAATAAGACTACATCTTGAAATCTAAATTAGTTTTATTTCAAGGAAAATTATAATTAAATTGGAATTACCAATACCTATAAGTGTAATTATTATGATTTTCTTAACAAATAAATATGTTTTAATATTTGTTACTAATATTACCTATTTGTTTCATTTGCCTTAATTATCCTATCCTAATAACATGTGAATAAAGTGGCCTAGAATTACTGACGTACGCTTCACAAACAAAATCTCCCTATTTTGTGGGTAACATTGCTAAAATGGCAGCACTGTGATGCGTGAATGAAAGGCAGAATAGCGGTTACGCGATCCCGCCCAAAGATATTTTATTTTGTTCTATACGAAGTATATTATAATATCTTTGATCCCGCCGTCTATTAGATTCTCTGTCTACGGGCGAACTACTTGTCAAAGTTATAAACCCAGCCAAAGAGTACTACTTGTCAAAGTTATAAACCCAGCCAAAGAGTATGTAATAATTAGAAGGGACCCCTTAGATCAATAGATAAGAGTGTTCAGAACTTAGAGTACAAAGAAGCAAGGTATAATCCGCGCGCGTATCGCTCAATGCCCATCATGCCAAGCGTAACCAGATGTTCTATAGATACTGATACATAGTTGAGAATGGTTGAATAGTGATGCGCCAAGATTGACGCCTATGCGTTATTGTACTTAAGTTATTAATTTGATTATGTAAGTATTTGTAAATATTAGGTAAGCGATAATTATAAGGCATGTTTTAGCTCAATAAAACATAGGTACTAATTTATGAAACGAAGTTTATTAATCAAACACAAACATCTAATTAATTTACTCCCCCTTAAAAACCATATTATACAGGGTTACTGGGAACTCGACAACTTCCTGGCAGGGTATGATCAGGGAGTCAAAATGCTACAAATTAGACCCCCCATATGTATGGCCGAAAATGAACAGGTCTTGAGATATACGGATTTTAAAGGTTTTTCAATAATCACCCAGAATTTCGTATTAAATTCTAAATAAAAATAAAACCTTTTTTTGTATGCTTTCTTTTAAGTTTATTTATTTTCTTGAAGCTTCAACCAAGCGAATACAATCATAAAAAGTACAAAAAGTATTCACAATAAAAAATATGGGTTTTAATTTTAAAAAATCTATTTTTACACTTTATGAATCATAAAATGTGACGTGCTTCAAAACATTACTGTGACATGAGACATAAAAATATTTTAAAAAATATGCCCATTTAATCAGCTATCCAAAAAGGTAATAATATCCCGGTGAAATCAATGAATAATAATAATAAAAGGGTCTTTTACTTAACACAGGTAGAGAACGGCAAAGACTTATTGCTCTTAGGAACGAACTTGCACACTTTTAGTCACTTGGCGTCTGATTGGTTGTTGACAACTATTCAGAAAGCAGGCGGCCATTTAAATTGAGTCGTAGCGACGCTCGTTAGTTAGTTTCTACTATCGTTGCGCAAGCACGTGTTTAAACTTCCTTCTAATAAACTCTCATCGCTTTAATTCATTTGTTATTGTTTTCGGTTCGGGCTTTTTTGTTATTATTGCTGTTACCATTATCTGTTACTGACCGTTCATTGTTACTGTTATTGTGTGTCAAAGTTAAAATGGCGTCATATTCTAATAAAGAATATGCCGACATCATGTACTGTAATGGTTTTACTGACGGCAACGTTGCTAGGGCTCGAAGAGAATACCAACGTTACTTTCCTGATCGCCAGCTTCCACACGTTTCTGTTTTCGGAGTTACCTATCGACGAGTGAAAGCGGCACTATTCACAGAAATCAAATGGATACTGGCAGACCACGACGTTTTACACCTGACGATGAAGAAACAATTATGCAACATTTTATTGACGACCCTAACGTCTCAACGAACATTGTAGCACGCCGGCTCGGTATGTCCCAGTGGAAGGTATGGTCGGTGGTGCATCTGTCAGGTCGAGATCCGTACCATTACCAACCGGTACAAATGCTGTACCAGGGCGATTCAGCGAGTAGATTCCAGTTTTGTCGTTTCATGCTAAACGCCGACGCAGACGAAGAATTTTTTTAAGAAATATTCTATGGACGGATGAGTCCAAATTTGACCGAGATGGTATTACAAACTACCATACTCTTCATTACTGGGCATTGAAAGTGGACAAAAATCCAAAAAAAACTTAAAGAAACAGCGGCACAGAATTTCATTGAATGTGTGGATGGGTATTGTAATTGTAAATGACAAACTTATTGGGCCTTATTTTATGCTACATTTAAACGGAAATTTACGAAAACTTTTTGTGAAATGATTTGGAAAACTTATTAGTAGATGTTCCAGAAGAAATTAAAAGTAATTTGATTTATCAGCATGACGGCTGTCCAGCTCACTTCCGGTTATCTGTACGAGAGTGGCTACATAGCCAATACCCAAACAGGTGGATTGGGAGGGGAGGGCAAATTCAATGGCCTACGCGAAGTCCTGATCTGACGCCACTAGACTTCTACGTTTGGGGGTCACATGAAGGACTTAGTCTGCGAGACCCTAGTGAATTCTCTTGAAGAACTTCGGAGGCGTATCTTAAATGCGGCAGAGCAGATTAGGGCTACAATATCTTCAAAAATAACGAAAACCGAAGTTAAAAGTTGTCGAAAATTGTCACCACAACTAAAAGTTGTCGAAAATTGGTGTCGCAACGAATCGATTAAGCAACAAAAGCAGCTACAAAAGCATTCATATGCTGTTGTCGTTTTGGTTTTCATCGTCCAACCATCCAGTAATAAAACTTGCAAAATATTACGATATATCGACATAAGGAAGATTATGCTGCCCATCACCTGTTTCGACTTCCTACTGTCGCTTCTTACGACACCCACGGGATGATATGAGGTAGTGGATAGTTTTAGACCGCCACTACACTACTCGAAACAGGTAATGCACAGCAGCATCTTCCTGATAACAACTCAAAATAATAAAAAACTGCGGTTGTCAATCCGCTTGCCAAGCGTGGCAACGATACCAACACCCTCCTATGAGGCAATCTAATGGGGGAGGCCTATGTTCAGCAGTAGACTTTTATAGGCTGTAATAGATGGATGGATGGATGGATGGATATATCGATGCTGGTTAAAAATATCGATACGAGATATATAATTTTTTTTTCTCTTGCTCATCAATAGCTGGGCGAACTAATAACATTAGTTTCTAAACATGTAGGCTAGGTATGGGAACCATCAATTCAGTCTAAATCTCTAGGTCAGAAATAAATAAAATACACACAAATATTTGTTGGAAAATATTCTATTAACAATTGCTGTATTTGTTTAATGGTACCTAAATTAGTCAGTACAAAGATAAATATTTTGATTAATGTTTATTTTGTATCGGTATTTTTGCATGTCTCGTTCGTACTGTCAGATTTCGCTGTCATGAACATTGGACATCAATACAATTTACTAAAAATGAAATTAGTTATTCATCTAACTTATAGCTATCTTGGTACGTTTTATCCTCCTACCTACCTTTGAACAACCTTGTTACGGCACACTGACTGATCGCCTAGGTTAGGTGAAATTCTTATATTTCTGAAATAATTATTAGAAAGGTACTTATAACATGGCCACGTAGCTTAGGTAAGGAAGGTAATAAAAATCGACTACTGAAATAAAACCTAATACTAAATCTAAAATGCATTTATAAAGTCACGTTATAAGTCGTTCTAATGTTCCAAGTAGTTATCCAACTTTATCAACGTGACAAAGTCACGATGATTTTTGGTAACCGGAACGACGGTCATGGTTATTTAAAAATAACCCCAAGTCTAGTCGCCTCTTAGACCCATGGGATGGTATGGATATTCATACACCGCCATCACACGGTAATTGATAACTTTTATTACACAGTGGTAGAGCCACGCGGCAGCTTTTGTTGTCGCACGGATGGCCGGCTCGAACCGGGGTGGTACCACGACCTCACAGAATACCAGCGTGAAGTAGAAGTTTATTCCCCCCCCCCCCATCTACATGGTAGCGGAATTAAACGGAAAACTACCCCAGGAGGGTACCAGCATTCCTGGAGAATCCCTCGCTGAGCATCCACAACCAAACTACCCTACTTCTTCTTAGGTGGGTGCTCAGGCTGCCTCGCGTATTCTGGGGCGGCGAATTCCGCTCAAGACGAAACCTGCTCGGGGCAAGCGGAGCAAAAAGACAAAGGCGAACCCTGCCACGCTTTCCGTGAATTTCTGCAATATCAGGGGACTTCATTCAAACCTTAACGCCGTCCACTACCATCTGGAGACGGCAAAGCCAGCCTTGCTCTTTCTAACCGAGACGCAGGTGTCCTCTCCGGCTGATACTTCGTATCAGCTTTTTTTTTCCGCCTCTGTCCGTGGTTGCTAGACGTGTGTTAATTAAATATTCCTTTTAAAATAAACATTAACAGAAACACTAATTAACAGCGATGTACTAGGAGACTATAAATTCAGAGTAGTGTTTATCCGTCATTGTGTGTGAGTGTCGTAGAACATTTGTTTTGCTTTTTGCTTGCTGTTTCAGGATGGAGTCCTGTGCCGTAAATGGGAAAATGGTCGGGGAGACAGTTGTCATTTGCAAATGGTTGTCCCTAAAGCTAAAGTACCGGATGTTCTACAGCTGTACCATAATGGTTGTTCAGGAGGCCACCTGGGAGTTAAACGAACTCTACTGAAGATCCGAGAACGGTTTTACTGGGTCCACTGACGTGACGATGTCAAGGACTGGTGTCGCAAATGTACAAGTTGTGCGGCTGTAAAGGGACCTCAAACTCGTAGTAGTGCATTGAAATTGTACAATGTTGGTGCAAGGAGAGGATAGCCATTGACGTTGCGGGGCCGTTTCCGGAAAGTGAAAGTGGTAACAAGTATTTCATGGTTGTGATGGATTACTTCACTAAGTGGCCAGAAGTCTTCGCCATTCCAAATCAAGAAGCTTCAACAGTTGCAGATAAACTAGTTCATGAAGTGTTCTGTCGTTTTGGAGTACCTTTAGAGATTCACAGCGATCAAGGAAGAAATCAAATATTCCAGGAAACTTGCCGAGTTATGGGTACTCATAAAACAAGAACAACTTCTTACTACCCACAATCTGATGGAATGGTAGAACGATTTAATCAGACATTGGAGAGGTACCTAGCAAAAGTTGTGGAAAAACGGCAACGAGACTGGGACAGGCACATACAACCGTTTTTGTTGTCATATCGAAGCGCTGTTCACGAAAGTACATCAGTGACACCAGCTTTCGCAAACTTTGGGAGATAATTACGGCTGCCTGCAGACCTGATCACCGGAATACCACCTGATGCCCCACGCAGTATCACCGATTATGCAAATGACTTGCGGAACAAAATGAATGACATTTATGAGCACGTCAGACAATCGGGCCAGCAAACGTCTGAAAAGATGAAAACACGGTATGACCGCAAAATGAACAACAAAGGGTTTGACGAAGGTTCAATAGTGTGGTTACATAATCCAGTTCGCAGCAAAGGGAAATCTCCTAAGCTTCAAGCTAAATGGGACGGACCGTATCGGATTGTGACAAGGATCAATGACGTAACCTACCGAATACAGAAAGGTGCAAGAGGTACTCCTAAGATCGTCCATGTGGATCGACTGGCGCATTATTATGGGGCCAATAATGCTCGGGACGAGCATGTCTTAGGAGGGGGTAGTGTTGTGCGCCACTATTAATGTTTTGTACATGGCAACACTAGCCACTAGCGCCCTCTGGTATCGAGTAGCAGAACTAGGAGAGTCAAGATCCTTCTAGAAATTTCGGGACCGATATGTACTCGAATATTCTAGATGTTTCTACAGTAGAAGGCTCTGGAGAGTATCTGAGGCGCTATATAAGGCCGGTATAGAGCACGACCGAGTCAGTATTGAATTGGCGATAGAGCAAGCTTGAGTTCGTAGTTGTATCGCAGCGAAGACTTCGAAGCGATACAACTACGAACTTAAGCGGTCTGTAGTAAAATTGTGTTTTGTTATTAGTGTGGTTTTAAGTTGTAATTAGTGTTGTGTAATTAAAGTGTCAATTTTGGTAATTCACTCGGCAGTTTTTAATTGTCTCGAACCCCAAGCTCGTAACAGTATGAAGGTCAAGTGAGCGCAAGAGAAACGACGATTGCAAGACGTTGTCCATAAATAAAATGTTTTGTAAAGTTTTTTTTTATAGTAGAGGGGGCAAACGAGCATGCGGCTCACCTGATGGTAAGTGACTACCGCCACCCATGAACAACTGCAACACCAGGGGAATTGCAGATGCGTTGCCGGCCTTTTAAAAAGGAGTAGGCTCTTTTCTTGAAGGTCCCTAAGTTGTATCGGTTCGGAAAAATCGCTGGTGGTAATCGATTCCACAAGGAAGTTGTGCGAGGAAGAAAACTTCTTCTAAATCGCACAGTGGTGGACCGCCAATTATCCAGATGTTATGGATGGTATCGCGAGTTTTGTCGCGATATGCGATGGTGAAATTTAGCGGCTGGAATTAGTCCGAACAATTCCTCAGAGCACTCCCTGTGATAGATGCGATAGAATACGCAAAGAGATGCAACATCTCTACGCAGTGCCAGTGAGTCCAGCCAATCGGAAAGAACTCGGTCGTCGACGATTCGAGCAGCTCTGTGCTGGATGCGGTCAAGTGGAAGGAGCTGGCACTGGGGAGCCCCTGCCCAGAGATGGGAACAGTATTCCATGTGGGACTGAACCTGCGCCTTGTAAAGTTGCAAGCGGTGTGCCGGCATGAAATACTGTCCCGCTCTGCTAAGCACGCCAAGCTTTGTAGAGGCCAATTTGGCCTTCTCTTCCAAGTGACCACGAAACCGCACATCACTCGATATGTCGACACCGAGGATACCGATACTGGCTGAGGCAACAAGGGGATACGACAAAGGGGTTCTTTTTAGCGGTAAACGCGCAAACTTGTGTATTCTGGGGATTGAACTGGACTGGATTTAGTCGCCCCCAGTCTGAGACTTTGTTCAACAAAGTCTCGACTTCAGACACAAGTTTGTTCCGGTACTCGGCGACGTTTTCCCGAGAAATATTGGCACGGCCGGTGTATAAAGCATCACCAGTGCTGTCATCTGTATAGCAATGAATGTTACCGGCTTGCAACATATCATTGATATGCAGAAGAAACAGCGTTGGTGATAGCACGCAGCCTTGTGGAATACGAGCGTTCATGGGCTTGTAATCGGAGCATGCACCGTCTACTACGATCTTGATGCTCCGATCTGCAAGAAAGCTGGTGATCCAATAGCACAATTTCTCGGGAAGCCCATAGGAAGGGAGCTTCGAAAGAAGCGCTTTGTGCCAAACCCGATCGAAGGCCTTCGCTATGTCCAAACTAACGGCCAACGCCTCCCCCTTGGACTCTACTGCCTCCGCCCATCTATGAGTTAGGTAACCTAGAAGATCACCAGCTGAGCGACCTCGACGGAAACTAATTAGCTGTTGATCCTCAAGGTACCGCATGAGCTGGCAGTTAATAATAGTTTCCATTACTTTGGAGAACAAGGAGGTGATAGCGATAGGCCTGTAGTTGGACGGATCTGAGCGGTCGCCTTTTTAGGGATCGGGTGCACCAAAGCTGTCTTTCATGAGTTCGGGACTACGCCTAGGGAGTAGGAGTACAGGAAAAGACGCGTTAAAACCGGTGCCAACTCCGGAGCACACGTCTTCAGCACAACAGCTGGGACTCCATCAGGCCCACTCGACTTGTTGACGTCCAGGAAGAGGAGTGCTTTACGCACCGAGCGCTGTGTAAACAGCACTTCCTGCATGGAGCACTCACACCGCGCGATGGTCGGCGGTGTGTTCCCCCCGTCATCGAGAGTCGAGTTGGAAGCAAAAAGAGAGCCTAGCAGATCGGCTTTCTCCTTTGCGCCTTTCTAAATCCAGCTTGCATATCCCAAATTTTTCCATCAGTTTCTTCCATAACTCTTTCAATTAACACCTTAGCATACAGTTTACCCACAATACTAAGCAAGCTGATACCACAGTAGTTTTTACAGTCCTGCTGTGACCCTTTTCCCTTATATATTGGGACTATAACGGCTTCGCACCAGTCTTCAGGTACCCGCTTCAATTCCCAACATAAATTAAACAAGGTGTACAGCAGGCCTGCCACCACTCCCTCTCTAGCCCTTAGAATTTCGAGTGATACTTTATCATATCCGGCTGCCTTACCTGGTTTCATGCTTTTCATTGCTTTCATTATTTCATCTACACTTATCTACCTACCTCTCTATACTTCTTTCGGAATTTCTATTTCACTTAATTCAGACGACTCTTCACTCATAAACACGCTTTCAAAGTATTCCTTCCATCTCTTTAAATTCGAAACTTTGTCATGCAGCATACAGCCATTCTCGTCTCGTATAGCATTCATTTTAGGCTGTTTTGAATTTTCTCTGGCAGTTCTTACGAGTTTCCAGAACATTTTAATATTTGCCTGGAAGTTATCAGATATCCTTCTATCATTCTTATCCGTTCTTTCTTGCTTTTTCCTTTCAACAACTTCTTTTACTCTATTATTTATACGTCTAAAGTCTGCCTTTTTTATTTCAATCTCATCATTCATGCCGCCAGAATTACCAGCTTTGGTTGCTAGTAAATCTAACCATGCTCTCTTTTTTGCTTCAACTTCCATCCGTACCTCATCATCTCACCACAACGTATTATTTTTCCTTTCATTCGTTCTCTTACTTACACCACATACTTCGGTGGCTGCATCCACCAAAACTTTCTTAACGTTATTCCATACAGTCTTCAAGTCTAATAAATCATTCATACATAATTCATTCAAACCACTTGTATTTTCCCTCAGTCTACATTTATACTTCTCTTTCACACCTTCATCTTGTAACCTCTCTATTCTTATACGCTGTAACGCAGTGGTAGACACAGAAGTCCGATGCCGCCAACGCCTGAATAGACCATTAATTCGGCATAAGACCAAGTTATGATCCGTCCCTACGTTGGACCCCCGGTAAACCCTTGTATCTACCACTGCGCTCCTCATTCTTTGATCCACAATTATGAAATCTATCATGCTTCTATCATCACCTCTTTCCCATGTATACATGTGAATACTCTTATGACGAAAGAAAGTGTTCGTCACAAAAAGATTATTTTCCAAACATACGGTGAGGAGGTCTTCACCATTCTCATTTATACTTTCATCGCCAAACGTTCCTAATATCCTTTCATAACCAGACCTCTTCACCCCAACCCTTCCATTAAAATCTCCTAACATAATAATATTCTCATTTCCATTACATTTCATCAACACCATCCTTACCATGTCCCAAAACTGCTCTCGGATATAAGTGGGCTTAGAAATGTCTGGGGCGTACACCCCTAGTACAAACAACTTCTTTAAGCCCACTTTCATTCGTATCAATAGCAGCCTTGGGCTTACACATTCATACTCTTTCACACGTTGGCTCATTCTTTCTGAAAGGATGACACCAACTCCCTGGCATGCCCGCTCGATTTCGTCTACACCAGACCAGTAAGCGGTATACATGCCATGTGCAGTGGCACCCTTTCCCTTTCGTTTCGTCTCATTTACACATAACACATCTATTCCTCTATCATTCATCATTTCGCATACTTCATCCATCTTATCATTAATTGCTCTACATACATTCAGCGTAGCCAGACGGGCCTCCGCAATCCACTTTTCGCCCCTCCGGGAGACAGAACGTGACGGGTGGCGAACCTCGTCGCCGGTTTTTCTCCCGGAGATTCTTCGCACATATATAATAAAAATAATAAAATCTACTAAGTCACAATTAAAAGGGCGCGCTGATTTAGAATTTATGACAGATTATACGGTAAATGTATGTGAATATATTTTATATTAAAAATACACGGGAGGCGTGTGCAGGTGCAACAGACAAAGCACCACCTAAACCGGTGGGCCTAGAGATTCAAAACTTTGGAGGAAATATTCCTTGAGTATCCTAGACGTGCACTAAGGAGGTATTTTGTTAAATTTCCACGGGAACTAGTATACATAAATTAGTAATTTAACGATTGAATGATATTGACGTAAAAGCGCTTACAATCTACTAAAATCTTAACCCACGCCAGGTTAAGATTGCATATTGGTTTTAAAGCATTATTAGGTAATGGTTAAGGAAAAAATTAGACTATGGATAAAAAGTAACGGCCGACTTCAAAGAATAATTAACGCATAATAGCTTCAGAAGTCGGTGCTAAGACATAGTGTATAGACATATTAAAGCCTTCTTATAAAGATATTATGGGGAAATATTTTTTTTTAGTTCTTTGAAGTCAGCTTTTACTTGAAAATCTCGAATATCGTCTAAATAGTTACATTAAAAACTTTATTCCTTAACAAACCCCCTAAAGTAAAACCTGTTTATTAAAAAAAGAATCATTAAAATCGGTCCACAATTGACGAAGATATAAAGTAAAATACATACAATCGGATTGAGATTATCCTTCCTTTTTGAAGTCGGGTAATATAAGGAGTAACTGTGGTTACATAAAAGGTATAATTGTAAAGTAAAATTCTTTTAGCCTGACTTTTAGACATGACAGATTTAGCTTCACGTGTTAGTTGATTATATTTCCATATCTGGTATCTGGCATATTCTGCCAAAGAGGTGCTAATCGCAAGGTTTGCAACTTTTAGCAACATAATGTAAAAAAAGTGTACCTCACGGTTCAAAAACTATCTGAGTATGGTTATAGGTATATGCTCTTGCAGATGAAGTGAAACACTGTGAAACCGTATTTGACTTAGATGTGTAGACAATGGGGTTTTGTTGTCATGTAAGGACTGTGTCGATGAATTACATTGATGAGTTATCAGAAAGATGCTGATTTACCACTAGTTCGGAAAATACTTCTGTCCTGGAAAGAACCGGCAAGAAACCCAGCGGGACTTGTTTTTAAGTTAAAGTTTAAAATTATACAATATGAAATGTTGTACAAGCTATTTACAAAATTCATTTTAGAAACAGCTTGGAAAGGACCACCTCTTTCCCAGGGTTATTATCAACCATGTATTCATTTATATTATAATAACCATTTTTACACAGTTTTTGCTTAATAAAATATTTAAACTTGGTAGAGACCTTGTATATTTTCCGGGACTTCGTTGTAATAGCGTATACATTGCCCCAAGAACGTATTACTGATTCTGAGTCGAGAAACTGGTATCACTAGCTTGTGTTTGTTCTTAGTGTTTACAGAGTGTATATCACTTTTTTTTTACTAAAACTACTTTTGTTTTTGAGAACATACATTATATTTTCGTACATATACTGAGAGGCCAAACTTTATATAGGTATTTATTTCTTTTTTTCTAAGAGGCTCTCTCGGTTTTAGGTTTTAAATAGCTCATAAGGCTCTCACTTGTTAATAGTAGGTATACTAAATATTTATGTAAAGTTGTTGGAACTGCATCATTTTTCAATGTTTTAATCGATAAGCCGGCAATAAAACAGAATATTATATCGATATAGTCTCACAAATGGCTTTTTTTGTGCAATTGTATTAAAAAATGAAATACTTTTATTATTTCTAAAATTCCTATCTACAATTAATCGAAGTAGGTTATATTAACAGGATTTTTATTAAAACTTAAACAACATAAGTATTTTTTTAATCATCATTAAGAAAGTGACGAAAATGTCACCTTCACGTCGTGTGCAACATCAGTTTATGATACTACAGACTAAAATAAAATATATTCATCAATAATTAATTAATTAATTCATATTTTTTTACGATAAAACATGGAAAAAACTTTCTAAAAAAACACCAAATAACTAAAACACAAATGAAATAAATGATTCCAAATATTTCATGACAACAAATACAACGCCATCTTGAATATTTTTGACAGTTTGTCATTGCTGGGATAATAATTTTGGAGTAAGGGCGCTTTAGTGTCACGCGGATTTGCTCACGCACGCGGGATTGGACCGCATGCGTAGCATCCGCAAAACAATTTCATATAGGTATCTATTGTAAAGCGTGATAAACGCACGCGGGACGCGGGCGTTGTGCGGGGCGTCACCCCGGTGCGGGTATCCGCATGCGTAAGCGCTGCCTACAACTTCAGTGCCCATTTTAGAGTCGAGCGGGCGCACGCGCCGTATTGTACTACCGAAATGAAAATCGATACAGAACGAGTAATCATTGAAGTTCATCTGCGGCCCGTTTTGTGGGATAAACGCAATGAATTATACAAAACAGGGACGCGAGGGAGGCTGCATGGAGAGATATTTTGAAGGAATTGGCACCTAACTACGAAAATTTGAGCGAAGAGGAAAGAAAAGAGGCGGGTATGTGTTTGGTTCATTATTTTATTTATACAAGCATCATTACTTTATTAATATAAGCATAATTATTTAATTCACAAATAACATCAAAACCTTCTAAAACCTTTTGAGTTTAGTTAATTAATTATATATCGGTGTTGCCAGGAGACTTTTCCTTCATTGATAAAGTAATCTGCAAATATATTCTGATATTACTTGCCGACGTATTACTACTTTCAGTCTGCTGCCTGGGTAGTGGTCCCGTAAAACCATTTAGACAAATGTATGGCTGACCTTGTAGCCATCCTGTTTCTTATGAAATTGTGAAGTACACATGCCGTCTTGACTATTAATTGTGCTAGATCTAACTTGACATTCATGGATCTGTGAAATATTCTAAATTTATTTGACATAATTCCAAAAGTGCATTCTATGTACCTTCTAGCTCTGGACAGACGGTAATTAAATATTTTCTTTGTAAGGTAAATTATCACGAGCATAAGGCCGCATCACATGTGATGATAAACCAAATGCCTCGTCTCCACTATCACGAACGGCAACTTTGCTCTTACACTAGATGGATAAGCTACTTCGGGGCAAATAATAGGCAACTCTTGCGGGTCAGGGATACCCAACGTGTTACTTTCCAGTTTCGTATACAATTGACTCCTTCTAAAGATGGTTGAATCGGCGTTGCTTCCACTGGTACCGACATTAATATATGTAAAATTATAATCAGCATCACACATTGCGAGGAGCACTACAGAATAATATTTCTTATAATTAAAATATAGTGATCCACTGTGCGGCGGCCGAATCACTCTTATATGTTTTCCATCAATTGCACCCAAGCAATTAGGAAAATTTGTATATGTGAGAAATCCCTCTGCGATTTCTTTCCATTTGATCCCATTAAGCTGTGGAATACATTCAGACTTTAGTTCAATCCATATTATGTAACAAACTTGTCTTACTATTTCGCTAATTGTTGCAATTCCAATCACATAGGAATAGTGTAGATCAGTGAATGTATTACCAGTTGCCAAATATCTGAAAACAAAAACAATATATTAATAATATGATAACATAATATATTAATAATGCTGACATCAGACATAAGACAGCATGCACCGCTCGAATTTTACTTCAGAAGAAAAATAAATACCCTTAAGGTGAAAGGGCACGGAAGTAGCTAGCGCTAGAAGTTTTTAATTCGTTTTAACTACAGTACTATAGCTACGTTAGATTTCTATGATTTGCCGAAAATTTTATCATAGGGGGTATTTATGCAGTTATGATTTCATATGAAAGTTCGAGTATAGTTATGTATCTCATATCTGCTAAAAGTGGCCACTTTTAGCAGATTTGAGACACATAACTATGCTGTAAATATTTTATAAGAAATCTTCTGTATAAATTAACCCTATGGTAAAATTTCCGGCAAATGAAAGGAATCTAATAAATATATATAATATAATATAATGAAATATCGTTTATTTCAGGCAATATTTACATTACAAGATGTCCTCCTTCATGAAGGTTGACAGATGCAAATAAAGCAAATTTTTGTTAAAACAAATTAAAAACTTACAGCGCTAGTGACTTCCGGAAGTTTTCACCTTAATTTTGATGATGGCAAATTTTACTGTAACAAATAAACAAATTGCCCGATTCAATCCGGTGTTTTTCCAAAAATCCTTAAATGAAGTTCTAATTATTTTTGTAAAAAATGAATTATTTCGTCGATGTCTGCGCCGCGCCGCCCCGGCCGCGCCGTCTGCGTCTAGTATAAGATTCACTTTGCGCTATCGTTCGCGGCGAAATTGACCGGCCTGCGCCGGCCCGCCGTTTGCGTTGCGCCTAAGGGTACTTTTCCTTCAACTGCGGCCTTATTTTTCCACTCTGTATAGGTATATATATATTGCTTGATTTATCTAATGCTTCATGAGACAGTGTAAAGTTGACAACATGTGTGAATTAAGGAGGGCCTTTAATCGAATGCAGTTAAATTTCCAACTAATATCAGATTTGTACACGGCCACAGATCAAGCTTCCCAAACCAGTATAAACAGGACTCATGCGTTGTTTATTATCGTAGACGACTCGGCGCCCGGCGAGGCCCTAGCAAGTTCCGTTTATTGGTACTGGTTTTGGGTAACTTGATCTGAAACTGTGTACTTTTGCCACTTACTTATTATATTTTGTCATTTCAGACAAGAAAATACAACAACGCTGGCGAACAGCAAGGACACTTACCAGAAAGACAAGATATCTGAAAAAATCAGCCATCCGGCTCTGGGAGTAAGAAGAAGAAGAAATATTCTTACTATGACATTTTGACTTTCTTAGACAGTACAACGGAAACTGCTGGAGAAGAGTCACTCTGTGAAGAAATGTCTGAACAAAGTAATTTAGAAACACCTAATGAGTCCACGCAACCAGATACTTCACGTCAAGAAAGTTCTCACCCAACATCAAAACAAAACAAGTAAAATCTAAAAAGCAAGCACCATCTGAATTTGAGGCACAGTTATTAGAATGCTTAAAGTCTAATCAACTGGAGCTAGAAAGTGAGGATTTGGCTTTCTTTCAGTCTCTGCAGCCTTCATTAAAAGATTCACTAGATATCAAAACTAATGTTCAGAACAAAAGTGTTAAATATATTTATGGAAATGGAAAGTCAAACACAACCTGCATACTACAGTCCCATACCTACAACAAGTTCTAGTGCTTTTACTGAGCTTGACAGTTTGTCACCGATAAATCAAGATTACCAAACCAATAGTATAATCCAGGATACTTCGAGTCTTAACGACAATGCTATTAGTTCTGCTGCAGTGAATGACAATGAAACTCTTATTTCGACTGAAAGCGGCCTGTTTAATATCACGTCTTATGACGTAATTTATACCCCAGCAACAACATCATCTACAGGCGAAAGTAATGTCAACGCTCAGGATACAAATTTACAAAGAAATGAATGATGTAAAATTTGATTTTTTAATTTATGAATAAAACTCTTTTTATTAAAATGAGTACGATTAACTTTTTTTCTCCAGTTTCTCTCTAATTGTTTGTTTAGTCATATGAGTGCGGTTGTACACACGGCACAGATCAAGTTACTCAAATCCAGTATAAGCGGGACTCCGACGGGTTACCTAAGTATGATAATACGCAAGGCGCGAGTTCCATTTATGCTGGTTTTGGGTAACTTGATCTGTAACCATAATACTTTTATCAGATAAAAAAAAGGATTGTGTATGTAGGTTGAACGTACCAATCCCAAACCAATTAAGGACTTTTTTTGACTTTAAATTACTGTCATGTGCAAACCTATAACTTTTATCTATATTATAATAAGTAGCGTGTGATGAAAGGTAGGAATGATTCCACTTTAATGGCGACATTTTATGAGTGAAATAATCTTATTTAATGAAATTTCAACATGAAATTGAATGAAATTATGAACAATGAAATTTCAGAGTACATGACAAAATTTTTTTTTTGCACATGTAAATTTACACATGACAGTAATTTGAAGTCAAAAAACGTTTATCCTACCTGTTCAAATCCCTTTCCACTAAATCATAGCAGGAAATTAAATATTTAAAATTTAAAACTTACCTTAATGTAATAGCGAGCCTCTCAATCGGTTGTATTGTAATCCTTCGTAAACTGCTTTTTTGTAGCTTATTCTCAATTTTACACAACAGTTCATCAAAAGAACGAATGGACATTCAAGTAATTTTAAATTTACGTTCATTATTTTGTAGTTTTCCAAAGCGTGTAACAAACGCCCCAGCAAGAAGCCTATTTTCAAGAAAGGGATCAACATGTACTCTTGTCTTCTTGTTTCGTCGTTTGTAAAGTATGTAAGCGACACATATTCTTCTGACATTGATCATTTTTGAACACGTCTATACCGTTACGCAGCCGTAGAAAACTGAAACTCATGCTGCGTATGATCCGCAGCGTGAAATTTTACGCATGCGGTCCAATCCGCGTGCGTGAGCAAATCCGCGTGACACTAAAAGCGCCCTAAAGACCTATAAGGTAAGATTTTTTTTAAATTACCATGCTATTTCGGTCACTTTTGTGGATTACTTATCACAAAGTATTAATTTAATTAAGGTCTATCGGATATCGTAAAATGATGGGCCACTGTAGCCGTTATCTTGGTATTTTGTAATTTTTAGTGATCAGCATTTGAGACTACGAAAAAACGGTATCTAAGTTTAAATCTCACTTCCATGGATGTCACACACATGGATTACGGTTATCCACGGAGGTGACTTAATGTCCATGGATGTGACCATACTGTGATCGCTCTTTAGTAATTTAAAAATTATTAATGTGATTAATTATAATATGTAAATATTTCTTGATCTAGGGTAATTATAGCATCAAAAAATCAGGAAGAGATCAATTGCAAAAAAAAAAAGAATGTAAGAGGCAACATCGGACAAAACAAAGACATTTAAGTAGTATTTAAATCTCTTTGGGAAAAAATTAAGTCCACTCGACAGTTGTACGAACAGGCTACAGAACGTTATATAAATCTAAAAGAAAATCATACCTATTGATCAAATGTCAGAAAGAAAACAAAAAACAGAGAAAATAATGGCGTAAGAGGCAAACAAATTGTAGAGAAAATAGAAAATGCAGGGAAAGATTTTTATCCAGTTTGCGTGATGATTCATCGCCTTCAAGTGACATTGAAAATGATCCAGTTTCAGTTAGGCATTCTCCTAATGTTTCAAGCATAAATTCTCTTCCGGCCTTAAGCAGACGATCTCGTTCTGTCTGAAGCCGTATTTCGTCATCTTACAGAGACTCATCTCCATCTGTGTTAGAAAATTACTCGCCTAGAATACTTGATTCACCAAGTAATTGTAGTACTAAATCATACCAAAAGAAAACTGGACTTAAGATATTTTTAAGACGACCTAGCTGTGCAAAATGTAATAGAGATTGATCTCATTATGGAATAGAAAAGTCATATACACGAAGTGTCATAGTTGAAGAATCTCTTCCTGGCTCTATTCATGACATCCCACATGGAGTGCCAGAAAATACTGTGATAGTAACTGAAGAATCTCTTCCTGGCCCTAATCATGATATCCCACATGGAGTGCCAAAAAATACTGTGATAGTAACTGAAGAACCCAACACATTTGACAGATCTCAAATAACAGCCGTAACTTCTTACTGGGAATTGATCGAAAGCAATTGGGCTGTGATTAAATTTGTGAAAAAAAGACGGAAGTATTTTACATTGTTCGAACTGTCACTGTACTGGATTATAATTCTCTAATCTTGTACGTGGTAGAGCCACGCTGCAGCTATGTTATGATTGTAGCTTGAATGGGTCGGCTCGACTGGGGTAAGACCACGCTCGCACAGAATACCAACGTAAAATAGCAGATTAATGCTGCTGTGATTCGTATGGTGAGTGTAGAGAACCGGAGACCCTTTTTACTGGAAACGAGGCATTCCATCTTAGTCCTCAGGGGTGACAACGCATCTGAATTTTGATTCTTAATTGAGTATTAATGTAGATGTCTATGGATCACAGTATCCACTTACCATCAGGTGAATTGTGTGTTCGTTTATTACTCTTCTTCTATAAAATTTTTTTAGTATTTGATCAAGTTTGATTCCAGTTGACAAGTGTGATGAAGAATACACGGAGTTTGTTTGGCCACAGTGTAAAGATGTTTCGGATAGTGAAGTTATTACTGTTACTTTATCACAACCACATTGCGGTCGAAGAAATGTTAAAAAAAAATATTACGTTCATTCCCTCATCTTTGCTAAGATCATTCTAATGAATAAGATGCTTTAGAAAAAATCAAACCCAGGAATGGTTTGATTTTTTCTAAAGATGATTAAGTTGTTACTACTTTTTATTATTTTATTATGGTTCCTCACCTATACAAATAAATAAAATTGAAGTGTCTGTTTGTAAAGTCAAAATAACAGCTTTTTACTAAATGCATATGAAAGTATATACGGTCCTTATAACAAAAACACAATTTAAAAAAAAAATTGTCTGTCTGTCGGTCTGTCTGTCTGTCTCCGAAACGGCTTGACCGATTTCGACGGGACTTTCACTCGCAGATAGCTGATGTTTTAAGGAGTAACTTAGGCTACTTATATTTTAGAATAATAATTAGGGTTCCGCGCAACATAATTAAAACCCCAAAATTACACGCGGGCGAAGTCGCGGGGAACAGCTAATTTATAATAATTTAAAAAGTCTCAATTTCTTTATTTCGTAAGCGTTTTGCAAAGTTATATTCTAACTAATAATGTTGAATAATAATAATTTAATTACTATCAAAAGGTTGCTTATGTGACCAGATAGTTTTAGTCTCTGCGCGCGCGTTTCGTCCTGCCCTATGGTCTTGCCAATTTGTCGAAAGCCGGATGAGGGATGGCTGCGTTTTTTAATCCCAGTGCCCGTAGAGAGTAATTGTGTTCTGTGCCCCGCACGTAAGTAGATCGATTTTTAGTAATTGTATTGGAATATTTGATATTAATTGATGCTGTTTGATTAGATACGAGTGTCTGTAGGCTTACTTATAAAGTTTTTGTAAATTGAAGCATTTCGTTATTATTTTCTGTCAAAATTGAACACGTACGACCATGTAACATCGGTCGTAGCACGTGATGTTGTTACATTTTGCGCAAAGCTCTTTGCAATACAAATAATCAGTAGCTGGTACTAGGTTGAAATTATTAGCGGTTTAATGTCACGGGACAGGTTCTTTACCCTTCGCAATTCACTACACGTAGTTAACTCAGATTCTCCATCTGCAACCGAAACTGGTAATCCACTATGGAAGGTTTAACCCATGATCGACCAAATTAAAGGTGCCTGTGGTAAATTAGAAAGAGTGCCGGGATTTTACTCAATCGATGAGCAGATGATATCATTTACAGGCCGCTGTCAACTTCGTCAGGTAGTGAAGAACAAACCTAGGCCTGTGGGGATTAAAAAGTTCGTCCTCACAACTAGTGAAGGATTAATGTTAGATTTCGAAATAGACAGGGGTGCAAGGACGATGTTTGGTGATACGAATCTCGGTCTGGGTCCTTCGGTAATCTTACATCTAGCTAAAAGTATTCCCCCAGATGGCTGTGTTTACCACGATAGATATTTCACCACCGTTCCTTTGATTGAAGAAATGAACAAGTTAAATCTGCATTCTACTAGGACAATAATGTTAAATCGTAACCCTGACCGAGCTACAATAAAATTTAAAACGGATTCTTAAATTACTCGTGGTGAAAGCCAACATTTTGTTTGCGAACCTATTACAATATTAGGTCCTTACATATGAAATTAGCGTTTTGTCGTACTCACCACTTTGATCTGAAACATCTCCTCTTTGGTTAAGAATTCCAAATTCAAATTTATAAATTCATTTAGCTGGTACATTTGAGTTTTGAAAACAGTCATTCATTTGTTTTTTCCTCATTATTTTATTCTTTGGCGTCGCTTATCATCGCACAATGGAAAACATGAAATATCGGTATATTTACGAGTACGAGTTCTACCGTGGCACCAGTGCTGCAGAAACAGCTTGAAGGATTAATGATGTGTACGGCGCTGGTGTCGCAAAAGAAAGCACGGTACGTTTTTGGTTTCAAATTTTTCGTTCTGGAAATTTCGACCTTCAGAACCAACCCCGTGGACGGCCGGAGACCAAAGTGGAAAATGAAGAATTACTACTTGTACTTTACTAGTTGTACACTATTGTGGAAGCGGATCCATCACAAAGCACTTCAGAGATAGCTGCAGGATTCGGGGTAAGTGATAAAACTGTATTAATCCACTTGAAGTAAATCGGGAAAGTAAAAAAACTTGAACGATGGGTACCTCATGAATTGAGTGAATCGAACTTGCAAACACGCGTCGACTGCTGTGTTACTTTGCTCAACCGACACAATAATAAAGGGATTTTAAATCGAATTATTCCTTGTGATGAAAATTGGATACTGTACAATAATCGGAAGCGCTCGTCGCAATGGCTGAACCCTGGAGACTTAGCCAAATCCTGCCCTAAACGAAAATTGAGTCAGAAAAAGTTACTTGTGAGTGTTTGGTGGACTAGCGCCGGTGTCGTTCACTACAGCTTTTTAAAATCTGGCCAAACGATTACGGCAGATATCTATTGTCAGCAACTGCAAACCATGAAGGAAGAACTAGCTGCTAAACAACCGAGATTGGTCAATCGCTCTAGGCCACTGCTGCTTCACGACAACGCAAGACCACACACTGCACAACAAACAACCACTAAGTTAAATGAGCTACAATTGGAATGTCTGCGACATCCACCGTACTCCCCGGACCTTGCTTCAACAGATTATCATTTTTTCCGGAATTTGGACAACTTCTTACAAGGAAAAAAATTCAACTCCGATGCGGCAGTCCAAACCGCTTTCAAAGAGTTTATTGATTCTCGCCCCCATGGTTTTTTAGTAAAGGGATCAATGATAACAACGATGCACTTTGATTAATTAAATATGTTTTACAAAAAAAAAATTGACTTTATATTCCTCCCGTACAAAACGCCAATTTCATATGTAAGGACCTAATAGTAATAGGTTCGAAGATATTAAATCCGTATTACTTGCATCCAACTGTACCGGCTCTGGTACGACTACCGTTAAAAGGTGGGATGAACCCATTAGACGGTACGTTGACGTGACTGCTCCAAAAATAGTAAAAAATTATAACCAACACATGGGAGGAGTTGATGTCCTGGATCAACAGATGGAGTGTTATAGAACTTTCATAAAAACAAAAAAATGGACCTTAAAATTGTTAACGCACTTTTTTGACCTCGCGCTCGTAAACTCTTGGAGGCTGTATAGAAACGACTGCAACAGTAACAATTATGCAAGTATTCGATTTCCGCTTGGATGTGGCAGATGCCTTATCTTGTACACCAAGTACAGCTCGAAGGGATAGTGAAGATGATGACCAGTTATCATCTCCTCGTCGCGACTATAAAATATACAGACCAGCAAATAGACCGTCAGCAGAAAAACTATATGATGAGTATGAGCATTTTCCCACCAGCGACGACATAAAAGCGCCGAGAACTTGTAGGTTGGAAACCTGCAGCAGTCGTTTAAAAATTAGGTGTGATAAATGTAATGTGTATTTATGCTTATCTCGTGATAAAAATTGTTTTAGGGCTTATCATACACAATAATAAGTCGATGTCATTGATTGTAATAAGTAAAACCTAAGATCTTGTTGATTGTTGAAGTAATTATAGTTTATTTTTGTTCTGATTATAGAAATTAATAAGATCTCATTTGCAATACGTGATTTTATTTTATATATAATTGTAATACAGACTGATTAAAGTAATAGGAAAACATAAATATTCGTATTTTATTTTAATTGATGTTTATTATTTCATTTATTCGACCTAAATCATTCATTATTTACATACACTCACGATCGTGCGACTAGCAAATTATTCCCGAACCTCACGTATGTGAGGGTCTGATTGCTGAAGACCTGCTTATACTTCCAAGCGATACAACTGCGAATTAAAGTGATCTGTAGTACAATTGTATTTTGTTATTAGTGTGGTTTTTAGTTGTAATTAGTGTTCTGTAATTAAAGTGTCAATTTTGGTAATTAACTCGGCAGTTTTTAATTGTCTCGAACCCCAAGCTCGTAACAATTGGTGTCAGAAGTGGGATCAAATCCTGCCGATTTTACCTAAAGACTACACGGAGGGTATCCGTACCCGAACTGTTTTCAACGCCAACAGGAGACGGACTAGAGACGATTTGGTGGTGCAACGTCGCAGACGTCGGAGGGCCAGCTGCCGACCACAGGGGCCGGCCCGTCAGCAGCTCCTGCATCTGTAGCACCTGACTTAGGTGCTCTGATGATGATGCTGCAGGAACAGGCCCGTCGGTTGGATGAGCAGCTGCAGCGCGGTATGGAAGAGCAGATGCTCCTCATGAAGGACTTTCACGCTATCTTTGTGAAAGAGATAAGGGAGGTGAAGGATAGGGTTGCTCAACATGACAACCGCCTGTCGGAAGCTGAAACCCGAATCAACCAAGTGAACAATCGGGTTGACAACGTGATGGCTGACGTGAAGAAAACGCTGGACGACCTCAAACTTGGGGATGGAATTACAGCTCCCGTGGTAGCTACTCCTTCGCTAGGTGGATTCAAAGTGCCGCCGTTCAACGGGACTTCTTCCTGGTCGGCCTACAAAATCCAGTTCGAGGCTGTCATGAAGGCGAACGGCTGGAATAAAATTCAGGTCATGACCGCTCTCACTCTAGGCCTGCGCGACCAGGCCTTAACTGTTCTGGAAGCTCTCGGTAAGGAAGTGACTTACGAGCAGCTCCTTGAGGCATTGGAGGCGAGATATGGCGAAGCTCACCTGGAACACGTCTTTCGTGCGCAGCTCAAAGATCGCGTGCAACGCAGCAACGAAAACTTGCAGCAGTGGGCCTTTGAGGTGGAGAAGCTGGTTCGAAAAGCATACCAGTCTGTACCTGCGCTCATTGTAGGGAACCTGGTGCAGACATTTATCAACGGCATTCGCGACATTGAAGTCAGAGCTGCTGTGAGGCTCGGGCACCATGAGACGCTTAAGGACGCGTTGGCCCATGCACTGGAGGTGGAAGCCGTGCGGCAAGATCATCGTTCTCATCGCGTCAGGGAGTTTTCAGCAGCTACAGTTCGCGACCGCAATAAAGAATACAGCCCTAGGTGCTACGGCTGTGGGGAAAGGGGTCATGTTCAATTCAGCTGCCCTGAGTGAACTGTAGAAAGGGAAGGTGATCGATCTCGAGAGGTTAGTGCGGCTAACAGCACCGCCTCGCAGCAGAAGGGAAAATCTCCTAGGCTTCAAGCTAAATGGGACGGACCGTACCGGATTGCGACAAGGATCAATGACGTAACCTACCGGATACAGAAGGGTGCAAGAGGTACTCCTAAGATCGTCCATGTGGATCGACTGGCGCCTTATTATGGGGCCAATAATACTCGGGACGAGCATGTCTTAGGAGGGGGCAGTGTTGCGCGCCACAATTAATACATGGTACATGGTGACACTAGTTACCACTAGCGCCCTCTAGTATCGAGTAGCAGAACTAGGAGAGTCAAGAACCTTCTAGAAATTTCCATGGAAGAACTTTCTAGAACTATCGACACCTAGTCAATCGGGACCGATATATACTCGAATATTCTAGATGTTTCTACAGTAGAAGGTTCTGGAACTATCTGCTTGCTTGAAGCTTGGGGTTCGAGGCAATTAAAACTGCCGAGTGAATTACTAAAATTGACACTTTAATTACACAACACTAATTACAATACGGCTGACGTATCTTTATGAGTCTGAATATAGGCTCTGCGAAGTTTAGCGCATGAACACTGTGAAGAAAACTGTTATTGTAATTTTTTATATATACCAATGTACAAATAAAATTTCCTAATACAGTGACCAAAAATATCAAAACACTTTGGAGACATTATAAATTAAAGATTCAATTTTGATACCTCACCTTTCGATAGGGCAGATTTTATCACAAACACATACAATATTATTACATTTAATACTTTTATTTATTTACATATTATTATTTAATCACTGTCGCTGAGCTGGAAATTCCTAACATAATATAAGTTAACTGACACTTGCAAATAAAACAAATAAAACAAATAAAACAAACAAAACAAACTTAACACTATTAATAAAACAAACAACAATAACAACGAAAACTTTTGTAACCGACTGTGCTCAAGACAGAGATAGCGACACGAACGACACCAATGCTAACGTGTGACTGAGAAATATTACCGTGTACCGAGCATTGCCGAATAAGCACGAAGCTTTACGAAGTAACCAGAAAGGATGTCCAACACGCGTGCCTGAGGGTGTTGTTTAATCGATTTTATTCAAATCGATTAAAATTAAGACATAAAATATATTTATTTGCAATTTATAAGGAGGTTCTAAATTTTCTCAAATAGTCGTTACTCAAGAAGACGTTAATAGATAATTGATATTTAAGTACATTATGTCTTTCAGCTGAGAAAATAATATGTTTTAGTTTTTTTTTTTATTTAAGTCGAAATCTTGTTTATTATCAACAAAATTCACTATATTTGTAAATCTATTTCGTTTAATATCTTATATAAACAAAATCAATAACTTCAAATAAAACTAATCGATTGCGATATTTTGTACTAAAGGTCGATTGTGTTTACTTATGGTCAATCTCTAGCCTAGACCACCGCCCCCGTACGTCGCCTCATGCCACCATTTTGTTCCTTAAAAAGCTATTGCGCAACCTTCTGCGCGAAGGTCGGACTCGCCAAGATACGTCGGCCGTATTGTACAGCTTAAACCACTCTAATAACAAAACACAATTTTACTACAGATCGCTTTAGTTCGCAGTTGTATCGCTTCGAAGTCTTCGCTTGTATCGCCAATTCAACACTGACTCGGTCGTGGTCTATACCGGCCTTATATAGCGCCTCAGATACTTTCCAGAACCTTCTACTGTAGAAACATATAGAATGTTCAGTACATATCGGTCCCGAAATTTCTAGAAGGATCTTGACTCTCTAGTTCTGCTACTCGATACTAGGGGCGCTAGTGGTAACTAGTGTTGCCATGTGCAAGACATTAATAGTGGCGCGCAACACTGCCCCTCCTAAGACATGCTTGTCCCAGCATTATTGGCCCCATAATAACGTACGTGGTAGAGCCAAGCTGCAGCTACATTTATAGTATAGTTGTGGCATGAATGGGTCGGCTCGACCGGGGAAGGACCACGCTCTCACAGAATACCAGCGTAAAATAGCTTAATGCTGCTGTGTTTCGTATGGTGAGTGTAGAGAACCGGAGACCCTTTTACTGGAAAAGAGGCATTCCATCTTAGTCCTCAAGGCTAAATCGTTCAACCATTCCATCAGATTGTGGGTGGTAAGAAGTTGTTCTTGTTTTTGAGTACCCATAACTCGGCAAGTTTCCTGGAATATTTGAGACTCAAAATTCCTTCCTTGATCGCTGTGAATCTCTAAAGGTACTCCAAAACGACAGAAGACTTCATGAACTAGTTTATCTGCAACTGTTGAAGCTTCTTGATTTGGAATGGCGAAGACTTATGGCCACTTAGTGAAGTAATCCATCACAACCATGAAATACTTGTTACCACTTTCACTTTCCGGAAACGGCCCCGCAACGCAACGTCAATGGCTATGCTCTCCCATGGTGCACCAACATTGTACAATTTCAATGCACCTCTACTGCGAGTTTGAGGTCCCTTTACAGCCGCACAACTTGTACATTTGCGACACCAGTCCTCGACATCGTCACGACAGTGGACCCAGTAAAACCGTTCTCGGATCTTCAGTAGAGTTCGTTTAACTCCCAGGTGGCCTCCTGAACAACCATTATGGTACAGCTGTAGAACATCCGGTACTTTAGCTTTAGGGACAACCATTTGCAAATGACAACTGTCTCCCCGACCATTTTCACATTTACGGCACAGGACTCCATCCTGAATCAGCAAGCTGTCCCATTGGGCCCAATAGCTTTTCGTGGTCGAACTCATTGCTGAAACGTCGCTCCACTTGGGCTTAGAGCACTGGCCTTCATCCATTCTAGAATCGGTTTGATGTCCGAATCTTCCTGCTGTGCATGTCGTAGGCTGTCTTTCCACTCATTGTTGAGCTGGTATGTTATAAGCATCCTCACAGATACCACTTCCTTACCCTCTTGTCTAGTACAATGCTTGCAATCTTTAGGACAAGGTATTTTTGACAATGCATCTGCGTTGCCATGAGATTTCCGCTGCGATGTTCGATCACAAAGTCGTATTCCTGTAGTAGTTCAATCCATCTCGCAACTTGTCCTTCTGGATTTTGAACTGCAATAGCCATTTCAGTGCAGCATGGTCAGTTCGTAAGTGAAATTTCCGCCCCAGAAGATATTTGCTAAAATGCTGCAACGACTTTACCACAGCAAGCAATTCTCGCCTTGTGACACAATAGTTCCCTTCCAGCTTTGACAACGACTTGCTGAAGTACGCTATCACAACCTCTTGATCACCATTCCGTTGAGACAACACACCGCCAAGTCCTATATCACTTGCGTCTGTGTCAACTATAAATTCCTTGCCCGCATCAGGGTACGCCAAAATAGGTATTTCGCACAGACGGTCTTTGAGCTCTTTGAATGCGATATCGCAACTTTCATCCCAGCAGAAATGTCACTTCTCCTCGGTTAACTTGTGCAGAGGTTTGGCTATATCTGCAAAGTTCTTCACAAATCGCCGATAATAGAAGCACAATCCCAAAAATGCTCTAACCTGCGTCTTATCTTTTGGGACCGGCCAATCCTTGACAGCGGCAATTTTCTCCGGATCCGTGCGGATACCTTCTTCCGACACTACATACCCCAAAAAGCTAACTTGCCGTTTGAATAGTGAACATTTCTTCGGACTCAACTTGAGGTTGGCACTCTGAATCTTCATGAGCACGCGTTCCAGGTTTTGAAGGTGTTCCTCAAACGTTCGGCCTACGATGATGATGTCATCCAAGACAGGCATCGCCAATTAACCCGGTAAGTACAAGCTCCATCAACCTTTCAAACGTTGCTGGAGCATTGCACAATCCAAACGGCATAACTTTAAATTGCAACAGACCCTTTCTTGTCGAGAATGCAGTTTTCTCCTTGTCCTTAGGGTCAATTTCAACCTGCCAGTAGCCACTTTTCAGGTCCAGTGTGCTAAACCACTTTACGCCTGTAAGCATGTCAGCAATTCTTGGCAAGGGATAGCTGTCCTTCTTTGTAACGTCGTTCAGACGGCGGTAGTCAACACAAAATCGCATGCTGCCATCCTTCTTCTTTACCAGCACCACAGGTGAACACCATGGACTAGATGAAGGTTCAATAACACCATCCTTCACCATTCCCTCAATCATGGTTTCCACTTCCTTTTCACGTGCTACCAGCAATCTTCTTGGGCGCTGACGGATAGGCAATTCTTCTCCTGTGTTTATTTTGTGTTGAACTAAGCCAGTCTTTCCTATGTCAGCATCGTTTGACGAGAAAACATCGGCGTACTTAAGTAACAACTTCTTCGCCTTGACCATTTCATTCGGGGAGAGAACGCTGTGACAGTCTTCTAAAAGTGTGGTTACTCTCGTTTGTGCATCCTTGCTGGGAGTTCCAGTCGATAGATATTGGCACCGACGCAACCAATCCACTTCCTCACAAGTACCAACCAGTGTGCCTTTTTCTATAATCTGTTCCTGATCACAAAGGTTCAGCACACGAACTCCTGAGATATCGGTGGTTCTGACCAAGGTTTGAGCCACTTTCCACGGAAGGTCATTGTCCACCCTTTCCACGAGTACACAACGATGAGTTTGCCCAGGATTCCGAGGAAGACTAACCGGCACAATCGTTTCCGATCTCGGCGGCAGAACAATCTTCTTAAGGCTGTACACATTCCCCGGTATCGCCCCTTCCACGAAAAGTTCCTTATGTCCACATTTCAAAACACCTTGCTTAACATCGATCTCACAACAATTCTTCCTCATGAAGTCTAGGCCCAGGATGCAGTCGTCCATTATATCAGCCACGATGACATTATGCCGGTAGATCATGTTGCCTAGCTTCAACTCCATCTCCATCTCTCCACGGACGGGTATGCGCTAACCGGTCCCCAAGGAACTGACTTATAAGTTGGGAACTGACAACCGTGCGAGAGGCTCCAGTGTCTATGGTCAGTTTACACGGCGTTCCGTTGACCTCGCCTTTGATGATTAGGCTGTTCCCATCATGGGTTTGTGAGATCGAAATCGCAGGGCTCTTTTAACATCAGCCAGCACCCGCCCCGCAGTCCTGGCTTTTACTCGTTTCCCTGCTGCTGCTGGGCGGTGCTGTTAGCCGCACTACCCTCTCGAGATCGACCACCTCCCCTTTCTACAGTTCGCTTAGGGCAGCTGGATCGAAGATGGCCCCTTTCCCCACAGCCGTAGCACCTAGGGCTGTATCATTTATTGCAGTCACGAACTGCAGCTGCTGCAACCTCCCTGACGCGATGAGAACGATGATCCTGCCGTACGGCTTCCGCCTCTAGTGCATGGGCTAACGCGTCCTTAAGCGTCTCGTGGTGCCTGAGCCTCACAGCAGCTCTGACTTCAAGGTCGCGGATGCCGTCGATG
The DNA here is from genome assembly GCA_029286625.1 of Parnassius orleans. Lineage (NCBI taxonomy): Eukaryota > Metazoa > Arthropoda > Insecta > Lepidoptera > Papilionidae > Parnassius > Parnassius orleans. Next base: position 278,906 of record JAGSMP010000166.1, on the reverse strand, counting down.
AATGTCTGCACCAGGTTCCCTACAATGAGCGCAGGTACAGACTGGTATGCTTTTCGAACCAGCTTTTCCACCTCAAGGGCCCACTGCTGCAGGTTTTCGTTGCTGCGTTGCACGCGATCTTTGAGCTGCGCACGAATGACGTGTTCCAGGTGAGCGTCGCCATATCTCGCCTCCAATGCCTCAAGGAGCTGCTCGTAAGTCACTTCCTTACCGAGAGCTTCCAGAACAGTTAAGGCCTGGTCGCGCAGGCCTAGGGTGAGAGCAGTCATGGCCTGACTTTTATTCCAGCCGTTCGCCTTCATGACAGCCTCGAACTGGATTTTGTAGGCCGACCAGGAAGAAGTTCCGTCAAACGGCGGCACTTTGAATCCATGTAGCGAAGGTGTTGTAGCTACCACGGGAGCTGTAATTCCATCCCCAATTTTTAGGTCGTCCAGCGTTTTCTTCACGTCAGCCATCACGTTGTCAACCCGATTGTTCACTTGGTTGATTCGGGTTTCAGCTTCCGACAGGCGGTTGTCATGTTGAGCAACCCTATCCTTCACCTCCCTTATCTCTTTCCCGAAGGTAGCGTGAAAGTCCTTCATGAGAAGCATCTGCTCCTTCTGTCCCCGCTGCAGCCGCTCTTTCAACCGACGGGCCTGTTCCTCCTGTCGGCGGGCCTGCTCCTGCAGCATCATCATCAGAGCACCTAAGTCAGGTGCTGCAAATGCAGGAGCTGCTGACGGGCCGACCTCCGTGGTCGGCAGCTGGCCCTCCGACGCTTGCGATGTTGTACTACCAAATCGTCTCTGGTCCGTCTCCTGTTGGCGTTGACTTCGGGTACGGATACCCTCCGTGTCATCTTTAGGTAAAATCGGCATAATTAAATCCCACTTCTGACACCAATTGTTACGAGCTTGGGGTTCGAGACAATTAAAAACTGCCGAGTGAATTACTAAAATTGACACTTTAATTACACAACACTAATTACAGCTTTACACCACACTAATAACAAAACACAATTTTACTACAGATCGCTTTAGTTCGCAGTTGTATCGCTTCGAAGTCTTCGCTTGTATCGCCAATTCAATACTGACTCGGTCGTGGTCTATACCGGCCTTATATAGCGCCTCAGATACTTTCCAGAACCTTCTACTGTAGAAACATATAGAATGTTCGAGTACATATCGGTCCCGAAATTTCTAGAAGGATCTTGACTCTCCTAGTTCTGCTACTCGATACTAGAGGGCGCTAGTGGTAACTAGTGTTGCCATGTGCAGGACATTAATAGTGGCGCGCAACAATATTACTGTATGGTTATATATTTTTTGTGCAGTATGAATACTTTTTCTTAAAACTTTACTATATTTATGAAAATTGAGCCTATTTGTTGATTTACTATAATATTTGATATAATATTTATAGTCTTTGATAATCGATATTTTAAATATAATTGTCGTTTATTCTTACTTGATATCCTAAGACCTTTAGTGATCCATCTTAATTTACGAGGTCTATTATTTACTTTAATTTTAATAACAGGAAAACAGAGATCATAGAACATACAGAAAAGGTCGTAAAAACTTTTAAATGCTTCATCAAATTTATTTGATTCTAAAACTTCAGAGGAAGTGAGGCTGGTAATACAATCATAGAACTTTTTCATATTATCAACATTATAATCTCGTTTGTATTCAAACCAGGAATAATAACTCTTTTGCTTATTGCCTTTAAGTGTTACAGTTTGTGCTGTTTCGTGATCTGAAAGGCCTAAATTAAGTATTTCTGCATGTATCTCTTTTACATTGCTAGCAATTTGATCCAAACAAGAGTTCCCTCTCGTCGGTTGCTCAATATGTGTTCGAACATTAAAACTTGTAAGGATACTTTTTAAAGCTTCAGTGTGTATATTTGATTTAAGGATATCAAGGTTCCAGTCGCCACAAATGATAATTTTCTTCCGATGTTATTTGCTAGTTATGTAAATAATGTAATAATTTTTCTAGTTTATGTAAGTACATTCCTATTGAAGGTACTTTACAATCTGGAACTCGATAAATTACGCAAACTATTTATTCCCATTCAATTGTTACTTCATTTGAAACTACTTTGAATCATATCAAAACAAAAAAAATTTTTGGAATATTAAGTCCGTTTTGAGAATGGCCCAGGTCTTGATGATCCCCAGGGCAAGTCTAAGGAGTTCTTATTTCACGAGGTTGCCGCCTGTTATTTGGTCTGATTTAATAGGAAACAGATAGAACAGAAACATTCAGTCGATCCTCCCACCCTCTTTATTACACATCATCATCATTCATCATTACAGCCCTTCACAACTTCACTGCTGAACATAGGCCTCCCCCAAGGAATACCACAAAGCACGGTCCTGAGCCACCTGCATCCATCGACTTCCTGTATGTCTAATAAGTCATCACTCCATCTAGTGGGGGGGCCGCCCTACACTTCACCTACCGGTACGAGGCTGCCACTCGAGAACCTTTCTTCCCCATCGGTTGTCGGTTCTTCGAGCTATATGGCCAGCTCATTGCCACTTCAGCTTACTAAACCATCCAAGAAAAAATTCAGACCTCTCGGTCGAAGTTGGACTCAATTAGTCGGAATATTTGTCCTAGGTAAACATAGAGGCAAAGCTTCATACAACTGCGTGAATCGGTTGCACAATTACAAGCACGCGGGGCATGTGTGCGTGACCACTGGCCGCTTGTCGCGTACGCGGCGAGACTGGAAAAAACCGGTTCACTGGCACAGCCAGTGGACAACAATTTCAGGGTCAGTGCGACGCACGTTGTTTGTTTTGTTAGTTGCAAGTTTGAATATTTTAATGTAAAAACGTGGTATTATTAATAATGGTTGTTTATTGTACTGTGTGTATGAATAATACTAGAAAAAATAAAAATATATCATACTTTAAATATCCCAAGGTGTACTAGGTAAGTAAATATTTGATTATTACTTTTTCAAGTAAGTACCTTTATTTTATTTTATGATCCTATTTTTAATAAGAAGAGGGGTACTACACGGTGTGTTTTTACCTTTTTATTGTTATTACAATCTTTTACTAAACATTTGTAGGTATTGTGGGTTGGTAACCGTTGGTATGTAGTAGGTATGTGGGTTAAGTTCACATATTGCAAGTAAGATTTGAACCACTTCCCGATGTCTGATAGAGTTGAAATTTTGTATACCGTAACTTCAGTGACAATACAATATGATAGATATTGTTTTGTTAAATTTGTCTTCACCTATTGTGACAACCCTACCAAAATAGGTAACAATTTTGCACGTTCTTAGGAAGCTTTGCCTCTGTTCCGTTTATTTACTCATGTGCTTAGTGCTCCCAAAAATTACTACCGGCATATAAGTGTGACAAGGACATTACACATTATCTTTGTTCTGTCCATGTTCAGCAATTCTGCCATAAGGACTATAATATCGTCGGTATATTCTTTAAACCCAATCCAAGGTGTCAGATGTACCGTGCCGATGGATGCGTGGCTGGAGGGGAGTCATCAACCTAGGACGAGCTGTAAACTGGAGGGCACGCCTGTAGCCAAACCACCATCAGAAACGTACTAGGGAAAGGGCAGGAAAAAATTCACTGAGCCTTACAAGCTTAGTGGGGCAGCATGGAAGCGGTACAGGAGACTGATAGCAACTAACGTAGGGGCCGAAGAGGTCCGTTCTCTCTCTGCTGGAAGCCCTGGACCAATATTCCTCTGTCCAACCTTCCCCCGGATCCGAAGGTGAAAAAACGAAGTCGGTCTGATGAGTCTCCCAGGAAAACTAGAGGCATACTTTATAGATATAATCAAATAAGGGATCTTAGTGGAACAAATATTATCAGGTATCTGCTTATTCTATTCTGATCCTGATGAGTGATAAGTGATAACATGACAAATGAAAAATGTAAAATCTATATAGAAAACATATTTATTTCATATTTTTTTGTCTTTTTAAATCATGCCTTTCAATTTTACAAATACAATTAACTGCGTGCAGCACTGCACAGATACATTGATATATAATAAACTTATAGCACACATAGACAATTGTAAATTCCAGTGACATATCTGAACCAAAAATTGTAAATTATATGTAAATCAAAATATACAAATGAACATAACTAAAATATCAAAATATCTGCCATAAACCCTTAAAAATATTTTTATTGTGCATTGTAAAAACTGTTGGTTATACCAGTGTCAAAGTTATTAAATAAAAAATAAATGTTATTTATGTTAGGTTCGGTGTACCGAATATGCAAAAGACATACTTGAAAGGCTAAAATATCAATAAGATTAGCTTAGTATTTATTTTTATAACGAAGGTTTAAGTGGTTATGTTATGTATCACAACAGAAAGAACATGCTTACAAGGTCCAAAAATGAAGGTCAATCAATATTACAAAATACCGCTAACATAAAAAAAAATCGTAAATACAGTCGAGCAGTGGATAAACTATAATCAATATAAACTCTTGATATATATAACAAAATCACAATTTAACACTGACCATTTACTTCACTGTATGCATTATACCGTTATTTTGTTTTACAATATGACGTCACAACACAAAGCGAAATACATAATAATTTAATATGGTATAATCTTGGTCCGAAACGTCCGTAGTGATTATGCAGCTCTCAGTCATCGCTAATCCGCCTCTTTTTTGATTTTTTCTTTTCCATCGCTTCCATTCGCATGTCTTCCAAGTCTTCCAAGATACCTGAATTAAAATATAAATTTATTATAAATAATACAATAACTAAACGGATTCTACATTTTTGAGATCATCTTCCAGTCTACCAGTGATAGAGCCATGCTGCAGCTATGTTATGGTTGTAGTACGAATGGGTTGGCTCGACCGGGGAGGGACCACGATCTCATAGAATACCAGCATTAATGCTGTTGTGTTTCGTATGGTGATTGTAGAGAACCAGAGATCCTTTTTACTGAAAACGAGGCATTCCATCTTAGTCCTGATAAACAACTAACAACCATCTGCGTTTTCATACTTAATAGAAGATAAATGTAGATGTCTATGGGCCACATATACACTTACCATCAGGTGGACTGTGTGCTCGTTTATCACCCTTATCTTATTAAAAAAAATCTTTACCATTTCGTTATTTTTTATAATCAATTCTTTATAATTTAAATGATAGTTTGGTTTTTGAATAATTACTGTATTAAGTGTACGCAGATAAAAACATAGCAGGTGAGTGGGCGCAAGTGAACATATGTGAGGCGCGTGAGAGTTAGTGTTGCATAAGATGTGTAAATATTGCATGAAATAAATGATTATTCGTCGTATACTTTTATAATTGAGTTGAAAAATATATTTTTAAAACACAATAAACAAAGCCATTTATAAAAAGAAAATATCAAAAACCTCTTTGTTGCTAACATTTGCAAGTTATATCGTATCCACTTGCACATAGCAATTCGTAACAGCCATATTTAATAATTTTTCCCAATTTGAAGAAAAATAATGCGGAACAATGTGATTTAGTCGGTAAAATACTAAATAAAATTACCACGCAGTAGTTATAATTAAACGTGATAAAACTCGTAAGCATAGTTTTTTGTAAAAAAAAAATATGAAAGAAACATTTTTATAAACCGGTGGGAGGTATCACCTTTTCCATCGAAAACCTCAGACAAACAAACGATAGACGGAGCGCTACAAAGATTTCAAATGACGCCGCAACCAAGTCTAAACCATGCTCAACTTACATATCTACTCACACACCCAACATATTATGCATCTAAAATCATTTGAAACCAATATATAAACTAATTATATAAGTGTATAAAAGTTTTAGATGCATATAATATGTGCGTGCAGTGAAATTTACTTTTACGTGCTGTTAAACCAAAAAAGAGGAATGTGAAAGCGTGTCAAGAATTTGAGCATAGTTTTGATGTCACTTAAAATGTATACAGTGTTTGGTCTATTTTCATCTGCTGAGCTGAATCAACGATATATACAAATGGAAATATTATAATATTTTAGATTAGTCCTTAGACAATGTCGTTTGTGCAATCTCTAAACGAATAATGATGATGTTACATAATACCTACCTACATTTAAGATACAAAAAATGTGTATAATGTATACATACCAATTTTCTTGCTGATGTATTCTTCACGTTGCTGACGTGCGAAACTTGATTCCATCATTGGGTCGTCATCGTCATCAATGTGTCGATACCTAGTTAAAAGACAGCATAATTTAAAAATAAATAAATAAAAGCAAAGAATAAAAATAGTAGGTATTAAAACGAAATTAATATTATGACTAACGTTTGCAACAAATATTTTAGTGTTTTTAATATAAAATATATATTACTGAAAAATATATATCATAATTAAATTTTTTACCTAAAGTATTAAAACAACAAATAAATGCATTTTTTTTTCATAATTTTACATTAGCAAAAATACAGCATATCTACGCAAAAGATCAAACGAAAACATTGCATCAAGTAATAAAGTAAACTTTGTAATCACTACGTCAACATTACGTTTTTACTGACAATGCTCCTTAACAAATTAACAGTTATTGAGAGAGGTAAAACCTTACGTAAATTTATATATACTGGCCTCAAAAAAAATCGACCCACATACGTTTTTTCGCAAAAAAGTGTCCTATGGGTTTTTACCACAATCAATAGATATTTTTCATCTTAATAATTTAATAATGCAATTATAGGGTTGTAAAAAATTAAAAAACCACGCGTGAAACGGGATATTTTACATACAAATGTGATGAGACATTGAAACCATAACATTTTACACAATTTACGATTTTACTGTGAAGATCGATATTTACATTTTTTGACATTTAAAAAAATGTAAACCTTACTCTAATATGGGGTGTTTCCTCCTCTTGCTTTTATCACCGCCTGCATACGCCTATTAAGGGAACGGATCAGCTTTTTTATGTCTTCTTGGGGTGTCTGTTCCCATTCTTCTGTTAAGGCGGCTTCCAGTTGATCCAACGTCTCGGGAACTGGATTTCGGGCTCTAACCTTTCTTTTTATCTGGTCCCAGATGCTCGATGGTATTTAAGTCCGGACTATTAGCTGGCCACTGCATAACTGGAATTCCGACCTCCTGAAGATATCCAGTTACAATTCTAGCGACGTGCGGTCTTGCGTTATCATGCATGAGTTGAAAATTGTCCCCAATATACCCAGCGTAAGGCATCATATGAGGTTGCAAAATGTCCGTAATGTAACTTTTAGCATTAACCGCACGATTGCGAAAGAAAACCAACTCAGTACATCCGGTTAAAGATATGCCACCCCAAAACATTGTAGAGCCTCCACCAAACCGGACTGTTTCTCTTATGCAACACTGAGCATAACGTTCTCCTGGTCTTCGCATAACGTTACAACGTCCATCAGAGCCTACAAGGTTCATTCGGCTTTCATCGCTGAAGAGAACTGCTGCATGCCTGGCAAATTCTAACCTTGCTTGCCGATGAGATGCAGTGAGTTTTGGTCCCGTCGCTGGCTTGTGTAGTGTGTCAGGTTTTGCTCCCGAAGTCTTCTTCTCACCGTATTCTCACTTACAGACACTCCACGAGTTTCCCTCAGCCTATCCTGAACATCAACAGCAGAAAGAGGCGCCGATTTCGCAAAGAAGTCAAGGCAATAAAACGGTCATCCATCGGGTTTGTGAGACGTCCTCTTCCAGACTCTGTTCTCCGGCGGTACTCTTCCGTCTCTAAGTATCGTTTATAAACTCTACGCACTGCTGATCGACTCAAATTTAATCTCCTTGCCACATTTCGCTGACTTAGCCCTTCACGAACGAGAGCTACCACTTGAGCGGCTTCTGCTTCAGTGGTCACCTCTTCTGAAAAGGTTTTGTTATGTCTGCTCCAACAAATAATTAAAATATTAAGTCACTACGATGCACAGAACCAAGAATATTACGCATCAAAGTTCGACCTTGCACTCTATGCACAAGTCGACAATTTTTATCAGTGCGCATAAAATGTTACAAATACCCACAATAGCACTTGTATTCCTCTAAAACAATGTCAAGTGGGTACTCAGATGTTAATTTATAACGCATAAGCAAAAACATATAAATATGTCAACGCATACTTAAGATAACAACTTTGTTACTCAAAATTAATGGGTTGGTCGATTTTTTTGGAGGCCAGTGTAATTTCGTAATTTTATTCGTTATAAGTGTCTTTTCTATTAATGATAACAAAACATAAAAAACATACTTCGACTTATCGTAACCAAATATCTCCTTGATATGAGTGGAATAATCAATATTTTCATCACCGTCATCAATAAAGTCATCCATTTCGGAATCGTAGTCCGACTCAGAATCCACCATGCGGCCTGAAAATACAATAATCATCAGTAAACAAGCAGATTATTATTCAAAAACAAACTATGCCTATCTTGGCCTAACCAGGTGGTTGTTAAAACTAATTATATAAGTGTATAAAAGTTTCATACATAATTGGAATCAACAACAACAACAAAAAGTAACTTATTAACTTTGAAATATTTAGGAAATTTATTTTCCTAATTTGAATTTTGTTATTGCAATTCAAAAGTGTTCACATAAGAATATATTCTCCAAACTCTATTAAGATATAATTATACCTTTGGATTAAGTTTACAAGTGGTAAAATTGAAAAATTTTGTACAACCGACTTCAATATAAATAAAATGAGAACATCATCAATGTAGTCAAAGTCAATTAAATACGCATTAAGAATAACTCAAAAACTAATAGTCAGATCTTGATCAAATTTATATGGGACCACATGAGAAGCACCAGCTTTCAAATAAAATAAAAATCATCAAAATTGGTTTACCCAGAAAAAAGTTCTGAGATAACACACATAAAAAAATATAGTCGAATTGAGTAGCTCCTCCTTTTTTGAAGTCAGTTAAAAATAAAGGACTGACTTAGGGAAAACAATATGATATTAGTTAGTGTTATACTTACGTTTTTTTCTTTTCAAATCATCAGGATGGGGTTTCCTCCGAACGTTACCGGGTGGAAACTGTCGCGCTCCAATTGAATTAACATGCTTATCAAAGTCGAAGCTGTTTGCCATTTTCGGTTTGCTGGCACCTGCAAGAGATTTGCTAGTCGATATTGGTTTCTTATCCTCAGATCTTTTTGATGGCATTTCTTTGCTACTTTCCTGCACTCGTTTGGCACCATCAGGCCTAACATGTCCGTTGTTTTTCAGTGATCCTCACCAAATAACGTTTTTTGTTTTGATTGTAGAACTTTGTCTTTGACGTCATTCTTCTGTGGCAGTTCTTTATTTGGCTTTGGCACTGATTTTCCGTGGGTACTGTGGCCATTTATGTGCCTTGTGTCACCGCTTTTACTAGGAATAGAGATCTTTTTCTCCGTTAAATTTTTATCTATCCGATAGGTATTTTGACTCTTTATGTCTATGCTCTTCTTTATCTCGTGTTTTACCGGTTGCTCTCTAGCATTTATTTTTGACCTATCTACTGTTGTGCTATTTGCAGGTTTGTTTACTCTCTCTGTTTTAGCTTCGAGTTTAGATTTTGTTTTCTCTAATCTATCCCTGTCTCTATTAAGTCGGTCTATATCTCTGTCAATTCTTTCTCTCTCAGCTTTTAATTTTTCTAACCTTTCCCTATCTAACTTCTCTTTTTCTTGTTCTGCTTTATCTCTCTCCAATCTTATTCTCTCTTTTTCTCTTCGAAGCTTTTCTGACATTAATGCTTCTTTCTTTTCTCTGTCACTAATGGCTCTTTCTTTTTCCTTATCACTAATGGCTCTTTCTTTTTCCTTATCAGACGTTTTTATATGGTCATTCTTGTGATTTCCAGAGTTTTTATCTCCGAGCTTGGGTATACGACCAATACTACTAGGTTCTGGTCTCTTTTCTTTCTCTACAGGCTTTTCATCTTTTGGAACTAAAAGAGTAATAACAAATAAATAATAAAAACGTGATATAAAATTTTTATCTCAACCTAAGATATAAGTAGTAGATGTACAGAAAGACATACCTACAAGTATAACTTGAACAACTTCATCACCTACATTATTGAAATTACAACCCACAACTATTGCATACATTTTTTATCATTCTTTACTTTCACTTTAGTTTACTTTCTTTTTTTTACTCACTTTTTAAATTAACGGTGGATTTACATCATCATCATCATTACAGTTCATCATAAGTGCATTGCTAAACGCGCCAACTGTCTTTGTTGTGTATGTAGGGTGCCAATTCAAAGATTTTCTCTCTGCATAAAATGGAATTTTTGTCCTAAAAATATCCGATTTAATATTTTTATTTGACTATTGCTTGGTAACGTTTTTTACCTAAGCTCTATTTTATCTAAGTTCGCAAAAATGTAGTTTAAAATGCACATACTCGAATTAATCGAAAACGATACCCATAATATATTATACTTTTAAAAAGAAAACTCGCTCTCTTGGATTTCAAAATTAACATTATATCCGAAATGCACATAATCGAACTAAACGAAAACACTACCGATAATTTAAACTTAAAATAAAAGAAAATGTTTGTGATTGGCATTTCAAAATTAACAATATATGTAATGGTTCTTTCCGAAATCCATATCCTCAAAATAATCGAAAAGATATTGATAAAGTATAACCTTACAAAGAAAATATTCACCATGAGATTACAAAATTTATATTATTAAATATACCTTTAAGGTTGGAGGGTGAATTTTAAATCTTGTGTTAATTATTCGAGAAAATTTTACGTTTTACCATATGCAATTATACGAAAAGCGAGGCTATTCGGGAATATTTACTAAACCATCCTTTTGCATGGAATAACAGAGCTATTCCAAGAATAATTTAATATGCTCTGCAACCTATCGAATCTTATGACAACCGACGATCAGCCTTTAAAAATGGAATATTATATTTTATCACTGGTATTTTAGGTACTTGTCAGTGTCATTCAAGGCGCTTCATCAGATATATTGTTTTTAACATAACCTATAAAAAATGAAATGTTATAATAAAATTTGACTGAAGATAATGATAGTGGCGAGGAAGTTATATCTAGATGACCAAGGCAAGAAAATTTGGTGCAGCGTAATTTATTCATCATCCTCATTACTGCAGGTACGTTTCTTTTTTAAATCTCATTCCAACCTGTGATCATCTTCAAACAAGCCTTCGCTATGCTCAGAATTTGTTCAAATTCTAAATCATGGTTTTGGACACCTCTTCTGAAAAGTTTTAAGATTTTTCGTGCATATTTTTTCTTTTTCTCCCTAATAACTAGTTACAGCCTACATTCTAAATGGAAACATTTAGAATATAAGCTTACCTTTTCGGTTCCCACTTTTTTCAGCTTCAATACGCTCCTGCCTACGTTGACGTCGAGCCATTTCTTCTTCATACTCCCTTTTTTGTTTCTTGGTCATAAGACGGTCAGGTTCTGGTTCTATCACTTGCTTTTTGGCAACAATGTCAATCGGTTCACTCTTCTTCTTTTCAGCAAGTTTTAGCAGCTGGTTGAAGTCCATTGGTGGCGGAGCAGGTTTTCTTATTTTGGGTTTTTCGGACTTTTCTTCCTTTTTCCTCTCTGGCTCATATTTTGGTGGTGGACTTAGTTCTTTCTCTGGAATATATATTTATGGTTAGTGTTTAATTTATAATACTAAGGGAGGATAATCAAAAAAGTGGGGGAATAGTGGGGATTTTTAAGGTGTCATGATTGTTTTCTGTAATCCCTATAAAGCTTTTAACTGTGAACACGTAATACATGTGTAATACGTTCATTCACAAACTAAGGAGTCTGGTGGAGGCTACAGTCAACTACAAGTCGAAGCAAGATCATCAAAAAACAATCTTATATTGATTCGCAAAAATATAAATCAATTCATGATGTTGGTAAACTCATGCAGTCATACGAGATGACAATAGTATAATATAATTTTAATTAATTAATATCACAATAATATAATCATATAATTAATATTATAGGTTAATAGCATAAACATTTCGATAGTCGTTCGCGCATATATATTATATATTAGCTATAACAATAAGGCTTGTTCTTATGCATGTGTGTGTCAAGATAATGACAAACCACAGAACATAACATTGATAGACACAAACTTGACATTGTTATTGATTCTAATCGCTTGTGACTGCTCATTCCTCGGTTAACTAGATATTATTTATTATTAATATGTAGTTCATATTGTATAGTTTTAAGGTTAAGTTTACTGTGTTTATTATGTGTAAAAAATGGCAAAATTGTATAAGTCGTGTCAAAAAAGAAATCCAAAATTAGATAAACTGGATAATAAAATAGCTAAAACTAGCGAAACATCTGACAGATGCTGAAACAGAAACTAATTCTAATTAAACATTTATTTTGAAGACCAGATTTGTTATATTTTCTTTATAATACTCATACCGCAGCCCTGTTATAGTGAGTGTTCTGGTAGGCGTAAATGATGACGCTTGGATTTGAAAATTTCTTGGAAATTGTCGAACCACCAGAGATATGGTAGCAGAGGCGCGGAGATTCAAAATTGACTATCAAAATTGAAATGATGCCCTTACGAGTTCTACTTACGAGACTTCAAACACATCAAAGTCTACCAACAAAAAAAAATTATATAAATAGAAGCTTAAATTAATTCTTAAAAAACCTCAACTGACTCACTTAGACAAATTTTATTTTGGACGATATATATTTAATGATATATACATTCTGTATGTGCATTGTCATCTCTAAAATCCATGATGCCTTACTGGTATTATATGAATAATAATAATTGGATGTAATCTTAACCTAATTACCATAGGAAGTTAGGAAGTAAAACAATGAAAGCAATACTGCGATGAACTATCCATTACAAAATCCAGAAATGCCAAAATTCACTAACTGGTGGTGAGGAGCAGCAGCATTACCGTAGGAAAGAATCGACGCAACTAGTTATGGATGGATAGTATGGGCATGTCTACAAAAAATTCTAGCCAGCTGGTAGATGTAAAAAGGCTGGTGATCTGAGATTATTACCAACATTACTTTATTTCAGATACAAAAAAAAACGAGTACCAAATTACACAATATAATACAATATTTGTCGTTCAGCTATCGATGGATGGCCGCTTAAACATCTTGTTAACATCAGACGTAAAATACCCCAGACCCACAACATGGAGCAGTGCCAAAGGTGCGAGACGTCTGCTATTGCGGTAACTAATCATTGCGATAAAGGCAAATCTTCCCTGAATGGAGAGGTCCATGACCAGCAGTGGATTTGAACGAGCTGATGAAGAAGAAATTTACGAAAAAATTTCTAATAGTCATAAAAATTTAAATTATATATACTCTGAAATTTACGGCAAGGACTTAACCCCTGAGCTATCACAGTTAATTTATTAAAATGTACATTGCTAGAATCACCACAGGTGGCAGGTGGATTGGCGATTGTAATAAATAATGTTTTGCAATGTTGACATTTTCTCCCCCTTGGCTATTTTGGTTATTTTACACCTGGTATAATGACAAGGTGGTCATACTGTCATCTATTGGAGGCTCATGATAAATTCTTTTATGACGCCAACACGGCGGTAATAAAAAAATAACAAAATTATTATGTTAAAACACTACTGTTGGTTATGGATCCTTTAAGGTATAAAAAAAATTATACATTCCATAGACACCTGCAGCCTACTTCAAACAAAGAAGGCTACAGGTGCTTTGTCATGTTTAATGACTAAGATGGAATGACCACAGCCTGTTATTTTACTGGCTCTCTATACCCTCAGACTGAAACACAACAGTGCAAACACTCCTATTTGGAGCAGAGATGAGTACGAGGGTGGTACCTAACCAGACAGACTCCTAAGCAGAAAAAGAGTCCTGCCATTTAATAAATAAGAACTTTTCGGAGTGTCTATGATAGAATCAAAAATAACATATGTCTGTACAATGTTATCGATATCAAAGAAAACCAAAAATCTTAAAAGTAATAACTACAAAAGTTAATCAAAAAATACATACCATTATTGTCACCTTTACGTCTCCTTTTGTGTGGCACTGGGTCATCTTCATGTAGCAAGGCATTTCTGACTCTCTCCCTAGTACCATTGAGATCTTTACTTACTGAATTATCTGTAACCACAATTATATAAATTAGTACCCTAGTACATAGATAGAATTATTGTTGCTGTTACAGTCTATTAAAAGCCCACAGCTGAAAATAGGCCTCCCCCATAGATTTAGCTTGCCATAGTTGTCATGCTTTTCAATTGTATTGGCTACTACAGTTTTTTTATTTATTTTTTGTTATTAGGAAGGAAACTGCTGCCCATCTTCTGGTTGGTTCTCCTCTGTCACCTCTTACTATGTCCACGGAACGTTATGGAGTAGTGGGTAAGTCTTACACCACAATTACTACACATTAAAAAGGCTGAGATTGTAGATACCCAATTTGGTAGAGAACTATAATAATTAGTGGACTGTTTACTGGATTCATGTTATTTTTCTTTCACTCATGTTTACTAACGACACAGAATAAATAATATATATGAAACTTCTGTACCTAGTACAGAAGTTTCACCTTTGATGAAACAGAAACAGAAACAGAAACAGAAACAGAAACTTTTATTCAATATAGATTATAAATAATACTTATTGAAAGTCACTCTTTGTCTAATTACCACTGGTTCGGAAAACCTCTGTCCTGGGAAGAACCAGCAAGAAACCCAGGGACTTTTTTTAAATAACAGCTTACAATCATGTATATTACACAATTAACCACACAAAACAAATTAGAAACAGCCTGGCAGCGAACACCTCATTCTAGGGTTATTATCATCCATAAATTCCTTAACATTATAATAACCCTTTTATACAAACTATGTTTAATAAAGTTTTTGAATTTTGAGCAGGTCGAATTTTGTATATTTTCTGGGATTTTGTTAAAAGCGTATACATCGCCTCAAGAATGAATTACTGACTCGGTGGAGTCGAGTAACTGGTACTACTAGCTTGTGTTTGTTCCTAGTATTTACAGAATGAATATCACTTATTTTTGTATAACTACTTTTATTTTTGTGTACGTACATTACATTTTCATAAATGTATTGAGAGGCCAGTTAATATATTAATTTCTTAAATTTTTGTCTGAGCGACTTTAGGTTTTAAATCATAGATTGCTCTTATGGCCCGCTTCTGTAAAACAAATATAATTTCAGTGTCAGTTGTGTCCCCATAGCAAAATACCATAGGACATTATGCTATGGAAATAGCTAAAGTAAACAAGTCTAGCTGTTTCCACACTGGTAAGATTTCTAATCTTTTACAGCATATGCTGCAGAACTAAGTCTGCTTGCTAACTTTGATATATGGGGCTCCATTGAAGCTTCGCGTCTAGTGTTATTCCAAGAAAATGGTGGTATCGACAAGACTCAGTTCCTCCCATTTAAAATTACATTAGTATTTAATTGTCTGACATTTGGAGTCACGAACTTCATACATTTCGTTTTAGTGCTATTTAAATGCAAGTTATTAACATTAAACCAATTTACTAATTTAGATATAGCATTATTTACTTCGTCATATTTTAATAATTGTCGTTTTAATTTGAAAATTAATGAAGTGTCATCAGCAAATAATACTATATTATGGTTATCCCTACTATGTAAGGTAAGTCATTAATATATACAAGAAACAGAAAGGGCCGAGAATTGAGCCTTGAGGCACGCCCATTTGTACTATCGACCCGGAAGAGCTCATACTATTAATGACAACTTTTGAGTTCTGTTACTTAAATATGAAACAATTAATTTAAGAGCATTACTTACACCGTAGTGTTGTAGTTTCCTGATTAATGTTTCATGGCGAACACAATCGAAGGCTTTGGATAGGTCACAGAATATACCCAAAGCATTCTGTGAATTCTCCCATGCATTGAAAATATATTTAATCAGCTCAACACCAGCATCAGTTGTCGAGCGACCCTTGTGAAACCGAATTGATTTTTATGAAGTAAATAATTAACATTAAAAAAATTAACATATGATCAAGAATAATTTTTTCAAAAATTTTACTTAGTGTTGGCAGTACAGAAATGGGTCTAAAATTGGCGGGGTCTAATGTACTACCAGATTTAAATAAAGGTATTACTTTACTATGCTTCATCAAATCAGAAACACACCATATTCGATACTAGTATTAAAATAATAGCTAGTTGAGGCGCGATTATATCGATTATAGACGCAATAACTTTAACGGGAATGCCCCACAGATCCGCAGTTTTCTTAACATCAATAGTTTTAAAATATTTTACAATATCTTTTGATGATATTTTATGAAATGTAAATGTCTTTGTACACGCATTTACATTTTGTTTAAGCAATGATTCGGCGACGGCAGGAGAAGAATTCAGTGACATAGTGGTTAAGATCGGAATATCCGTAAAATACTTCTCAAAAACCATTGCAACATCCTGATCTGATTCCGTTAATTTGTTGTTAAAACTCAACCGGTAGTTTGAATTGCGAGTTGACCTTACCAGTTTCACTATTAATTATACTCCACGTCATTTTAATTTTATTTGAAGCCGTCTTAATTTTGTTGCTCAAATGCAAAGACTTGGCTTTGGAGCACACCTTTAAATATTTTTGAATATTTTTAACATATTCCTAAATTCAACGCTAGGGTTATATGACCTTTCATGGTAAAGTTCATATAACCTTTGTCTACTCTTATGGACTCCTACTGTCGCCCATTCATTGAAAGCCTTCCGACTGTTCAAGGAGAACGTTTTAGAAGTAAAATATTATCAAATTCATTGCAAATAAGTTTAAACACTGTTCCATATAAAAATTAGGATCATTTGGTATGAAAGTGATGGAAGTTTCTTCACTATGTTACTTCTAAACTTCTCCAAGCGACTAGCATTTACAGGAACAAACACAATTTTCTCATCTACTTGCTTTTTGTGAACATAAGGTAACGAAACTAACTGTCCACAGTGATCAGAACTCAATTTTGAATTATACATTTATGCAACGGCTTAACATTTGTAAAATGTTATCTATACATGTTGCACTACATTCAGTAATACGCGTTGGCTCTAAAAATAAATTAAAAGACCATAAGATTTAAACAATGATCTAAATTTAATATTGGTGGAGAGCTTCTAGGAGATTGATATTAAAGTCTCCACATATTACAACAGATTTATTCTGTTTATTAAACAACAAAAACTTCCATAATTTTTTCAAAAGTATTGTATATAGAACATGGGGTCTGTAGACGACACAACAATGAGGTGCTCAAACTCAACACAAGCCATTTCTACAGTTCGCTCAACAGAGAGGCTCACAATATCTTTACGTTCCTTACATGATAATAATTTACTAGCTAATATTAACGAGCCACCTCTTAAAACCGTTTCTCTATTGAACGACTGACCACCTGGTGATTACTGAAATTAAACATTATGTTATAAGCTTTTAACCAATGTTCAGTAATACATAAAATATGAATATTATTGCTATTTAAGAACAATTCAATTTCTAGCTCTTTGCCTATCATGCCTTGTATATTCTGATGCACCAGGTGTAAACAATTTTATTATCACTCTGTGAGTCATACAATGAAGGTTTTGTAAGCTACATTCTAAATTATTTAAATTATTATAACTGCTAGAGATTACCTCTATTGTCTCATTTTCTAATTTAAATTACTTGGAACTGATTCCAAATTACATATAAGTCATTACACTGCTCAAAAGAAGCAGATGTCGGTGTAGCCAAGTCCTTGGCTGAGTTAATATATAAACAATAAGATACTTTGTTTGCTATCTGTCTTAAATTATATTTGGATAGGTAATACCTATCTCTAGTCAAAATTTCTTAATTAAATTATTTATGTCTATTAAATTAATTATATTATTATAATTATAACAATTAGATGTCAAGTTTATATTGTTATTAAATGAAAAGTTATTCATTAATAAATTTAAATTGTATCTTATTTTATTTTCCTGTGGCCAACCCTGTATGTAAGGCAATGTAAACAAGATGTTGACTGCTTGCCGACGTTTTAATAGCCTACATAATTATTATTAACTAGCTTTTTACCCGCGGCTTCGCTCGCATGGTCTTCAATTTATAAACATCATTAAATGCTATTCCGCGCCAAATTTAGCAAAATTCGATCACTTTTAGAATCACTTCGGTGTCCGTGTCAGTTTGTCAAAGAATTTTTTTGAATTCCCAAAGACTGTTGGACCTAGATCGTTGATATTAGGGATATATATAATATGTTACAGGAACACGTGAATAAATAAGTTTTTCAGAATTGCATTAACATCATATGTCTAGAAACATCCACAATTTTTTATATTGGACTTGTCTTCCGATGTATCCATAAGAAAGATAAATTGTCTTGGAATCAAAATTAATTATTATTATTCACTCTTTACATTAATTTAATAATAAAGTTAATTTAGTTTCAACAAAATAATGATGATTTCATGGTCTTATGTGCGACATTTGATTCATATCATTGGTCCCATTTAATATTGATTGGCACCATAAAATAGATTCTGATATTTTTTATATGTTCGAGTAGACTTCAAAATTTTATAAATGCAGTTCTATAATGATGAATACTACACATGCAATAAAACAAATTTTAATAAATCATGTTACATTTTAACTTTTATTTAAGCAGGTTGTACAAAACACATCTTTGGAAGAAAGTTCCATAAAAGTTTGCTTAAAACATAACATAAGATATTGCTGATGTGAAGCACCAACGCTTCGGGAAGTCTGAAGTATGTCAACATGTTCAGTATCGTCCCAACCATTATATCAGATCTGATAGACAACAAATCCTCGCAATAGAACACAGATTCCTACCAAGGATGATTCACGAGGCTATTGAAATTAAAAACATCCTAACTTCGACGGCTCCGTGGCGCAGTGGCTTAGCAATGAGTTACTGCGCTAAGGGCCGCGGGTTCGAATCCCGCACGAAACAAGTATTTGTATGGTCTACAAATAATTGTTCCAGGTCTGGATGTTTGTCCTTGTGAAATTTATGTGTGTAAACTAACCATGATACAGGACAAAATCATCAAATGTATAATTTCCTTAACAATAGCATATGTGTCATAAATACTAATAGTGAGTCAACTCGGCGACTAGACGGAGCAACGATGGGGCGCGGTATGAAGGAGAGCGGAATCCCACCCACCGCCTGCGACGTCTGCGGTAGTACTGGCCGGCTTCGCTTGCGTACCGGTACGCCCGTTTAGGAATGTCACATACATGAAATCAGTTGCACGCTTTTGGTGTTCACCCAGCAACATTATATTACTTGATATTATTTTGAAATATTGGGAAAGATTGTATGACGCTTTAAGTTAAATTGAATTCTAATAACCATGTGATTGCTTTCATCACGATTTTTAATTGAATTATATGTAAGGATGAGAATTTATTATATTATTAAATTCAACAAAAAACAATTAAAAAACCCAATAATAAATGTCGTAAATATTTCTCGGTTGCACAGCAGTAAGGAGGCGGTGTAATAAACAGAATCAACATATAATTTTAACCTGTTTTATTTATTCTGTTCAACCCCCTATCAAATATTTAAGCGGAATACCTGAGAACCTGAGATACTGCTATATAGGTAAAATATAGTACAATTGGGTAGGTACCTACTAGCACAAGCCTTTGTTTCCATCACGACGAATCAGGTGAAGCTGTGGAACACAACTAGTTTTGTAAACTAGTAATTAGTTTGTATAGAAAAATAAATTATTACAAGGAGGACTGGTAAAATATAATGTTATGATATTATTATTTAAGGAAATGATTTTGTGACAACCCTTGCATATTTTTAGTGACTTGACGTCGAGACAGCCTTATAGGTATTTTGAGGTATAACAAAGGAGTTGACCCACTATTAGTGTTTATTACACATATGATAATAGTGATACAGGCACTAACACTAAACCAAGAATCAAAAGAATTTTTAGATATTTTCTACTCAGGTCAAATAGATGTCAATTTTCAAAGATTTTAGGAAAACCTTAGAAATATTGACTTAAATCATTAGCAAATGACCTCAAGGATACAACATTAAGTGCTGCAATAAAAAAATTAGGTTTTTGTAGTTGGTTTATGAGACAATCAGATTAGGAAGAGACACAGGCTTAATCTAAATCCACAAATATTACTCTTGAGTCAAAACTAATTATCACTGTGATATATACAGTGCAACCTCCATATAACGAAACTGAAGGGAATTAGAAAATGTTTGTTATAATAAGGTTTGTTACATAGAGGTTAGGTGGGACTACGATTCATTATAACAAGGTAAGAAAACTTGTTTATTAACCTCAACATTACGTAAATACTCATCTGCTTACCCTGTTAAAGTAAATGATTTCCACTAATAAATCAAAATACACTTGAGTAAGAATTAAATGTGTTTGAACCTGTCAAGACATGATTTATTGTGGAATTAAGTAGGAATAATTTAATACAATATGTTATGTCAAGGTTCTAAGTTGAAAAAATTCGTTAAATAGAGATAAATAATACCTTCTATCTATATTCTGCAATGATTAAAATTCGTTATAAAGAGGTTTTTGATAAATGTATTCGTAATGTAGAGGTATATTTTGCATTAGCTCTTACGGGCAGTTCTAAGGGGTTTCGAAAAATTCCTTAAATTGAGGAATTCGTTATATGGAGGCTTGTTATATCAAGGTTACACTGTATAAAATATGTATGTAAATTTTTGATAAAAAATGGTCAAAAATGGCTACATATTATCATATATATTTTTATAACCAAAAACTCACTTCACTACTATCCTTTCTTAATTTAAAAACACCAATATAGATATCCAGTACAGATATCTGTACTAGAAAAGTTATTTTGGAAAATTTCCAAAAATGTGTACAAATTATCCTACTTACTTTTTGTGGGAAATTTTGGTTCATCTGGTATTTTACTATACTTTTGCATCATTTTCTCATAGAGAGCAGCAGCCTCTTGGGATTCATAACCATAGTCATCTTGGTCAGGTTGATCAGGCCCTTCCCGGGTGACTGCTGTGTTATCTCTATCTACTGCATCCTCTATCACAGACTTATTGGCAGACTTAATTACTTTTAAAGTCTTTTGAATCTTCCTCAAAGCCTTAGGATCGCGCATAGCAATTAATTCTTCACGTTTTCTTTGAGCCTCTAACTTTTTTTGCCTTTCTTCCTCTTCTTTTTTGGCCAAAAATTTTTGTATATTTGCTGAAAGTCTATCTTTTACCTTTTGCTCCTTTTTAGGAGGATCGAAACGAGCTTTATAGTAACAATTTTCCTGTAAAAACAATGGTAACAATTTAATAGATTAATTTAAGATATTTTGTTAACTGATGATAATAAACTTTTAACGCTTTGGACATTTAGTAGAAACATGCAAAATGAAAACCAAACTCACGGATGATTTTTGTTGTTGATTTCGTTGTGCAGCCAATAACGTTTCTCGGAATTCCATTTTTATTGATTCTGTTTTTCATTAAAAATTATATACTTATAAGTAATACAAAAGCATGGTAAACTTTTCTTACATAAATTATTTACGATTTTTAGCGAAATACGTGTCAGACTTCAACACACAATCCAACCATTTTCTGGAAACGTACTGAACACAGATTAGTGATAAATAACATTTCGAGTATAGTCTTGTCTTTGGCCATTATAATATGACAGCATCATATTAGTCTGTGTATGACATAAAGAAAGACAAACTAAATTTTTTTTTATAACTGGCTTATAACTGGCTTATTACGGCTCTGGATTCTTGCCCTTCTGAGCCTGAAGTTACAATGTATAATTATCCTTCATAGTTCATAGTACACTGCTTCACAATATGTTGATGCATCACATTGTGCAGCCCTTGGGAGATTTTGACGGCAACTTGAGCCAGCAGACAGCTGACAGTTGGCGATGGTATATCAAGGCGCCTAAGCAGACAGACACCTTATCTTGAGAATCACATCACCATCAGAGCACTTGTTTCAACGTTTCCACTAATAGTTCACATGCGCAGACACTTAATACACAAAATCGCACCACTTTTACATATCAAAGTCCACTTCAAACCATTATTTAAACAATAATACGTAATAGTAAGTCATATCCTGATATTTACACCGGGTTTGTAGTGACATAATGTTAAACTTTTTAATTTCTCTTCATAGGAGGACAGACTTCTATTTAAACCATACCTATAGCATAGGATTGATAGAAATTTCTTTTGAACACGTTCAATACGATCTATGTGGACAGCGTAGTATGGAAACCAAATAATTATGTTGTACTCTAAAATACTGCGTACTAGGGAACATTACAAGATGAGAAGGCTTCGCGGATTTTTAAAAGTCTTGGCAGTTTTGAATATAAAACCAAGAAGTTTTGTACTTTTAGATACCATATGATGGTAATGATCGCGGAACGTAAGCTTTTCATCAAACAGTATTCTAAGATCCTTAAGTACGGATTTTCTATCAAGTACCTGTCCATTTATTTTGTAATAAAAAGTAAGTCTGTGTTTCTTATTGCTAAATGATATGACAAAGCATTTTGTTGTATTCAGATGCATGTAGTTTTCTTTACACCAATTATGAATGGAGTCTAAATTCGACTGAAGATTTAACGATTCTTTGAATGTATCGATAACAGAAAAGAGCTTCAAATCATCTGCATACAACAGGCATGGACATGTTAATTTATCAATAAGATCGTTAATAAATGTTATAAAAAATAAAGGACCTAAATGAGACCCTTGTGGCACACCCGATCTCACAGAAGCAGGTGAGAATTTGAAACCTTTTATAGTAACTAACTGACTCCTCCTGTTGAGGTATGATTCAGTCCATCTCAACAGACTCCCATGTATTCCGTAACATGCTAATTTGATACATAAAATATTGTGATTTACTTTATCAAATGCTTTCGAGAAATCGGTATATATACTATCAACCTGTTGTCTCTTGGCGAAAGCACTGCAAAGATAGTGTTTGTATTCAAGTAAATTAGAAGTTGTCGATCTGTTCTTAATAAAGCCATGTTGTCTAAGCGATAGGAGGGGTTGAATATGGTGGTAAAGAGAATCATACACCAATGATTCAAACAATTTACCGAGGCAAGACAAGATGCTAACGGGTCGATCATTTTCGCAATTGGACCTGTCGCCGGATTTATAAATCGGAACGATATGTGCTATTTTCCATATTGAAGGAAAAATACCTGCCTTAATGGATGCATTGAATAGAATACACAAGGGATTACTTAATTCCTTACCACATTTCTTAATCAATAAAGGAGGAAGACCATCTGGTCCAGAGCCTTTTCTTTGGTCTAATTTCGAAATCTTTTGCTGTATTTCTTCTTGTGTGATTACGATATCACTTAAGATACAATTACTACGACTGGATAATTATATTTACATTTTATGATATATGTATAGAATACCTTCTATATATTTATATATATATATATATATATATAGCAGCGCTTCACAACATTACTAGTCTTATAACTAACTGTATATTATTTAAATAAGCAAGTAAAACATATTAATCAGGGTTTTCAAGTTTAGATAATTTTGCCAGCAACCACCAAGTGGGTAAATGCTCTATATATTGTTGGCAGCACCGTAGACAATGCTGCCATTTCCCAAGGCAGGGACATCTTACGGTGAACGGTCTGTAGTCTTGTCTTTGGCCATTATAATATGACAGCATCATATTAGTCTGTGTATGACATAAAGAAAGACAAACTAAATTTTTTTTTATAACTGGCTTATAACTGGCTTATTACGGCTCTGGATTCTTGCCCTTCTGAGCCTGAAGTTACAATGTATAATTATCCTTCATAGTTCATAGTACACTGCTTCACAATATGTTGATGCATCACATTGTGCAGCCCTTGGGAGATTTTGACGGCAACTTGAGCCAGCAGACAGCTGACAGTTGGCGATGGTATATCAAGGCGCCTAAGCAGACAGACACCTTATCTTGAGAATCACATCACCATCAGAGCACTTGTTTCAACGTTTCCACTAATAGTTCACATGCGCAGACACTTAATACACAAAATCGCACCACTTTTACATATCAAAGTCCACTTCAAACCATTATTTAAACAATAATACGTAATAGTAAGTCATATCCTGATATTTACACCGGGTTTGTAGTGACATAATGTTAAACTTTTTAATTTCTCTTCATAGGAGGACAGACTTCTATTTAAACCATACCTATAACATAGGATTGATAGAAATTTCTTTTGAACACGTTCAATACGATCTATGTGGACAGCGTAGTATGGAAACCAAATAATTATGTTGTACTCTAAAATACTGCGTACTAGGGAACATTACAAGATGAGAAGGCTTCGCGGATTTTTAAAAGTCTTGGCAGTTTTGAATATAAAACCAAGAAGTTTTGTACTTTTAGATACCATATGATGGTAATGATCGCGGAACGTAAGCTTTTCATCAAACAGTATTCTAAGATCCTTAAGTACGGATTTTCTATCAAGTACCTGTCCATTTATTTTGTAATAAAAAGTAAGTCTGTGTTTCTTATTGCTAAATGATATGACAAAGCATTTTGTTGTATTCAGATGCATGTAGTTTTCTTTACACCAATTATGAATGGAGTCTAAATTCGACTGAAGATTTAACGATTCTTTGAATGTATCGATAACAGAAAAGAGCTTCAAATCATCTGCATACAACAGGCATGGACATGTTAATTTATCAATAAGATCGTTAATAAATGTTATAAAAAAATAAAGGACCTAAATGAGACCCTTGTGGCACACCCGATGTCACAGAAGCGGGTGAGGATTTGAAACCTTTTATAGTAACTAACTGACTCCTCCTGTTAAGGTATGATTCAGTCCATCTCAACAGACTACCATGTATTCCGTAACATGCTAATTTTATACATAAAATATTGTGATTTACTTTATCAAATGCTTTCGAGAAATCGGTATATATACTATCAACCTGTTTTCTCTTGGCGAAAGCACTGCAAAGATAGTGTTTGTATTCAAGTAAATTAGAAGTTGTCGATCTGTCCTTAATAAAGCCATGTTGTCTAAGCAATAGGAAGGGTTGAATATGGTGGTAAAGAGAATCATACACCCATGATTCAAACAATTTGCCGAGGCAAGACAAGATGCTAATGGGTCGATAATTTTCGCAATTGGACCTGTCGTCGGATTTATAAATCGGAACGATACGAGCTATTTTCCATATTGAAGGATAAACACCTGCCTTAATGGATGCATTGAATAGAATACACAAGGGATTACTTAATTCCTTACCGCATTTCGTAATCAATAAAGGAGGAAGACCATCTGGTCCAGAGCCTTTTCTTTGGTCTAATTTCGAAATCTTTTGCTGTATTTCTTCTTGTGTGATTACGATATCACTTAAGATACAATTACTACGACTGGATAATTATATTTACATTTTATGATATATGTATAGAATACCTTCTATATATTTATATATATATATATAATGTATCATGTATCATCAAAGCCAAAAGAATTTTATGTCATCATCTAAAGAAGATTCGACAGACGAAAAAAAATTTTATAGTTATTACTAATAAGTTTTTACATCTGTTGCTATAAAACTGTAGTATATTAAAAATAAAAAATGTTGAGATTATCCTATTTAAGCAATTATGAACCCAACTGAGTCTATTTATCAACCAAAAAATTTTATAACCTTACCTAACCACCAGCACCTCACGGTCACACTAGTACAATATTTATAGCATCACGCTATTTTCCCCAAGGGGTTGAGCGGAGCTTTGGATTATGTTCCCAAGTCACAATGATAAAACTTTTAGTGTAGTGAGGTATAGATATATAGTAATGCTCCTGAAGCGCTGCTATATGTCCGCCCATGAGACGCGCGATTTACTGTGCCAGGATAGTATAAATTCCATAGTATTTGATACTCACAATGCCCGATTCATGCTTGATGGCCGAAAACATTGTGCCGAGGGCTTACATAGCGTGGTTCATCCCCTACAGCGTTAGTCGTAGAGAAGTGGAACTCGTGGTTAAGTAAAAGCTGCGCGGATCAATAGATCTGCGAGATTAAGTTGCACTTGCCACGGTCAGTCCATGAATAAGTGACCATTTTCTTAACATACCGAGATTGAGAGAATAGAGAGTGCATCTGTATCCTCAGACACTTGCTGCACTTTACTCTGTTAAGATATTTATGTTTTTAAAATTTATGCAGCTAAAATGATAATAAGTTTGAATATAAACATGAAGCATGATGAAGTCTCATGAACATATTGGCCTTTAAACAGAGCAATCTTATTTAACTAATTCCTACAAGTTTTCTTACTTAAATTATTAAGTTTACATTCATATTTAAGTCGAATGTTAAAATAAACTTATATAGTGTATTTAATTATTAATTATTAAATGTTTGTAATTATCAAAAGTAATATTTATATTAAAAATAAAGCAGTCATTATGTACTCAGTGTCCCCGTTTTTTATTTCGCCATCAAAACATTTTATAAAATATATAAAATATAAATATGTATATACTTAGTTAAGTATTTATATTAACAATATATTAAAAAAGAAATTCCAGTAAACTGATTATTGGGGAGTTTTTTAAGTTTATCGGTAAAGTCACCTGGGATTTTATACATTTGAATTAAAATCCAACAAAAGGCAGGTAGGTTCAGCTTATTCCCAGGAACATTTTATATGAATATTTTTTAATTATTTTAGAACTATCATGGTAAAATTCAGTTAATTTTTGAAGTTATTCAACTTTGTGCACTAAACAGTTTTTTTAAATCTTTTTACCGCTTCCTTTACAATCATTTTTCGATAGTCCTTGTAAGTAAAATGTACATCACTAGCTAACGCACACAATGACAAATCAAAATTGGTCACGCGTTTTCGGGCTGTCAGGTGGTCTATACCATAGACTTAGGATATACTAGCGTATAGACCAACATAGTGTGCAAGGGAGAAGAAAATTCCTTATGGCAAAAATGCAAGATAGAAAAGGATACCAAATCTCATGACTCTGTAACCGATTTTGAATGACAGGTCGGCACAATTCGGCACGCAAGAAATTGCTCCGAGATATTTTGTAATTTTTTAAAGTATAATAGTGGTTATTTTTAGTAAGTAACTTTTTTCCAAAATGGTTAATTGTTCCGTGAGTGACTGTGCTGTTAATAATAGAAATAATCCTGATAATTTCACATATCACAGGTAAATTCTCAAGACGTCGTCAATGTTATGACGCGTTTATTTTTGGTTAAAATTTATGTTACATACTGTTTAAAATATAGAATATATTCAATTATTTTGTTAATTTTGATATTTTGCAAAGAAAAAGTCACGTTGTTGATAATTTGCATGAATTTGGTAAATACATTTTATACAAAATATTTTACATGTACGCTAGGGATTGACTCAAGTATATCAAAATTAATGTCGATATTTATCTTGAATGTTTATAATGAATCGATAGACTTGCCTACACAACAAGAAAATAAATTCTCGGTTTGCCTTCTAAAACGTAATTTTATTTTGCCGTTTTTCAAACAGATTCCTCCGGATTCTATAATTAGAAAAAGTGGTTAAGGTTCATTGGACGGGTTGGTTGAAATGCAAAGAAGAACTCAACAATTTGCAGCAAACATTTTTTGAGAAGTATAAAAGAAAAGTAGAATAAAAACAATTTTATTAAAAGGAGTCATTTCTACATTATTTGTACCAGTAAGTAAAATATTGTTATAATAAGACTTCAAAAATATAACTTTCAAAACTTTAGATAAATATAGAGACAGATTTTCATACATTATAAAACTGTACTACATTAAAGACAAAAAATCTTGAGATTATCCTCTTTAAGCCATTATGAACTCAACTAAGTATCTATTTATCAACCAAAATAAATGTGTAACCTTGCTTAACCAACCGCACAGCCTCACGGTCACACTAGTACAATATTCATAGCATCATGCTATTTTCCCAAGGGGTTGAGCGGAGCTGGAACTTCGGATTATATTCCCAAATCATAACGATAAAACTTTTAGCGTTGTTAGGTATAGATATTTAGTAATGAAACTCAAGCGCTACTAGACGACCGCGCATGAGACTTGATAGTATAAATTCCATAGTATTTGATACTCACAACGGTCAATGCCCGATTCATGCTTGATGGCCGACGACATTGTCGCGAGGGCTTAAATAGCGTGGTTCATCCCTACAGCGTTAGTCGTAGAGAAGAGGAACTCTTGGTTAAGTAATAGCTGCGCAGATCAATAGATCTGCGAAATTAAGTTGCACTTGCCGCGGTCAGTCCATGAATGAGTGACAATTTTCTTAACATAACGAGATTGAGAGAATAGAGAGTGCATCTGTATCCTCAGACACTTAGTGCACTTTACTGTGTTAAGATCATTATGTTTTAAAATTCATGCAGCTAAAATGATAATAAGTTTATTATTATTTTATACTTTTCAGGACAGATGAAATAATATAAACATGAAGCATGATGAAGCCTCATAAACATATTGGCCTTTAAACAGAGTAATCTTATTTGACTGATTCCTACAAATTTCCTTCCTTAAATTATTAAGTTTACATTCATACTTAAGTCGAATGTTAAAATAAACTTCTATAATCTATTTAATTATTAATTATTAAATGTTTGTAATTATCACAAGTAATACTTATATGAAAAATAAAGCAGCCATTATTTTGTACTCCGTGTCCCCGTTTTTGTTTCCTCATCAAAACATTTTATAATATATATAAAATATAAATAGGTATATACTTAGTTAAGTATCTACCTATTTATATTAACAATATATTAAAAATAAATTCGGGAAACTGCCCACGGCAGTAAATATTTTCTCCAAAGATCATAGCTCGAAAATACAACATTCTGATCTGATTATTGGTTTTTAGGTTTTCGGTGAAGTCACCTAGGATTTTATACATTTGAATTAAAATCCAACAAAAGGCAGGTAGGTTCAGCTTATTCCCAGGAACATGTTATATGAATATTTTTAATTATTTTAGAACTATCATGGTAAAATTCAGTTAATTTTGAAGTTATTCAACTTCATGCACTAAACAATTTTATATAATCTTTTGCCGCTTCCTTAACAATCATTTTCGATAGTCCTTTTAAGTAAAATGTACATCACTAGCTAACGCACACAATGACAAATCAAAATTGGTCACGCGTTTTCGGGCTGTCAGGTGGTCTATACGCCAGTATATTCTAAGTCTATGGTTTGTGGTCAGTATATTCTAAGTCTATGGTCTATTACTATCCTAAGTCTATGGTATTATTTTGTTGAAAATTATCTTATAAAATAAATTATTTCTCGTGAAACCCTTTGAAGTGTTATTTTTATTAAACCGTACGAAATGACATTTTTACATAGACTAAGTATTTTTACTTCATTATTATGGTATATATTCTATTGAGAGGACTATGCTCGGGATTTTTTGCGTGATAGACTTAAAAACAAGGATATCCGCAGTAGAACCAGAGTTACCGACGTAGCCCAACGAATTAGTAAGCTGAAGTGGCAATGGCCTAGCCATATAGCTCGAAGAACTGACAACTGATGGGGAAGAAAGGTTCACGAGTGGCAGTCACGTACTGGCAGGCAAAGTGTAGGACGTCTCCCCACTAGATGGAGTGACGACCTGGTAAGACATGCAAGAAGTCAATGGATACAGGTGGCATATGTTCAGCAGTGGACTTGTGAAGGGCTGTAATGATGATGATGATGATGTTAATCTTATTGTACTTTGTTGTTTACACTATTGGCTGAATATTGGTTGGTGTTAATGAAATCGAAGCACGGTAGTTTTTTTTATAGATTGGTCATGACTTGTAGAATGGCGCGTTAGTTTGATTTAATTTTGTTACTGTAATGTTTACTTTTTCATGTATATTAGGTATTTCAAAAATAAATTGATCAAATCCAAACCAAAGCATTCGTATCATTGCTTGAAATTGAAAATTTGGAGTCTGTATATATATACACATATAATGCAAAATAATTTTTACACTTTGTAACAATTAACATTCTCTCGAAGTTTAGTTTTCTGAAAGTTTTTCTTTTACAGCGTGTGAACTGCACATTTTTTATACCTACCCATGACATAAACACCCCTACCATATATTTAATCACATACCTATAACTATAACTACCCTAAAAATAGTTTTAAGAGGAATAAATAAATATTCTTTTGAACATTTATTTACGTCACATGTGGCAGACTTACGCACCTAGCACTAGCTGACTTATAATTCTGAATACGTAGTGCGTTGCTGTAATGTGCACTATGAAAATGCATTTCTATCAATAATATTATAAGTGGTATAAATTGGTATTTCCATTTTTTTTAGATTATGGTCTGTGGTTGAAAAGAAAACTTCTGTTACTTTAAACTAGAACTGGAATATCTTTAAATCTAAAATCTTTAAGTCTATAAAGGAATAAAAAAGACAAAATTGTTCAGGAATTCAAACTCTATGCTTTCACATATTTTTCATTTGCAGACGCAAATAAATGTCAATTAAAATACTTTTAATTATACAGGTATTTTTACGTTTTTAAACTACAGGCATATATTTAATGTTTGGATTTTTTTTTGTTATGGACTCCTACGGTAATATTTTTGCCGATGTCAAGTATATTGTGAAAAAGTTTATGATGAAACAAAATATTTTTAAAGATAAATTCTTATTACTTGAAACTGGAAAAAGTATAACCGTAGAAGTCCATAGCCAAAAAAAAAGAAAAAGGACTACTTTGTTTTTTTTTTAATGAGTTTGACATTGACGAGTGACGACATTGACGTTTAGTGAATTGTCTTCTATCCTTCTCCTTCTTTTTGTCGTCTAGACGGAACCGAAAATATGGTTTGTGTTAAAATTTGTAAAATTATCTGTTATTACAGCAATGATCATTACATTTCATGTTTAAATCGTTATTGATTTGAGTTCTAAAAGTGATTAATTACTAGTTGTGTGAAATATTTCTGAATTTGTAAAATTTTTAAGTTGTAAGTTATTTAAGATGTTTGGAATAACATTGGTGTTGATCTGCAGGCCACATCTAAGAAGAGGACTAGGAAGCTAAGAGGACACGTTAGCCATGGGCATGGTCGTATTGGCAAACACCGTAAGCATCCTGGTGGTCGCGGTAACGCCGGTGGTGAACATCATCACAGGATTAACATGGACAAATACCATCCTGGATACTTTGGCAAGGTAACCTTAATTTTTTTTTAAGGTTGTAAATTTTATTACTTGCAATAATTATCCTCATCCTGTATGAGCAATAACTAATTGAAGAATTTTTTTTGTTGTAGTTGGGTATGAGGAACTACCACTTGAGACGGAACAAAGAGTTTTGCCCTGTATTGAACCTGGACAAGCTATGGACATTAGTGTCGGAGCAGACTAGGCTCAAATATGCTAATGTTACTGATGGCAAAGTGCCTGTTATTAACATTGTTAAAGCTGTAAGTATAATACTGTAATAATTTATGAAGAATTCTATTCCAATCTCTTGTTATGGCTTAATATTAGGGTGACTAGGTTTAGTGGGTAGTTCTATAGTATGAAACCTTATTCATTGAAATGTGCTAGTAATATGATACCCCAACATACACTGGAAACTGAAACTAGTATGAGGAAATTCTTGTTTTCCAAATTTCACTACTTTAGACACGTTAGGGTTATTGACGAGCACAAATCTAATACCCTTGCACTAGTAATGTTGCTCCATCACCAATTTGTTAATTTCAGGCATTTTTAAATTTATGTTGTGAGTCTGTTGCTAGAGCCTAGTCTGGCAATCGGCAGGATACACTGTTTGCAGGTGTGGTGAGCTATTCAAGTAAAACTGGTCTATTTTCTGTTACACCTAACATTATTCATTACCCCCTTTTCCACCTGTTAAACTTAAAATTTACACCATATTATCATGTTCATTGTTTTTATTATGACATTAAAATGAATTAAGTTTCTATTTTGAATATAAAACCACTGATTTACATTAAATTAAATGATGCAATCATATTTTATTACATTTATTTTATTACTTTTTATCACACAAACCATTTCATTATAATAAAATGAAATTGTTTGTGTGATAAAAATATTTCCAGTATATTAGATTAAAGCTCAGCAGAGTAGCAGTGTAGGTGGTGTAAGAATACTCACTAGCTCATATCATCCCGTGAGTGTATTAAGAGGAGACAGAGGAAAATAGATACAGTACACTGGCAGCTGCATCTTCCTGATAATAATTCAATAATATTTTAAAAAATCTGTAGTTGCCAATCGTGCAAATATCCCCCCTGCAAGACGATCTATGAGAGAGGTTCATGTTTAGCAGTAGACTTTTATGGTTTTATTAAATGAAAACAAAAGCTTTATTTTATATGAAAAAAGTATGCTTAAAATTATATATATTTTGTAAATAGCCTAAGCTACAAAAATATACTTTGTATATAACTATTTTAATAAAATATTTATGTATAAGGTCCTTTAACCATTTGATTTAACTCTAACATTTGACAAGCTTAAAGGTTAAAACAGTTTTTCTTTTAAATTTGTTAATCAAAACTATTCATACATATTTTATGCTTGTTTTTCAAACAAATCTAACAACTTCTCATATTTTAAAATCTACCAAGCCGTTTAGGCTGCAGAGGGTGCCAAAGAAATAAACATACACTTGTGACTCATAAAACATTACCATCCTTCTGGGGCAGTAGGGTAATAAAATAACTCCAATTAGGTGTATTAGTCAATTAATTTATTTACATTAGTCGTTTTTATGCATTCTAACATTTATTTTAGAATGTCACTAAAGTTGTCACAAATGCTCTTATTCAATTATACAATGAGCCGTACAGTACATTTTAACATTTAGTAACAATTTTTCAATGTCCAAATGAATTTAATAACATAAATTCATGTGGTGAGTGGTAGAGAACTGGAGACCCTTTTTACTGGAAATGAGGCATTCTTAGTCTGCAGGGGTGCATTTTTAATTCTTATTTGATGATAGATATACATGTCTATGGACCACAACATCCACTTAACATCAGGTGTACTGTGTGCTCGTTTATCACCCTTATTCTATTAAAAAAAAGATGGGATGAGTCGCTCGCGTCCGTAGGCTTCGACCACCTAACCCTAGGCCCACCCTACACGTGTCCCCCGGGTGGTGCTAAACAAGCGACAAAGCCGAAAGTACAGAATTGGCTCCTCGCCGTGGTAACGGCGTAAAAAATACCACCCCTACTTTCGCACCATGAGGCACAAATTAAAAGAAATGGCCTGAGTTCCCGGCGCCCCTTTAATGGGGCAGGGTAAGAATCTCCGGAGGAAAACCGGCGACGAGGTTCGCCACCCGTCACGTTCTGTTCCCGGAGGGCGAAAAGTGGATTGCGGAAGCCCGCCTGGCTACGCTGAATGTATGTGGAGCAATGAATGATAAGATGGATGAAGGATGCCACTACACATGGCATGTATACCGCGTACTGGTCTGGGGTAGACGAGACCGAGCGGGCATGCCAGGAGTCGGTATCATCTTTTCAGAAAGAATGGGTCAGTGTGAAAGAGTATGAATGTGTAAGCCGAGACTGCTATGGATACGAATGAAAGTGGGCTTAAAGAATTTGTTTGTTCTAGGGTCTACGCCCAGACATGTCTAAACCCACTTATATCCGAAAGCAGTTTTGGGAGATGGTAAGGATGGTGCTAATGAAATGCAAGGGTAATGAAAATATTGTTATATTAGGAGATTTTAATGGAAGGGTTGGCGTGAAGAGGCTTGGTTATGAAAGGATATTGGGAACGTTTGGTGATGAAAGTATAAATGAGAATGGTGAAAGCCTCCTCGCCGTATGTGTGGAAAAGAATCTTTTTGTGACGAACACTTTCTTTCGTCATAAGAAGATTCACATGTATTCATGGGAAAGAGGTGATGATAGAAGCATGATAGATTTCGTAATTGTGGATGAAAGAATGAGGAGCGCAGTTGTAGATACAAGGGTTTACCGGGGGGTCCAACGTAGGGACGGATCATTACTTGGTCTTATGCCGAATTAATGGTCTATTCAGACGTTGGCGGCATCGGACATCTGTGTCTACCACTGCGTTACAGCGTATAAGAACAGAGAGGTTACAAGATGAAGGTGAAAAGAGAAGTACAAATGTAGACTGAGCGAAAATATAAGTGGTATGGATGAATTGTGTATGAATGATTTAGACTTCGAGACTGTGTGGTATAATGTCAAGAAAGGTTTGGTGGATGCAGCTACCGAAGTATGTGGTGTAAGTAAGAGAACGAATGAAAAGAAAAATAACACTTTATGGTGGGATGATGAGGTACGGATGGAAGTAGAAGCAAAGAAGAGAGCATGGCTAGATTTACTAGCAACCAAGGCTAGTTATTCTAGCGGTATGAATGATGATATTGAAAGAAAAAAGGCAGTCTTTAGACATCTAAATAAGAGAGTAAAAGAAGTAGTTGAAAGGAAAAAGCAAGAAGAATGATAGAAGAATATCGGATAACTTCCAGGCAAATATTAAAATGTTCTGGAAACTCGTAAGAACTGCCAGGGGACATTCAAAACAGCCTATAATGGATGCTATACGAGACCAGAACGGCTGTATTCTGAATGACGAAGTTTCGAGTTTAAGGAGATGGAAGGAATACTTTGAAAGCGTGTTTATGAGTGATGAGACGTTTGAATTAAATGAAATAGAAATTCCGAAAGAATAGGAAAGAGATAGAGAGATAAGTATAGATGAAATAATGAAAGCAATGAAAAGTATGAAAGCAGGTAAGGCAGCCGTTTATGATAGAGTATCACTCGAAATGCTAAGGGCTGGAGAGGAAGTGGTGGCAGACCTGCTGTACACCTTGTTTAATTTGTGTTGGGAACTTAAGCGGGTACCGGAGACTGGTGCAAAGCCGTGATAATCCCACTATATAAAGGAAAAGGATCGCAGCAGGACTGTAAAAACTACCGTGGTATCAGTCTTCTTAGCATTGTGGGAAAACTGTATGCTAAGGTACTAATTGAAAGAGTTATGAATGGGATGTACGGATCAGGTCTTTTCCATGCGCATGATCGCGGAGAAGTTTTTGGCCAAAAACCAAAAGTTTTTTTGTGCGTTCGTGGACTTGGAAAAGGCTTATGATAGAGTGGACAGGGATGTATTATGGCAAACACTGAAGTCATTTGGGTTGAGTGCTGGGTTGATACAGGCATTGAAGTCTCTGTATAGGGACTCCAGTGCTTGTGTCAGGATCAACGGGGCCTACTCGGACTGGTTTGGCATCCATAAAGGGGTCAGACAGGGCTGTGTGGCTTCCCCATGGCTGTTCAACCTGTTTATGGACAGTTCTTTGGAAAATCTGAAAGTTGAAGAATGCGGGTTAAGAATGGGTGAGTTAACCGTCAAATGCCTTTTGTACGCCGTTGATCAAGTCATACTCGCGCCGTCGGCGGCCGAGTTGCAAATGATGGTTACATTAATGAACATTTCATTAAAAGAAAGGGGAATGAAAGTGAACGCAAGTAAGACGAAAGTTATGGTCTTTGAAAGAGAAGAAAGTAAAACAATATGTGAAATAAGAATAGAAGGGGAATTGGTCGAGCAAGTAGATGAGTTTGTGTATTTGGGATGTGTATTTAGCAGGGATGGTAGATATGATAAAGATATAGAACGACGAGTGAACGCAGGAAATAGAGTAAATGGGGCTCTACACTCTATTGTGGAAAGTCAGAATGTGTCCAAAAAGGCACGTATGGCAATTCACAATGCTGTGTTAGTCCCTACTTTAATGTATGGTAGTGAAAGTTGGGTGTGGCAGAAGAAGCACGAGAGTAGAATAAATGCTGTAGAAATGCGGTCATTAAGGAGTATGTTAGGGCTGAATCTGAATGACAGAGTGAGAAATTTGTGTGATAAGGGAAGAGTGTGTGGTTTGCAAGATGATGTTGTGACCAGGATTAAGAAAGGAATGCTTCGGTGGTTTGGTCATGTAGAAAGAATGAATGAGGAAAGAGTGACAAAGCAAATTTATGTGGCAGAGGTGAACGGCAGAGTCGGGAAGGGACGCCCTAGACGAAGGTTTATCGACCAAATTGGCGATATACTGAAAATGGGCCAAATTTAAGGAGTACCCTTAACCGACGAGCGTGTATGCGTAGGTATATGAATGTGGAGGAGGCGAGAGAGGTGTGTCAGGATCGTGCCAAATGGAAGTCCATAATCTCTGCCTACCCCTTTGGGTGACAGGCGTGAGTGTTTATGTTGTTAAAAAACTTATGTATTAAACTTTATTAATATTAATGATATATATATTTATGTCATAAACAATCTCAATCTGTCTTATTAAAAAAAGTAGTTTATAATTAATCTCATGTACAATAAATAAACCCTCTCAGAAATGAGAGGAGGCCTGTGCCCAGCTGTTTAACGTATATAGGCTGTAACTTTAACAAAATAGTCTGTTTCAATAAAGAAGTCCCATGGAAATTTACAAACTAAAATGTATAGTATTTAATTTGACAGCAAATGTTAAATTTCGCGAAGACCTTGCCGCCAGAGCTAAGGGACTGTTTACGTGAAAAAGATGAATCTTTAAATTCTGAGATTATCAATAAATCATTTGTAATAAGACCAAATATGTTTCAAAAAGTTTAAGTTCTTATATTTATTTCAACAAATTTCTTTTTCAGGGATACTACAAACTATTAGGCAAAGGCAAACTCCCAAAACAGCCTGTTATTGTTAAAGCAAAATTCTTCTCAAAGACTGCTGAGAAGAAAATCAAGGATGTGGGAGGAGTGTGTGTATTGTCAGCGTAAATTAAGTGAACAATAAAAATAAAACATAAGATTTTTTTTTTAATTCAATGCCTTACCTACTCCTTGTAAACCCATATGATTCCTCTGCCAGACTTGAGCTACTTTTATTTTAGCAAGATTTCACCTTAAACATTGATCATCTACCAGGCAGATTGGCAATTGCAGTTCGTGTAAGTTATGATGTAGGTACCGTGCCCTGTCCAGTTCAGTAGCATGAAAAGGTTGTGAGGCTTTCCATCTTAGTCTTCAAGAGGTGACAACGCTTCTATAGCCTTCTTTGCATCACAAAATTCAGAACACACCAACACTAACCAATATATAGGTATAGATTATAGTTCTCAGACACCAGCACGATTGACTGACTTTACTCCCCGAAAAAGTAAAATTAGTAAACAATTGTTTAAAATAAGTAAAAAGTTAAAATGCACTGCTAAAAAATATGAAGATATTACCGCGGAACAGTTTTTGAACGGTTGTGATAAATTTTTATCCCCCAAGTAGCGTTTTGAGTACTTTCAGGAAAAATGTAAGAACAAATTATTACTTATTCTTTATATTAGTAATCATATCGTTGATCAGGATGTAGATCTAAAATAAATAATCAAATTAGTAAAAGTTGTTAATTTGTGACAACCCTAACCTCCATACGCTGTCTAGACGTTGTCGGCATTTACCACGAGATCAAAGGCGTCGTCCTACTGTATGTTTTTATTATACTGTGGTATTAGTCTGCAAGGTACGCCCTAGACTGAAGTTATCAACCAAATTGGTGATATATTGAAGACTAGCATTTTACCCGCGGGTTCCCTCGCGTGATCTTGAATTTAGAAACATCATTAAATGCTATTCCATGCCAAATTTAGCAAAATTCGATTACTTTTAGAGTCACCTGGGTGTCTGTGTCTCTATGTCTGTCAAAGGATTTTTTTGAATTCTAAGACTATTAGACGTAGATGATTTGTATTTGGCACAGATATAATAGCTACAGGGACACGTGTATATATGTATATGTCTAGAGACAGCTACTATTGTATCCACAAGAAAGGTAAATTGTCTTAGAATCAATCAATTCTATTCCATTATATTCTTACTATGACATCAGGTGGTCAAACATCTCAGTCCTCCCGTTACCATGGGTGCTGTAAAGTGCCCAAAACGTCGGAAATAAAAAAAGTTAAAATTAAACGCAAAAAAATCCTTAAAATTTGTTTTATTCCTTATAAATTTTATTCACAGTGAACGTGGGAAGCACTAAACTCATGAATGGGAGTAGAAAAATGTTCGCCTTGTTGTGGCGGTGAAAGAGAATCTGCCACCTCATACCGTCCCATCGTAAGAGGCGACATAGCAAAATAAACAGGAGATGGGCAACATAATATCTTCCTGACAACAGATCAAAATAATAATAGCTGCGGTGGCCAACCCGCCTACCAAGCGTGGCAACTATTGCAAATATCCAGCCACTTGACAATTTATGGGGGAGGCTTATGTTAATTTTAGTGGACTTTTGATAGGCTGACGATAATGAGTTCTACTCATCTTTGCAACCCTTAATATTTACGGTAGAGTAAAAACAAAAAAGAACATACCCGAAAATATGAATGAAATATAAACTACATATATTGCCCCATGAAAAGAAAAAAAGTAGCAGCTTACATACATGTTACATCAATCAACAGATTCATCCTCGAGGGAATCGTACACGTTTTGCTCCCGTGCCATGATGAAATCTCATTACAAACTACACGGCCCTCGTATTTGTTTAAATACAATTCATAAACACTGAAACTAAGCTTTTGTATGATTGTTGACCACATCACCATAATTATACATCCAACGATGCCACGAACGAATTTTCAATTATTTACATCGTATATTCAGTAGCATTCTATTATTTAATTTTATCATGACTAACCATTTTAGTTTATTTAGAAGTAAGTAGATGGCGCTATTGTTAGATGAAATAATGAAAGCCAAAACTATACTATCTAGTAATATCAGTGATAGAAGCGAACAATATAAAAATCTCTTGGAGTGTTGAATAAGGAAGCTATTATAAATACTCTAAGAAAAACCTTATCAATTTTCATATTTTTGATATGTACGTCATTTTTATCTATTGAAATTATTACACTTTACACTTTTAAAATAAAATAACAAAAATACTAAAAAACTAAACGTTAGAATTTTTAAATAATTTTAAAAATCTAATTATTTAAATTTTTGTAAGTTATTTATATTATTTACTTTATAACTATGTAACTGAAGGCAAAATATACTACTTTTTCCATTTGATGACAGATGACGCTGTTTTGATAATAAATCAAGGCTATAACTATATTTTAATCTTTATTTATAAATATGGTATTTATTTGAAAAACACCAATCATACCGCCTATAACTAAGATATAATAGAAAATTAACATCAGGAAAATACTTAACCTTCTTTTTACAAGTTCCGTAATCGGATAAAAAGTAGCCTATAAGTTGCCCCGGGTTACTAACTACCTACATACAACATTTCATGTAAATCGGTCCAGTAGTTTTTGCGTGAATCTGGAATACACAGACAGAAAGACAGAGACAAAAATTCTAAAAACCACTAATTTGGCTTCAGAACACTTTAATTAGTCCCCTGGACTTGTTTTTTCAAGAATATATTAGAATTACAGACACGACTTTTCTATGGAAGTCCATATCTCTGCCTACTCTGAGTAACAGGCGTGAGTTTTTTTAAATATAGAATAAGGGTGACAAACGAACACAGTCCACCTGATGGTAAGTGGATGCTGTGGCCCATAGAAATCTACATTTATCCTCGATTAAGAATCAAAATGCAGATGTATTGTCACCCCTGTCTGAGATGGCATGTCTCGTTTCAAGTAAAGAGGGTCTTCGGTTCTCTACACCATACGAAACAAAGCAACATTAAGCTGCTATTTCACGCTGGTATCCTGTGAAAGCGTGGTTCTTCCCCGGTCGAGCCGACCCTTTCGTATCGACCATTTATGTCAAACTTTTTTTGGCTTTCATCCATTTTAAGTGATCAGTTTAATTGACCGTGTGTGTCATCGGCTATAAGAAAGACTACAACGCTCTATTAAAGAACTACAGACTGATTTATTTTCTGAGCCGTCTACGTACTGTTTTTAAGAGTTATTATAAATGACCCTCGCACTGACGCCTTCTTGACGACTTCCACCCTCCCGAACTTGCCAGTTTTCTAAAAGGCTTTGTACCATGCGGATGAAGTCGGCCACTTACATCAAATTGTAGGTATAGATGCCGAGGAATACAATCTACCACTTTGTCTTCCGTATATGGACTACTTATGAGAAAGCCTTTGATTTCGTTGAAGTTGACTGTGTCGGTATCGACATAACGAAGTAATAAGTGTTTGTACAGTAGGGCTACGATGGGTATCAGAGTAGGTACATAACCAGAGTACGAAACCTATAAAACTGCAGAGAAGTGTATAACAGGTGACGTTATATCCCCGAAACCTTATTGTGTTTTGTTTTTGTGTTGGATGACGTTTCTAAACCACTGAACCGTAGGATAGATACCGTATATCAACATCAATGGCGATTATACATCATTCACCTTCGATTTGTAACGATAGTCATTATGGCAGAATCACTGGAGGATCTCGGCACTATGATTTTAATAATGTTTTAATAAGTTTTGTAATGAAAGATGCGGGATACAGCACATTTCAAGTCAATATGAAGCTATGTAATATAAAAAAGACTTTTGGGTGCTGTAGAGATCTGTTTGGATTTTTTAATGAATAGCTCCGCTCCGCTACATTCACAGCCGGATTTCCTAGTGTCAAAATCGTACCGACGGTAGGCTGTTTAAAGGTAAAAGGGGATTAAATATACATATCAAACAATGCCATTGTAAAAGTATTTCGGCTTCACAACCTACCGTAGAAATTCATAACTCTATTAGTAATTCCTCTAATGACACAAATTTTTCCCTTTTTTCGGAGCAAATTTACAATTATCTTCGTAATGTACCAGTGGTTAAAAGAATTCCTAGAGGTGCGAGGATGCAGCTTGCTAAAGCATTGTCATGCACTATTCAAAATTGTTTCACTAATAGTGAAAAGAGTTGGCAAACATTATTTACTTTTGCGTATTCCCATTTTCAATTTGTTAAAACAATAAATAAATCAGTTACATCTCAACTAAAAGAGACATCTTTTCAAAATTTAGATTACCCAATTAATACTCATTTATCTCGACCACGTCCTAAATTTGATTTAAAAAAAGCAGTTGAGTCGAAAGTAATGGATGGCGACTTAAAAAATGCATCCCGTATTTTATTCTCAGACGACATCCTGGCTCCTCGTAATGTCGAAACTCTTGAAAGCCTTCGTCAGAAGCATCCTTCGGTCAATCCTTCTCAGGGTTTACCGCTGCCTCCCAAGACTTCTATGCAACCTTTACTTACAAATTTCTGAAAAAGACACTTTAGAAGCAATTGTCATTTTCGAATGGCTCTGCTGGCGGCATTGACGAATAGGCATTGACATTGAGAATCTTGTAAGCGCTTCTGCCGGTGACGCTGGCGGAGTACTTCTTAATGACATTACAAAATTATGTAACTTTATGCTTTTGGGTAATGTTAATCCAAATTTCATTCCATTCTTATATGGGGCAAGATTATGTGCCTTCAAAAAAAAGGATAACGGTATCCGTCTTATTGCCGTTGGTTCCACATTTCGACGCTTAACTTCAAAATTAGCTTGCAGGCACATAATCTCTAACCTTAAGACAAAATTTCAGCCTACTCAACTAGGCTTTGGCACTAGAGGTGGCTGTGAGGCGGCGGTACATTCAGTGCGTACATTTTAACAAACTCTGATGCAGATGTTCTTGTGAAGGTTGACCTAAGGAATGCTTTTAACTCTATCGATAGGGTAACCCTGCTGAAAGAAGTGGCTAACAAAACCCCCGAAATTTATCACTACGTTTGGCAATGTTACAGTCAAAATACTAACTTGTTTTACGAAAACCATGTTATCGATTCTGCAGTCGGTGTTCAGCAGGGTGACCCACTAGGTCCAGCACTTTTCAGTTTGGGAATTCGTCCTCAGTGATCTTACTCATATTTTTCGAAATTTTAAAAATATTGGTCTTGAACCAAATAGCAATAAATGTGAAATATTTTTTTCCAACAATTTATCTACTTCTCACAGAGACACTTTAATTCAAAATTTCAACCATATTTCTCCAGGAATAAAAATATAATTTAAATACAATAGCCTGGACTCAAGCTACTTTACCTATAAAATTTGGTGGTATTGGTGTGAGAAATCTTTCTAGCGTTGCATTGCCTGCTTTCCTTGCTTCCGTGCATAGTGTCGGTAATTTATGTAACATAATTTTAAATAATAAAGTAGACCTGCGCTTTGCTACGGAGGCAGGGCAGACATGGCAAACGCTCTGTCCCGGCGAAAATGTTCCACTGGAAGTTAACCAACAAAAACAGTGGGATATTCCGTTGGTACAGAGGGTGCAGAAAGATTTGTTTCATAATTTCCATAGTGACCAAGATAAGGCACGCCTTCTAACTGTTTCGACTAAGGAATCTAGTCACTGGTTACACGCTTTACCATCAAGTAATCTCGGCACATTACTTGATGGGGAAAGCTTGCGCATCGCTGTAGGAATCTGACTAGGAGCGGCGATTTGTCAACCCCATCAGTGCCCCTGTGGTAGCAGCGTCGACAAGTTTGGGCTCCACGGACTTTCTTGTAAGAAAAGTGCTGGTAGGTTTTCACGGCACGGTTCTTTGAACGATGTCATCCGAAGGGCTCTTGTCTCTATAAATGTTCCCTCGGTTTTAGAGCCTTGTGGAATATTTAAAGACGATGGCAGGAGACCCGACGGTATGACATTGGTCCCTTGGGAGAGAGGTAAAGCCCTAGTGTGGGATGCTACTTGCGTAGACACTTTGGCGGCCTCTCATCTCAAAGGTACCTCGTTTAGAGCCGGGGCGGCATCAGAGGCAGCTGAACTGAGTAAGTGGCGCAAATATGAGTCTCTGAGAGATGACTAAATATTTGTGCCATTTGCTGTAGAGACTATCGGTCCGTGGGGTACACGTGCGGTGAGGTTCTCAAAGGAACTCCATCCGCGGCTGGCCGTTGCTGCTGGTGATAAGAGGGCTGGCTCTTTTCTCGCTCAAAGGCTAAGTATAGCCATTCAGCGGGGAAACGCAGCCAGCGTTCTTGGCACGATACCGCGTGGAGAAGGACTGTTTGACAATTAAATTACTAGTTTTAGTTTTTTTTTTATTATAGTATTCAAAATTATAAAAATCTTGTTTAATTTTATTCAATTTTACAGCGTATAAGAACAGAGA
This sequence comes from Parnassius orleans, assembly GCA_029286625.1. Taxonomy (NCBI): domain Eukaryota; kingdom Metazoa; phylum Arthropoda; class Insecta; order Lepidoptera; family Papilionidae; genus Parnassius; species Parnassius orleans. The sequence continues at coordinate 235,510 of JAGSMP010000166.1, read as the reverse complement.
GGTTACAAAATGAAGGTGTGAAAGAGAAGTTCAAATGTAGACTGAGGGAAAATATAAGTGGTATGGATGAATTGTGTATGAATGATTTAGACTTGGAGACTGTGTGGAATAATGTCAAGAAAGGTTTGGTGGATGCAGCTACCGAAGTGTGGTGTAACTAAGTGAACGAATGAAAGGAAAAATAACACTTTATGGTGGGATGATGAGCAACCAAAGCTGGTAATTCTAGCGGTATGATTGATGAGATTGAAAGAAAAAAGGCAGTCTTTAGACATCTAAATAAGACAGTAAAAAAAGTAGTTGAAAGGAAAAAGCAAGAAAGAATTGATAACAATTATAGAAGAATATCGGATAACTTCCAGGCAAATATTAAAATGTTCTGGAAACTCGTAAAAACTGCCAGGGGACATTCAAAACAGCCTAGAATGAATGCTATACGAGACCAGAATGGCTGTATTCTGAATGACGAAGTTTCGAGTTTAAGGAGACGGAAGGAATACTTTGAAAGCGTGTTAATGAGTGATGAGACGTTTGAATTAAATGAAATAGAAATTCCAAAAGAAGAGGAAAGAGATAGAGAGATAGGTATAGATGAAATAATGAAAGTAATGAAAATTATGAAAGCAGGTAAGGCAGCCGGATATGATAGAGTATCACTCGAAATACTAAGGGCTGGAAAGGGAGTGGTGGCAGACCTGCTGTGCACCTTGTTTAATTTGTGTTGGGAACTTAAGCGGGTACCGGGAGACTGGTGCAAAGCCGTGATAGTCCCAATATATAAGGGAAAAGGATCGCAGCAGGACTGTAAAAACTACCGTGATATCAGCCTTCTTAGCATTGTGGGAAAACTGTATGCTAATTGAAAGAGTTATGAAAGATACTGATGGAAAAATTTGTGATGTGCAAGCGGGATTTAGAAAGGAAATGGGATGTACGGATTAGGTCTTTTCCATGCGCATGATCGCGGAGAAGTTTTTGGCCAAAACCGATAAGGTTTTTTGTGCGTTCGTGGACTTGGAAAAGGCTTATGACAGAGTGGACAGGGATGTGTTATGGCAAATATTGAACTCATTTGGGTTGAGCGATGGGTTGATACAGGCATTGAAGTCTCTGTATAGGGACTCCAGTGCTTGTGTCAGGATCAACGGGGCCTACTCGGAGTGGTTTGGCATCCATAAAGATGTCAGACAGTGCTGTGTGGCTTCCCCGTGGCTGTTCAACCTATTTATGGACAGTTGTTTGGAAAATTTGAAAGTTGAAGAATGCGGGTTAAGAATGGGTGAGTTAACCGCCAAATGCCTTTTGTACGCCGCTGATCAAGTCATACTTGCGTCGTCGGCGGCCGAGTTGCAAATGATGGTTACATTAATGAACATTTCATTAAAAGAAAGGGGAATGAAAGTGAACGCAAGTTCTTACTTGCGTTCACTTTCATTCGAAAGTTATGGTTTTTGAAAGAGAAGAAAGTAAAACGATATGTGAAATAAGAATAGAAGGGGAATTGGTCGAGCAAGTAGATGAGTTTGTGTATTTGCGATGTGTATTTAGCAGTGATGGTAGATATGATAAGGATATAGAACGACGAGTGAACGCAGGAAATAGAGTAAATGGGGCTCTACACTCTATTGTGGAAAGTCAGAATGTGTCCAAAAAGGCACGTATGGCAATTCACAATGCTGTGTTAGTCCCTACTTTAATGTAATGTAGTGAAAGTTGGGTGTGGCAGAAGAAGCACGAGAGTAGAATAAATGCTGTAGAAATGCGGTCATTAAGGAATATGTTAGGGCTGAATCTAAATGACAGAGTGAGAAATTGTGTGATAAGAGAAGAGTGTGGCTTGCAAGATGATGTTGTGACCAGTATTAAGAAAGGAATGCTTCGGTGGTTTGGTCATGTAGAAAGAATGAATGAGGAAAGAGTGACAAAACAAATTTATGTGGCAGAGGTGTACGGCAGAGTCTGGAAGGGACGCCCTAAGCGAAAATTTATCGACCAAATTGGCGATATATTGAAAATGGGCCAAATTAAAAGTACCTTTAACCGACGAGCGTGTATGCGTAGGTATATGGATGTGGAGGAGGCGAGAGGTGTGTCAGGATCGTGCCTACCCCTCTGGGTGACAGGCGTGAGTGTTATGTAAGTATGTATGCGGTTGCCTATGACGCAATCTATGAGGGGGCTCGGCAGTGGACTTTTATAAAGGACTAGCTATTCCCCGCGACTTCATCCGCATGGAATTTATTACGATTTGATTTCAGCGCGGAACCCTATTTATTCTTTATAAAATGGAAGTAGCCTAAGTTACTCCTTATAACATCAGCTATTTGCCAGTGAAAGTCCCGTCAAAATTGGTCCAGTCATTTCGGAGATTAGCCGGAACAAACAAACAGACAAAAATTTAAAAAAAAGTGTTGCAAGTACCGTATAAACTTTCATATGCATTTAGTAAAAAGCTGGACATTACAAACAGACACTTCAATTTTATTTAATGAAAAATAAACAATCGGGTCAGTTAACCACTTGGGCAGAGTTCAGTTCAATAAATTACTGATAATTTACGACACATCTTCACGTCACATGTACCTCGAAACTTGAAAAGAACAAGAGTGCAACCTGTGCGAGTGTAATTCTTTAATACTGGTCGAATTAGGAAGCTCAGCCGCTTAGCGATTTATAGAGTGGGCTACGTTCAGATTTTCAATGCATGATAGACATCGAAATTAGGGTATCCGCAGCAGAACCAGAGTAATCGACATAGCCTAACGAATCAATAAGCTGAGGTGAATATAGGCCAACCATATAACTCGTAAGAATCGAAACAACCAATGCGATGGAGAAAAGAGGTTCTCAGATGGCAGCCTAGTAGGTACCAGTACGAGAAGTGTATGGCAGACACCAATAAGATTGAGTGACGACCTGTTTTTCCGGACCGATACAACTTAGGGACCTTCAAGAAAAGAGCTTACTCCTTTCTAAAAGGCCGGCAACACACCTGCAATTTCCCTGATGTTGTGGTTGTTCATGGGCGGTGGTAGTCATTTACAATCAGGTTTACCCGTATGCTCGTTTTCCCCCTCTTCTATAAAAAAAAGAGAACCAGAATGCCATTGACATTCTGGTTCTCTTGTCGGTCCTGCTGTCTTGAGCCACCATCAGATGAGTCATCTGTTGGTAGCTCAGGACTGTCTTTTGTGGCATTCCTTGGGAAGGACTTTATTTAGCAGTGTAATTGTGAAAAGCTATAATGATGATGATGATGATGTAGGAAATTCAATTGATTTCAGATATGATTAATGGAATCATCTATCGATTATAAAAGTTCACTGCGCAGCATAGGCCTCTCCTATAGATTGCCTCATAGAGATTTTGTCACGCTTGGCAGATGTGTAGGGAATTCGTAGTATTTTTTAATTTTAACTTATTATTAGGAAGATGCTGCTGCCCATCTCCTATTTCAGTTTCCCTTCCTCGCCTCTGACAGAATAGATTATAAAATTATGGAATAAAGGAAGGAAAGAAGGAATAAAATAAAGCCCTCATGGTGGTAGGTGTAACATCAGAACAATGCAAAATATGACAGAGATATTATATGTCTTTTGCATTTTTAAATAAATAATCTGCTTTATACTGCAAACTATTTGTATATTATTGTTGCAACATTCATTTATAACAAAAATCTGAGCTTACAAAACTGTTATTTTTACAATAAATTAATACTTATAGTATCTGTTTTTGAGATCTAAAAAATATGACATTTTGATTACATCATATTATAATTGTGGTATTTCTTATAATTGCATTCCCACAGTTTTTGATACGTTTCAATGATTATTAAGCCCTAACTATAACCTAAATAAATTGGTTGCATGTTATCAATATGATAATACTCAACAAACTTTAAAAAAAATATCTCTCAACAAGACTTTGCTGCTATAATGCAGATTAAAAATGCTTGCAAGACTGATATAATGCATATAAATTAGTTAAAACTAAGTAATACATCATATATATAGATATAAATGATATATAACATATGACTAATGCTAATATTGTTATATTAAGCAGTATATATAATATGAGTAATCTAATTTTAGCATGCTTTAAGGTGGCTAAAAATAAATAAAGCAAAGTTCATGTGTATATAGTAACAGTATGCGTAGGTCGAATTTGTTCTGGCTGAACTTGGGTAGTCTGTACAGCATCTTGAGGCCTAGCCTGCTTGGCCTTTTTCCTCGCTGCATCACTTTCAGCATAATACATCCCCAACCTCGTCTTTATCGCTGCTAATGCTGCACCATTAATTTCATCATGGAAGATGTTAGAGTATCTCCATTGTTTAACCAGTGGTCCCTTTTTTCTTTCCTTTTTAATCTTTTTCTGTGAATCATTTTTCACTTCATTAATTTCTGAATTTTGAGTAAATGAGATGTCACTAATAGCTAGTGTTGTGTCTTGGCTTGGTTCTGGTTTAGCTTGGAGCACAATAAAAGCTGTTGTAGGTTGTGCAGGTCTTGTGACTGTGGATTGTAGGAGTATACCCATACCTTGAGTGTTATTCTGAGTCTGATAAAAATTTGTTTGGGTTGCTGCTGTTGTTAAGGCTGTGGTTTGGTATTGATTTTGAAAATAATTCTCTGCTATGTTAACAAGTTGACCACTGCCAGGATACAGGGTAAAAGATTCTTGAGTGGGTGCCTGTAGGGACTGGTGGCTTGGTTCACTTGGTAAAGCTATTTCCATGTTTCTTTTTGATTTTGGCATTGTAGCTGATATATTATCTGGATCATATGTCTTAATATAGTCCTTCCACATTTTAGATATATTGATTTCTAATCCAGCAATTTTATCCAATCTAATAAAATCTTTTAATCTATGAGTGTGCACAATGGAATAAATGTGACTCTTTATTTGGTCTATTACACCATTTGGAAGTCGAACTTCGCCTGATCTCCTATGGCTATTTTTACCTCTATTATCACTAGGAAACATAATACCGTCATCCATTTTTTTGCAAAGGACTCTTACTTTCCTTTCTGTTATAGCATGAATGTTTTTAAAAGCTGTTTGACATACTTGGGTTTCCCTTCCCTTAACCCTGACAAAATATTCAAATGTACATGTACGGCGACTGCTTGTTTTGACTCTTTTTCTTTTTACATCCACTTGCCTCATCAAGCCAAATAGATAAGCATTTTGTTCGTCATGAGTTTTCATAGAATAAAAGCCTTGAAATGTTTTTAACCTGACATCTTCTGGAACCCTTTGGAAACATTTTCGTCTACAATTGCAGTCAGGTCCAGGTTGTTTTGGTGGTACTACTTTCCCATTTGCATTTATATACTCGAGTCCAGCTATTCTTAAACGTTTCTGCTTTTGTTTGTGCCATTCTGAAAGTGCATTTATGTATATATTTATTTCATAAACAATAATTTATATGCAAGCTAGATTATTATTAAACATTATATTATAATTAAAAATAAAATAACGGTACCTTTATTTATTCAAATGAAAGTTGATAAAATTTTCAATTTTAACGGTGTTTGTGTGATTTTTTTATAACTGTTTTCATACCAAACAGATGTGTAATAAATTCCTAATGGATTAAGATTACTAATTTATTAGTTTAACGTTTTTAAAATGAATGCATTTATTAAAAACATTTCAAATGTTTTGTTTAAACTTACATATTAAAAAAAGGTAGTAAGAGTCATAAATTTATCAATTTAACATGAACTAAATGATAATTATAAAGTACATAAAAGTCCTTGTAAAAGAAACTGTAACATTATATACTGAGGATTTAAAAAACTTAATGTTACCTTCCGGATTTCGTAAACGTTTCTTTACAAGTTTTCCGTTTTTAGATATCTTTATTTTTCGGTCATTACTTGAGACATCCGCCATTTTAATATCAAAGCAAGCGAGCTAACGAAGTGGGGAAAGGGAAATACCATAGATATATGTTGCTGTTATGATTCACTATAATTAAACAAGACAAAAGTCTTGTACCATACAGCGTAATATATCGTACTTATGTCTATTTTTTGTACGTATATCTATTTATTATGTTCACAAAATGCTTGACAATATGCTAATGCGGCACAATGCGAACTTTTTGGGAGATTTTAAAGGCACATTAACTCAACAGAAAGTTGATGACGAGATTATGTCAAAACGCCTAAACGGATAAAGAAAAGTTTTTTTTTATATTTTTCTGGTAACTATTATGATTTTTCCTATCACCCGATTCCGGCTTGACGTCGACTTTTGGGACAGCCTGTATACTTAAAGACATTTAAATTGCTTTTTATTCCAATGATTTATATAAGTTCGTTATGAAATTATTAATTGCAATCTTAAGTGCTGACTTACCACGTGCTCGGCGGTGAAGGAAAACATCGTGAGGAAACCTTCATGTCTGCGAAAAAAAAATTATTTCGAAGACATGTGAAGTTCGCCAACACGCATTGGGGCAGCGCTGTGGATATTTCCTTGCCCTAAAACCCTCTTAAAAATGAGAGAAGGCCAGCAGTGGGACACATATAGGCTGCAACTTTATATAAGTTCGGACTACAAAGCATCTAGAATCTCACAGCCCTCTAAAAATGACCCCCGAGAAACCCAGATTCAATCTGTCGAACTAAAACAATTGACTTTTTTTTGCATTGTTTACATATCACTTGGAGCCATGGAATAGAACAGGTTGTTGTTCGATCCATATCCATTATTATGGCGCGGTGACAACGTTGCCAGAATTTTCATATACTACAATAGAAAGGAATAATTTTTCATCCATATAGATCACAAGAATACTTATTGAAAGTGATTTATACTTTTACCATTGGTTAGAAAAAATCCTGTCCTGGGAAGAACCAGCAAGAAACCCAACTTTTTCTATAAATATATATGAAAACATTTAGAATCAGTATTGTAGCTATGATCTCGTTCCCAAGAGTATTTTAAAGTAAGGAATCCACATTATATGCAATAAATGAAACCACAAGTAATACTAGTCTATAGTGTAGAAAAATTAAATATTAAATTAAAACCCGTAAAATAAAAAAGTAAAATTTTCAAACAAAATAAATATTAAAAAAAATTCAGTAAAAATAAACACTCTGTTTAGACTACGTACCTTGACCCCTTGGAAGAGTGGCAACGTTGCACGCGGGTGGCTTGGTGGTTGGCGGCAGGCAGCGTTATTGTCGGCACGGCCTTTGGTTCGTTTGACAATTTGCGACGAAATAAAAACTTACTCACTAAACTGTTTAGGTATTTTTACCGCCACTTTTTGATTTCGCGAAAATGGAACTGAACTGAAGTCAAGTAGTGTCAATATCACAGTGAAAAAATAATAAATATAAACATACTTAAAAACACTATTTACACACACAAAGTCAATTACCTAATAAGTGTCTATTTCACCGTAAAAAAAATTTGTTGGACTAATTGTATTTATCTTACGAAAAATAAATCACTTGAAGCAATGTGCGTAAGCAGCGAAACGCACCTATATTCTGGAAGAATTGCGCAGAACTGAAAGCCAAACTACCAAATTCCAATATGGCGAAAATAATAAAAGTAATAAATACACAAGGTGCAATTATCGTTTATCGATAACTCTTCTTTTTACACTTACCTACTACATACACTGCCCCATGAAGGAATTATTGACTCTTCGTCGTTGAGTAACTAGTATAATTAGCTTGTGCTTGTTCCTAGTATTTACACAATGTACATCACAATTGTTAATAAATAATAACAACATAAATCCATTGTGAATAAAGCTATTTTTGTTATTGTGTACATTATACACTATATTTGCGTAAATAATATACTGTGAGGTCAAAGTTAAAAGTGGTAAATTCAAAGCGTTTAATAACAGCATAAAAATACCAATTTTCCATCAGTACATGTCCTTGTCGTGTATTAATTTAGTTTCTTATAGAACTGAGACTTTGACGAATGACGACCTGGTAGGTTTTGAGAGTTGTGGTCGGAACTTGACAACCGCGCCGGCGCGGGGCATTGCAGCTTCTGTTTTGTCGTTTAAAAAATAATACTCTGATGTGGATTTTGATATGTATGTAGAAATAGTGCGATTGTATGTATTAAGCCTTCGCGCATGTGAACTATTAGTAAAAACTATGTAACAAGTTATAATTATATATGAGATATATTCATCATCAACGGTCCGCTAGGTAAAGCTGTCGTTGAAATCTCCCAAAAAATTTGCAATGTGACACATCAGCATATTGTGAAGAGTTTTGTAAACAAAATACAAATCAGATAAGGGTGTATGCATAGACTTAGAATATACTGGCGTATAGACCACCTGACAGCCCGAAAACGCGTGACCAATTTTGATTTGTCATTGTGTGCGTTAGCTAGTGATGTATATTTTACTTAAAAGAACTATCGAAAATGATTGTTAAGGAAGCGGTAAAAAGATTATAAAAAATTGTTTAGTGCATGAAGTTGAATAACTTCAAAAATTAACTGAATTTTACCATGATAGTTCTAAAATAATTAAAAAATATTCATATAACATGTTCCTGGGAATAAGCTGAACCTACCTGCCTTTTGTTGGATTTTAATTCAAATGTATAAAATCCCAGGTGACTTTACCGAAAAACTTAAAAAAACTCTCCAAGAATCAGATCAGAAAGTTGTATTTTCGAGAAAAATATTTACTGCCGTGGGCAGTTTCCCCGGAATTTCGTTTATAACATATTGTTAACATAAATAGGTAGATACTTAACTAAGTATATACCTATTTATATTTTATATATTTTATAAAATGTTTTGATGGGGAAACAAAAACGGGAACACGGAGTAAATAATGGCTGCTTTATTTTTCATATAAGTATTACTTGTGATAATTACAAACATTTAATAATTAATAATGAAATAGATTATAGAAGTTTTTTATTTTTTATTTTAACATTCTACTTAAGTATGAATGTAAACTTAATAATTTAAGGAAGGAAACTTGTAGGAATCAGTTAAATAAGATTGCTCTGTTTAAAGGCCAATATGTTTATGAGGCTTCATCATGCTTCATGTTTATATTCTTTCATCTGTCCCTGAAAAGTATAAAGTAATAATAAACTTATTATCATTTTAGCTGCATGAATTTTAAAAACATAATGATCTTAACACAGTAAAGTGCACTAAGTGTCTGAGGATACAGATGCACTCTAGAAAATGGTCACTCATTCATGGACTGACAGCGGCAAGTGCAACTTAATCTCGCAGAGCTGTTGATCTGCGCAGCTATTACTTAACCACAAGTTCCTCTTCTCTACGACTAACGCTGTAGGGGATGAACCACGCTATTTAAGCCCTCGCGACAATGTCGTCGGCCATCAAGCATGAATCGGGCATTGACCGTTGTGAGTATCAAATACTAAGGAATTTATACTATTACGTCTCATGCGCGGTCGTCTAGCAGCGCTTGAGGAGCATTACTAAATATCTATACCTAACTACGCTAAAAGTTTTATCGTTATGATTTGGGAATATAATCCGAAGTTCCGAAGCTCCGCTCAACCCCTTGGGGAAAATGGCATGATGCTATGAATATTGTACTAGTGTGACCGTGAGGCTGTGCGGTTGGTTGAGCAAGGTTATACATTTATTTTGGTTGATAAATAGATACTTAGTTGGGTTCATAATGGCTTAAAGAGGATAATCTCAAGATTTTTTTTGTCTTTAATGTACTACAGTTTTATAATGTATGAAAATCTGTCTCTATATTTATCTAAAGTTTGAAAGTTATATTTTTGAAGTCTTATTATAACAATATTTTACTTACTGGTACAAATAATGTAGAAATGACTCCTTTTAATAAAATTGTTTTTATTCTACTTTTTCTTTTATACTTCTCAAGAAAATGTTTGCTGCAAATTGTTGAGTTCTTCCTTGCATTCCAACCAACCTTAACCACTTTTTCTTCCAATGAACCTTAACCACTTTTTCTAATTATAGAATCCGTAGGGAATCTGTTTGAAAAACGGCAAAATAAAATTATATTTTAGAACGCAAACCGAGGATTTATTTTCTTGTTGTGTAGGCAAGTCTATCGATTCATTATAAACATTCAAGATAAATATCTACATTAATTTTGATATAGTTGAGTCAATCCCTAGCGTACATGTAAAATATTTTGTATAAAAATGTATTTACCAAATTTATGCAAATTATCAACAACATGACTTTTTTCTTTGCAAAATATCAAAATTAACAAAATAATTGAATATATTCTATATTTTAAACAGTATGTAACATAAATTTTAACCAAAAATAAACGCGTCATAACATTGACGATGTCTTGAGAATTTACCTGTGATATGTGAAATAATCAGGATTATTTCTATTATAGGAAAAAAGTTACTTACTAAAAATAACCACTATTATACTTTAAAAAATTACAAAATATCTCGGAGCTATTTCTTGCGTGCCGAATTGTGCCGACCTGTCATTCAAAATCTGTTACAGAGTCATGAGATTTGGTATCCTTTTCTATCTTGCATTTTTGCCATAAGGAATTTTCTTCTCCCTTGCACACTATGTTGGTCTATACGCTAGTATATCCTAAGTCTATGGATGTATGGTATGTTAATATATGGTCTTGAGACCTTTTCCTACTTTAATTAGCGAATGGTAACAACAACACAGGAAGGTTTGGTGGTTTTAGGTCGTAGACAGAGAATCCAATAGACAGCATGATATGTTTTGTTTCATTCTCAAAACAAAGGACGCATATATCATATTAGCACTTGTAAGAAAGAGATATAGATAATATTTTGTTGTCCTTATTCCCGTATCACCTAACAAACTGTTTGGCACTAAATTTAGTGGCAGACACTGCAACTGTCACGGAGTGTTTAATGTTTATTATTTTGTTTAAAAATTTATTTGCAAATAAAAATCGATAATTGTACGTTTTGAGTTGGAAAATTATTTGATTTTATACCATATCATAATGTCATGCATTGTTATTACTGGGCTGTAAAAGCCGCAGTGAACGAAAATTTTAAGGCATTACATTTCACGCGTAAGTAAACTTATTTCATGGTTATGTATTTAAATAACTTTCTGAATCACGATTTACATGGAAGTATTAATTAAAGCGATGTTCACGGTCATTTTGTTCTATAAATTATAATGATATTATCATTATTAGCGATATTATAACCTCAAACCTATGTTGCCAGCTAAAGTTTATAATTACCCGAGATACGACCTCATCGCTTACAATTACAGCGAGAGTACCTAATGTATTATACTACATATTTAGCATTGTGTACAATTGATTCGGAAATAAAAAGAAAATGAGTTTTAGCAACCGTTAAGAAGAATTGGGAGCCTACTAAATACTCTCGACTTTGCTCCAGGCACTTTGAAAGGAATTTATTAGTCCGATAAAGGACAAGAACTGAATTGTTTCGTAATGCACATTATACAATAAAGGTTTGTATGCTTAAATATGGTCGTATTTTAAATCTTCTGTGTTTTTTATGTAGTAGATGGTAAACTAAAGTGTATAAGTATAATATGATGGACTATGATAGGATAAAAGGGAATTTAAAAGACATCATTTCTTTTATACTGAATATATAGAAGAAAATTGAAAAATGTAACATTTTTCCAGGAGGATGTTGCAAACATAGAAGGACCTGAGCCTGATGATTTAGTGATGGAACAACCAAATACGGTGCGTCTTTATTTTCATTGTCTTGCTAACTAAACACTAGTACTAGTGATAAGAATTAATATAAATAAATTTAAAAAAAATATAAAAAACGTGAATGAAAGGCAGGACCCCGCCGTCTGTTTGATTCTCTGTCTACGTTTTAGGTACTCTGTGGTTTTAAGTTTTGACTGGTTTTGACTATAATTGTTGTTGTTGTTTTTGTTATTCGCTCGAGAGAGCAGGCAAAGGAACTAAGCTATACAGCCTTGCCTTTTTTATTTTGAGTATATAGAATTTTAAGGTGTAAAGGCCGGAACCAAGTCTTATTTTCCTTCTTTCTGTCTCTTCAAAATCCATAAAGGCCGAAGCTAAGTCTTATTTTCTTTAATTCTTCATATTTTCAAAAACCGTAAAGGCTAAAGCCAAGTCTTCTTTATATTGAGTTGAGTGATCAGTGACAGGCTGACAGGTAAATAAAAACAAAATATTTTTTTTTATAACTGGCTTTACGGCTTTGGGTTCTGAGCCTGAAGTTCAATGTATAGTTATCGTTCATAGTACACTGCTTCACAATATGTTGATGCGTCTTATTGTGCAGCCCTTGGGAGATTTTGACGGCAACTTGATCCAGCAGACAGCTGACAGTTGTCGATGGTATCTCAAGGCGCCCAAGCAGACAGACACATGATCTTGAGAATCACATCACCATCAGAGCACTTGTTTCACCGTTTCCACTAATAGTTCACACGCGCAGATATTTAATACACAAAATCGCACCACTTTTACATATCAAAATCCACTTCAAACCATTATTTAAACAATAATACAGGAGCAGCAAACCGCCGCCGTCAAGTTCCCGCCAAAACTCTTTTTTGATTACGAGTTTCCATTAAGTAGTCTATGGTTTTGACCTGTTTTGACCAAAGACTTATCCTCTATCTACGGTTTTGACTTTATGATATTTTGAGCTTTTGAGATAAACATAGTTTTTTGTTTTGCAATTCCATTTCCACAGATTGTACTACATATCTATTTATCTACTATTGTATTGTACTACTATTGTTACAGAAGTATTTTACTTAGAACTTGTAAATGTTATGAACTGAAGTAATCGAGTGATTTTTAGTGTTTTAATTTTATTTGTAATATATTTGTATCAATACGTCAGCTATTTGTTCAGTTCCGAAAACAGGTAACTTCAATTAGAAATTTCTGGTTAATAATTAGTAATTTAATCATTATTTTCTCTTAGAATTGTCGATGGAATTATAATAACAAGCGTTTACATATTTTGTTCTAATAAATTAAATATTATGAATTGATTTTTTTTACAATTAACATTACAATCATTTTATATGATTCACAGTCCGTAGTTTTTATACCCAGAAACAATCTGGAAGGGAACATGATCAATGCACATACTTCTTCAATTGCTTTAATGTTTTAAATCGCTTTCTTAAGCATAAATTGATATATTAAATATGAGTATATAATTATATTCTCATTAGTAGCCTGGTAAATGATAATATGTGTCTCTTTTCAGATAAAAATGTCTTTCCAATCCCCTATGCCCAGCAGGGAGTTTTTATGGGATATCTTTAGAAGGTAACATATTTTGTTTTAAAGTAGATATACTTTATTTTAAGCCATGGTAAATTAGGGTGAGTGTGCCTGTAGTAACCCAGTAACACAGAAAGCAATTCCTGAAATTCTCAATTTTGTCTATGCTAAAATATACATATAGTACCAATATCTCTAAATATGTATTGTATTTATTTCTTGTTTAAAATTTATAGTGACTGTAGTGTGTTATATTGCAAAAGAAAAGATTTTATAGATTTGCTAAGAGTAATAATGACTATACACTGATAGAAAATATTAAGTTATTAGGTATATTACCCCTTTCTAAAGCTAACCTAGTGTTTGTTTTGATTTTTTGTTGCTTAAGCAATCCAAATACAATTTCAGCAGTTTTCTGATTTAAAAAGTGCTCAGTGGTAAAGGTATGTTGGACTATAAGAGTAAGTTTATTTTAACATGAAGATTACCAACACACACCACTGGAGCAGAGTGGTAAACTCTTGCTGCTTTATTCCCTGCTCATCAATAATTGGATAAGCTGGTTTATGTTACACAATTTATTTAACTTCAACTTGCAAAGGAATATTCTTTAATTTATTGTTGATAACTATCCATACTAGGGTTTGGGAATTCCCGACAATTTCAAAGCCCCGGGACACGAGACAGCCTACAATCAAAGTCCCGGGAATTCGACCTTTTAAGAATAATTTTTTTTTTTTGAGAGTGGTAAGCCTTTTTTGAAGAATTTTAATTGAGTTAATTTCTGGTGAAACATATTAAAAAAAGGCAATTTTTTGTAAAAATCAACATTTACTAAACAGAAAATTAAATCTTAATAACTTTAACGTTAATTTCAGTCTAAATAATTGCTTTGTTTATTTCTTTTAATCACACACAGATTCACTTTTAAGCGGTTAAATCTTATAGTTATAAAACAAACTTAGTTAAAAATCATACTAATTCTTAATAACTTTACTATTATCTAGTAAATCTAGTATCTAATCTTTGGTCATAATCACAACATTGTTAGTTCTCATAATTACAGATTTGTTTCATAATTAAATAATCTAAATATAAATAATAAAACAGACTAAATTATAAATCAGTCTTTTAAATAATCAAATAAGACATTAATTAGACCTCTTTGCTGATTTAATAAAATAGGCTTTTAAAAAAATCAGAGCATCAACAGCTTTGTCCGACAATCTGTTTCTGATTTTTGTAATAATGCCTCCGGACAAGGAGAACACTCTCGTTCAAACGTCTCGTTGTTATTAACAGATGTCGGTTTGTGTTTAATGCTTTATACAGTAGTTCCAAACTTTCTGTACATTTTCCGGTTGCTTCAAACAACTGAAACTAGTTTTTTAATGTTGCTCTGGTTTTTTTTCAGAATCTCGGGTACATATTTTTGGGTATTTTTTATTGCTTACATAAACTAAAAATGATTAAAAATGATTGTCTTATGGCGGCATGATGGCGGCGCGGCAAACGCATTTATTGTGTTGTGTACTCAGTAGTTACGTAGTAGACTAAGTAATTATTCATTAAACTAACAGATGGCGCTAGGCTCCCTCAATTATTTGAAAATAAAAATGATTACATAACAATTTCGACAATATTGTCTCGTCTTGAGTCTCGATCCGAAAGTCCTGGGACTCGAGACAACTAAAATTACGAAATGTCTCGGGACTTCGAGACACGAGACGTCCCCGGACCCAAACCCTAATCCATACATTATCATTTTTCACCAATTAACCAGAATGAGGTTCAGTAGACAATTCTGGTAATTAATAGACTGGCCAGTGATCTTGAATTTACTCATTATTCAGTAGCATAAAGGATAATTACAAGTATAAAAAATTGAATTTTTATATTCTGATTATGGTAACTTTAATAGTAATGATAACTGACTTTAGAGGCAGTTCTATTTATTTTGAATTTTGATGTTTAAGACCACATTTCAGAATTTCTTGTTATAATCCACATTATTCATTTTTCCTCAACTCTGGTTACATCCAGCTTTCTGGGAAACAACCTTTGTACAACCTCATTCTAAAGTACCAAAGCCCTTGCCCTTTCCATCCTCAGTTTTAGAGGGTCTGTGCCATGTTTTGGTGGTGTAAGAGAATCCATTACCCAATATCATCCCGTGGGTGTGATAAGAGGTGACAGAGGTGAAATTAAACGGGAAATAGGCAGCATCATTGTCTATATAACAACTCAAAATAAAAATAAACTGCAGTAGCCAAGCCGCTCACCAACAACTGTGTGGCAACTATCCCAACGATGGCAAGTATACATCCTATGGGGGAGGCTGTTCAGGAGTGGATTTTTTTTAAATTGGCTATAATGAATTAATGAATGTATATGAAGATTGAATATTTACATCTACATAATTTAATAAAAATTATTTTATTAACCTGGTTTCAATCTGATCACAACTGCAACAATGTTTTCTTCATTCCTTCACTGCTGAGCATATGGTAAATGAGAATATAAATTACAATTAACAAAGCATTTTTCTCGTATATTATTCTTTATTTTTACTAGCTTTGTCTCCTCTGTTATCAATTGCATTAATCACATTGATGAATCATTTTGTAATTGAATAATATGTTCAAAGCTGCCTGTGACTAATTGACTGGTTTTCTCCAGTGAAATGTCAAGTAATGTTTGTAGATGTAGGTAGATTTAAGAGTGCTAGCTATAAAGCTTTTTACAAAAGGAGAGGCTCTTGTACAGCAGTGTTCTTTTATGGGCTGATGACAATGATGAGCAGGAATTAACAACAATAGCTTTTCTTTTTTATTCTGCTGTATGGTCGGTGATTCTGTACACTGAAGTAGTTTAGTTGTTAAATTCAAAGAGAAAGACAGTGGTAAAATAAAGTTAAGCAAGTTAATAATTTGATGCAAATGCTTAATTAGGAGTGGTTGTTTCCCTTGACGGTATTGCACTGATTAGTTGTTAGTATAACATATTATGCGTAAAAGTAAGTTCAACATAATATGCGTAAGTAGACGCGTGTAAGCAAAAATGTACTCTCTTCAGACCATACAAATGCTGTAGTTCTTTTCTATTTTTCTGATTGGATATATAGACATAAGACCCGTCTTTGCCCTCAAGAGGAGAGTATGCATGTCTGTCTATGGCTTCATAGCTCCTGAACAGATGAACCGATTTCGATTAAGTTTTTTTCGTTTGAAAGGTGTCTTAATCGAGAGTGTTCTTTGCTATTTTTCAAGAAAATTGTTAAGCCGTTTGAAGATTATCTGCTCTTATTGTCTCACGGGGTTATTAAAATTTTAAATTTGTTGCTGTGGTTAGGATTTGAATTGATAATGAAGTCAACTCAAAACAAAAATGGTTCAAAAGATATTATGTTTGTTTAACAGAGTGGATAAAGACCGCAGCGGGCATATATCAGCTGATGAATTGCAGCAAGCACTCTCCAATGGTACATGGAATCCTTTCAACCCAGAAACTGTCCGACTTATGATTGGTAAGCTATGTGGAAATAATTTACAGTATCTTATATTCAAAGTGATTGATTGATTGAGATTATTATAATGTTAATTTTTGGAGTAAGTTCTTCGAAATTTTGATATTTAAATTAATAATTTCTAATTATTTATTTAAAAGTTAATAGTTAATGTGGTAAATCTGTGATAAATAATATTTAAGGTAAGGTAAGACAAAGTCTTAATATTACCCTTGTCTTCGGCTATAATGTCCTCCAGACCGAAGTTTGTTCACGGTGGCCAGTCTCAACGGAGACTAGTCATCTGCGCAGGATAGGATTATAGTGCCAATTGTATGCGCAAGCACAGGTGCACTCTCTATTCCCTCACTTTCATAGTGCGATGGGACGGTAATCCGACACGACCGGAGAATCAGGCGCAGAAACTACGGCTTTGCGTGCTTTCCAGGCACGGGGGTGAAAACACCACCAACTTCCTGATTTCTGGATGCTACCTAGAATGTCTTAACCCAATAACTGATTTTGGCCCGACCCATCGATTCGAACCCAGGACGGACCTCATGATCAGCAACCGCGTTTACGATTACTAGACCAATGAGGCAGTCTCTTTGGCTATATGGATTTATTAAGGACTAGGAATTATATGTTGTTAATTATTCAGGTTAAAATCCATTTTGTTTTGTTATCACTTAATTACTGGTTTAAAGGTTTAAATATGACATAAAATAACAATTAAGTTGTTATATTTAAAGATAAACATTAATGATAATTAGTTATTTTTGTCTTTTACCAGGAATGTTTGACAAGCAAAATAGGGGCGTTATATCATTTGAAGACTTTGGAGCTCTATGGAAGTATGTCTCAGATTGGCAGAACTGCTTTCGTTCATTTGACAGAGACAATTCAGGAAACATTGACAAGCAAGAATTGAAAAATGCACTCACTGCATTTGGATACAGATTATCTGATGAGATTGTTACAATTATGGTACAAAAATTCGACAGATTTGGCCGTGGCACAATATTGTTTGATGATTTCATTCAGTGTTGTATTACATTATATGTAAGTGTTCATTCATTTATTCATACATTTATTTATTCAGTACAGCCTGTCAAAAGTCCCTATGGAGCAATCCACAGGGGGAATCCCTATGGATTGCTCCATAGGGATCCCCCCTGTGTTTGCAATATATGCACACTTGGCAGGCGGGTGATTAACTGCACTTTTTATTATTTTATTGCTTTAATATTTTATTAGTTTGAATTGCCATTAAGAAAGATACTGCTACCGATTCCTGTTTCATTCCCTTTGTCGCCTCTTACTATACTCGATGATAGCAGGTAGTGAGATTCTCACCGCCACTACACGCCGATGTGTAAGTCATAAGTGACTTTGTATTTTATTAAACTAATTTATATACAATACTTAGGAATCATATATCCCACTATAATGAAGATTATGGATTACATTTCGAAAATATATCAAATGTCACTTTTGAATGATAGATAGTTAGGGGAAACATATTATATTACTATAGTACATAAATCTTGTAGTATCAACATAATTTTTCTGTATGTTAATATTTTAGTTTGGGAGAAATTAATATTCAATAAAAACATTTTCTTATTATTTTGAAATAATTAAAAATATAAAAGATTCTTGCAGTAAAATAATATCTAATATAAGTTTGTTAAACAGTATAATGTATATCAGTAATATTCTTTTTAATTTCCAGACACTCACCTCTGCATTCCGACAATTTGACACTGATCAAGATGGTGTTATAACTATACACTATGAACAATTCCTCAAAATGGTGTTTGGTCTTAAGGTATAAAAATATGGATCCATATTGTCTCATTAAAACACGTTATTATTATATAGTGGCCCTTTCAATTTTTTTTTGTTTTATATATTTCATTATGTTATATCTTAACTATGCACAAATAGAGATAATGTTTCACTTTTTTTTTTACTGAATTCGAAAAAGGATTTGGTTATCACATTGTCAAAGTTAATGTATGTAACAATATTTCCAAGGTGAGTTTATAGATAATGCTGATTTTTAATTACTGGTTGAGTATATTTCCACAGTGGTTCTACCTATATAAACAACTAGATCCAACATTAATGGGGGCATCCACGACTTTTTCTGCCACCAGGGCGGCGCCACTAGAAAGTGAGGTATAATATTTGACAGATTTCATAGCGGGGAAGTTAATTTGTTCGGAAAATGTAAAAGTTATTGTTTCTTTTTGTACTTTTAGCTATATTTTATATTAATAACATTAAAAATAAATAAACCAAACCACAGATATTCATAAAAGTAAAAAAATGAAAAAAATGTTAAAATGTGCAAAAAATTAAAGAGCAAACCACTGACGCATTGTTTTGTGTATTAATATAATACTCTAGAAATTGATAAACTTTTATTAAAAAACAACTCAATTAAATTACATTGTGTAACAAAAACTTTACCTCAGTGTCAACTAGCGACATCTGGTGAGCAGAAAATTATTAGCCCTCATTGAAGTTATTTAAATTTTTGTTAGAATATTCCAATAATATTAATATCATTCTATCTTATAAATTAGTAAAAAATAAATGAATTGAACACTCACTGTCCCGTGACCCACATATGGTTCATTGCTATTGTCTTACTATTTTGTCTGGAAACCGAACTTTGAAAGTGTTAAGGTTCTCTTTTATATGATAAATATAATAATTGATATACTTAGTAAGTGTTTATTTCAATAATCTATGCTTTTGTGATGTAAGCTATAATCCTGCCTCCATTTAAAGACAACTTTAAAAAATATCGTGTTTGTATTTTGTATTAGAATGATATTTCATTGTTTAAAATATGTACATATAAATTTATGCTGAAAAGTGTGACAATCCTGTTAAGTGTTATTGTTGATATGTTTTGTATAAAATAGAAAAGGAAACTTTTAACTTCAATAGCCAGTCGTTTAGTTTAAAAAACATACAGTTAAAACATACATAGCCTGGCCTATTGAAATTGGAAGCAAATTAAAAATATACATAAAAAGTAAGATTCATAAAATCAAAGTAATATTTCACATATTATTGTCAGTCTAACTGAGAAATTTCTCTTCCGTCCAGTGTTGGCCGTAAGCATCGACGTTGCGATGGTTGATAAACTCCCACAAAGGTTTGGATTAATTTTACATAATAATTCTTTTTTACCATTGTTGCATTTAGCTTGTATTTAACTTTGATATTGTATAAAAACATAATGTTAAATGATCTACAATATATTTCCACTTTTTTACCTAAAAAATATTAGGTAACTAAAATGATTAAAATGAAACTGCCACAATGATAAACAATTACTAGTTTCATTGCGCATAAAATCTTCAAAATGTTCAAGAAAATGTGTTTAAAGGTGCTTATTTTAATGTATTTTTCTTTCAATGAAACTCTTATGAACATTAGCATGTGTGTACATTTAGATGAAATCCATTTTTTTTTGCATTACATTTGAAGCATGGATAAAAAAAATCATATATTCATTCATGTTTAGGAATGTATTCGAAAATTCTTTTGACAATGTATTATCCTTTTATCTGGCCTGGATATGTTAAATTTGTTTCAAGTATTATTAATGAATAACTTTCATAAACTATCATCGCATGTGAACTATTAGTCGGAATGATGACAAGTGCTCCAATGATGATGTGAGCTTCAAGTTATTGTGTTTTGGCGCCTTGAGAGACTATCGTCATCGACTGTGTGCTGAATCAAGCTGCCGGCAAAATCGCCTAAAAATCTCGCAAAGTGACGCATCAACATATAGCAAAGAAATTTTGAAACGAATTATATTATAAAGGATAATTTCTTATTACTTGATACTGGCAAAAGTACAAAAGTATGAGTCCATTACCAAACAAAACAAAACTTTCATAAACAGCATATGTTGTGACAAACTATCACTTAATGCTTTCTTCCTAACTACTGTAATAAAAATACTCTCGGCGGCCGACCACTGTCCAATTTTATAAGAAGTTTTCATCCTTGCACGACTTCTTTGTGGAATCGGCTACCAGCAGCGATTATTCCGGACTGATACGAGTAAGGAACTTTTATGAAAAGTGACTACCTTTTTTAAAAGGCCGTCAACGCACCTGCAATTCCCCCGGTGTTGCAGTTCTTCATGAGAGGCAGTAGTCACTTAGATTTCCCCATGCCGCATGCTCGTTTGCCCCTCTTGTATAAAAATAAACTAGTAATACACTCTATGGTATAGACATTGTTTCCATTTCATTATCATTGCTTGTCGGTTTGTTACCTCTTGCTCGCATATTCGGACGCAGCTTAAGTTGTAGTGGAGACCTTTCATAAAGTCGTACCAAGTAATTTTCAAAAAGAAAATATTTTCATGAATATGAAAGGGTGCTCACCTCACCTCGCAGATAATTTTTCTTATTATATATGTGTCGTTAAATATCAAAATCTGTTACGTCCGCTCTAAGTGAAACGGGGAAATTGATGTTATATGTGTTTTATAGGTATTTTTATTATATATAGTTTTATTGTTATATATATTATAGGTATTTTAAGAAATACATCAGTATATTTAATTTTATAAATGAAACATTTCATAATCTTGCGAATTATTTATTATTTCCTTTTCTCTCTCTTCAGTTAGGTCAACATTGTTTTGTAAAATATTTTTATAAAATTGATGTTCGGGTATCTGATCCCATTGAAGTCCAAAATGTTTTTGTAATAACTTTTGTATGTCTAGTAATTTATCAGGCTTTATCGAAGGAGCAATTTCAATAACGCTTGGATTGATATTGACAATTTTTTACCTTTCTTTAGTAATGAAGCACTTGCAGCAATGTTGTTCCGGTATGATACACAATATAAACGTTATTTTATATTATTTATAAAATTTTAAATTATCATTACTCAATAAAACGATAATATCAATTTTCAAGCTGAGTACGACCCTGTAGTACAAAGTCGGTTACAATACAACTAGTACTTATCTAGGTACTGTGTTGGTGTTTCATTTACCTTTTTGCTTTTTTCGCGGCCCGTTTCTGTCTAGATATTGACACAGTCTTTTTCCTTGCTTTCACCACATTTAGACCAAAACTGTTTTCACTCATTTTTATCAAAATAATTAAATAAAAACTACGAGCGCAGTGTTTCGCTTCCGATAACTCATGCCAATGGCAGCCATCTTTGCGCTATACTTTACTCTGATTGGCCGGTGCGGACATGCTTGAGATTGATAAACACTTGTCAAAGGACTTACCGGGATATGAAAAAAAATCGTCGGTTTTGACCGTTATTTTCAGAGTTTTAATTGACTTACCTCAATTCGGTAAAAACTAACTTATTAAGATTTTAATTTTAAATTTGGCGCCATTAATAGTTTAATTTTGAGTAGTGGTGGGACTTACCGGATTTCGATATTTAACTACACATATGTGACGATAGGTAAGGTTAGGTTTTCCAGTCATGATAACACTAATATAATACACCCAGACCCAAACTGCGGGTTACCACCATTTTTGTAATGCATTAATATTGGTTTCAGATGGGATGGAACATTTAAACATTTTATGTTTATAAAAGAAAAGCAGTTTAAAATTTTATAATATTATGTTGTTTTGCATGAAACTTATTCATCTCTTCGCTCTGTGTGCGACGTGACTTACGTCACAGGCGTGTTCATATTACGATCATTCCGCGTTAGTATTCGTCAACTTTAAATTCCTATTCTATATTACTTGTGGCCTATATTTCATTACAGTTTCGGTAAATGTAGATCTTTTTCCCTTCGTCAAGACCTAATTATACAGTTAAGACGATGTCAATTGTTTTTGGATTTTTATTTCTGTGATTTGTGTTGTTATTTATTATATTTTTTCTTACTTTAAGTACATTATTTGGAACTGTGTGTAGATTATTGGATCAGTTACCTCAGACACATATTTTACAATTTAATAACAAGTTTAGAATGGTACATAGTTGCCTTATGGCATTCTATATTGTTTGTAATGAAAAAAATCTTATGGAAAGTCTCAAATATTTGCCAAATTTTATATAGTAGTATTAGTACTTGTAAAAGTTCAAAAAAGCTCAAGCAATTTTGAGCTTATTTTTAAATTCATGTAATTTGAATCGGATGAAATAAGCAAATTTTTCTGAAAGTCAAAAATCTAAGGCATCGCTTCAACTAGTCTTCTGTGGGAGATCTTGTAAGAAGTTGTGAGAAACTAACAAGTAGATTATTTTTCTCCCACCAGTTCTTATTTTCTTATAAAAGTAATATGAGAAAATAGTCTAAGTAAGCTCATTATGTCCACACATTTTTATCTTTTGAATAAATCATGTTATTTATAACTATTTTTTCTTCATAAAAGTGCTTTTTACATGCGCTTTAAGTTTATACATGTTATACTTGGGAACAACAATTTTAGATTTATTGCGCGTTAAAATCACGAGCACCACTTATTTTATCAGTTATTTAAAAAAATACTTTCTTACATTAATAATATTATCCAAAATGAATTGTAATGCAATAGTTAACATATTAATTTCTTTGGAAGTCTCTCTCACTTGGTCTTGTAAAGTAAATAGCATGTATAACTCTTTTCAGTTGTATAAACATATTTTCAATATCAGTTGCTGTTCCTACAGTAATAATCCATACCATAACACTATGAAAATATCTACATCTGTTAATAGCTTTATCTTTTGAATTGCATACATGAGTCAATAGTGATATACCAAGGAAGACTGCAATCTACTAATTCAAGTAATTCATCATTCAACTTAATATGATTAGAAACCCACCTTCGTAAAGAAAATTTAAGGTATTGTGAACTTTGAGAACTTTATAGTGTCATTATATCTCTTTTTATCAACTTATTGAATGTAAGGAAAACATTTTATAAATAATGTGTAAAATTATGCAACCGCATTATTAAAAAATAAATAAAAGATATGAGTTTATAAATTGACTTTCATTTAATCACAATAATTATTGTAACTTTACAAGTTAACAAAGATGTGCAATAGAGATATTATTATATAATATTAAGATGTAAATAAATGCTATGAAAATAAAGCTGTTCTTAATCTATTTTATCATTCTTTATCTTCCACGCTCCGATACTGTATCTAAGCCAAATAAGACCCAGATCACACCCCATTTGGATCCACGAAAGTACTGGAGTTACTTTAGATCCTTCTATCTCTGTCCACCGAACTGGAACTTCTGCTATTGGAATGTTTAATTTTTGTGCTATATACAATAGTTCCACGTCGAACGCCCTAAAACAATATTATGTTAATATAAGCGTCAGATCAGAAGTCATGATGCAATAATAAGTTTTTCACAGATGGCAAAAATTCCGCGGCATAGATTTTTTGCTCTTGAAAAGTACATAGACATCGATTGTGATCGTGTGCATTTATCTCATGCAGTTCGATGTATAATATCGTAAAAAAGACACTAAGTTTACACGTGAGTTCCTCGAAATAAATACAGTTATCCATGTCACATTAACACTCACAGTTGAATTCTTTTCTACTAGAGTTCCGACTATCGAAACTATACGTGGGTGGTCTGAAGTTTCCGACCTAACAAAGATACAAGACATTTTTTCTTTAAATTTATTTTTATTTTTTCTACATAGTCTCCTTGTAACTCTACACACTTCTCCTAGCGATGCTATCTTTCTAACCCGTCCAAATAGTACTCGGCGTTTTTCTCTGCAAAATAATTGTTCACAAAGGTGATTGCCTCCTCATTTGACGAAAATCTCTGTCCTCTGAGCTCAATTTTTAGATGAGGGAACAAAAAGAAGTCGCTTGGGGCTAGATCTGGTGAGTAAGGCGGATGGTCAAGCAGTTGAAACCGTAATTCGTGGATTTTCGCCATGGCAACCGCTGCGGCGTGAGACGGCGCGTTGTCATGGTGAAACAGGATTTTCTTTTTCTGCAAATGTGGCCGTTTTTCCGCAATTTCTGCCTTTAGTTCAAGTAGTTAAATCAAGTAATGATGCGTAGTATGGTTTTTCCTTTTTGAAGATAATTGATTAAGATAACTCCATGACTATCCCAAAAAACAGTAGCCATCACTTTCACAGCCGAAAAAACAGTTTTTGCTTTTTTTGGAACCAGTTCCACTGTTTTGACTGTATTTTTGTTTCGGGCGTATAGTAGTAGTAGTGTGTGTTCTTTGGACATTTTCATAGCCTCTGTCATCTAGCACCATTTGGTGAACTTTAGCGATGTTATCGTCAGTAGTTGCAGTTTTTGGACGTCCCGAACGTTCATCGTCTCCCAAGTTCTCACGGCCACGTTTAAATTCAGCTGCCCAAAATTTCACTGTGGTAAATGATGGTGCAGAGTCCCTATACACAGATTTCAACTCATCTTTAATTTGCGTAGGCGTATTTATTGCCTTTCAAAAACAAAAAAATTATGACAGCTCGATACTCAATTTTTTCCATTTTCACAAAAACACTCACATCGACTCACTCAAACGACTGTCGTCCAAAATGGCTGAAATTTTGGTGTGTAACTATCAAAAGATGCACAACTACATTCACTAGCTTTTATTTACGAGTTCTGCCATCTTCACGTTGAGGTCGGAAACTTTTCAGACCACCGTCTGTTCGCCGCTTAGATACTGTAGCCTTTCTGTCGCGACGCCTTGGCACGTGCCGCATTTGGATCGACTCACTCAAACGACTGTCGTCCAAAATGGCTGAAATTTTGTGTGTAACTATCAAAGATGCACAACTACATT
The DNA here is from genome assembly GCA_029286625.1 of Parnassius orleans. NCBI lineage: Eukaryota > Metazoa > Arthropoda > Insecta > Lepidoptera > Papilionidae > Parnassius > Parnassius orleans. Next base: position 209,947 of record JAGSMP010000166.1, on the reverse strand, counting down.
CACTAGCTTTTATTTACGAGTTCTGCCATCTTCACGTTGAGGTCGGAAACTTTTCAGACCACCGTCTGTTCGCCGCTTAGATACTGTAGCCTTTCTGTCGCGACGCCTGGCACGTGCCGCATTTGGATCGACTCACTCAAACGACTGTCGTCCAAAATGGCTGAAATTTTGTGTGTAACTATCAAAGATGCACAACTACATTCACTAGCTTTTATTTACGAGTTCTGCCATCTTCACGTTGAGGTCGGAAACTTTTCAGACCACCGTCTGTTCGCCGCTTAGATACTGTAGCCTTTCTGTCGCGACGCCTTGGCGTGCCGCATTTGATCGACTCACTCAAACGACTGTCGTCCAAAATGGCTGAAATTTTGTGTGTAACTATCAAAAGATGCACAACTACATTCACTAGCTTTTATTTACGAGTTCTGCCATCTTCACGTTGAGGTCGGAAACTTTTCAGACCACCGTCTGTTCGCCGCTTAGATACTGTAGCCTTTCTGTCGCGACGCCTTGGCACGTGCCGCATTTGGTGAAAGGCGCCTCCACGACATCACAGGTCGCCGCGCGCGGCTTACAACCGAAGGAGATTTTGGCATTTTAAAACTTTGCTACCTAACTTGTTTTTATTTTTTATATTAGTATTTATTACAATAACCATAAGAATAAAATAGTAATCAATTTTATTCTTAGAATAGAAAAACATTTATTTAACAAACACACTAAAAAATAATAAAATAAAAGCAAAATAATAAGTGCGCCTCCGGGTATACCGACACTAACTTAGCGAACAGATTATACGCTACGCCGCGACCGAATACGTTAAGTACTTTGCGTACTTTGGCGGATAAAATTCCCAGGTTATCCCGTAACAAAGGCTTCTAATATGTGTACTACGGTACTTATAAATTGTGCACTAAGTTACGGTCAACTCTCCGTAACTTCTTAGTCGACTGCGAACGGACAAGAAGACTAGTTCTTTGTTTGTTTAAACCGCGAACGTTGTATTCGACAATCTAACATTGATTTTATTTAATGTGACTACGAACACGCTGTCATTATTATGTGCGCACTTTGTCAACGTGATTGTAAGTTAATTTGGATAAGTATGTAACTTTATTTCGTATTTGTCTAAAAACAGTAACGGTCGTAAATGAAAATACAACTGCGTGGCATATTTATCGTGTCAGCTACCCGCCCGCCGCCACGCCCACGCCCTTTACAGCTGTGACACGTTTTTTGTTCTGAATTGCCCGTCTAACAGTATAGGTACATATAAGTCTGTATCTCTTAAGGGCTTTTTTATATTAGAAAGATAAGCTAACAGTGCTATGACCTGATGGTAAGTGGCAACTGTAGCATACGGAACACTGCAACCAATTTCAAACAAAACTTATATTTTGTCCAGGCTAATGATTTCTTATATTTACGCGAACACTACACATTGAATAAAACTATTTTTACGGATTATATCGCGTTTAATCAACTTATTTTTATTAATTCCCGACGTTTCGGGTGCTTTACAGCACCCATGGTCACGGGGGACTGAGGTGATTGACGTCCCGATGTCAGAGTTAATCCGGAGTACCTTTAGCTTTTTAATTATTAATTTTGGTCCGATCTACGCAGAATGAACTAACTTTGTCTTGCAGTGGTATGCTTGGGTTTAGTTTTAATTTTATTAATTACAGGATCCCAAGTACCCAGCCTCCCTCTCTATTGAAATTTCAATTTCAATAGAGAGGGATTTCATTGAAATTTCAAAAATTGTAAAATTAGTTTTATTTTGTCCTGGTTACTCAGGACATGACCATTATCTACACAGGCCCATACATGCATCAATGATGATGTTGATGAATTTTGACTTCAACAGGTTAGTACATGACAGTACAACATACAATCAACAAGGCATTCAATTTAGCCCTTATATTGCTCTGATGTAATAAAGTCGAGAGTAAGCTTAAAACATTACCAGAAAAGGGACAATTATACAACACAATAGTATATTATACATGCTAAGGCAAACGTAAAACCCTCCTATTTCTTACAGCGTTACATAGTTTGATGATAAGGCCTGCTATACTGCTCCAATGATTTGCACATGCATGTTATTTCAGTAAGATTTCTTTCAAAACAAGAATAATTACCATTAACAGTGGTGACAACACAAAGTGGTTTGCAGTGTACAATGAACTTTGAGGCAAGCAACTGTTTCAGCTACCATGAATGAATGCAGAAAACCAATAATGTGAGTCCGCACAAATATCAGATCCTATTGGTAACTCTATCAAAATAAGAAAATAGTCAACAGTTGTCTGTTAGATTAGTTTATTGTAAGTACTTCTTTAAATCGTCATGATAATTTATTTCATTAATAGTGTCTAATCCACTCAGAATTTGAAAGATTTTCCGATACTCACCAAGGTGAGCAACAAACTCGGGGCTGGGGTTTTTTGAGCACAGAGCCACTGCACAAATTAAGTAAAGTTTAATGTAGAATGCTATTTACCATCGGTTCACATGAAGGTTTTGAAAGCAAATATCCGCTGCTTTCCTTGTAAACAATTTAAAACCGCATTGTGTATCCTTGATACCTTTCACTGTAAACAACCATACTAAGAAATGGAATCCGTACATTAATATGTTCCTGGAAAAAAAAAATTAATAAAAAATAGCAACCTACCAGAAAGCGTAATCATAAATATTTTAATTGACATGAGAAGATCAAATATCTTTAAGCATTCACTTGTTGAAATTGGATATTTTAGCCATAATTATTACCAATCATGTTATGAATTAGGTATGGAGTTTTCATCTTCTGCTAAATCAGAAATAAACCCAGAGGAGAATAAAATATAAAAGAATAAAATAATTACCGTGTAGTGACGGTGTAAGAATGTCCACCACCCCATATCGTCCCGAGGGTGCCGTAAGAGGCGACAGAGGGAAATTGAAACAGGAGATGGGCAGCAGCATCTTCCTGATGACAACTCAAAATAATATAAATTATCAGAAAGAGAAAGAGCGAGAGAGGTGTGTCAGGATATTGCCAAACGGAAGTTGGTAGTCTCTGCCGTTAGTTTATCGGTAATAACGTAAGAATATCCACTACCCCATATCATCCGTGGGTGTTGTAAGAGGCGACAGAGGGAAATTGAAACAGGAGATGGGCAGCAGCATCTTCCTGATGACAACTCAAAATAATTAAAAAAACTGCGGTTGCCAACCCGCTTGCCAAGCTTGGCAACTATGGCTAAATGGGAGACCACGAGGCAGTCTATGAGGGAGGCCAGCAGTGAACTTTTATAGGTTGTAATGGATGGATGAAAAAAATTACCACATAATAGCTTTAGAAGTAAAGGGTTTTAATATATAAATAATATTTTGTAATTTGTCGCTTCTTACAGAAAGTTTCATAATTAGCATTTTTTAACAATAATAAATGGCATGTATGACCCCTCTGTTTGTGTAGTAAACTTTCTAGATTAGTTTGATGTGATGATTTTATGTAAAGAAGGGCATCAGATTCATCAGAACCATTCTCATTGCTTAGTAATAATTTAAAGTGCAAACCGTTTAAGAATTCAAAGCAATTATGTATCATGATTTGGTAAATAAAACAATCTGTACTTGTAATGACTACTATACCTGAAAAGACTTCTTTTGGCTAATGATTCCTTTTCTAGATGAGCTCTAGAACCTATAGATATAGCAACTTTGTTACTAATAACACCTGGCTCTGTAACTGGATCACATTTGACTATATCTTTTAAAGCTGCTTCCAGTTTTACTAAATCTTCAAATTTAGATGCTCCATCTGCATCAGCGAATAATATTGTAGCTCCCCTGGAGCTCTGTACACCCTATAGATTGAAGTAATTATAAATAATAATAAATAATTTAGTATTGCTTTTATACTTTCATCTTACATTCTTTGTATAATTCACACAATGGGTGTATTTTGAAATCAGTAATTGCTCACTGATGAACTTTTTTTTCTTCATTTTTCAAAATATTTCTTTCAAAGATTATCAAATGCAACATATGGCATAATCATAGGTATAGTTTTGTGGTGGTGTAACAGAAGCCACAACCCTATATTTCCTGTGTGTAATAAGAAGTGACAGAGGGAAACTGAAACAGGAGATGGGCAGCATAATCTTTGTGATAGATAACTCATCAATGCAATTCATCCACATAGTCTCTTACAATAGTGATGACAACAAAACTATGGTTGAGCATGGCAGCTGTAATGGACTTTGATATACTGTAATGATAGATAATATGTGAGATGTAAATACCCAGACTGCTGCTGGGAAGCAGCAAAAAGATGTGAGACTTCTGTACATGTGATAATTATGTAATTTTTTTATAAATTGAGAGGACTTTATCCAAAAGACACATGTCTAGTAACAGGTCTGTTATGACCTTAAATATTTATGAACATTAATGTTAATTTAAAAGTTTATGTTCCCCTCATAATATATTATAAAACACATACCAACCGCACAGCTCCCCCTTTTCCTCGATTTTCAATAAGTTCAAGACATCTCAATTTATCAATTCCATACTTTTCGGAGTATGCTTCTGCAACTTTTATAGTGTTATCCCTACTACCATCACTGACTACAATGACTTCATACTTATATGTGGGTTGCTCTTTTATTCGGTTCTCTAAGAATTCCAATGCTTCATCAAGCATTGGAGGTACTGTAAATAGAATGTTTTTATTATTTTCTGGTATAATTAAATAAATTCAATAACTTTTTATATATACAAAACATTTAAGTTGAGCATTTAACAAGTCATAAGTCATAAACTAAAGCTATTATGAAAAAGTGGGCTAAACAAAAACATAGATATGAATATATGTTTGTTCATTCAATGCCCATTACCGATGGGCATTGAATGAACAAACTAGTTAATTCGACCGTCGATGTACTGTGAACGAGTAGACAGTTTAGAAACAATCAATGGACTACTTTAATCCGTAGACGACTAAATTGAAACTCCATAACGTTTATTTCGCCTAGCAACGCAACAACCGACGCGAGGACGTGGTCGGATAATATTAGTTCATATTATATTCGTTGAAATGAAATAATTGCACAAAGAAATAAGAACTCTAAATGTAGATAAGGTAAGAGTATAAATAGCAGTTTGTTATTTTGTTAGGTAAAGAAAAGGATGCCGTCATGGTAACATCGAGTGTGCAAAAGAAGGGTGACTTAATAATAAACGGCATAATACATCATGCCGTTAAACTACTCTACGGTCTACGTATGTCAACTATGTCTAGCCATAGACGATGTCGCGGAGTTTAAATTTAATCGTCTGCAAAACCAAGTTGATGCGTAAACTAGTTGACAAATTTAACTAGTTGATTGACTAGTCGATGAATGATAATGGACGGTCTAGTTTCGGTAACAACTAATACGTCGATGACACATCGTTAATATGAATAGAGATGGATGATCTTACACCACCACCCAATTTTTGTGGGTTTTTCATCTTGTAATAGCAAATAATTTAGAAAGCAATTATTTCACAGTTGAGTAATTTTCTGCCAGCCTTGTACTTGTGTTTGAAGTGTTGGGCGGCCTCCCACTAGATCAGGGTTTCCCAATCCTTTTGTGACCAGGGACCACTTTGATTTTTGTGCAGTTAGCAGGGACCACAAGGTGAAAGAAAAAACCGTGTTAATCTTATAAAAAATTATACAAATTTTAACATAATTATATAATAAACTGAAAAGAAACATTCATTTACAGTATTATTTGTGTATTTATTGTAAAAGCTAGTAGGTATTTACTAACGTGACGTGTAGTGTTGCGCAACCCGTGTGATGAGAAAATAATATGTGTGTTATTTAAAACGAATAGGTAGGTAAAATATTTAAATCTTTCGCGGACCATATTTAAGCTCTTGCAGACCACTAGTTGGGAATCATTGCACTAGATGGAGTGATGACCTGGTAAGACATGCAGGAAGTTGATGGATGAAGGTGGCTCAGGACTGTACTTTGTGGCATTCCTTGGGGGAAGCCTATGTTCAGCAATGGACATGTGAATGCCTGTAATGATGATGATGAGTAATTTTCCATCCACCACTAATTTATGAAATCTGTCATACTGATTTAAGAGAATGCACAATTTTATGGATTTTTTTGTTATAAGAGAGTGGTCACCTTGATTTATCAAGATTGTTAACTTTGTAACTCCAACCAAGTACAAACTTCAAAAAGATAACTTACATCTTTCTTCTTCATTATATGCAGGTACTACAACAGATAAATTTACACTATATGGCTCATTAAGGCTTGGAAGGTTTGATCTACTTTTTGTTTTGGGATCAAAAAATGTCTCCTCTTCCTTGTATCTCGTTACTACAGGATATGTATTTGTAGTCAGATAAACGAAAATAGAGAACTGAAATAAAAAATACTCTCCATAAAAGAATTAAAAAAAATTAATTATTATAGTCCTTGAACACAGGTATAGAAATACATACTTACACGTTTGTGATTTTGCTTAATTTATAATAAACAACTCACCGAAATTAGTAAGAAAGCAGCTAGCACTATAAAATATAATATCGAAGAACATAATGTTGACCATAGCTCCATATTGTACTTATCGGTTTCCACAAAATATGATGAGGATTAATTTATTTAAATAATTTATTATCTACTTAAAACCATATTTCTCCAGTATTTTTTTTCTAAAGCTAAGCTAAGGTAAGGTAGTTTTAGACGCGGTAAACGTGTGTTGTGTCAACTACTGCGTCTACTGTCACCTGTCAATGTCATGTTGTTGTTTTTATTATTCGCTCGAGAGAGTAGGCAAAGGAACTAAGCCATTTGCCTTGTCTTTTTATTTTGGATATATAGAATTTTAAGGTGTAAAGGCCGGAACCAAGTCTTATTTTCTTCTTTCCGTCTCTTCAAAATCCATAAAGGCCGAGGCCAAGTCTTATTTTCTTTAATTCTTCATATTTTCAGAAACCGTAAAGGCTAAAGCCAAGTCTTCTATAACTATACTCTTTGACAATAATCTATGATAGTAACTGTAACTGTCATTGTCATTTTTAACTGGCTTTACGGCTCTGTGTTCTAGCCTTCTGAGCCTAAAGTTACAATGTCTAATTATCCTTCATAGTATACTGCTTCACAATATGTTGATGCGTCACATTGTGCAGCCCTTGGGAGATTTTGATGGCAACTTGAGTCAGCAGACAGCTGACAGTTGGCGATGGTATCTCAAGGACAGACAGACACCTTATCTTGAGAATCACATCACCATCAGAGCACTTTTCATCGTTTCCACTAATGGTTCACATGCGCAGACACTTGATACACAAAATCGCACCACTTTTACATATCAAAATCCACTTCAAACCATTATTTAAACAATACAGGAGCAGCAATCCGCCGCCGATCAAGTTCCGCCAAAACTCCCCTGTCAATGTCAATCGTGATAGGCCAATTAAAGCATACAAAGGTCTCAGACCATACAGCCTAGTCTAATTTCTATTTCGTTCATAGAACTCTTTACAATATGGTAATGCGTCACACTGCGAAGCTCTTGAGAGATATCGTAGAGCAATACAAGAGTCTAGTAACCATACCGTTATTATTCGCCACGCACATTTTCTCGCCTCCCACACAAAAATAGTCGTCTGTCACTATGACGCACATCAAATAAATTAATACATTAACAATTACACACACACACCCATAGATATATTCTGTGTCATAACAGTGTAATGAAGTGACGCAACTACATTGACAAGTTGCATACAGCTATGGCTGTATGCAAATCATAGACTTAGAATATACTAGCGTATAGACGACCTGTAAGCCCAAAAATGCGTTACAAATTTTGATTTGTTATTGTGTGCGTTAGCTAGTGATGTACATTTTACTTAAAAGGACTATCGAAAAATGATTGTTAAGCAAGCGGTAAAAATATAAAAAAAATAGCTTAGTGCACAAAACTGAATAACTTTCGCGCACTAAACTATTTTATAAAAATTAACTGAATTTTTACCATGATAGTTATAAAATTATTAAAAAATATTCAAATAACATGTTCCCGGGAATAAGCTGCACCGACCTGCCTTTTCCGTCATCCATCACAGCCTATAAAAGTCCATCTGAATATAGGCCTTCCCCATAGTTGACACGCTTGGCGAGCGGCTTGTAAACCGCAGTTTTTTATTATTTTGAGTTGTCATCAGGAAGATGCTGCTGCCCATCACCTGTTTCAATTTCCCTCTGTCGCCTCTTACGACACCCATGGGACAATATGGGATAGTAGATATAAGATATTCTTTCACCGCCACAACCTGCCTTTTGATGGATTTTAATTCAAATTGTACTAAATTCCAATAATCTTTGAAGAAGTGCATCTACCGATAAACTTAAATAATTTTCCCCAAGAATCGGATCGGAAAGTTTTATTTTCGAGCTAAGTATATGACCTTTGGAGAAAAATATTTACTGCCATGGACAGTTTCCCGGAATTCCTTTTTTAATGTAATATTTATCAAATAAAAATAGGTAGATAAATTATATAAAATGTTTTGCTGGCGAAATAAAAAACGGGAACACGAAGTACATAATGCCTGATTTATTTTTTAATATAAATATTACTTTTTATAATTACAAACATTAAATAATTACCAAAATATATTATAGAAGTTTATTTTAACATCCAACTTAAACATGATAGTAAACTTAATAATTTAAGCAAGGAAACTTGTAGGAATCAGTTAAATAACACATTATTACAGAATAAGAGACACGGAGTACATAATACATTTTTTTTTGGTTTAAGTTGATCACTCCTTTCTTGATCTTGTGATTTCAAAGGTGGAGGAGTTATGTCACGATTAATATACGATGAGGCTACTCTCTCTTTCGTCTGTCCCTGAAAAATGTAAAGTAATAATAAACTTATTATCATGTTTGTTGCATGAATTTTAAAGACATAATGATCTTAACAGAGACAAGCCAAATATGCAGGAGATATTAAAGTGCACCAAGTGGCTGAGGATACAGATGCACTCTCTATTCTCTCAAACTTGGTATGGTAAGAAAACGGCCACGGTTACAAACGGTCCATCGACTGTCCGCGGCAAGTGCAGCTTAATCTCGCAGATCTATTGATCCGCGCAGCTGTTATTTAACCACGAGTTCCTCTTCTCCACGACTAACGCTGTAGGCGATGAACCACGCGATCAAGCCCTCGGAACACTGTCGTCGGACATCAAGCATGAATCGGGCATCAAGAGTTGTTGTTAAATAGGATAATCTCAATATTTTTTATCTTTAATATACTACAGTTTTATAATGTATAAAAATCTATCGCTAATTTTATCTAAAGTTTTTGAAGTTAAATTTTTGATGTCTTACTATAACAATATTATACTCACTTTGACATAATATGTATAATGTAGGAAAGGTTCCTTTTAATAAAATTGTTTTATTTTGCTTTTTCTTTTATACTTGTCAATAAAATGTTTGCTCAAATTGTTGAGTTCTTCTTTGGATTCCAACCAACCCGTCCAATTAATGATAACCATTTTTTTCTAATTATAGAATCCAGAGGGAATCTGTTTGACAAGCGGCAAAATAAAATTACATTTATAGAACGCAAACCGAGGATTTATTTTCTTGTCATGTGGGCAATCGATTCAATATAATACCGATTCAAGATAAATATCGACATTAATTTTGATATAGTTGAGTTAATCCCTAGCGTACATGTAAAATATTTTGTATAAAAATGTATTTACCGAATTCATGCAAAATATCAACAACGTGACTTTTTTCTTTGCAAAATATTAAAATTAATAAAATAACTGAATATTTTCTATATTTTAAACAGTGTATAACATAAATTTTAAACAAAAATAGATGTGTCATAACAGTAACGACGTCTATGAATTTACCTGTGAAATGTACAATTATCAAGATTATTTCTATTATTGACACCACAGTCACTCATAGAACATGTATAACCATTGTGGAAAACATTACTTGAAATATTGACCACGATCATACTCAAAATATTACAAAATATCTAGTAGCTTATTTCTTGTGTGCAGACTTGTGCTGACCTGTCATTCAAAATCGGTTACAGTCATGAGATTTGCTATCCTTTTCTATCTTGATTTTTGCCATAAGGAATTTTCTTCTCCTTGCACACTATGATGGTCTCATAGACAGAATATACTGGCGTATAGACGACCTGACAGCTCGAAAATGTGTAACCAATTTTGAATGTGCAATCATTGTGTGCGTTAGCTAGTAATGTACATTTTACTTACAAGGACTATCGAAAAATTATTGTTAAGGAAGCGGTAAAAATATTAAAAAATGGTTTAGTGCACTAGTGAATTTTTACCTTGATAGTTCTAAAATAATTAAAAATATTCAAATGACATATTCCTGGAATAAGCTACACCTACCTGCCTTTTGTTGGATTTTAATTCAAAATGTACCAAGTCCCAATAATCTCTGAAGAGGTGAGTCTATCGATAAACTTAAACAATTTCCCCCAAGAATCAGATCGGAAAGTTGCATTTTGAGCTATGTATGACCTTTGGAGAAAACTTTACTGCCATGGATAGTTTCGCCAGAATTTCTTTTTGAACATAAAGTTAATCAACTATAAATAAGTAGATACTTAATTAAGTATAATATACCTATTTATACTTCATGTATTTTATAAAATGTTTTGCTGTTGAAATAAAACGGACACGGAGTACATAATGGCTGCTTTATTTTCATTTAACTATTACTTTTAATAATTACAAGCATTTAATAATTAATAATTAAATACATTATAGAAATTAATTTTAACATTCGATTTAAATATGAATTTAAAGTTAATAATTTAAGTAAGGAAACTTGTAGAATCAGTTAAATAAGATTGCTCTGTTTAAAGGCCAATATGATTATCAAACTACTCTCTTTTCATCTATCCCTGAAAATAATAAAGTTATTATCATTTTAGCTGCATGAATTTAAAATATAATGATCTTACAGCCTAGCCAAATACGCAGGAGATATTAGTGTACCGGATGTTTGAGATACAGATGCACTGACTATTCTCTCAATCTCGTATGTTAAGAAAACGGTCACCCATCTATTACGGATTTAAATAACTATTAGGGATCTTCCGGTGGGTCCGATTGGTGTGAGATGAGTTTTGAGTGTAAGTATACTGTGTGAATTTGTAGACTGACTAACTAACTATAATTTAACTTCGATAGCTTATTTACTTTACTTTACTGGGTACTAAACTGAGTTGGACTGTATAAAAGAAAAGTGGGACAATTTAACAATATTTATTCACTATATACAAACAATAATGTGGTAGTACAATTAACTATATACACTAACTAATAGGGGATACACTAGAGGGAGATTTCTTGATTCTTCTTTTCTTGCGAGTCTTCTTTCTTCACTGCCGCTTGGGAATCGAATGACTCCCAGCGGCCTTCTTTATTTACGCGGCGGGGTTTCTCCATCGCTGTGTTCCCACGCGGCGTCGCTGTGCATTCGTTGAACACAGGCATCACGTGACGTCCGGGTGGTGTGCAGGTGTGCGGGGCGTAACGGGGTGTGAGGGGCGACGGGCGGCGGCTCGCCGCCGTCCGTAACATTCTCTCCCGGCGTAGCCCTCGAGCCTATTCTTCCTTCGAGGACGGCAATCTTCCTCACCGGTCTTCTCAGGATCCCGCCTCGCGTTCTGATCTCGACGTTCCGCACCACGCTCTCAGGTTCGGGAAATATTCTGGTGACGACTCCTTGCGGCCATACGTTCCTGGGAAGGTTGGCGTCCACGACGAGTCGTCTTCTTTGACTTCTTCCTGCTGGGCTTTCTGTGACTCTCCACGCGGGACCAATGTCGTAGGTACTTCCGCACCCAGCGCTTGCAATACTCATCGACCAGTCCCTGTGCTGCCCTCCATGCTCGCCGATCCGCTGATGAGCACGTCGCGGTGATAGGTATACTCGATGGTCCCAACATGAGGAAGTGATTGGGAGTTAAGTTAGGTTAGGTTAGATTCCCCCCGACGGGTTCCGCCTTGTCGTAGCGGGGAGCTTAGTAGCCGTGGCTTGGTCACCCGCGGTGAACAAAGAGGAACCCCTTGGCTGGCCGGGGTGTAGGGGTCGGCGGGTGGCCCACTCGGTGTGGGCTCAGCGAGCCCACTTCGGATGTGTCGGTGGGCTGCTGCGGGAGGGTTGGTCCGCTCCTTACCGCTGCAGCCGAGGTGGAGTCGCGGAGGAAGAGGAGTGTTGGTGTGGCGATGCGCCACTCGCCCCATCCTCCGCGACTCAGACGGGCCGCACCGTTGATGCGGTGGTGGTGGGGCCGCGGGGGGAGAGGAGTGTCGGTATTGCGAGGCGCCGCTCTCCCTATCCTCCGCGGCCGAAACTTGGTTGGCGGCGGAGCCAAAGACCAGATTCGCCGCTGGGGCCGCGAAAGCGGGCGCTACTAAGCGCTCTTCCGGCCCCATGGATGGGTCCAGGGCGAGGACTTGGGAAGTCCCGCCCCTCTTCGATGGACCCGAGGCGGAGGCGCGAGCGGGTGTCGGCGCGCGCCTCTGAGGCGATGCACGGGGTAGTCGAACACCTCACTACCCCGTGCAGGAGACGAGGCCCGGACAGACCGGGCCAGCACTAGTATGGGGCTGCGGAAGAATTTGATTCCGCGGCCCCGCGCGCACGTGCGAGGAGACACCGGGGTGGTTTTAGCCGGTAAGTCGGCACGCCCTCCGCCTTTCCCCAGGCGGAGGTAGTCCATGATTTCCCCGAAAAAAAAAAAGGTTAGGTTAGATTAGGTTCTCTCCGAAAGGGTTCCCGGCTTGTCGTGGCGGGGGGGCTTAGTAGCCGCGGCTTGGTCACCCACGGTGAACAAGAGGAACCCTTGGCTGGCCTGTGGTGTAGGGCCGGCCGAGGTGGCCACTCCAGTGGGCTTGGCGAGCCCACTTCGGATGTGTGTTGGTGGGCTGCGGCGAGAGGGGTGTCCTCTTCCCCTACCGCTGCAGCCGAGGTGGAGTCGCGGAGGAAGAGGAGTGTTGGTATGGCGATGCGCCACTCGCCTATCGTCCGCGACTCAGACGGGCCGCACCGTTGATGCGGTGGTGGTGGGGCCGCGGGGAGAGAGTGTCAGTATTGCGGCGCCGCTCTCTATCCTCCGCGGCCGAAACTTGGTTGGCGGCGGAGCCAAGACAGATTCGCCGCTGGGGCCGCGAAAGCAGGCGCTACTAAGCGCTCTTCCGGCCCCATGAATGGGTCCAGGGCGAGGACTTGGGAAGTCCCCGCCCCTCTTCGATGGACCCGTGGCGGAGGCGCGAGCGGGTGTCGGCGCGCGCTCTGAGGCGATGCACGGGGTAGTCGAACACCTCACTACCCCGTGGGAGACGAGGCCCGGACAGACCGGGCCAGCACTAGTATGGGGCTGCGGAAGAATTTGGATTCCGCGGCCCCGCGCGCACGTGCGAGGAGACACTGGGTGGTTTTAGCCGGTAAGAGTCCGGCACGCCCTCCGCCTTTCCCCAGGCGGAGGTAGTCCATGAGGATTTCCCCGAAAAAAAAAAAAAAGTTAGGTTAGATTAGGTTCTCTCCGGACGGGTTCCCGCCTTGTCGTGGCGGGGTGGCTTAGTAGCCGTGGCTTGGTCACCCACGGTGAACAAGAGGAACCCTTGGCTGGCTCGTGGTGTAGGGCTGGCCGAGGTGGCCACTCCAGTGGGTGGCGAGCCACTTCGGATGTGTCAGTGGGCTGCGGTGAGAGGTGTCCTCTTCCCCTACCGCTGCAGCCGAGGTGGAGTCGCGGAGGAAGAGTGTTGGTATGGCGATGCGCCACTCGCCTATCCTCCGCGACTCAGACGGGCCACACCGTTGATGCGGTGGTGGTGGGGCCGCGGGGAAGAGGAGTGTCAGTATTGCGAGGCGCCGCTCTCCCTATCCTCCGCGGCCGAAACTTGGTTGGCGGCGGCCTGGTGAACCCGCCGCTGGGGTCAGGAAAGCCGGTGCTACCAAGCGCTCGTTTTCCTGGCCCCATGTCCTCCGCGTATCGGACTCGGGGTCCGTTACGCAGGAAGAGTTGAGGCCGTGGAGGGCGTGCCTTGTGTTCCTGGTGCGCCTTGCCTGAGAGGAGAATGGGAGGAGAGGTCCTCCACCGAGGTGGGGCTGCCATGGGCGGCCGGCAATGGTGGGGCCGCGGATGTGTGCGAAAGCGTTCCGTGGCCCTGCCAATATGCGGCGAAGGTGGAACACGGTATACGTAAATGGTCAAGTCCGGTATACGTAAATGGTCGCGCGAACGCTCCTAACCGTTCGGGTGGTAAGTCTCCGATAACCGCTGGCCGTGGTGCTGCTTTACGTTCTCGACAGCGTAGACATCTTTATTCTACTTCTTGCACGGTTGGTTGTAGTCGGATGGTGTGGTACTTCATGCGCAGATCGTTGACCACCCTCCCTCTGTTGGTGTGGCTTGCGTCCTGGTGTGCCTTCTCTATGAGCAGCTTCACAAATCGATGTCGACCATCCAAGATGACTGGTCGCTTCATTTGGTCGTTCACGTTGGCTGCGTTGATTCTACCTCTCGTTAGTAATATGTCATCTTCCATTATGGGGTCGAGCTTTCTCAGGGTGCTGCTGTTGAGCAAATTTCTATGTTGCTTGAGCCGGCTGATGTCGTCAGCAAAACTGTCGTGCTGGCTGCGTTCTATCCATAGCTGCTCCGCTTTCTGGATGTGCTGTAGAGTTAGTTCTCGAGCCCGTCCTCGCATGGTGTCGATGAACTGTATGACCCTCGCTGTGGCTCTGATCAGCTTTTCGTAAGAAGAGAATCTGGCAGGTGTGGCGCGTCCTTGATCTCGCTGTGATGCGCCACAATTTCTTCTATATTATCCTCTTCTGCCTTCCTCTGGTTGCTGTGGCCATTTGCCCTCTTCCTTGTAGAGAAATGACGGTCCGGTGAACCATTAGTCGCTTCTCTCTTGATTGCGAAGTTCATGCGCGGCGCCTGGTCTGCTATATTATGTGCAGTCGGAATCCATCTCCATTGATCGGGTGAGGTTTTCTCCCCGAGTTGGTGAACTACATATCGAGTGTAACGCGCTGTGTCATTCCTTATCCAGTGGAGCGCCGTAGTAGAGTCCATCCAATATACGACCCTATCTGCTCTCACTCTGTGTTCGTCCTGTACGAATTCCGCGAGTCGCGCGTCTATCAAGTTCGCCTGCAACACTAATCGCGGTATACTCTGAGTCTTAATCGGGGCGACTTTCGCCTTGGCCGCTACTAACGTGATCCTAACCGTACCGTCGCGATAACGGATACGCCAATATGCCGCGGATGCGTACGCGCGTTCACTTGCGTCGCTGAATACGTGAAGTTGACGATCTAATACTCCCCCGTAGGAGCATAGCATCTCGGAAGTCGCAGTTGTGATACTTCCTCGACGACTCGCAGCCATCTCTGAAACTCGTCTGCTGCCTCCTCGGGTAGTTCGTCGTCCCATCCGACCTTCTTCATACGCCACAAGTCCTGCAGCAGGATCTTCGCTGTGATAGTGAGGTAGCTGAGCAGTCCATGCGGGTCAAAAACTGACATAACTGCGCTCAACGCCTCCCTCTTGGTCGGTGGTCGATGGAGCATCTTCACTTCGTACGGCACCCTGTTCATGGACGTATTGAATGTTAGTGCGTCCTCTTCGGCCATCCATAACAAGCCTAGGGTCCTTCCTGGGCCATCCTGTGTCGCTCCCACCTCCTTGGGCTTTCGTGCCAGCAGCTCCTCTGGTTTGTCCTCTAATAAAGCTGCATGGTTCGAGTTCCACCCTGCCAAGGTGAAGCCTGCCTTCTGGTGTACCTCGGTGACCTGCTTCGCTGTGTCTATTGCTTTTTTCTGACGTAGCGTAACTAGCTAGGTAATAATCCATATAATGGTTATTTACGATAGCGTTAAGCGCTCGTAGATGTGATTCGGCGTGTGCGCGAGCGTTATAGTCCCTAACGCTATGTGCAAAGAAAGGCGAACTCCTCGCTCAGAAAATCATCGACGTCATTACGTATACTCGCGGTGGACTAGAACGTTCGTTTCCTCGCCATAAGAACAGTTGGTCGATCTTTACACGCAAAACTTCTCACGGATATCCGCGGACACAGCTATTTCTGTTTTCCTAAACCGAAACAATATACCGGGTAGGTTCCGTAACAAGTTGGGGCCGTCGAGCAGGTAATCGTTCAGGCATTTGCCTGATGCACGAGCTGCTGCGTCGAACACTAACCTCATCTTCCCTGGCTTGTTCAGATTCTTGACAGCGAAGTGTGGCAGGTACCAACTCTTGGGATCTTCTTTCTCTGACCCGTTGGCTTCCTCGGCATAGCCCTTCCAGCAGGTTGTTCATTTGCGTTGTATACGCATCTCGAAACTCCGGTGACTGATCCATCATTCGTTCGATGGTTCAGAGTCTTCGTGCCGCCATCTCGTAACTAGGTGGCATCCTGACGTCATCGTCCTCCATGGCAGTCCGACCTGGTATTGCTCGCCGACCTTCTTGACGGTGCGCTGAATATGTCGACAGTGCGCTCCTCTTCCCGTCTCGGTCTGCTCTTGAGCGAGATACCTATTAGTGGATCTCATACTGCCTCTTGAGAAGATCTGTCAATTCTTCATCTGGACTGGCGAACGTCTTAACATCTTTTCTATCCGCCCGTTAATGTTCGATATGTAGCACCGTTTCATTATCCTGCTTACATATTACGCGCGGCGCGGTTCTTGTAAGACCCATCCTAATAACGTCCTAGCGGCAATGGGTTGCTTGCGACGTCCTATTCGTAAATTACGCGTTATAATTAAATGCCAATTATCTGATCCTATTAACACTTTCGGTTTCGCGTCGTTATAACATACTTCACTCGGTAAGCCACGTAAATTTTTCAAAACGTAGACACTCCTTACCGACGGACTGCGAATCTACTGTCAAATTACTTATCGTCCGAGCACTTACTATGTACGTATCGTTTCTTGTTTTCCCGTATCCCTATCTTAACTACGCGGCTATTAGCCTCACCTTGGCTATTCGATACGCTCCGGATGTTTAGTGGCTTTGTCAGTCCTTCCGCCCCTAATTCGCGGGCTAATTCGTCATCTATCAGCGAGATTGTGGACCCGTCATCGAGGAGCGCGTAGGTCTCTATCTGCTTACCACGCGGTCCGCGCACTATAATAGGACCAAAGATGTTTTATAGGTCCAGATACCGTGTTGCTAACACACCGCACCGTTCATAGTGACGCCAGTCTTTGATTCATGTGTGCGTGAGTACCACGTGACGCGCATATCTTACGTATCATGCTTACATTAATGTGCGTGACTTCGGTAATAACAGTGCGAATTGATTACCCAAAAATGTGGGAGATTTTATATTTCATTCATATTGACGTACCTATTGATTCTACGAGTATAAAATGTATGTGCGAGGCGTGTGCATTTGTATGCGTGTGTGTATGGGGATATGGTTGGTTATGTTGTGTGTGTTTATGTAGGTACGAACATCGCACTAAAATATTGAAGATAAGTAATAAAACCTATAATTAATGTAACAGTTAAAAATAAATATAAAAAAGCACAGTAGATATTTATGTACGTAACATATATTTAACTAATCTATTATTATTAAATATATACAGAGTACTACACTTCTGTACTGTAGAACCCAAAATATTGCCGCTTTTTACGAAGACATTAATTATTTTTCAATCCTAAGTAAAATGACGAAAAAAAAGTAAGTTTGGTTAAGCGTAAACTTCGGCAAAGAGATAGCAAATGTTTAATTTTGTTAAATTCATATGTCGATCCAGTTTCATGACTTGAATCTTGAAATCATTGCATGAAATCAATGAAATCCTGGCACTGGAAGAAGATGAAACTTTGTAAAACTTGGTGTATATAAGCTACATTTTATACTGTAAAAAATAAACAATCCCACAAGAATACCTGTAACCAGATGCTAGGCGAGGGAAGGTATAATAAAACATAAACATAATAAAAAACATAACTAAATGTTTTTTTTTATTTACATTTACATAAATATAATTAAAAAAATATAATATAAAACATATGAAATCCACGTTGTTTATTTATTTAAATTACAATTTAATTTAAAAACCCTGAAATTGTAGTTGTTTTCGGTACTGTTGCCTTTTCGATGGTATATTTTTAAAAATATTTTCTGTCTTCGCTACATGAAACAGCCTGATTTTATACATCCTCCACTATCAATTTCAAAATATTATTTTCATGATAATGACCGTAAAGATGATCTGTTTCACTAAAATTGAATATACTTTTACTTACCAAGTGTGTCATTATTTTAATCATCAGAAGTTTATAATCTTTTTCTGTAGTTATTTGCTTTTCTTTTAAAGTTTTACGTAAAATTGCCTCTGACAGCCAGCATACAGTAAAAACATTTTGTGACGAATAGATCAGTCCGCCCTTGTCACGTAGTCCAACTAGCTTATGAAAATCTAATTTTTCTTTACTTATTAGACTGTCGATACAGGGCATGCATTTAATTTTCCGATACAATTGCCTCACAATGCATCCGGCTATATACCCAACAATTTGTCGATAATATTCCTGAGAGCATAGGTGGTCAAGTAAGTTGCATAATATGCTTTCATCATTTTTTTCGGTATGATCACTACTACTATCTAAAGTACTAATCTCTTCGTCTTCCTCGTCGAATCTTCGTGATTTAGTAGTTGAATTGATTGCAGAGAGTGCCGAAGAACAGTTTAAAACTACGATCTCTTCTAATGGTACGCAGTTTCCGGTTTCTGTCAATTTCAGTTCCAAGTGACATAAGAGTTTTCGGTAAATACCTCTGAACTGGCGGGCATTTGGGTTATCATTATGTCCTCTGTGCATGGATTGCTCCAAAAAGTTCTAAATGATCTTGGCTGATTCTGTAGGTGGTTATATATTTTAATTCTTGAGTTTGTTCGACCAAAGTTTCAAAAGATATTTTAAACTCTCTATGCACCAACATGCCCAAAAACCAGTATTTGATTAAAGTAGATGTTTAAAAGTTGTTATTAATTTGTCTGTGTTATTTATTTGACAACCAATAATTCCATTGTTAAAATATTTGTTGGGTGACCATCAAACGTTAATGACACCGTTTTCTGCTTCATGACATTTAGACAAACACATTCTGATCAAATTAGCCTTCTGCGTTGCTGTTAATCCATTAATTAGGAAATATCCTAATGGAATTTTCCAGCTTTCGTTAAGACATACTAACATAAATACGTATGCTTCGAGCTTTAACTGAATTATCTGACGTGCCAGTGCCTATGTCCACATGTCCTTGATTTTGCTTTCCGTCCCATAAACTCTGCTGACGTATAGCAATTTCGTCAGCTATATAAGGCACAAATATATTTCTATCGCTCTTTTGACATTTTAATTTTAAAATATCAAATGCTTCAGATGTGAAACCTGGGGCACCGTCAACATTACGGTACCACGTAGCAAGAGTTTTCGGATGAGGAAGGCAAGTATTGAATACTCTTCGGACGTAAATATATGCTCTCGGAGAGTAAAAGTTTAATGTGAGGCAAAACTTTCTAAACTCTGCTGTATATCTTGGCATAGGCCTTTTTTTGTTATGTTTTAGTTTTTTTAGCATATTACTGTACAAATCTGCCGCAAAAGCATTTTTTGACAAAAGAGCATGTATATCATAATTAATAAATCGCTGTCTCTTTAAAAATCCTATAACTTGTCGTAAGGAGGTATTTCTTTTCTTAAGACGACGATTTTTTTGCTGCAAAAGTTTAATTTTTAACATGCTTCATTTGAAGTGCGCTTTTCTTCTGAGTTCTTTCCTTAGTTTTGCTTTCTTTGGTGTGTCAAAATCGATTCCAAGTCCGACGACCGTATTTCTACAACATATACAAATATTTATGACTTATTATCAAGATTTCCATGCCTAATAATTTAGGTAGAGTAAGGTAGTAGATTACTAACCGGCTCCTCTTCTTGGTTTGTGATGCAGGTTCACTGTTCCCGTTTTTGTCGTCAAGTACTCTTAAATGATAAATAAAAACATTACATTAATTTAGCCATTGTTGTTGGTGTTACAATATAAAATAATATAACAGATATAACGGTTTTACTTACAGGTTCATTCAGGATCTTTTCTACAAGTTCTTCCGAATTAACCTTTAAATTTGAAGGTATATCATCAACATCTTCGTTCGGATTCTGTTTCGTCATCATCAGAGATTATTGAAGATATGTATAAAGCCTATAAATATAACAGTTAAAAATAATTAAAAAAAACAAAATAGATATAGTATAGTATTTATAGAGTTTTGTAACTATGGAATCTTAAAACTTCATGCAAATACCTTTGCAGGCACAGCCTGAGCAGATTCTACGACGCCCACTCTTTGTTGTGTAAGTGTCCCTGACATGAAAGTGAACTGAACATATACACGTCCTTTCTTTGAGGCTTCCACAGGATTCATTTCTAGCCCTTATTATTTCAGTCCAACGACTTGAAATTACAGGATCAGTTGAAATCTACGGAGAATAAAAACAATTTCTAATGAAACCTACTTATTTCAATAAACTATTTGTGACCAAAACTGTCAAATACTAGGCACTAATCTATACAAAGAACATACACATTTCCGTAGAAAATAAATTTTCGGTTGGGAGCGCCACTGGCGAATGATCAGCCAGTATGTGTCAGTGTCAAGAATGACAGATAAACTTTTGAAACCGGTTTACAATCGGCTTTTGAGGTTGAACTACACACTCCCGCTCTCTTTCTTGCTCTAGTAAATGACGGTTCCGAGTGACCAAAAGGCTAGAAGCACAGGAAAGTGCGATTCCGTGCTGCCAGATGTAGTTCAACCTAATCCTTAAAATGGTTTAACTCTATAGGTTGGGTAAAACCTGTAAAATTATACCGTTTTAAACCCTATACAGATAACCTTTCCGGTTGATCATGACATTAAAAATGGTAAAAATATTTCATAGGCTAGGCAACACTCGAATATTATTATAGTATTATTACTTGTATTGACATTTAGCTTTCGTATAGTTTTACAAAATACACCAGAAAATTGTATACTTACTCATGAAAAGTGATGTTCTTATCCTATCTTTTTCCAAGAGTAATTTTTACATGATTTCACAGCACAAACAGTCATTTTGCGAAATTAAAACACCGGTGCGTGACGTATGTTCGCAGTGAACGTTGCTGGCGTAATGGCGGAACGATCGAACGAATACACCAGTATTGGCGCCTTTTAAATGGAAGCGTTTTGGGCGCGCGTACACGGTATCTGGACCTATAAAACATCTTTGAATAGGACACACTTTTATCAACACCGTCTCACTGTTAGCTGTATTAGACGTGACGAGCACTATTTCACCTGAATTTGCAGATGCTTCCGGTTTCTGAGTCTTGCGGGCGTGAAGTAACGCATGGTGAGGGGCGATGCAGCCGTCGACGCCGCATTTCTTGGCCTTGCACTTCAGGCGCCGATGCTTGCTGCTTAGACACTTGAAGCACACCCTCTTCGTTCACCCACTTTCACCGGTTATCTATGTCCATCTGCACCAATTTTCTACACTTGTTTATCACATGTTCACCACCACAACACAAACACTGAACACTTTCACTGTCTTCTTGTGTGGTGAACGTTTTACGTCGCGCCTATCCTCTACGCGGCGTGTGACTACTATTCGTTTCGACGGCGACACTTCCTTACTTACGGGCGCTTCCCAGTCGGCGCGGCGGACGTATAGGCGTGACTTAACGCACGGTCAGCCTCTCATCATAAACCGTGATAGTGACGATATCCGGTTCGTCAGCATTTCCGTAGTGCTCCGCATAATCGCACCAACGCGACCGTAAGTGGGGACTCAGCTTGCTAGTGACCTTTCTTGTTAGCATAGGATTCTGTAAATATCTTTTACCGTCGACGTTCTTCATAATACAGACGATTTTCTGTAATCTAATTGCGAACGCGTTTAACTCCTGAGGGTTTGACCCGGCGCGGAAGGCGTCTTTAATCTTCTAACGCACGATCTATAATTACTTCCGGGCGGCCGAAACACTGCTCCAGTGTCCGCATAATATACGCTGGATCCCTAGCGGTAAACAGCAGTGCCGATACTGCTTCCTAGCCTCACCACGTAAACAGTTTCTCAATCTTGCCATATTTTCTGTATCCGTGAATCCGTACAACCTAGTAGATTCTTTTATCGCGGCTTTAAAGCTATCCATTCCGCGGCTGAACCGTTAAAAATAGGCAAACACAGGTTTGCTTCGTGGCGGCTGGTCTAAATCGTACCATACTCTAATGCTTCCGCTAGCCTTTCGATACCCCTATCTTTCCCCTCGGGGTGAGCGACCACTTCTATCCCTATTTCCTTCTAGCGATACACGACGACTCGGGGATGTATCGCGGTTATATGGCGACCGTGACCTATGAGCTACATCGCGACGATACGGCGACGATAATCTACGTTCCTCGCGGCGATGTGGCGATGGCGACCTATGCTTTGGCGATAGAATGCGGCATTGGGCGCGCGTCGGCGACGTAACCCTTACACGACGATTCACCTGATTCGATTCTGCGGCGACCCACTATCCCTCTGTGTGTTATTTGCATGACGTGGCAGATTATTATTCGCGACCGTCCTCCCTGGGCATCTTCAACATACACGGGTATGCGCAGGAACGTAATCAGTCCCCTTCGGCGGGGCCTGCACTCGATCGATGCGGGGCGTGGGCTGAGACGGGCGGCAGGGCGGCTCCCCGCAATCTCCACGTTATCTAACCATTGGTCGACACGACTCTATTTTCGGCTAATTCGGCTCCGTCTAAACTTTCCTATTGGTTTCTTCTTGTAACTGCGCGATGTTCCTAGCATATTTCTTTTAATTAAATCTTCCTCGATTTGTAACTGTTTTCTTCTAATCGCGGCGAGTTCTTCAGCCGTATTGTATTCGATCTGTTTTATCCTCGGATTGCGCTAGCTGTCGACCGGGCAGAACGAACTGAAGGATGCGCGGCGCGGCAGCCCATGCACAGCGGCGGTAGCTACGGGCGCGATGATATGTACTGTCGAACTCATTTCGGTGACCGGAAGATCTTCTATAATCGCGGCGAGTGTATCTGCGCGGCGCGGCGGGATGTCCTGGTTTCTAACAATCGCTCGGTCGTCGACACTGATAGTGAGGCGCGGTGGCGCGAGTGCGGGCGCGCATAAATGCGGGTGTCGGCGGGGCGCGACGGAGGTGCGTGTGTCGACGATAGGTAGTTTGAGGGGACGCGGGACTTCCTCGAAGATACGCATTCCCACTGGCGTTTCGTCGCTGGTCTTCTGGCTTCTTGTTTTACGTATGCTGTCCCACGTTGCGGCTCCGATAGTCTTCAAAAGACGCACGTATGGGTTGCCGTTCCGCCACAAGTGGCATTATCAGTAGACTACCGTTTGGCACCGTTAGGTGGTAATCAACTGGCCGCGTAAACACGGTAAGAAACAGGAAGTTTAATGACGTGACGTTTTGACGTGACGTTGACGAAGACAGACTATTGTTAGAAACGGCGATTTGATTGACCGATGATCTATAAGGATCTTCTCTTCTGTACAATCTTCTGGTTCCAGTTCCGGCTCGAAGGACCAAACAATTATTATAGCTCTAAACAACTATTAGGATTTTTTCCGATGGGGTCGATAAGTGTGGAGATGAGTTCTTGAGTGCAAGTAGACTGTATGTGTTCGTAGACTGACTGACTAATTTTAATTTAAGTTCGATAGCTTATTTACTTTTAACTTGACTGGGTACTAATCTGAGTTGGACTGTATAAAAGAAAAGTGGGACAATTTAACAATATTTATTCACTATATACAAACAATAATGCGATATAATGATATAATGCAGTACAATTAACTATTTACACTAATTAATAGGGATACACTAGAGGTAGATTTCTTGATTCTTCTTTTCTTGAGAGTCTTCTTTCACTGCCGCTTGGGAACCGAATGACTCCCAGCGGCCCTTCTTTATTTACGCGGCGGGGTTTCTCCATCGCTGTGTCCCACGCGGCGCCGCTGCGTTCGTTGGACGCGGGCATCACGTGACGTCCGGGCGGTGTGCGGGTGCGGGCGTAACGGGTGTGAGAGGGCGATGGGGCGGCGGCTCTTCGCCGTCCGTAACATCATCCATGGACTGGCTGCGATAAGTACAGCTTAATTTCGCAGCTCTATTGATCCGCGCAGCTGTTAATTAACCACGAGTTCCTCTTCTCTACGACTAACGCTGTAGGCGATGAACCACGCTATCAAGCCCTCGGCACACTGTCGTCGGGCATCAGCATAAATCGGACATCAGGCATTGTGAGTACCAAATACTATGGAATTTATACTATCCTGGCACACTGATAATAGGATAATCTGAATATTTTTTATTTTTAATATACTACAGTTTTATAATATATAAAAATCTATCTCTATTTTACCTAAAGCTTTTGAAGTTATACGTGGTAGAGCCATGCTGCAGCTCTATTAATTGTAATAGTGTAGCACGAATGGGTCGGCTCGACCGGGAAGGACCACGCTCTCACAGAACACCAGCGTGAAATAGCAGCTTAATGCCGCTGTGTATCGTATGGTGAGTGTAGAGACCGGAGACCCTTTTACTGGAAAAGAGGTATTCTATCTTAGTCCTCACGGCTGACAACGCATCTGCATTTTAATTCGCAAACGAAGATAGATGTAGATTTCTATGGGCCACAGCAACCACTTACCATCAGGTGGACTGTGTGCTCGCTTCACCCTTATCCTATAAAAAGTTAAATTTTGAAGTCTTTCTGTAACAATATTATACTTACTGGTACAAATAGTGCAGGAATGGCTCCTTCTAATGAAATTGTTTTTATTCTGCTTTTCTTTTATATTTCTGAAGAAAATGTTTGCTGCAAATTGTAGAGTTCTTCTTTAGATTCCAACTTCAACGTAATTCTAAAACTAATCAGTTCTAACGAAAACAATAGTGCATTAGCAAAATGGTGCATTATTTTGGTCCGTATAAAATAAAAATATTCGTCCGCAATTTGCTTTGTACACCCTAATTCCAAGAGTTGATGAGACATCTGCGTAAATAATACCTCAAAAGAAAGAGCATGTTTTAAAAGGTTTTAACAACAAAGGCTATTTTATTTATTTTTTAAGATGACATAAACACAACATTTCCTTTTTTGGTTTCTTAAACTTAAATATGCATAGAATGTTTTCTGATGATGAAGATGCTTGTAAATTATTTTGTTTGAGTAATCAGACATTACATAAATAAAAATAAATAAAAATAATAACATAACAATTGTTACTGGACACTATTAGCAATTGATTGAAAAAAAAAAGGGTTTTATTGTTAAAAACCTTAGAAATTCAATTTAAAAAGGAGCAGACTTCGTCTAAGACAAGTTTAAGCTTAATATGTTCTAAAAGGTTTATATCCGCAAAGCTGCCAAATCTAAAGCTGTCACTGTTTGGCGCATTTAGTTGTATTTAAAATAAAAGGCATACTTAAGTAATCTCCTTGTTTAAATAAGTGAATAGGCTTTTATTCAATAGAAAAATCAGCTTAGGACATCACATAAAGTCGTTATTTATTCACACTAATTAGGATCAGTACTCAAGTAGTAGGTGGGTTCGTCACATCTTCGGAACTTCAGTTAGTCAAGTAACGACTACCCTTGTGACTAGACGTTTAAATTGCGAATTCGTGTTTATTTCGGATGTTCTTTTTAGGGTTCCGTACCCAAGGGTAACCAACGGGACCCTATTACTAAGCCTCCGCTGTCTGTCCGTCCGTCAGTTCATGCGTCTGTCAGTCAGAAGGCTGTATCTCATGATCCATAATAGGTAGACAGTTGAAATATTCACAGAATGTGTATTTCTGTTGCCGCTATAAAAAAATAAAAAGGGTCTCCCCTACTAGAAACACGTATTACGATGGTACGGAACCCTTAATCCGCGAGTCCAACTCTGCACTGGGCTGGTTATTTTATTGAGTTGAGCCTAGGCCTAGCTGTATGCTTCTTCACTGTTCTCCGACTATTTGTGTGATCAATCAACTATGGCTGCTTTTACAAATGAAGAATATGCTGATATCGTCTTCATGTATGGCAGAGCTGACGGTAATGGGTCTTTGGCACGGTGGATGTACCAAGACCGATATCCGAATCGAAGATTACCAAATGTCAGAGTGTTTTACAGCACATTTCGTCGGCTTTCTGAAGTTGGAATCCATCACGCGAAACCTGAGTCATCTGGGAAGACATGGCCCAAGTGTCGAGGAATACATTATTGCAGCTTGATGCAGATCCTATTACGAGTGTCAGAGCAGTAGCTCAAAACCTCCACATTTCGGTATGGAAGGTGGAATACGTTGCACCGAGAAAACAAGTATTTTTAACGGCACGGGTGTATAAGGTTTGGAAAATGAAAATCCTCGAGAAGGATTCAGTACTGTCGCTATTTGCTAAATAGTGAAATTGATGATGAATGGTTTTTAAAATCCATCTTGTGAACTGATGAGTCAAAGTTTTCGATGGGCTGGCAAGGACAGCAATCCACACTGGAAGAAGCAAGTGTCGTTTCAAAGGAAATTTTCAGTAAACATGTGGCCAGGAGTAATCCGCCAAACGTTGATTAGTAATTCTACCAGATAATTTAAGTGGAGACAATTACCTGGAATTCCTTATAAACGATCTCCCAGAGTTTCTGGACGAAGCCGAAATACTAATATTGGCAATGAGAAAACCAATGATCTTTCAGCAAGATGGTTGTCCAGCGTATTGGACGCTGAACGTGCGAGAACATTTATTTTATTTTTAGTTAAAATTTTCATGCACAAAGCTGTACATATGACGGACTTAATGCCATAGGGCATTCAAGAGATAGAAAAACAAGAGGCGGTGTAATCAAAATAGAAAGGCTAAAATATATATATATATATATATATATATATATATATATATATATATATATATATATATATATATATATATATATATATGTATATATATATATACACACATATACTTAAGAATAAAGAATTTTTCGTTTGGGAACGGCCTAAGGAGCTCGTCTACGCGCATGTGAAAATATCAACCAGAGAGGAGTTAATAGGAGGAATCCATACGGCTTTTCAAGTTATGAAGCAGGAGATGAAAATGAAAATTACGACCACAGAAGTGAAGACGAGCCCGCGCTTGTGTCAAAATCGCGATCAACATTTTGAACACGAAAAATAAATTATTTTAACAAAAATTTTTGTTTTATTGGTCTGTTAAAAATTCAAAATAAAAAATAAAGAAAGTAAGAAAGAAATTTATTCACTGGAACTGTACACATCACAAAAATAAAAAAATAAACAGTTAAAAGTATGGTACATTAAAATATTCGTCCGCAATTTGCTTTGTACATTCTAATTCCAAGAGTCGATGAGACATCTGCGTAAATAATACCTCAAAAGAAAGGGCAATAACTACACGTTTTTAAAAGGTTTTAACAACAAAGGATATTTTTTATGATGGCATAAACAACATTTCGTTAATTTATTTTGGTTTCTTAAGCTTAAATATGTAGCATGTTTTTCTGATGATGAAGTTGTTTGGAAAATATTTTGTTTGAGTAATTACACATTACATAAATACAAAATAAATTAAAAAATAATAACATAACAACTGTTACTGGACACTATTAGCAATTAATTGAAAAAATGGGTTTTGTTAAAAAACTTAGAAATTCAATTCAAAAAAGGAGCAGACTTCGTCTAAGACAAGTTTAGCTTAATATGTTCTAAATAGTTTAAGGTATCATCATCCTCTTCAGGCTTTGCACCCATCTTTAAAACAGCCTGTATACAACGAATACATTTTGTGGGTTCGCTTTTTCATTGAGAAAGAAATTCTTGTATCAGTATAGAGAGTTAAAGCAAAACCTCGCAGTTGTGGTGAATACTTAGTAATTGAGAGCTTCCCACTTTACATTTTTTCATAAGTTCATAAGTTAATGGTTAATAAGTTCCGTTTCTTTATCGCCAATTTTTTTTCAAAACCATCTGTTCTTCTCTATCTATCAAAGATTTTCCATTCAGATTCCGAAGATTTTTTCAACCCAGCAACTTTTTCTTTTAAAAAGAGGTTTAGCTTGAAGCCTTTAAATTTATTTTTCTGTTAGGTGTTGCTGCATTTTCTTTTTCTTAGTGTAAGTGCAATGGTGGGAATCGAATTATAATATTCAGATATTTCCTTTGACCGAGCCTGAGAATATATAGGCTATATTATGCTGTTATCATCTTTCTATGCAGCTTACTCAATCTCAATAATAAAATAGTAGAAAATACTATTTGATGAATATGTACCTATTTATTTTAATCAAACATATTATCTATAGTCAACTATTAACACATTCAGTGCCCACTCCACGGATCCGTGTGGTAGTGGGAGTAAAAGTAGGCCTACTACACGGATCCGTATATTACTCTCGCACATTTTTCTATTGGCTAGTGAGCTTTGGGCTCTCGCGGCAGTTAACGTTGTCTGCTTGGCCATCCGTACGTATAATTAAACTTACGAAAACCTGTGTTGGATTTTTGATAACTTGTTTAGTTGCACTTTGATTAGCTAACGAAAAGGACGTGTTTTCCTACCAAAATGAATAGTAAACCGAGTACTTCTAAGCGTTCTAGTAGCGTCAAAAGACATCGTTTTGCAAAAAAGACGTAACAGTGGATGAAGGTGAAGGAATTGACATGGATTTCTTAGAATTTTCGAGTGATGAAGAGGTTTATTCGCAATGTGATTATGAAGATGGATCATTTGAAGATGAAAGTGATGACAGTAATTTGAGAATCGGAAACAACCTGAAATGATAAAGCATACATTGAATACTCCAGAAGTCAAGTTCAGCCTTGACGTCAACAAAATCAAATAACATAGCTAAGCCACGTCCATCGCATGTGTCAGCGAAATTGTCCTCTGCTTCAAAACGGTAGATGATATTATGCCGCAATCTCCTAAGGAAATGGAGGATGAGCTTATGCCACAACCACCACCAGCAATAGCCGGCATATCCTTCCATAGAACAGGATTACAATGAACTTCCTGACTTACCTGATTATCTATTGCGAGAGAATATGTCTACCCCTAGTTTTTCCCTGTTAAGATCGGACGTGCCTACTCCTGACTACTGTGATGGCAATTTAGCATCCGAACCTCATAATTCACCTAGCTCGTCTTTGCCTCACTCGCCTATTCGTAATATTGCGGAAAACTTACCCTCTCGAAAAGAATCTTCAGAACGTGGTGATTTAGTCAGCCCGTCTATTTTCCGTTCGCCTATTCCAAATAATGCAGAAAATTTACTCTCGAGAGAGGTAGCTGCAGCTATTCGAAACGAAGAAAATGTACCCTCTCTAGATTGCCCTACAGAAACTTGGAGCACTGATCGAAGCTCAATGAAGACAATTTACTTTACTCAGTCACAAGAGCTACTAGTACCGCCTCCAGCGAATCCTTTTGAAGCATTGAGACTTTTGATTAATGATAAATTGATAGACCTAATTGTGCAAGAAACTAACGCTCACGCAGTAAGAGTACTATCTTCACCTGGTGTAACAGATCAATCAAGAATCACACGCTGGAAGGATGTAACACGTGAAGAACTTTGGACATTTTTTGGACTGCTCCTGCATACAGGAACAATTCGCCTAAATAGGCTAAGTGATTATTGGAAAAAGCACTGGCTATTTAAATTACCATGTTTTTCTCGTTACATGCCAAGAAACCGTTTTATGTTAATACTACGTTGCCTACACTTCTCTTCTGATTCAAATGAGGAAGATAGGTTGGTTCCAATTCGCCCAATCATGAACCATTTTAATGAGACGATGAAACGTATTTACAGTCCAGGTAAACAATTATCGCTTGACGAGTCGATGGTTTTATGGCGAGGTCGACTTATATTTCGGCAATATATTAAAAACAAGCGCCACAAATACGGTATAAAGTTATATGTTCTGGCGGAACCGGATGGCACGGTCTTGAATTTTCAAGTATATAGTGGTGCAAATGATACTACCTCAGGAAAAGGACACACAGAAAAAATTGTCCTGAAATTGCTCGAAGAAAGATTAGACTACGGCCACAGTATATACATGGATAATTATTATAATTCCTACAATTTGGCAGTAAAATTACTGGAACGAAAAACTTACTGCACAGGCACCTTGGGAAAAAACAGAAAAAATAATCCAGTGGATCTCGGTTCAGTCACACTCAGAAAGGGAGAAAACAAATCATTGTTCTTGAATGGTGTCCACATCGGTAAGTGGAGAGACAAACGGAATGTGCTCTATATATCCACGGAACATGACGACGAGATGGTAGAAGTTGCTAGCAAAGGGGGTGTTGCTAAAACCTCAGCTATCGTCCATTACAATAGCTTTATGTCTGGGGTAGACCTTCAGGACCAAATGTTGGCCTATTACCCATGCCAAAGAAAGACGCTGCGCTGGTACAAAAAACTTTTTGTACATATTCTGCAAATGAGCCTAAGTAACGCGTTTTACTTATTTAATAAATACTCAAATTCCGACAAGATGAACCTCTATGATTTTAGAATGGCTATCTTAGAAAATCTTTTACCTCAACCTGTACCAACGGAGCAAATTAAGTTAAAAATTCAACACAATTTGACGAAAATAGAAAACTTTAAATTACGTGAAAAACGAGATGGTAATTCCACAAAAATTACTAGAGAAATCATCAGGAAGGAGTGCAAGGGCTGCAGAGCCAAGAAGAAAAGAGTAGCTACCTTATACGAGTGCAAAGGATGTGATGGATCCCCAGGATATTGTACAGCATGTTTTAGCAATGTCCACTCTTAAAGTGTGTTATGTATTTAATATATTGTGTATATATGTGCCTTATTTACCTACCTTCTTATGTTTTAAATTAATAAAAAATGTTTGTTGTTTACACTATCTGTCATTTTATGGGGTGGTCATTATGGTGCAAAGGAGCAGAAGTACTTACTGTAATAATAACATGTTCTTTATCAGACACTCGCCAACACGGACCCGTGTAGCTGGCCACACGCATGTTATTGGCCTGATACACGGATCCGTGTTATGATAATAATTATAGAATAACAATAATAAATAAATAAATGAATATTATTATATAGTCCTAATTTATGTTTTCTTACATACACTCAATATTTTTATAAATTTTTATGTGGGCCCCCGTGGTTATCATTGATATTTAAAAGGGCATTCAATGTTAAAAGGAAACTCGCACGTGGAGGAGTTGTTGTTGTACACACAGATGTCAACGAATCAGGAATAGTGAGAATGGCACCAATGGCATCGTAAAACGATAGTCTGTCATCTGGTAGAGTAAATGATAATTGATGGCTTTGGAAAACATTGTACATTTTTGAAGAGGAGAAATCTGAGCTTCATCTCACAACTATAACTAACTACACACTATATTACATATTCAACATTTTACGGTTGGCACGGGGCCTTATTATAATCTTCAGGGTTGTATTAGTCCTCAGGGTTGGCGACGCATTTGCAACCTGTAGTGGTTTGTTGGCCTTGAGATCGTAAATGTCCATGGGCCAATTTACTTACCATCAGGTTGTACGCTAGTTTGCCTTCTCCATGATATGAAAAAGCTTACGGAAAAAATACAGTGTGGTATTAAAGTTGGCTTTGTACTCTCGACCAATCGCCTTCTATTGTTCGCCAACACTTGAAAGTCAGAGGTCTGGATGTGATCAGAGCAAATGACACTGTTTCTTGTAGGAAGCCAGGTAAGCCTGTTAATACAAAAGAACTTCCATATATCCTTTAAACTCCGATCTTTAGGAAACCTGTAATAAATAAATGAAAAAAAAAACAATATGGTCGAGGTTCACACTTACAATACTCCTAAGTATTGTATTATATTTAATTTGATGCAATTTTAATACCAAACTATATTATAATAAGGCTCACAATAATAATAATAATAATAACAAAATGGATGTCGGGTGGTGGTCGTAAAACCAAGGAACCACTCCTCGTTGACGCGGTCATTGGCAGGTGATTAACGCAACCGTCGGAAGCTCTCCGCCGGCTGGATAGACTACAAAAGGCATTCAACTCGGTGCCCCATACATGGCTGAAGAGGGTCCTCGAGCTGTACAAGGTTGACTGTACAGTTCGAGACTTCTTCGGGCAGTGTATGGGGCAGTGGCTCAATCCTTTGTCATCTAGGCGAGCGGATGACGGCTGCGGAGAACCATAAGGATAAGAAGGGTATCTTCCAGGGCGATTGTTTGAGTCCAATCTGGTTCTACCTCTCTCTGAACCCTCTCAGTACCTTACTGGAGGGTTCCGAGAGGATTTCAGCTTCGGAAGGAAGTACAAAAGTGACCCACCTTTTCTATATGGATGATCTCAAGTTATTCGCCTCCAGTCGCTCCCATCTTATGGAATTGCTAAACATCACTTGTGATTTTAGCAATTCTATTAGAGTGGAGCTGGGGACGGATAAGTGTGCGGTCCTCCATGTCGAAAGGGGTAGGGTGGCTTACTCTGAGGGCATAGACTTTCTGTGCCCATTAACATAAGGACCCTTTCCGAGGCTGAAACATACCGATACCTGGGTATGTCACAGAACATCGGTATCGATGAGGCGGGTATGAAGCAGTCAGTTTGCGATGTGTTTTATGCACGCTTGACCAAAGTGCTTAACAGCCTTTTGTCCGGTGTGAATAAGACACACGCATATAACGGTTGGGTCATGCCTGTTCTCACATATACCTTTGACATACTTGGGTGAACTCAAACTGAACTTAACGCCCTGGATAGAAAAGTCCGCACTACTATGACGTCCCATAGGATGTATCATCCGAGATCGTCGATTTTGAAGCTGTACTTGCCTCGGAAACATGGTGGGCGTGGCTTTTTAGGTGCGCTACCATGCATAATCGCGAAGTGTGCAGCCTCCGTAATCACTTTCTGACGAGCGGATGATCCATTGTATAGGGACGTCATTTCATGTGATAAAGGACTGAACCTCTATCCTTAGCCAACGAGCAATGGCAAGACCCCGCAGTACAGAGCACTTCCGACCGGGAGACCGTATGGAAGGAGAAGGAGCTCCACGGGAGGTTCTACAAGGCTCTACATGAGCCTTTCGTAGACACAGTTGCCTCCCTCCACTGGCTACGTTTTGGTGACCTTTTTGGGGAAACCGAGGGTTTTGTCTGTGCGATACAGGATCAGGTTATTAAGACCAACAACTATCGGAGATACATCCTAAAGGATGGCGCCGTCGACGTCTGTCGAGCTTGTCGCCATCCCGGTGAGTCACTTAGGCATGACATCTCCGGTAGTTCAGCGCTTTCTAACTCTGAGTACTTGCACAGACACAATCTATTAGCCAGGATTCTATGCTCGAGCTCAGAGTGAAAGAGGGATGACTCACACTCCTGTTTCGTGTCAAGAAAGTGGTTTATATTATCTTCATAGCTAAAATCCACAAATTCATTTATCATTAGACTTAGATTAACGAATATATTGGCCATTCCGTGATTATTGACACGTTCACTTTTCTTCCAAAACATTTTATAATCGTATGACAGATAAAAGTTAGAATCAAACAAATACGCGTAATTATGAGTATTTACATCTCGATACATCAGGCTGTTAAACCAGAATTAACTTTTTGCTCGACGTTGTTTCAATGATATCTTGTTATACCTTACCTTACTTTACTATTACTTACTGTAGTGTTTGGATGATTCAAATTCATGTTCGGTAAAAATATTCAAATAATAGAACCTTTACATTTTTAATTTATTATTTGTTTATTAAAATTAAAATTTTTAGAGTTGCATGAATTATAAGAATCATGAATTAAGCAAGTTTATTTTTTTATCATTTCTGAATCCCACAGCGGCGAAGTTGCGAGTAAGTTTACACGGAATCTTCTAGATGCCGGCTACAATGGTAGTATAGTGTCATGAAGAACCATTTGAAACGGAATTGGCTTCCGATACAAAAAAATTGATAAAGGCAAAATCATTATTTAGAGACATGAATGCAAAGAATAACATTTTACGAGAAATTAAAAATATAACCAATTGGGGCAACCTTATATTCATTGATGAAACATGGCTAAACGTCAACACACTGTACCGCAGATATGGACAGATCAAAATGACAATGAGTAGGCTTGACGTACGTAACTATTGACGTACGCCAAGCCTACTCATTGTCATTTTGCATCGTGCGTCGTGCGTGACCTTGGCGGGACGTACAGCAAGATGGACCGTGAATAAGACGCTTTAGCACTTCCTTCCTTCCCTATCACCGCAACTATTACACCACCACAATCCTGACACCCTTACACTAGAAAGGACACACCACCGTCGATAATGCGATACGTGTTTCGCCTCTAAACGGGGAAGGAATCATTAGAAGAAATAGGCACTGCGATAGCTGCCCGCTAAGCGAGGGCGAGCGAACCCAGCTATCCATTTACACAACTCGCTGACGTACTCCTCCATACTTAAGAAACGAGCAACCACGACATGCGATAAAATATGCGACCAGCCACCTACCTGATGTATGCAGCTGTTTGCTGTAAAATTAACAAGCCGCTGAGAAAAAACAAACCTCCAACATTTTGAAACCTTTTCAAGATTTTTCTTTTATTTTGCTGTTTAGAGGTCTTAAAAATAAGAGATGGCATTTATTTTATTAAAATGCAATAAATTAATTGCAACAAATAACGTCATAAAGTGGGCTAAATAAGGGTATCCACGAAGTTTTCCCACCAGGGTGGCGCCATTTAGAATAGGTAAAATATTTGACATTTTCATAGCGGGGAAGTTAATTTGATAGAAAAGTGTAGGTATTAATGTTTCTTTCTGAATTATTAGTTATACTAGCGAGCCGCCCCGGCTTCACACGGGTGATTTCTGGATCTCGACAACAGCGCCACCTACCGGGTCCAATTTTGAATCGTTTACATCATCCAGCGTTTACTCAAACACACACAACAAATTTCATCAAAATCGATCCAGCCATTTTCGAGTTTTAGCGAGACTAAAGGAGCCCGCACTGCCCTTGTGGGTGGAATTTCATAAAATCCGTTCTTGGTAATTTAAACATGCCAAAAGAATATTCTGGCCAAGTTTTATACATATAGAGCTATAGTTTGAAAATGATTTATCACGATATTCTGGAACCATAGCCCAGAGACTTTGTGGGGTTTCATTTTTGCCGAGTAGAGGTCAGCTAAGAACGGATTTTACGAATTCCAACCGCAAGGGGCTTGCGGGGCAGTAATTAAAAATCACATTAACCCCCGCGATCGCCCTTGCGGGTGAAATTTCGTAAAATCCATTCTTAGCTGACCTCTACTGGCAAAAGCAATATTCCTACCAAATCTCAAGTCTAAGGCCTTATGGTTCCAGAGATATCGTGATGAGTCAGTACATAGGTGGAAATCTTTATATAGGTATATATATATATATATATATATATATATATATATATATATATATATATAGAGAGAGAGAGAGAGTGTATAGACATAGAAGATATATAGATTTTATAGTAATTAGTTTATAATGGATAAGTCAAAGTACGGATATTTCTAAAAGTAGAAGAATATACAAAAAAAAGAAATATGTAAAAAATTCAAGAATCTAATGCTGTAATTGGGGCATTGTTTTGTGTATACACTATAGAAACCGAAAAATTTATGAATGAATCACAACTTTTCAATGATAATGGTACTGTTAGAGCATCTGCGTTGCAATTTTCTCTTATTCGTAGGCTATTATTTATCAAATATTAACAAAATACGCGTAAAACAATGTTCGTATTTATTTAATGTAAACAATAAGCATGTCATCCTCCCGCGTATTCACAGACTACTAAGAGGATAATGCGTCGTAGATGGAGGACTTTGGGTAGTGGATTGACCTGGATAAAGTATCATACTATATTGACACTTGACGTTTACTAACACTTAACCCTTGGACAAATTGACTTGACCTGAGATCTTGACACACTTTAAATCTGTGTGATACTTGTACACATCTTTGTCCAAGTACCACACAGATTAAGTTTTTCTTTCCTTCTTTCTTTGGTAATGCACTTCTACGGTTGTAATTTTGCCAGTGTCAGTGAAATTATCCTATATAATAATTAGTGCAAAACTTCTTCACAATATCTTTTGCGTAACATTGCATAGTTTTGGGAGATCTTAGCGAGAGCTTGAGCCAGCAGACAGTTTATGACGATAGTATCTAACACACCTAAGCAGACACATTAACTTGAGTTTCACAATACCTTGTTTCATCGTTTCCACTAATAATAGTTCACATCATAGACTTAGAATATACTGGCGTATAGACCACCTGACAGCCCGAAAACGTGTGCGTTAGCTAGTGATGTATATTTTACTTAAAAGGACTATCGAAAATGATTGTTAAGGAAGCGGTAAAAGATTATAAAAATTGTTTAGTGCATGAAGTTGAATAACTTTAAAATTAACTGAATTTTACCATGATTATTCTAAAATAATAAAAAATATTCATATAACATGTTCCTGGGAATAAGCTGAACCTACCTGCCTTTTGTTGGATTTTAATTCAAATGTAAAAATCCCAGGTGACTTTACCGAAAAACTTAAAAACTCCCCAATAATCAGATCAGAATGTTGTATTTTCGAGCTATGATCTTTGGAGAAAAATATTTACTGCCGTGGGCAGTTTCCCCGGAATTTATTTTTTAACATATTTTATAAAATGTTTTGATGGGGAAACAAAAACGGGGACACAGGTACATAGTGGCTGCTTTATTTTTCATATAAGTATTACTTGTGATAATTACAAACATTTAATAAATAATAATTAAATAGATTATAGAAGTTTATTTTAACATTCGACTTCAGTATGAATGTAAACTTAATAATTTAAGGAAGGAAACTTGTAGGAGTCAGTTAAATAAGATTGCTCTGTTTAAAGGCAATATGTTTATGAGGCTTCATCATGCTTCATGTTTATATTCTTTCATCTGTCCTGAAAAGTATAAAGTAATAATAAACTTATTATCATTTTAGCTGCATGAATTTTAAAACATAATGATCTTAACACAGTAAAGTGCACTAAGTGTCTGCGGATACAGATGCACTCTCTATTCTCTCAATCTCGGTATGTTAAGAAAATGGTCACTCATTCATGGACTGACCGCGGCAAGTGCAACAATTTCGCAGATCTATTGATCTGCGCAGCTATCTAACCACGAGTTCCTCTTCTCTACGACTAACGCTGTAGGGGATGAACCACGCTATTTAAGCCCTCGCGACAATGTCGTCGGCCATCAAGCATGAATCGGGCATTGACCGTTGTGAGTATCAAATACTATGGAATTTATACTATCACGTCTCATGCGCGGTCGTCTAGTAGCGCTTGAGGAGCATTACTAAATATCTATACCTAACTACGCTAAAAGTTTTGTCGTTATGATTTGGAAATATAATCCGAAGCTCCGCTCAACCCCTTGGGGAAAATAGCATGATGCTATGAATATTGTACTAGTGTGACCGTGAGGCTGTGCGGTTGGTTAAGCAAGGTTATACATTTATTTTGGTTGATAAATAGATACTTAGTGGGGTTCATAATGGCAAAGAGGATAATCACAAGAATTTTTTGTCTTTAATGTACTACAGTTTTATAATGTATGAAAATCTGTCTCTTATTTTTATCTAAAGTTTTGAAAGTTATATTTTGAAGTCTTATTATAACAATATTTTACTTACTGGTACAAATAATGTAGAGATGACTCCTTTTAATAAAATTGTTTTTATTCTACTTTTTCTTTTATACTTCTCAAGAAAATGTTTGCTGCAAATTGTTGAGTTCTTCTTTGCATTCCAACCAACCCGTCTAATGAACCTTAACCACTTTTTCTAATTATAGAATCCGGAGGGAATCTGTTTGAAAACGGCAAAATAAAATTACATTTTGGAACGCAAACCGAAGATTTATTTTCTTGTTGTGTAGGCAAGTCTATCGATTCATTATAAACATTCAAGATAAATATCGACATTAATTTTGATATAGTTGAGTCAATCCCTAGCGTACATGTAAAATATTTTGTATAAAATGTATTTACCAAATTCATGCAAATTATCAACTACGTGACTTTTTTTCTTTGCAAAATATCAAAATTAACAAAATAATTGAATATATTCTATATTTTAAACAGTATGTTACATAAATGTTAACCAA
The DNA here is from genome assembly GCA_029286625.1 of Parnassius orleans. Classification (NCBI taxonomy): domain Eukaryota; kingdom Metazoa; phylum Arthropoda; class Insecta; order Lepidoptera; family Papilionidae; genus Parnassius; species Parnassius orleans. Next base: position 171,522 of record JAGSMP010000166.1, on the reverse strand, counting down.
AAATAAATGTGTCACAACATTGACGACGTCTTGAGAATTTACCTGTGATATGTGAAGTTATCAGGATTATTGCTATTATTAACAGCACAGTCACTCACGGAACAATTAACCATTTTGGAAAAAGTTACTTACTAAAAATAACCACTATTATACTTTAAAAAATTACAAAATATCTCGGAGCTATTTCTTGCGTGCCGGTGTGCCGACCTGTCATTCAAAATCGGTTATAAAGTCATGAGATTTGGTATCCTTTTCTATCTTGCATTTTGCCATAAGGAATTTTCTTCTCCCTTGCACACTATGTTGGTCTATACGCTAGTATATTCTAAGTCTATGGTTCACATGTGCAAACATATATTACAAATACTTCAAACCATTATTTAAACAATAATACAAGTTCCCGCCATAATTCAAGTGTCAATTAGTGATATAAATATAATTAGTTTATTATTTCTTTTAAACTTAGTACAAAGGTAGCGAACTTTTCAACCCATTCTATGACGACATCATTAATCCAAGTAAAATATGAAAACAACACAGAGCCGGCCGAGTCTCTTAGAGCAAAACAAAAGAATCGGTCTTGGCATGTGAACGTGGCTTGTGAAACCCAGCATCACCAGCATGAAAAATGGAAAATGTACGAAAATATATTTTCGAGCGATATTCAAAGAAACAGTGCATTAACAAAGGTTACCCTTGTACAGACGCAGAGCATCCGAAGATGGTGGTCGGAAAGTAACTCTAAAAATTCGAAGCGGTGCGTTCAAAACTATGGGCAACAACTGGGTTGTACAATGTTTTCCCATACTATGTAAAATGTTTTAAGCATATATTTTAAGTTTTATTTACTAATAAAAAATGTGCATTAAAATGGCCAGCCCACAACACCCCGAGACCTTATTAGAAAATTTAACCTTAGGTTTAGGTTCTGCAGCAACAAGTGGCCAAATTGGTGTTTCGATTACACAACATATTTGACCAAGTGTTACGGCAAATAATAAAGATAATTTTTTAATAAAACTATTTTGGATTTTATCGCGTTTAATTATACTTATTTTTAATTCCCGACGTTTGGGTTGTTTTCCAGCACCCATGATCACGGGGACTGTGGTGATTGACGTCCTGATGTTAGAGTTAACCCGGGCATAGACATAGAGAATGGACTGAGCGCTAGCCTCACAAAAGTGACCATTCTCAGAAGAGATAAAGCGACTGTGCAGCCAATACCTGTCTCTTTCCTGCAAGCCTGATTGGTCCACGTCCTGCAAGCCAGTGAGGTGGACCAATCAGAATTGACGTGGACCAATCAGAATTGTAGAAAGAGGCTACTACTGGCCGCACATTCGCTTTGTCTCTCTGCACTTTCGGTCTGTATTCACTGCACAGCTGAATACGGAACGCACAGTCCATTCTCTATTTCTATGACCCGGAGTATCTTTATCTTTAAATTATTAATTTTGGTCCGATCTACGCAGAATGAACTTACTGTGTCTTGAAGTCTTGCAGTGGTATACTTGCGTTTAGTTTTAAATTTATTAATTACAGGATTCCAAGGAGGTGGTAGTACCCAGCCTTCTTTTCGATTGAAATGGGATGTTTTTAATTACAATAGCCTCACTTATCATCCTTGGCAGGAATCGATGTTCTTTCGCGAGGATTTGTGGTCTATCAAATCTAAAGTAATAGCGGGGGCCGTCTAGGATATGATCACAAACTACAGAGGTCCCGTAATTCGGGTGGTAAGCACAGAAACGTCAGGAATTAAAAATAATTATAATTAAACGCGATAAAATCCGTAAAAGTAGTTTTATTCAATGTGTAGTGTTCGCGTAAATATAAGAAATCATTATATTTTTCTTAGACGCTCCAGGAGAAAGAGGTAAAACGTTGGTACTAAAGTTATTGTTGGCTCAAATAACAAAATATCAAAATATTGCGGTGACCGGAATAGCTGCGAAACTTTTACGACTAGAGCATGATGTCGCACAGAAAGTCATTGAAGCCATTAATAGATCTTTACAGGACATTCAAAACAACATATGTACGTATTAAGGGAAAATGATTGTGTTACTGGCAGTTGTGTTTCATTAAACTCTTCCAGTCATCGATAAAGGAACACCAGCGAATAAAACTGAGACAGTATGAAATTATCAAGGCTAAACAGCTAAAACTTACCTTACCTATAATTTATGAATTTCGGTAACTTAGAAGTTAAGGTGTATTGGGGAATACGACAGAAATTTTGAAGACATGACAGGATTTGTGCATTTTGATAATTTAATTAGATTAGGTTTAAACTTGCAATTGAATTATTTAATTGTGTTTTTTTTTTTGAGTAAATAATATAGTTATTTATGTAAAGATGTCACGGGTAATATGCTTAGTTTATTAAATTACGGGTTTTAAAACTTGACTCTTATTTTTCTTAAACGGGAGATATTGCAGAATATCCTGGGGTAATTTCGATTGCACTCAAAAAGTGTATTTTACGTTTAGGCCTAAGGTTTATATTTATTTTCCCCAAGTTACTTTAAAATATTGGTTAGACAGTTATTCACATTTTATGATATAATGCCTCGGAATGAACCTCACCAAGAAAATGTGGTTCTCAACATTTGCTAACGTACCACCACGTACACACAATGTTTTCATTTTATAATATGAAATTATGAAGTAGAAATAAAAGTAAATCAAATATGTAGATACTTATTCAGAAAAGAAGTTTATATGCTTATAAATCGTATCAATTACTTTTATAATCATTCAAAATAAAAATATTGAAGAAAAATTTGTTTGTATCTGGCTGGTTTTAATATCACTACATATAGGACATTAAGAAAAAGAAAAATAAAAAGTAAGAAACACTTTCCCGCCATTTTCAATTGTTTTTCTGTCCGCCAAAATGAGTCAATCTAACGAATAAATTCGATACATTCTGAAGTTTTGTTACAAAAAAGGGAAAAATGCGGCTTAAGCCGCGAAAAAAATTTGTTTATGGACCTAATTCAGTGTCAGTAAGAATAGCACAAAGTTGATTCAAGCGTTAGTCCGGGAATTTTGATGTCAAAGATGCAGCTCGCTCTGGTCGCCCTAATACGGATAAAGTCGATGCCATTTTTGAAAAAGTGGAGCAAGATCGGCATATTAGTAGTTACGACATAGCCGAGGAATTGAGGATTGACTACAAAACAGTTTTAACACATTTGAAAAAGTCTGGCTATACAAAAAAAGCTCGATATTTGGGTACCACACGAGCTCACTGAAACAAACCTAATGAATCGTGTACTCATTTGCGATTCTCTATTGAAACGTAATTAAACTGAACCATTTTTGAAAAGATTGATCACTGGTGATGAAAAGTGGATCACCAACGACAAGAACGTGCGAAAAAGATCATGTTCAAAGGGTAGTCAAGCTCCACAGACTGTAGCGAAACCCGGATTAACACGCAATAATGTGATGCTGTGTGTATGGTGGGATGGGAAGGGCATCGTTTAGTATGAGCTTTTACCGCCGGGAAAACCATCGATTTGGATCTCTACTGCCAACAACTAGAATATAATAGAATAGAATAGAATAATTTTTTCAATTTTTTTTGTTCAATGTAGATCACATGCGTAATTCTTATTGAAAGTCATTTTTTACTTTACCACTGGTTCGAAAAAACCTCTGTCCTGGGAAGAACCAGCAAGAAACCCAACGGACTTTTTCTTAAAAGTAATTTTGCATTAATGGTTGTACAAACTATTTAAAAAATTATTTTAGAAACTGCTTGAAGCGACCACCTCATTCCCAGGGGTTATTATCAACCATGTATTCATTTATAACGTAATAACCCTTTTATACAGTTTCAGCTAACAAAACATTTAAACTTGGTAATAGAGAGAGCCTGTACACTTTCCGGGACCTTGTTGTAATAGCGTATACATTGCCCCAAGAATGAATTACTGACTCTGTGGAGTCGAGAAACTGGTATCACTAGCTTGTGCTTGTTCCTAGTGTTTACAGAATGTATATCACTTTTTACTAAAACTACCTTTGTTTTGTGAACATACATTAAATTTTCGTAAATATACTGAGAGGCCAAAGTTAATATATTTATTTCTTTAAATTTATCTCTAAGAAACTATCTTGGTTTTAGGTTGTAAAAGCTCTAATGGCCTCTTCTGTAAAACAAAAATAGTTTCTGAATCAGCCGCATTTCCCCATAGCAAAATCCCATAAGACATTATGCTATGGAAATAACTGAAATAAGCTAATCTAGCTCTCGACACTAGTGAGACCTCTAATCTTTTTACAGCATAGGCTGCAGAACCAGTCTGCTTGCTAGTTTGGATATATGGGGCTCCACTGAAGCTTTGTGTCGAGAGCGATGCTAAGAAAACAGTGGATTCAACAGGGCTCAGTTCTTCCCATTTAAAAACAGATTGGTATTCATATTTTAACATTCGATGTCGTAAATTTAATACATTTAGTTTTATTTTCATTTAAATGTAGATTATTAACGTTAAACCAATGCACTAATTTTGATATAGCATTATTCACTTGTCACATTTAAATGATTGACGTTTAAGTTTAAAATCAAGGAAGTATCAACAGCAAATAATACTAATCTTGATTATCCCGTACAAGGAAGGCAAGTCATTAATATACACTAGAAATAGGAATAGGCCGAGAATCGAGCCCTGAGGGACACCCATTAGTACAGGTGACCCGGAAGAACTTTTACCATTGATAATAACTTTCTACATTCTATTACTTAAATATGAAATAATAAGTTTAAGCGCTGTGTTCTTGACACCATAGTACTTTAGCTTCCTGATTAATGTCTCATGGTGAACACAGTCAGGCTTGGAAAGCTCACAAAATATACCAAAGCATTCTCTGAATTTCCATGCAAAAATGTTGTTTAATAAGCTCAACTCCAGCGTCAGTTGTCGAGCGACCCCTTGTAAAACCGAATTGATTTTATGTAACAATTTATTAATATTAAAGAAACTTAACACCTGATCTAAAATTATTTTTTCAAAAATTTTACTAAATGTTGATAGTACAGAAATTGGTCTAAAATTGGCGGGGTCTAATGTACTACCATATTTCAATAAAGGTATGAATTTACTATGTTTCATTAAATCAGGAAACACACCAGATTCGACGCATGTATTAAATATAGTGGCTAGATAAGGTGCTATTGTATCTATTATAGATAAAATAACTTTAACGGAAATCCCCCATAAGTCTGCCGTTTTCTTAACATCAACATTTTTAAAATATTTAACGATATCTCTTGGCAATACTCTATGGAATTTAAAAGTAATTGAACAAGCCTTTACATATTGTTTAAGCAATGATTCGGCGACAGTAGGAGAAGAATTTAATGATTTTGTTGTCAAAAAAGGAACATCAGTAAAATGTTTCTCATAAACCATAGCAACTTTTTGATCAGATCGAGTTAAATTATTGTTAATATTCAATTGAAAATCCGAGTTGCGCGGTTTGACCTTGCCGTTCCACTATTTATTATAATATTATTTTAATTTTGTTGGATGCAGTATTAATTTTGTTGCTTAAATGTAAGCCTTAGCTGTGAAGCACACTTTTTAAATATCTTAGAATATGTTTTACATAATCTTTAAATATAACACTACTATTATATGATATTTCATTATAAAGCCTGTATAACTCTTCCTACTTTTACAAAATCCTACTGTCGCCCATTCATTAAATGATTTGCGACTGTTAAAAGAGAAAGTTTTAGAAGTAAATATTCTACTTAATTCACAACTTATAATTTTAAATAACGTACCATACAAATAATCAGCACTATTTTTAAATGAAAGTGATGGAAGTCTTTTTATTATATTACTTCTAAACCTCTCCAAGCGATGTTCTTATTTTACTGTTTTTTGTGTATGTAAGGCAATGATACCAACTGTCCACAGTGATCTGAACTAAAATTTTGAATAATTGATTTATGCAAGGGCTTAACATCTGTAAAAATGTTATCTATCTAATGCGACCTGTATAGATAACATTTTTATAGATGTTAACTGTAAAAATGTTATCTATACAGGTCACACTAGGCCCAGCAATACGTGTTGGTTCTAAGAATAAATTAACAAGATTATACGATTTAAAAAATGAGCTAAACTTAATACTAATGGAAGAAGTTTCAAGGAGATTGATGTTAAAGTCTCCACATATTACAACAGACTTGTTCTGTTTACTAAATTTGAGCAAAACTTCTTCCACAATCCTTTCAAAATAGTCATAAGTAGTATAGGGTCTGTACTACACTTACAATGAGGTGCTCGAGCTTGACACTAGCCATTTCTACAGTTCGCTCAACAGAGAGGCTCACAATATCCTTACGTTCTTTATATAATAATGATTTATCTGCTAATATTAAGGAGCCACCACGTAAACTTTTTTCTCTATTGAAGGAACTGACCACCTGGTGATTTCTGAAATTAAACATGAAATTATAATCTTTTAGCCAATGTGCAGTAATACAAAGGATATGTACGTTGTTACTATTTAAAAACAATTCAACTTCCAATTCTTTGCCCATCATGCCTTGTATATTTTGATGCACCAGGTGTAAACAATTTTTATTACTTATTTGTGGACTGCATTCTAAATTAATTATTATTGCTAGAGATTGCCTCTATTGTCGCATTCACTAATTTAAATTAGTTGGAACTGATTCCAAATTATATGTCAAATGATTATGATGCTCAATAAAAGCAGTCTTGGTAGCCAAAACCTTGGCTGAGTTAAAAAGTAAATAATAAGATGCACATTTGCTACCAGTCTTAAATTATATTTGGATAGGTAATACCTATCTTTTGTCCAAAACTTTTTTTATTAAATTATTTATGACAATTAAATGAAATTTGTCATTATTATCATTAGAATTATATGTCATTATTACATATTAAATTATTCATTTGTAAATTTAAATTATGTCTTAGATTATTTTCCTGTGGCAATCCCTATATGTAAGGCAGTGTGAAAAAGACAATTTTGTGTACATTTAAGTTATTAAGTTGTTCAATATATCTTAATAACTGTTTGTTGTTTACACTGCCTCTTCTACCAACAAAAATTATTACTGTACTATTTGGGCAAAATTTAGTAACTATAATTTTATTTAGGATGTCACTAAAAGATGCTGCAGGCATGCAGCAATTTGTAATTTTTTGTCCCTTTAAAGAGTTATTTAAAGTTATGCCTAGATTTTTTCCCATGTCATCGCTATACATAATTATATTATTTTTGTTAATATTTGAGTTATTTTTTATTTTAATGATAATTATATCTAATGATACTCAAGCAAGAAATTGAAAAAAACGGCCGAAATTGATCAACAGAAAAGGAGTGGTCTTTCATCATGATAACGCCAGACCACACACATATTTAGCCACTCACCGCTGCTTTCCCTTATAAACATTGAACATGGATTTATGTAGGTATTTAAAATATTCCACAGACTAGTATCAATATTTTAAACTAATTTATATAAATAATTATGAGTTAGAGTCAGTTAAGTTAAGCGAAAAAAAAGGTATTAATACGCAAATGAATTTTCTCTGCAAGCCGTACTTTTCAAGTGAAAGTTGACAGTTTGCGGTCATTCGAGGTCGTTGACGTTCCTATTCTTATTTTAATCGCATTGTACAATAAAATATAATTAATAACAAAATAAATAGACAAAGTAATTGAAACCCGTTTATTTTTCATAGTTTTAATAATACATATTAATGTTTTATATAACCAGTTACAAAAATAAAAACAGGCTTAAACGTCGATATGTACTACTAGCAAGAGTAGTGCAACATATTACTGTGTATAAGAAGCTAATAAAAAAATATATATAATGTTGTTTACGTCTTGTTTCCTTTTCATATTGTACCCACGCGACTGATAAAATGTAAAATTTCATTAACACACCACAAAATACAATATCATTGGTAACATTTTATGAATTTGTAACTGTCAATATATAGTCCAATATTATACAGGTATACAGATGCCTAAGGCATTATTGGATACTATGTACATACACGTCCACAGTAACATGATATTTTACTATATAATTTAATATTACTTACGATAAAATTTGTCGATTTTGATAATACTTGTGCTCGTAACTAATATGCAATAATTTATAGTGTGTTTTATCATTACTGAGAAATAAATAAATTATTAACCATTATTATTCTTACCTACTCTCAAATATTCAAGTTGTAACCCTTAATAAGTAAGCCTGATTAAGATAAACTTTGTTAATTATGGCAACAAAATGTAAGTATCTACTATTATCTACTATAAAACTGCTACAAAATCTGCAACCCAACCTGTCCCGCCGTTGTTCATGTTTGTAATGAATACAATTTTAACATAATTGTCTAAGCTCGTGTAATCTGCTGGTGTTTCAGAGCAATATGTAGATATTGTATTGCCATTTCTATCGACTAATTGCACGTAATTTTGATCACACACAATGCCAAGGTCAAATACTGCGAAATGAAGCATTAATCGCGATCCATGAGGAGTTTCAAGCTCCCATTCACAAATGTTCTTATGGCGGTATATTGCTGGGTACATCGGACTTGCAACCCGTCCCACTACATTGTGCAATTTACCGCCACACCCGCGGCCCTTGTTGGTAACCACGTAGTTGGAGTCGAAAGTCACTTGATTTTTGTCAACGGGATGATTATATAAAAGCAAATTTCTGCCAGTAGAAAACACTGCTGTATATTCAGAGAATTCTTTAACAATCTTAAGCAAACTTGGAGCGCTACGCTTATCTCCATCGAATATTTCTAGATAGACGTCATTGTTGTAATAATCAGGAGAAATAAAGAAAAAGTAGAGGGCTATTGTGTTATTTTCAGGAGCAGTAATAAGAGTGTAGCAATCTTTGTCTTCTTCTCCGTCTGTTGGGTATAGTGCTTTTAACCTACCTTGGGGATCTGTATAGTTTCTGCCACAGAATCCAGTGAAAATAAATTCAATTTCAAACCCTTTGTAACTCCGCAGATCTGCTTCTGACGTTGTTTGTAAATTAATTAGCACGTCTCCAGTAATGTATAAGTCGACCGATTTTTTATTTCCGCAAAGTTCTAAACTGCTGGGGAACGTTTGCTCATAAAAATTGGAAACATCGTAAAAGCTATTAGTTTGTGGGTTTAAAATAAATTCTTTGCCGATCGAAACGTTCTGAGAGTAAGGACTACTCGTTATTAATAGACGATCATAGTTACATTTGTTGATGTTTGCGGAACCCGGTCGCAAGTCTAGGTTTTTTACAGTAAGACGCACTGTACTGTATATTTCAGAGTGAGAATCTAAACGGTAAGAACAATGTAAACCGCGTGGAATATAGCCCGTATCGTAACGGGGAGATTTTAAAATTTGCACATTATGACTAACAGGATACAGAGATCGACCACATATCGATTCTTTTGCAGATAAAGTGATTTCGAAGCCGGAGCTAGCAATTTCACCGTCTGTTTTTAGGCGTATTAACATATGATTAAGCGAGGAATGTATTTGTGGAGGCAAAGTGTGACCACAATAAGTGTCTATTACTAAACTGTCCGGATTTATGCCGTCTCTTATTTCTACTAAATCACAATCACATTTATTAATGCCTAGAGCCGTTTGATTGACGTTGTGACAAGGTGATATGTGGAAAGATATGAATTCAATAGAAACCACATACCCTTCTGGGGCTTTGATATACCAGCTGCAGTCCAAGTAACTTTCATATACAACACTGTTTCCGATAAGGGGCGATTTTAAAGTTTGACTTGATGTTGGAGCTAAATTGATTTGTCCTCCACATCCCGCCGATTCCGAGAAAGTAAATATAACTTCAACTTGAAATCCTTTATATGAAACGCTGCTGTCAGTAACGAATTGGAGGAGCATTTCGTTACTCGCGCTCTTAATAACTGTACTAGAATTTACACGACCACACATAAGTGCAAGACGTTTATTTGAATCTATAATCAATCCGTTATAAGCTGCTATATAATCGTTATAGCACTCTGAATTACTTTCCAGGTCAATGTAAAGAAATCTTAATACAACTATTTTGTTAACAGGGGCTTCTATTATCCATGTACAATTTAAATTATTTTCGTACTTGTCAAAAGTAATAACTGTGTTGTTCTTGATTTTACCCCCACAAGAATAAATAGAATATGCTAATTTAAATCCTTTTCTATTGCTATATCTGTCGGTACTGAAAAGCACTTGAACATCAGCGACATTTTGTATAAGTGGAGGGAGTTCTTTCCCACAATATACTTGATATATATATTCGTTTGGACTATGAGCAGTTATAGTGACATTATCATATTCACATAATGGATACGTGCCTTCGATATCAAAACTTAGAAATTTTACTTTTACGTTATTGTCAATAGCCAGTATTCGATATTCACAATTTTGTGATGGCATGTATTCGTTATTATATCCTGGACTGTATATTATTTGTTCATTTTCAGTTGCTATATAGTTCCCACCACAAATATCAGTCCATTGTGCTCTAAATCCATCTAAGTTGATTTCCGCGTCCGTGCGGAAGATAACTTTCATTTGGTTGAATGTTGAATTGTATACCGGTGGTAGTCGCCGGCCACATAACTTGGCTATTTCAATATATTCATTATCCTTCCAATCATAGACAATAAGAACATCCTTTGTGCAATTTGGTCTGTCTTCAATAACGAAACGTTCAATAAACTTAAGAGAAATTCTGTAACCTAGATCTGCTTTAATTTCCCATACGCACTCTTCATTGCTAAAGTAATTTTTGGGAAAGTTAGGTGACGAAAATTGACGTTCGAATTTTGTGAGTAACCCACCGCATTTACTAATAGCCGTTTTCACCATAAGTTTTACTTTTGTATTGTTTCTCAGTTTAGTGTGATATTGTACAAATGTATATTTAAATGTGGTAACCAATGGATATTGAGGAATTTTATCCTTACAATATTCACCTATAACCGTTGATAGTTGTGCCAAGCTTTGGCCAATCTCTATGTATTCATCAGAACAATCAAATTGGAATTCCCCTTCCAATTTGATTTCAATTTTATTATTTGCAGGAGCAATGATAATCCACGCACAATCTAATGATCCATTATAATTATTAGGTAAGTTCAAAACATTTACCGGTTCTTCGTTTACATACACTATCCCTCCACATGGTTGCATACTCCATTTAACTAAAAAGCTCAAAGTAGTGTCTTTGTTTTTAATTGCTTTAAAATCCACCACTGATGATGGTAATCTATAGGTTACATCCGTATTGTTCCCGCAAATAGTTCGAACAATAGTAAAATCTTCATTAGCAACAGTAGACTTTAAATTTAAGCGAGAATCGGTGTATCGGCAGTTTGTACTCAATGAAGAAGAATTTACTCTTGCATGAATAAGAATAGTATTTTGTTTAGTTTCTCCTTCATTTTCTTGGTAGCTATAGTGCCATTCACAGTTATAAGATCGTTCTATTTCTGGGCTGGCTAATTCTCCAGTTTTGCCATTTAAAGTACCACCGCAAAGTGCTTCATAATTTGACGTAAACTGGGCCTTGAAGCGGTGAGTTTTTGATCCCAACGGTTTTAACCATAAGTACATTCCCAATTTACTTCCTGATGATTCAAAAACTTTTACTGTAGGTGAGTAATTATCATCAGGTATGGATTGTATAAGTGTTTGGAAATTTAGGTCATTGTATATTCCTATTCGATGATTGTCCGTATCGAAGTCTAAAAGTTCTAGGTGTACACGTCTTGTTGTATCAGGTAATTTAATTTTCCATTGACAAAATCGTAATGTCGTTAGTCTTGGATAACCGGGTGTAGTCAAATATCCTTCAGGTGTTGTGACAGTCCCACCGCAAGTAGGTCTTGAGGTACTGAACGTCATACGGAAACCTCTGCTTTCAGAAATTTGATCCCAGTCATTTGATTTTCCAATAAAAAGTGTAACAATAACTTCATTAGTGAACGATTCGATCGGTGTCGTGTAAACTTCTATATCATCATTACAAAATTCTTTTAATATTGTAATGGTGTTATTTACAGGTACAGATTTTTCGGAGATAGTAAGTTTTGTCGCACAGGGTACTTCGGATTCTGGTAGACTTAGATCTTTCAGTTGAAGTTTCAAAGTAAATACTGGCGGTCCAATAATATGCCATTTGCAAGCTGAGCCGTATGGTAACACTTGCATATGGGGGTATCCTGGTGATGTTAATTCACCATTGCTGGCAATAATTGTACCACCGCAAACATCAATTGATATATTAGCTTTAAACCCATTTCTTGGTTCTGATATTTGTGTTGAATATTTAATGTATAATAAATTGTTACTACTTTTTATTGTACCAGGTCTTTCACCACAATATCGTCCTTTAAGAGGTGAAATATTCGATGAACCATCTCGAATTTCTACGAATTCCGTAGAACAAGAATCTTTACGTTCCAAGTCAAATCTGTCTATAAAATCAATTCGTAAAATTTCTCCTGGAGGTCCCATAAATACCCAAATACATTCCGTATAAGGTGAAGGTACTGATGGATACGCAGGTGATGTAATAATTTCCCACTTATGATCGAAATCTAATGTGGATGAACCGCCACATTCAATATTTCTTTCTTCAAAACGTAGTTTAAAGTTTCGAAAAGAATTTACAATTCTCATATTATTAGCAACGTAACTAACAAACACAGCATTGCTGGAAGAAACAATTTCATTCCTATTTTCATGCGAATATCCACAATATTTTCCATCGGCTAATAAGGGCGATTCTCTTGATTCGCCATTACGTATAATAACATACGTGGAGCAAATGCTGTCTGTATTTGTTATGTTAAACTTTTCAAATGTAATTCGCATATTTCTGCCAGGGCGAACTTTAAGCATCCATTCACATCGCATTTTAATTGAATATATATTTTGGCTATCAGTCCATGTTGGTTCTATTACACCAGAAGACGAAAAAAGGAAGCCTCCACACATTGATGCTACTTTAGCCGAAAATCCTTTTTGTGATATCGACGAATCAGTTTTTAATTGAATTTTTAAGTACATTGACGCATTAATTGCACCACTTACAGCTGAATTTTCACATATATTTTCTTTAAGAGGTACCCATTCGTCTAGAGTGTTCGAAGAAAATATAGATACATGATCAGCAAAACAGTTTTGGGTTTCTTCTAACGAAAAATCTTGAAAAGTCAAGACTAAATGACGTCCAGGTGTTGATTTGAAAACCCATTCACAGTTCAAATTGTTTTCATAAGGTTCTGGATAATTAGGGGAGTTAAAAATAACACTACGACCAGCCGCTATAGACTCAGTACGGTTTGACCCACAATTAACTTTATCGCTCACTTTGATTTCTACGTCATTATCAGCTTGTGCCCAACTTAAATGGAAAAGCGATCCACTATTTGTTTCTTCTAGTTTTAATTTAATATATACAACACTCGAAGAAGTTTTTAATGAGATCATTTGACTTGCGAGTATCCCGCACATCTTTTGTAGAAGTGGAGCTTCATCATTATAACCATCATAAATGGCTAAGTGATTTTGACACGTTGTGCCTTGGTTAGGTATTTCCAACTGGTTTATGCGTAGAGAAATAGATTCTGAATCAATTGTAGATATGCGCCAAGTATATTCACCTTGACCATCATAAAGAAAAGGGTACATAGGTGAGCTAACTTCACCATAAGATAATCCAGAAATCTCATTACCGTGCAGAAAACCGTAGTGAATTAAAAATCCTTGTCCAGAATCTTTGCTGTCACTGTGAAATTTTATGTAAAGCTTGTTTGCGGCGGTTGTGTTGGTAGGAATTTGACTACCGCAAAATACACCAATAAGTTGTCCGCCACCATTATTTTCACGTACTTCTAAATAGTCCTCATTACATCCTTCAGAATATTCTAAGTCAAACTTTTCAAAAGTTATGTATACTCTATTACCTGGCGATGTGCTTAAAATCCATTCGCAATCCGATCCAAAAGGATACGACTGAGGGTAATTAGGAGAAGCGATAGTGCCTTCTTCTGATGTTAATACGCCTCCACAAGCTGATGTTAATGTTGAATAGTGGGCCGAAAATTTACCAGTAATATTTCCAATATAAGTACCGAGTTTTATCGTCATCGCACTACCGTGGCTCACGATCATTGGTGGAATTTTGTTTCCACAAAATTCATCAATCAGAGGTGAATTATCGTCATCGCCGTCCAAAACTCGAAGGTATGTTGATGGACATGCTCTGTTGGTGGCGACAGTTGTATCTTTCGAAAGTGACATATGTGTTATGGTCAATTTTATTTTTTGACTCGGTTTTGGTGCTAATAAAGTCCATGTGCAACTTTCATTAGAGTTTTTAACAAAATTATCATTACTTATTATTCCATCATGATGTGCAGTTATATAAGCACCACAAGTCATAGTAAAAGAAGCTTTAAAACCTTTAGCAGTGCCAAAATCGTTTGTAATGAACTGTAACGTTAATCGATTATGTTTTGAAATAACTTGTGTAATGTTTGATTTCGGACACAGACGATAGGTGTAATTAGAAAGCAAAATATCATCGCTTTCGTAAATTCTAACCATATCCCCGCAAGATGATGTATCTTCGCTGTCATCTACTGAATATAAATCGAAGTCAAGAATATTTAATTTTATTCGGTGGTTTCTAGGTACTATGATAGACCAAATACAATCTAAGTCATCATCGTAATTTTTGGGATAATTTTTAGAATAAATCATTCCAGTACGAGATTGCATTTTGCCACCGCAGCCATTTCTAAATGAATCAAAGTGAGAGTGGAAAAATACGTTCCGAAGTGAAGACTGCTTCACAAATTTAACAACAATAAAGTTAGAACTTCCTTGAACTGACGATGTAGCACGGTGGCAAATTTTTGTTAATAGCGGCGCATCAACACTTTGACCGTTATAGACCTCAATAGCGTCTACTGTGCAGTTTTTAGAGTCCATCATATATAAATCCGTGAAAGTTATAGCAGCATTGGTTCCTGACGGAGTTTCTATTATCCATTCACAAACAATCTCGTTCTCTGCCACAGTCATACTCTTATCCAATGACAAAGTTCCAAATCGTTTTTGAATACGACCACCACAACCATCTCGTACCCATTCTAAGCGAAAACCAGGTCTGGGAAAGTACCCGCCTGATACAAATTTTATTTGAACAGAATTGCTCTGGACAGTTAATGGTTTTGGTAATGAAGTGCCACAAAGTTTTTTAGTAAATATTGTATCCGAAGTTTCCATTATCTGTACATAATCCGAATCACATGTTATTGGAGACACACTACTAGGTCTTAACCATGGACGATAATTTCGAAATGATGTTAACACGTTAAAATGTGTAAAAGTAATATTAATTTTATTTCCTCTAGGGACATTAATTTTCCAAAGGCAATTTGAGTAAAGTGGATAGTTACTAGGGAAACCTGGACTTTCAATAACTCCGTAACTACCGGATATATTACACTGGCATATTGTATCATAGTTAAGCAAGAAACCCTTACCACCTAAATAAATATCAGACCGGAATTTGATATATGCATAATTAGTGGTTGTCACTATATTGCTTAAAATAGACGACATTGAACAATGTTTGCCGAGGCTCACCGCGTTTGTGTCTCTGCCGTCAAAAATTTCTATATAATCATCTCTACAGTTTGGTGTCTTCTCCAAATCCAGTTCCGTGAAAGATATTCGAATTTTAGAACCACTGCTCGTTACTATTCTGTAGAAGCATTCAGCGTTTTCATTGTAATTATCGGGATAGTTTGGTGATGAAATTGATCCACTAATGCTGGTCAGCGTCCCTCCACATCCAGTGATACTGCCATCCCATTCAATTTTAAAACCGCGTCCTGACAAATAATAATCGGAATGAAAGTGCAAATATAAACTATTGGCAGTGGATAAAATACGTTTTGATTTGAAACTACCACAATACTTCCCAATCAACGGGGTGTTCTCCGAGGCCCCATTCTTTATCTCTAAGAAATCTCCTAAGTCACATTTATTACGTATCGGGCGTTCGAGATCGAATTGAGAAATATTAAGCATAATTTGTTGTCCGAAAGGTACAGTGATTGTCCAAATGCAATCTCGATTCGGCTCATAAGTATTTGGCCATCCAGGTGAATAGATGTAGCCGTGAGGCTTTACGAACAATCCACCACAATGTGATTTTTCGTCTAAAAATGAATAAGATAGCGAGAAACCACTCTCTCGTATACTGCTGTCAGATTCGAACTTTATCATAAGCCTGTTAGTAGAAGAAGTAAGCGCTGGTGGTGATAAAGATCCACAGTATCGAGCAAGAAGATTACGTTGATTTTCGTCATCTATTTCATACAATTCAACGTAGTCAGTGCTACATGAAGGTCGAACTTGGTTTTCCAGGTGGAATCTATTCCATGTTAACTTTATATGCATACCTTCAGGGGCGATTAGTATCCATGTACAGGTCTGATCGTTTTTATAATTAGTTCCTGTAGCAGAGGGATGATTGATTTCTCCAGTAGTCTCTCTATGTATACCCCCACATTCAGTATCTATCGTTGTATAGTTTGCGTAAAATCCTGTACCTGAAACACTCATATCAGATTTAAATCGGATGTACATATAATTAAATGTTGATGTTTGAACAGGTGGTATATGTTCAGAGCCACCACAGAAAGTTCCGAGCAGGGTCGAGTTTACATCAGGTCCGTCTCTGATTTCTACATTATCATATTGGCAATTAGAGTACCTGTTATTTTCAATGTCAAAATCTTGAAATGTTAATTGTATCGCTTTTCCTGGAGTAGTACTAATAATATATTCACAGACTCTATTTTCTGGGTAACTAAAAGGGTATCCGGGTGATTTGATAACACCACTGTCACCGTATAGTATTTTATGACAAATTGCTTCATAAGTTATTCTGAAACCTTCTGAGGACATAGTATGATCAGATTTGAATCTTATGAATAACGCATTTGAAGATGATGTGTATGATTTTAGATAATTTTTGCCACAAAATTTACCAACAAGGCGAGAGTCGGGCGATGGGCCATCATAAATTTTTAAGTTGTCGTATTTACAGCGGAATGAACTTTCGAGTAAAAATGTTTTGAAATTTATACGGATTTTAGTACCTTCACTGGTTTTTATTTTGTATTCACATACTATGTTATTGAGATATTTACCGTTATATGTGGGGGATGAAATTTCCCCTCTATATTCAGTGAAGTAACCACCGCATCCTGGTATACCTTCTACAGGAGCAAATGTAATACGGAAACCGTAACCAGAACCATAAGCGTCGGAATGAAAATGTATTAAAAGTTCAGAGCTCACCGATTGCACAGGTCCAGGTAGGGTTGAGTTACAATATTTTTCGAGTAGAGGATCAGTGATATGTCCTCCATCGTAAATGGCAACGTAATCAAAGCTACAGTTAGGGTGGGCTTCAATGTCAAGTTCAAAAAAGTGTAGTTGTATTCTTTTTCCAAAGGTAGTCGTGAGGTGCCAATAACAATCTCTATTAGGCGGGTACTTACCACGCGACCCAGGCGAGCTGATGTGACCATGGGTGCTTGCATCGATTTCCCCTCCACAAACTGGATTAATACTAGTCCAATGCAAGGCAAAACCATCCTTAGCTACTGTTTGGTCTGATCGGAACCAGAAATATAAATTATTATGACTAGATATAATATTTCCACCTAAAGGAAAAGTGTTACCACAAAATCGTCCTAATAATTGACTGGCTGAGCTTCGACCGTCATGTATTTGTAAAAAGTCATACTGACACTCAGGATTTGTTTCTAAATTGAACTTACTAAAAGTAACATTAATTACTTTATCGGGTGAGGTATGAATCACCCACGCACAACGGGCATTATGACTATAGGTTGTATTAGATATGGGATAAATAATGCTACCCTCTTCGTGATTTAACACACCGCCGCAAAGATTTGAATGCGACTGACAAAGATCCCCAGAAAATAGTGCAGTACACTCACATCTGAATCCTCTTGAAGAATTTTCATCAACAATGCAGCTGCCTCCATTTCGACAAGGGTTATTTGCACATAAATTTGCCGTGTTCTCACAGTGTACCCCGGTAAAGCCTTTATGACAGATACACGTATAACCAGTTCGAAGAGCGTGGCACTGCCCATGCTCACCGCACGGATTGCTCTCGCAGTGTTGTGTTGCATTACCTTCAGTAGAAATATAGCATCCATGAAGACCTACGCCGTCGCCGTCCATACCGTTGGGACAAATACATTGCGCTCTTCTTCCCAATCCAAACCAGTTGTCAACGCAGTAAGCTGACGGGTGACATTCGCCGTGATTTATATTACATGAGCCTATCCAAGTACAGGTAACACCATCACCTAGGTATCCCGGGGGGCATGGGCCGCAGGATCTTGATCCAATCGTATTGTGACAAGCCACAAAAGGACTTACGCTGCAACCGCCATTTGGTAAGGTGACACACTCGTCGATATCATAGCAGACGTATCCATTTCCTTCGTAGCCTGATGGACATTCACCACATCGGAATGAACCAGGAAGATTGATACACTCAACTCTAGGATTAACGGAACATCGGACTCCTTGTGACGATTCACATTCATTTATATCTGTGAGGCAAGCTATACCAGTACCGTTCGTAGTCCAACCTTGATCGCAAATGCATTTGATTCCATCTCCAGAAGTCACCGGCAAGCAGGTGCCATGTCCACACATTTCAAAATCTCCTCCCGAACAATCTTTGGCTTTTCTTGTACAATGTAGACCGAACCAACCTGTTCTACATAAACAATCATACGATCCCGGTTTATTGATGCAGGTAGCTCCATTCTGACAGCCCAAGTCGGTACCGGCAAAGTTTCGGCACTCATTTACATCTTCATCACAATCAGTGCCCTCCCAGTTCGGTGGACAAAGGCAGTAATAGCCGGACATCAAATTTAAGCAAGTACCGCCATGCTTACATGGGTTTGCTTGGCAGTTATTTATTCTTCCGCTAATTTGTGATTGTAGTAGTGAAACTCTGTTATTTAATCGATTGATTTTTCTTGCAAGGATTGATATATTAAAAAGTAAGCCACTAGGTAAGGGAGGTTGTTGGTTTTCTAATTTTTGTAAGCGTTCTAAAATCCCATTTACTTCCTGATAGTTCTTACCATTATTACCGCTTGAAGATGGTTGATACTCTCCGGTGCTCATAGAAGTATTGATGTTAAGTAGATTCAGTTCTCCTACAAACACGTTGGATTTAGGGCCGTTGGGGCGTAAATAAATATTTTTATCATAACCAGGCTCCAAAATGAGGTCGCCATCTGAGGTCTTGATTTTAGGTCGGTCTTGCTGAACTTCACACTTGAGACGCACAATGCAGAATGTTGATAGGAACAAGTACCGAAATACCATCCAGAACATGATACACGCGTGTGACCCTTTGCACGAGTATCTGCAGACTGTACGACAAACTCACTTTAGAAGTTAAAATAAAACGGGGCGTTATTCACGTTAAACGCCCCTTACTCAAATTTCATGTTTGTAGTTTGTTGCAAACATGAAATTTGACTAAGCAGATAAATGCTTTTATCATTTTGATAAATTATGGACTTAAATTGAAGAAGTTTATTAAGTATACATTGTATAATAGTATTAATTTATGCCTTTTTTCATAAATGGAGCTTTAATATATTTTCTAAAATTTTAAAAATGTATATTTTATAAAGTTTATAAAAGATAAAGTTTTTCAAAGCAATTTGTAAGATGTCCTGGGTGACTAATTCTTTTAGACGTAGACATCAACTCCACTGAGAAGGGATTTTGGAAAAATCAACCCCTAAGAGGGTGAAATAGGGTGTTAGTGTATGTACTTTAAATTTTTATCTTACGGAATGATTCACTCGAAACTTGCTACTTGCTAAAAGTAGTTTGTGAATAAAATAAATGAAGAAGTATTTTGTGAAAAAGAACGCCTAACAGGGTGGCAAGAGAGAGTAAAGTAAAGTAAAAGCAAAGTTACAGCCTATATACATCCCACTGCTGGGCACATGCCTCCTCTCATTTCTGAGAGGGTTTTTAGGGCAAGGAAACCATTGACCACCACCACGCATTGGGGCCGCCGCTTGCCCCAATGCGTGTTGGCGAACTTCACATGTCTTCGAAATATTTTTTTTCTAATTCTCAGACATGCAGGTTTCCTCACGATGTTTTCCTTCACCGCCGAGCACGTGGTAAATCAGCACTTAAAATTGCAATTAACAATTTCATTGGTGCCGGCGGGGATCGAACCCGGGTTGCTCGCGTACTGTGAAACTTACAGCGAGCGCTAACCATCTGAGCTACCACGGCTCTCACGGCAAGAGAGAGTATGGAGAAAAAATAAAAACAAATACTTTAGGAATAAAATAATGAAATAGGTACGTATTGTGTAATAAAATGATTAGCCGTTATGAAAAAACCTCTAAAAATAACCCTTAACAAAGCCTTTGATCAAAAAGAATAAAACTTATAATGTGTCAGGTGCCTAATGGCACGAAATCCGTCCAGTCGTTTTTGCGTGAGACAGAGAAAATTCTAAAAATCATTCATTGACTTCATTAGATATCTCTTAGATTCTCTTAGATCTCTTAGATTAGATGGTAGTCACATACCTTTTCCAAAAAAATATTGTGTGTATAGATAAGATAATATAATGTAAAAGTAAATAAAAAAAATCCTTTTATTTCGAAAATAAATTAAAAAAAACTATTGGTAAATCCAATTGTGCATGTCTTAAGCGCATTAAAAAAATTACGTATAACATGATTATACGTAAAATTTTTAAAGTAGTTTAAATACACACAAGTTTTCGCTAATAACCTTATTATTATACTTCCAATTTTCCGATATTTTTATGTTAAACTTCAATTTAAAAAAAGTCTGGAAAATCCAAAAGTGTATATTATGCTCATTTGATCATCATATCATCATTCTGGTCACTCCATAAAAATCTCGTATTTAAGTATATTTATATATAAATCCTGCTTACTTTTAGTACGTAGTACTATTATTTATTCTGTGCTTTTAAAATATTGTAATAATAATCTGTGATTATAATAATAATCGATTATGTATCAAATTTAGTTTTTCGAATATTTTGTACTTATTTGTACAGCGATCTTTTTGAGCACGAGCCGCTGCAAACAACCGGTACAGTATCCACTCACGACGGCGCGGCTGCTGAGCCCGAAGTGAGTGAGTGAGGCAGTCAATTTAGTAAAATAAATAATTACAAGTCTGCTTAAAACACCGAAAATTTCGGGATTTCTCAGCCAAAAAAAATTAATTATAACTGAACAAAACAAAATTAAACTGCCATTTACATTTCATGGCTTCCCACATGATAGATAAAGAGATTACAAAATAGATGGAGTTGAAAAATTTATATTTAATTGTTAGATTACGATTTCATGCGACAAAACGTTGGAATCTTGATTTTTAGGCCCCAGTAGAACATCCTACGCGCTTCGCGCTTAAGGCATGCAATATTCTTTATGGGTAAGTGCTAATGCTCAGAACATTTACTAAAGTGCTAATGTGTTGCGTTTAGAAACTAAAGAGTTTGTGAACCAGTATAATTACATGATATGCGGTACTCCATCTTAGTCATCAGAAATGACAATGCATCAGCTTATTGGTCACTTCCAAGCTCTAAATAAAAATAAAACATGTGTGCAGTTCACACGCGGTAAAAGTGAAACCTGAAAACTAAACTTCACTAAGTATCAGGAGTAGGAATTGTGCGGTTTATTCATATAATATTGTTACAAAGCTATAATATTTTTTAATTCAATTTAATTATTTTACACTAGCATTTTACCCGCGGCTTCGCTCGCGTGAACTTGAATTTAGAAACATCATTAAATGCTATTCATTTCATTCATTTAGCAAAATTCGATTACTTTTAGAGTCACCTCGGTGTCTGTGTCACTATGTCCGTCAAAGATTTTTTTTGAATTCTAAAAGACTATTAGACGTAGATGATTTGTATTTGGCACAGATATAATAGCTACAGGAACACGTGCATATATGTATATGTCTAGAAACACCTACTATTTTTTATATCGGGCGTGTCTTCCGATGTATCCAAAAGAAAGGTAAATTGTCTTGGGATCAAAACGTATTATTTATTATTATTTACATTTTACTCTTTACATTCATTCATAATTAAAGTCAATTTAGTTTTAAAAAAATAATGATGAATTTCATGGTCTTCTATCAATTTACGGTATAATGTTTATTTGAAATATTTAATTCATATCATTGGTCCTATTTAATATAGATTAGTACCATAAAATAGATGTAGATATTTTTTTTACGTTCGAGTAGACTTCAAAATTTCATAAACGCAGTTCAATAATAATGTACATACTACACATGGAATAAAACTAATGTCACGGATTTTATCACATTTAATTTTAACTTTTTTTACTAGGGGGTTTTTACGCATCTTTGGATGAAAGTTCCATAAAAACCCGCGTAAAGGAACATATCGTTAATGTGAAGCACCGACGCTCCGGGAAGTCTAAAGTATGTCATGTCATACGTCAGTGATATGTTTAGTATCGTCCTAACCATTATATCGGATCTGATAGACAACAAATCTTTGCATTAGAACACCGATTCCTACCAATGATGATTCGCGAGGCTATTGAAATTCAAAAACATCCTAATTTAAATAGGGAAGATGGCTGAGTGTTACCATCTGCTAAGGAACTCATAATTAATAAAATTAAATTCAAACCCAAGCATACTACTGCAGTAATTTTTACCAACTTTAATACTACTGCATCTATTCTATTCTATTATATTCTTACTATGACATGAGGTGGTCAAACACCTCAGTCCTCCCGTTACCATGGGTGCTGTAAAGACCCTAAAGCATCGGAAATTAAAAAAGATAAAATTAAACGCAAAAAGTCATGCCGTCCCACCGTAAGAGCCGACATAGGAAAATAAACAGGAGATGGGTAGCATGATATCTTCCTGACAATAGATCAAAATAATAAAAGCTGCGGTGGCCAACCCGCCTACCAAGCGTGGCAACTATAGCAAATATCCAGCCACTTGACAATTTATGGGGGAGGCCTATGTTAATTTTAGTAGACTTTTGATAGGCTGACGATAATGAGTTCTACTCATCTTTGCAACCCTTAATATTTCCGGTAGAGTAAAAACAAAAAAGGACATACCTGAAAATATAAACTGCATATATTGCCCCATGAAAAGTAAAAAAGTTGCAACTTACATACATGTTACATCAATCAACAGATTCATCCTCGAGGGAATCGTACACGTTTTGCTCCCGTGCGATGATGAAATCTCATGGCGAACTACACGGCCCTCGTATTTATTTAAATACAATTCATAAAAACTGAAACTAAGCTTTTGCATGATTGTTGACCACATCTACCTACCTAGTAATTACACATCCAACGATGCCACGAACGAATTTTCAATTATTTACATCGTATATTCAGTAGCATTCTATTATTTAATTTTATTATGACTAACCATTTTAGTTTATTTAGAAGTAAGTAGATGGCGCTATTGTTAGATGAAATAATGAAAGCCAAAACTATACTATCTAGTAATATCAGCGATAGAAGCGAACAATATAAAAATCTCTACTCTAAGAAAAACCTTATCAATTTTCATATTTTTGATATATACGTCATTAATTATTTTTATGACGTATATATCATTATTCATTGAAATTATTACACTTTTAAAATAAAATAACAAAAATACTAAAAAACTAAACGTGAGAATTTTTAAATAATTTTAAAAATCTAATTATTTAAATTTTTGTAAGTTATTTATATTATTTACTTTATAACTATGTAACTGAAGGTAAAATATACTACTTTTTCCATATGATGACAGATGGCGCTGTTTTGATAATAAATCAGTGTAGTTTCAAATTATTTTACCAAGGTTATAACTATATTTTAATCTTTATTTATAAATATGGTATTTATTTGAAAAACACCAGTCATATCGCCTATAACTAAGATATAATAGAAAATTAACATCTAATGTAAGGAAAATACTTAACCTTCTTTTTTCGAAGTTCCGTAAGCGTATAAAAAGTAGCCTATAAGTTGCCCGGGTTACTAACTACCTACATACAAAATTTCATGTAAATCGGTCCAGTAGTTTTTGCGTGAATCCGGAATACACAGACAGGCAGACAGAAAGACAGACAGACAGACAGACAAAAACTCTAAAAACCACTAATTTGGCTTCAGAACCCTTTAATTAGTCCCCTGGACTTGTTTTTTCAAGAATATATTAGAATTACAGACACGACTTTTCTACAGATTTATTATATGTATAGATTTTATTCCACGCCTAAATTTTAGTGTAATAAATAAAAATAATATTTTGTTTCAAGTAAAATTGCTTTGTAATATTAAATATTGATTTTAAACGCTGCTGTTGTTGTTTTTTCAATTCTTATCGTAAAAATTATCGTAAAAATAAAAAGATAGACATTGTTTTGGTTCTTTACGCCCCTTACTCATATTACATATTGTAGCTTTAGTGTCAATGTCAACATAAAAGTTTATTGATAAAAGAATCTACGATAAACAATCATATATACAAGTGTATATATAGAGGTCAGTGATGATAAAGGAATAATAAAAATCAGACCCCTACTTTGTGCTATAAGCTTAAGCCATAAAATCGACACAAGGTTTAAGATGACGATGATTATGATAGCCGACTGGCTGATTTCCACCATGGTGACAGCTTCTAAATTCCTGAATACCTGCTATCCGATGCTAAGAAACATCGCTGGAGATATGTACAAGTAATGCGTTTAACACAGAGGCAATTATGTCGTTTAAATAGAGCGGCAGATGAGCAAATAGTTCACCTGGTGATAAGTAAATGCTGAACCTCAAAATGCACATGCTCTGCAATGGTGATAACTCCTAAAGACTAAGCTGGAATACTACGCAAAAATATTACATTCTTTGAACTGATCTAATGAATACGTCTTTGGGTTTACTTTTTAAACTATCTATCTTTGCATTCAAAGCAGATCAAAATACAGGCTTAGAGTATCGGGGAATGCAAAGGGTATTACGATTTTATCTAATCTCAAAAAAGGTACTCTTTAGGAAATATATATATATATATATATATATATATATATATATATATATATATATATATATATATATATATATATATATATAGGGGAATGCAAAGGGTATTACGATTTTATCTAATCTCAAAAAGTACTCTTTAGGAAATATATATATATATATACCAGTCAGAATAAGTGATATAGGCGAACGGTAAAGAAAAATTAATTTAAAAAAATCTCAAACATTCTGTCCTTTTTATCTTTTAAATTCAGAATGCGTGGTAATGCATTATTTTAACTGATTGTCATTCATAAAAATCTAACGTAGTAATAGCTACGCACGAACATTTCGTAACGGTCGCTCGCTCGGCAAAAACCACTTCTTATTAGTTTGTGGCAAAAACGTTGTGAATTGAATCTCACACATAGGAGCGCGCGTACGCGTAGTTGTTGCCACAAATCACATTCAATTTGGGATAATTTCAAATAAAAGTAGAAACCATATTTACTCGTAGTTTCAAAAACTGCAATCACGGTATATCATTATTTATATATTTGAACTTAAATATAAAATTTGGCTACTCTTTGAAAAAATAACCCTGTATATATGTATATATACAGTAAACTCTCGATAATTTGAAACACAAGGGCCCAGAGAAAAATTTCATATTACCAAGAGTTCAAAATAATAGGAGTTTAGATGACTAAGAGGGAGGGAGGAAAAAATCAAGTAAACAGGAGTTTGATCAAAATTCGTAATTTATTATTTTAAACATTTGTACAATTATTCACAAATGTTCATTTTGAAAAGAAGTCCGTAATTTTCTGTTGAGTGAGCAACTTCAGTTTATCATTGTCCAATGAATTTTCGATAGTGGTAAGAGTTGCGAAGACATCGTCACTTATGTCGGTTCTGAGGGCGTAGTAGCGTAGGTTAGTAAGAGATCTTGCCTCGCTTAATGTGACTGGAATTGGCGATTGTTCTTCTTCGTTAACCATGTGTTCGGCGGTGAAGGAAAACATCGTGAGAAAACCTGCATGTCTGAGAAATCAAAAAAAAAATATTTCGAAGACATGTGAAGTTCGCAAACACGCATTGGGGCAGCGCGGCGGACATTTCCTTGCCCTAAAACCCTCTCAGAAATGAAAGGAGGCCAACAGTGGGGGACGTATATAGGCTGTAACTTTACTTTACTTCTTCGTTTTCTTCCTCGTCCTCATCCAGAGGGAGGAATTCACTCATATCTCATCTATGTTAACAATCGACAGGTCTGTACATGTATGTAAACAAACGACAGGTCTGTGCATGATAAACGCTTCAAATTATCGAGAGTAAGGAAGCCCAGACTTCAAATTATTGCATGTTGGTGGACAAGATACTATTCCTTCAACTTCAAATTAACGAGTGGACCAATTAATATTGATTTTATTCAATTTATCAAGTATTTTTCAGGGGACCGGGAATTTTTTTTAAATTATCGAGAGATTCAAATTAACAAGTGTCAAATTATCGAGAGTCTTAGAAATAATCTAAGTCGAGAGTCGACTGTAGCTCGAAGAACCGACAACCGATGGGGAAAAAAGGTTCTCGATGGCAGCCTCGTACCAGTAGGCGAAGTGTAGGGCGACCTCCCACTAGATGGAGTGACGACCTGGTAAGACATGCAGGAAGTCGATGGATGCAGGTGGCTTTGTGGCACTCCTTGGGGGTAGCCTATGTTCAGCAGTGGACTTGTGAAGGGCTGAAATGATGATGATGATAAGGAAGATATAAAATATATAAGATATAAGTAAATACCTTTAAATATATACACATCAGCAGAATCTAGGGAATCCTAAATTATTTACGACTTTATAGTTTAAAATCATTTAAGTTTCCATAAAAAGTTTATATACAGATTGAAACTTCTTTTATTCTATTTACAAAATTTAAATTTGTAAATAAAAAAAAACAAAAGAAAAAACAAAATACGGCGGCAGAATTGTTAGTAATTCGTTACGTCAAGGAAAATTAAAATTGTTCTACTGATATTAATTAATGAAAGGGATTAGATTGTTTTTCTTTTTTAATTTAACGTGCCGTGAGAACTTTAAGAGTCATGTCACGTCGTCATTTGAGTCGAGATGAAATGTTACGAGCCGTGGGCATATTAGAAAATGGTGCTATTCAACTCGTCGTTGCCGAGGCCCTACACACCAGCCAAAACGTGATATCAAAGTTGTGGTCACGTTATCGCAGTACTGGGAATGTGGCTAGATGGCACACGGGTAGATATCGTGTTACTACGCAGAGACAGGATCGATTTCTCCAAATGACCGCCAGAAAACAATCCAATATCAAGCTTAATATATTTTTGTATATATTTATTACGTTCTTTAATACTTATGTTTACTGCGTTTTAGATATAATTATATCATTACAGAACATTATTTTATATCATTTAATTATGATTTATGATATGATATTAGTTTAAAATGCACTTGATGACTCAACTAACGCCACCATTAAACAAATTCGTGCCTATACTTCGTACCCATACTTCAGAATATTTATCATAACTTTTGATGGAATGAACTGATTTTAATAAAATAAAGACTAAATGTAACACAGATACACTTTATAATTTCCTTAATGATTTTTGTGATATAAATTAGTACTTTATACGTGATACGTTAACAAACAAACAGACAGAGAGACAGAAAATTCTAAAAATGGTAGAAATGTATTTAATTACTTATTTTTAGTACCTCTCAATCACCTTTATAACAAAAATATAAAATGTACAGACGTCTGCTACTTACATATTTATTATATGTATAGAAGAATATAGATAATAGATATGACTCCAAGCATGCAATAATTACTTATCTGTTGCCCTTTTAAACAGTTATTTATTGATATTTCCAATTTTTTGTATATTATACTCGTATGTCACCCTATATACACATTTTTTTTTTTCATTTTATGAATTACTTTTCAATTTTATCTGCTTTGTTATGGTACTGTCATTGAGTGTAGGTGAAGAAATTGAGGTATTACTGCTTATCATATTATTAACACACACTGTCCCTAAAGAACCTGGCATTGAGCATTGATTGAGGAAGGCTAGAATGCTGTGTCAGAGTAACGTGGACAGTAATATAGGTATTGCGGGGTCCAGGTCTACGGATAAATAAGAATGTTCTATTTGATAGCATTATATTCCACTTCTTTTTACAGTCACAATATTCAAATCCGACAATAAGTGTTCTTCCACAAATGTTGACTCCGTCTAAGATACGATTTAAAATAAGATCCGAACTATTATTTATTTATGTGTGTTTTTACAGTATGTATCTCAAATCAGTATGCTTCTTAGCAAAGTCCTCCTCCAACACGAGCCACTCTCCTGCAATTGGGCCCGTTGTAAGCTTCAACTCGTCCCCCCATCGCCTTTATTATTTTCCCTTGTTTCGTTTACTGTTTCTAGGATATGAATTTATTATTACTTTACACCATATTTCTCCTGTTTCGCTCTTTTCATGTAGCTTGTCCATCCCCAACTTTGCTGATTAATTCTAGTCAAGATGTCATGATTGTTGATCAAATCTTATTGGCCCCACTTTAGCATGCTCATATCATACTTCATTCCATAGATCTCTGGCAGTAATGTGATTTATTTGTGTTGAATTTTAAGGGTCCATGTTTCACATTCATATTCAATAAAAGGCAAGATACAAGTGTTGAAAATTTTTCTCGTGTTGGCGAACTTCATTTGTCTTCGAATTATTTATTTTTATTTTTCATACATGCAGGAGTGCTTCAAAATGCTTGCTAAAATCACAGTTTCGAGTAAAGATTAACAGTCTAATGGCAGCCCGGCATTTTTGTGACATCTAATGCAAATGAACCGCTAATCTGGGGAGCACCAGTTTGTCAAGTTATGTTTTGGCGTTTTTTTCCTTCTTTTATGGTCTAAAGTCATTTCAGTCTCTTCTCGGCACGTTTCTTCCAGACATTTTCGGCAATTTTGAAACTGTCCGTGTCCCTTAATTACATGATTTTAAATTTTAATACCGGGCGTCGAACCGGTCTTTTAACGTTTGCTATTAGCCTCAAGCATAACTAAGCGTGGTAATCTTTCTGTGGACGTGACTTAACGAGCGGAGTCTTCTCTGTTTGGCAACAGCTGTTATAGACTAGAGCAGCGGGTTTTATAAAAAACAACTTCGTTGCTCATTGTGTCCTTCCCCGAAAGTCGCGAAATAGACCCCAGGCAACGTATGTGGGAAGCATTTTAATTTCTTCCAGTTCTCAGATGCGTAATTGAGTTCTTATGTCTCTATGTCTAAACAAGTCTGGTACAAGTGTTAATGTATATAGAAGCCGTGTTAGCTCAGGGGCTATAGCGCTCGCTGTAAATTTCCCTATACGCCAGCATCAAAGAAATGGTAAGTTGCAATTTTAATCTTAAATCCTAATTTATCTCGTAGTTGGCGGTGAAGGAAAAGACACAAGTTCGCCAATCCGAGAAAAGTTTTCAAAATCTGTATCTTGTACCTTGTATTGAATATGGATGTGAAACATGGACCCTTAAAAATCAACACAAATAAATCACAATACTGCCAGAGATCTGTGGAATGAAGTATGATATGAGCATGTAAAGTGGGCCGAATAAGAATTGATCTACTAAGAGCTAAAACAAAAGCAGCTGACATCTTGACTAGAATTATTAATCAGCAAAGTTGGGGATGGACAAGCTACATGAAAAGAGCGAAACAGGAGAAATGGTGTAAAGTAATAATAAATTGATATCCTAGATACAGTAAACGAAGCAAGAGAAAATAATAAAGGCGATGGGGGAGACGAGTTGAAGCTTACAACGGACCCAATTGCAGGAGAGTGGCTCGTGATAGAACTTTAATGTAAAGTGCTGGAGGAGGCCTTTCCTAAGAAGCATACCGATTTAAGAGACATACTGTAATAACACATATAAACAAATTATAGTTCGGATTTTATTTTAAATCGAATCTCAGACGGAGTCAACATTTGTGGAAGAACACTAATAGTCGGATCTGAATATTGTGACTGTAGAAAGATAAAGTGAAATATAATGCTATCAAATAGAATATTCTTATTTATCCGTACACCTGGACCTGGAGCTGTCAATTTTTTTTACCTATTTTGGTAGGGTTAGCACAGGAGGATAAAATTAAATAAACAAAACGTTTATCAGCATTGTAATAGATACTTAAGATATAATTTTTTATAATGATCTCTTATATTTACGCGAACACTACACATAGAATAAAACTACTTTTACGGATTTTATCGCGTTTAATTATACTTTTTGAGGACGTTTCTTTAATTTATATAGGGCAAACAAAACAACCTATTAAAACCCGCGTAAAAGAACACGCGTAAGAGAAACACTAACGTTACTGGAAGTCTGCAGTTTGTGATAATATCCTAGACGCCCCCCACCATTACATTAGATTTGATAGACCACAAATTCTCGCGAAAGAACATCGATTCCTGCCAAGGATGATACGTGAGGCTATTGAAATTAAAAAAATCCTAATTTTAATAGAGAGGGAGGCTGGGAACTACCAACTGCTTGGGATCCTGTAATTAATAAAATTAAAACTAAGCCCAAGCATACCACTGCAAGACTTCAAGACACAGTAAGTTCATTCTGCGTAGATCGGACCAAAACTAATAATTAAAAAGCTGAAGGTACTCCGGGTTAACTCTGACATCGGGACGTCAATCACCTCAGTCCCTCGTGGCCACGGGTGCTGGAAAGCACCCGAAACGTCGGGAATTTAAAAATAAGTATAATTAAACGCGATAAAATTCATAAAAGTAGTTTTATTCTATGTGTAGTGTTCGCGTAAATATAAGAGATCATTATAAAAAATTATATCTTAAGTATCTATTACAATGCTGATAAACGTTTTGTTTATTTAATTTTATCCTCCTGTGCCAACCTTATTTTATTCAATATAATATTTTTTTGCAAACTACGTATTCTAAATATTTTACTTTTATAATTATTGTTCTTGAACAATTTGTTGTGGCTTTTAATTAAATTCTAAATTTAATGTAAAGTTTTTTTTAAATAATCTATTGGAAAGCACTCGCATTTCATAACAAATATAAATTCTTGCACACGTTTTAATATTTTACTACCAATATTTACAATGTTTCTTTCGAGGTCAAAATATTTGCGAAACTTTTGCTCAAGCTGAATTGCTTGAGATAAACGCAAACACAAACGCGAAAAAAGTGTCAGGAAGTATTATTAAAGAAAAAAACCGATTGAGCACTATCTTTATTACAATCCTTGGAATGGCTGAAAAAAGAATCTTCCCATTTTTATAGGTTGTTCAGATCTATTAACGTACAGCTTGATTTTTTCACATTTGTGGTGTTCTAGACAACATTTTCTATACAAATATCCCGATACATACACTAAACCATTTTTTCTGGTAAATCAAATAGATAATCATTTGTTCCTACTGTTAACACAGGGGCAGTAACATCGTCAGGTTGCGGTGATGGTGTATTAAAATAAGACACTCGTCTGGTTTCATAAGTAACATATCGAAATCGTATTCACAATTAGTGTTTTGAGGTTTCCCTAAGATATTGGTTATAAACATATGTTGGTTCCTGGCAGTTACCACCCACCTGCCTGACTTTCCAAAGAAATTTTCGGGACTATCTTGATTGAGACGTCTCGTAAATATTAATTAATTTAATTTCTTCTGATTTTAATTCTTCATGAAGTTTCGTTATAGATAAAATTTTAACCAGTAAATTTTGCCCTAAGAGTATCTTAATCATTCTTGTTGGGAGAAGAGGCAATATTTACAAAAGTCAATTATTAAAATACATTGAATATCTTAATAAATTAAATGAGCATAAAGTTATCTTGTTTATATTGATATTTTGCTTTTTCTTAGTGCTTTTTATACAAATTATATACAAATATGACATTTAATTGTAGGAATCATAACGACAGATTTCATTTGAAATTTTTGACCATAGATAGGTATTCTCTATCCAAATATTGTATAAGACTGATAGCAAATGTGCTATCTATATTATTTATATTTTAACTCAGCCAAGGAGCAGTATAATGACTTAATAGCATTGAATTTAGAATTAGTTCCAAGCATTAATTATTTTTTATACGTTCATGGTTCCAAGTAATTTAAATTAGAAGATGAGACAGTAGGGGTAATCTCTAGCAATAATAATAACAATTTAAATTATCCAGAACGCAGACCACAAATAGTTAACTGTATAATTTCACATAAAGACAATCATAAAAATTGTATACACCTGGTGCATCAAAATATACAAGGCATGTTGGGCAAAGACATAGAGATTAAATTGTTTTTAAACAGTAACAACATATACATTTTTTGTATAACTGAACATTGGTTAAAAGATTATAACTATAATATGTTTAATTTCAGTAAACACCAGGTGATCAGTTCTATAACAGAGAAAAAAAAAATACGTTGTGACTCCTTAATATTAGCCAGTAAATTGTTATTATGTAAAGAACGTAAGGATATTGTGAGCCTCTCTGATGAGCGAACTGCAGAAATGTCATCTGTTGAGCTCAAGCACCTCATTGTTGTTAGTGTTTACAGACCCCCAAATTCTATGTAATGTATGATCATTTTGAAAAAAAAATATGGAGGAAGTTATACTTAATCTTAATAAACATAATAAATATGTTGTATAGTAAATTGGAGAAAACAGCCCACCCCGCCCCACTTCAGTCGTACAAAGAGGCGAGTGTAAGCGGATCGTAGAGAGGCAAACGTCGTTGATACAATGGATATAGAGCAACATAATGGATTCTGACGAGGAAACACTGCTCACACTAGTCTCGTTGATACGACTAAAGTGGGGTTGAACGGGAGCTTACAAAATGGCGTCGACGGCGCTATTAACGCGGTCTATTATTTATTCTGTGGCGCGGTGTCTTCGCGGCGGGCTCACCGCGCGCTCTTTGCGCACTCGCCTCGCTTTGAACTCGCTTGCAAATCACCAGCATATTGCATTAGTGATTTATTATGCCAGTAAAAAGGTTATCCGATTCTCGTCAGTATACAGCAAATGCTGCTATTTTATGCGAGTTAGCATAATGATAATATTTAGTTCTGCAGAGGATAGATTAGGTGTTTACTGTCCCAGCACCTACTGACCATCAGGTAGTCTGTGTGGCCATTTGACATCCTTATTTCTATTAAAAAAAATCTAAAATCACAGAGAAATATATCTTTTTTATTATTTGCGTTACCAAAATATGCAACTTTAATTCATTTTATTTTGTTGAGGAGAAAGAAAATAATTACGAACAGGTACAGAAGTTTTATTTTTATCAAAATCTCTAATCAGTCAATATTGGCAATATGCATACAGTGTAGTAAGGCAACACATATAATTCAACTTAATTATGTAATAAAGATACCAATTTAAATATGGAGAAGAGACAAAACTCAGTAATTAATCTCAAATTATATAAAGTGAAACGAAGATGTGACTCGGGGGTACAGTCAAGTGCAATATCATTTCAGAAAGCTCGTGTTGTGATAAATTATTAAAATACTTCTATAAATTAATATATTAAATGGCATGCGCGTGACTGTACAATTAGGTTGAATCGTATACATATAGATGTACGAAAATCAATAAAATTGAACATTAGAAATTATTGCTTTGACTTCGGGGATTTGCGATAAGGACGGTATTATGCAAGTGCATAATACCGTCTTTATCGTAAATCCCCGAAACAATTTCTTTCCTAGTTTGTTAAATTATATTATTAGAATACTATATTGCTCACGCAACCATAACAATTCATAACAGAGAAATTAGTATAGTAGGATTTAAACAGACACTAGTTAAATATTTATCTAAAAACTTTAAAAACTGTTGGAAATATTAATATTTAAGAACTGTAAAGTTAGAAAATGTCTATCTAAAAATTTTGAAGGTCCTATTACGTGACTAGGGTATAAATAATATTATAAAAACTAGATGTACCTACTTCATCTAATTTTATTTATCGAGAAAATGAATAGAATATTTTTATACATCAAAATTGTATTCTTATATTAGACGTATTTTATTTAAAAAAATGTATTTTAGGTACATAGGTATATATTATGAAGCTAGTTAGGAAATGCTAAAACACACAATGGACAAGTCATTTGTGCAGATATTTGTTTAAAAATGTACTTTATAAAAACTCGTAAACATGATATCGAATTCTTATGATAAAATATTTACACAATTTATTCTTAATATTAATATACAGATTAAAAACTTATATAATTACAATTACTGAGGCACGAACAGTGAAATAGCACCAAAATTGAAATTTCACCTTATTCTTTGACACAATGCGATGTGTCACCGGGCTTACAATGTCATTACTAATTACATCATGGATGTGATACATCCTATAACTCAATTCCTATCGCATGTAATGGTCAATGGGATATTATTGAAAAAAATTGTGCGTAAACGTTGAATTGCTGTTATTAACATTAAGGCTGTCACTTAAAATATCGACGTCTATTTAAGAAATACTTCTTCTCTCTCTTCTTCTCACACTTTTTTTTCTCTCTTTTCACTAAATGACAATAGAAAGAGGCAGTTGTAGAGATAGTTAATACTTAAGTAAGCGATAATCAACGACTATTTACATTTAAGCTATAAAATGTATGCTCTCAAATGCGTGGAAATTTTCTCTTTTCGCGCATTATATTCAATTTGAACGTATACATAAATGTAAAGGAGTCTGTTATCATATCCTACTAGGACTAGGTTTTAATTATAACTCTTAAACGAGCTATTAAGACTTAAAGAACTTTCGTATTGGAGAAATAAACATTATCCAAATTTTTTTTGCCTTAATGCTAGGTTTTGCACTTATTGCCCCATATTGCTTGCGTAGTAGTGGTGTAAAATATTATATTATCCAATGAGTGATAGAGATATTTAAACAGTAAAAACATAAATATGTTGATAATCGTGAAACATTATTATTCTATATAAAATTTACAGTTTTTCATCTTGAGTCCTTTTTTGTTCTTAAATGTATTCTTATTAGGCTAATAAAATAACACTTCGTTGTTCAACACGTCAGATTTCATACATATCACAACCTACTTTTTTTTGTTATTGACAAATTAATAATCTATATTTGATTAACAAGGCAAATACACATAGGTGGGCATTACAAAAAAACGTGTGCAGTTCACACGCGGTAGAAGTGAAACCTTCAGAATACGAAACTTCGAGAGAATGAGACGAATACAGTATAAGGATAATTGTAGGGTTTATTTATTATAATATTGTTAAAAAGTTAAAAAATACTTAATATTTTATTCTACGCCTAAATTTTATTTTCGCCATCTATTTCATTCTATAGTTAAACTCATTTTATCGGAAAATTGATTGACCATCAAGGTGGTACGTAAAATAGACGCTAGATGGCCCAAATACGACTAATTTAAAATAAATCGGTAGTTAAGTTATGAATGGATTGGATAATATCAAATTTTCCAAAATTATCATATTATGATAATTTTATTCCATATGGTAACTGAAGGACTTATTTTCCAAGCAGTGTTTTTTTTTGCATTTGAACAGTTAAAAGTTATATTAACTATCTTTAGAGCACCGCATAAAGATACCGAGATAATAAAACTTCTGATAATGTATTCTATTTCATTCTCTGGCAGGCTCAATCCTACAGATGTATGTTTGTCTATTTTTAGTGTCGCTTTTAAGTTTCGGGTTTCTAATCACAACGATTCTAAAGAAGTATTCACTTAAAAAATGTGATATTAAACTGAATTGCGTTTTTCGTTTGAAAACGGGGTATATATGGCACTAGATGTTGCGTTTCAATTGCATTATAGTCTCACTCTAACACAGGTGGAAGATATCATGTAAGTAAACAAAGATATTTAAAAAAGTACTAAAAGTTAATTGTTTGGGATAGTAATGAGTACAATTCTGAATCTTTAACCTTCATTTTGTTAGTCAGCATAAAAGAGATCGATGAACAACGTTGATAGAATTGTAGTGCAGTTCACGAGACATCTGAAATATGAATTGTGAATTACCAGTAAAATATAAAGTACATATAAAATAAAGTTTGAAGTTTACTTATTCTCTTTATCTGATTTTGAAATATAAAAAACTGCTACAATAAGCTTTTTCATTTCTGGTCCTTCGAGTCTGTTTCCAAAGTAAACTTTGGGATTATTTTGAGAAAGAAATTGTGATGTCCGACAACATGCATAGGAGTAGCGCAGCAAATTAACCTGATGCACCACAAAACCGTGGAAGGCCTAGCAGCATTCTGAAGTCATTATTGTATAGGATTGGAGGAGTGTTGAGTGCCCGCTGCATGTTACCTCTTCCCTCCTTATGTTTGAATCATCATTCAGGTCTTCAGTTACATGACCGACTTTTGCATTTCTAAACTTGGTTTCAAGAGAATAAAGATATAGTGCGACACTCCTAAGTTTCCGCTCGGTATATCACAGTTTCTTTGTCGCCTTAAACACTATAATCTCAATTTTTCTTAAAAATTATGAGACTTTTATTCGGCATATTTCCCATATACGACTGCGGTAAAACATAGCGGTAATACAGTAGCCATGTCATACACAAGTTTATACTATTTGCTCATCTAGTGAACAAAGAAATTTGTTAGAGTTGCGGTGTGATTTTCTGTGCACTGGGGATTACCACCGTGTTGATTTTGTTTTGTAATTTTGGATTCGGAGCGGCTGATAACGAGCGGACGTGTGTAGTGTAGTTAATGTGTGCGTGTTGTCCTTACTTGGAGCAGTTGGACGGGCGCGTGTACAGACACTCTCTCTTCGCGTATGCAGTGTGTTCGCGTGTACTAAGCTCGGAGCAGTTGGCGTCGAGCGGGCGTGTGTACAGTAGTCAATGAATTGTGAATTACCATATGCGGTGGTTGTGAATTACCATACCAGTGCGTGCGTGTGTGCGTGCGTGTGCGTGTACTAAGGTCGGAGCAGCTGGCGCAGAGCGGGCGCGCGTACAGTAGTCAATGAGTGCGTGCGTGTGTGCATGTGTGCGTGCGCGTGTACTCACTCGGAGCAGCTGGCGCCGAGCGGGCGCGAGCGCGGCGGCGGCGGCAGGCGCGACGAGGGGCGCGCGGGGGCGGGCGGGCGCGGGCGCGGCGGCAGCGGCGCAGCGCGGCCCAGGCGCCCGCCACGCCCGCGCCCGCGCCCGCCAGCGCGCCGCACACCGCCAGCGCGCGCGACCGCCGCCCCGACGACTCCGCGCTCACCGTCTGCAACCACAACCGCTACAGCTATGCCGCCGACAAACACTTCTATACGTGGCAGAGCCACCCTACAGCTATATTACGGTTGTAGCACGAATGGTTCGGCTCGACCGGGGCAGGACCACGCTCTCACAGAAAACCAGCATAAAATAGGAGGCTCATTGCTGCTGTGTATGGTGAGTGTAGAGAATCAAAAACCCTTTTTACTGGATAAGAGGCATTCCATCTTAGTCCTTAGGGGTGACAACCAGTGGCGAAGCTAGGGCTCCAAACTAGGGCAAGCCCAAGATATGGTTTCGTTGTTTTTAGCAGTTTTATAAAAATTTACCTTTTCTCTTTTTCGATTTTACCTTTTCCTCGCCGATTAGCACTTTAACACACTTCAATTCATCACAAGGAACGCTATTATCCTCCATTTTCACTAAAAATCTATAAAAAAGCATAAATTTTCAACTCTCAATATTTATTCGCTCAAGTAAACACACATGTGAAGTGAACTTGCAACGGCAAAGGTATCGCCCGCGCGCCCCCGCGCTTGACTAATGACTAACTTCACACAGTTCACACTAAAAGCCGGGCTTTTTGCTTCAAACAAATTGCTATATAAACAATCGTAGTTATATTTCATTATAGAACATTTTGCCACAGGTTAGAAAGGGCGATCGTCTTCTCGAAAGCCCGGTAAAGCCCACGCGTGCGAGAGAGACGACTAATTTTATGACTACTTTTACTATACCTTATCGCGCAGTTTTGCCGCGTGTTGACGTTATAAGGCTATGACCTAGTGCGTAGGCGTGTGTAGAACAGAGGAGCGCGCGGGAAATTTGAAATAGTTTGAAACAGTTTACGAGTTATTTTATTAGTTGATATATTGAGTAGTTTGATAGAGCAAGCCCGGCTTCTCGGCTTCTATGGAGGCTTCGCTACCGGTGACAACGCATTTGTATTTGGATTCTCAATCTAAAATAGACGTCTATGGGCCACAATATCCACTTATCATCAGATGGACTGTATACTCGCTTGTCACATTTATTTTATTAAAAAAAAATTAAATACCACTAAACCGGCAATTCAGAACAAAAACTGTGTCACAGTTGCGTGGCGATATAAAAATATCCACCACCCCGAAATCGCCGTATCGTATGGTAAGGGGCGACAGAAGGAAATGGAAACAGGAGATGGGCAGCAGCATCTTCTTGATACAAAACTCAAAACTATAAAAATCTACGGTTACCAACCCGCTTGCCAAACGTGGCAACTATGAAAAAATCCTCATATGAGGGAATCTATGGTGAGGGCCTATGTTTACCAGTGGCCTCTTACAAGCCTGTACTAGATGAATAAATAATGGATAGTGAAATGTCACATTGAAATCAGAAATGAAACAGTTGCCCCTCCGAGAAGTTGGTACGACGTTATTTACGTGCTGATGCGTGTGATCCATCTGTTGCGAATTGGTTGACGCACATCTTTGACTTACTATTCAAAAAATTCTAAAATTCGTTTTATTCCGTACAATGCAAGCCTGTGAACGCGTTACTTCACAAGGAACAATCGAATGCAGACTTAAACTTTTACTATGTTGTCCTTAACCTATTTTATTGTAAGTTATTATAATATTTATTTTCGATTTCAAAATCATAAACATATTTGATGTAAGATACAATTTTAATGTCTTGTTACAGTTTTACAGGATATTTAATGGGAAAGTGTTGGGAGTAGTGGTGCTGGGATTAGTGGTGACGGGGATAGTGCACGCAATTGAAGGAAAGCGGGAGGTGCTCTTCAAACTAGGTAAGACACATTATTTCATTTTATTACGCAGATCTTAGCTAATTAATTTTTAACATATTTAATATAATGGCTTTCTGCAAAATAACGCCTGATTCTATTAGTTATTTATTGAGTTAGTACTGTGTACTGTTTGAAATTAGGTGATTCTAGTTCTAGTTCTTTAACTGACAGTAAATTACTATTGTTTAATATTATTATATTGTTAAAATTATTTTATATAATTACCGGTTCTTTTTGACCATAGCCACATGCTGAGGGTAATTCATCTGAGCCGTCCTCGCAGTGTAGTCTACCATCACATAGCAACTGTGGCGCCAGGCACAGACGTTGATCACAGCTACAAGAAACAAAAACTTGATTATTCATACAGTGGCTATCAATGTTATTTAATTATAAATATTATTATAATAGCTTTTATTACAGGCACTATATATGTAGATATTACAGAAGTAGAAACTAACCCTGGCCGTACCATGTGATAATTGACGTTTCTTATGACGCCAGTTAACTGGCTTCAGTCACAGAACCAATGTAAATACGCTTTTAACCTGTGAGAGAAACGCGAGAGGGGTAGCGTGAGATAGTATGTATTGTCAAGTCTTGTCCAGGTTGTGCATGCACGTGGGATGTGGTGCGGCTAGTAGACGACGGCGTAAGTCAGTTTATCTTGCCTCTATCCAACCTGCCGGTAAGTGGTGATGCAGCCGAAGATGGTAAAACGCACTGATTTAGCATAACAAAAGCCTATTCACGCTTGCCTTGAAGATATGAACATTATAATCGGAAGGAAATACAGAGGCTGGCAAATTATTCCACACCCATGCTGTACACATTGTGAATAATGTATTTTCATTTACGGCAGTTACTGTTTTTAAGCAAATACGAAATATTATTATTCAATTGTTTAATCACATTAAACAAAATCAGTGTTGGATTGTCGAAAAAAACGTTCCTTGTTCACAAAACAAAAAAATTTGTCTTCTCGGCCGCTCGCAGTCGACAGGAATTACGGAGAATTGAGCGTAACTTGGTGCGCAATGCGTTAAGGCCGCGGAGCTTGTCTAGTAGTATACATAGAAGTGTTTGGTGGAGAACAGACGAGCGTCTGGTGCGTGCATTGCGCGCTGTCAAGTCAAGGCTAATGTC
This sequence comes from Parnassius orleans, assembly GCA_029286625.1. Classification (NCBI taxonomy): domain Eukaryota; kingdom Metazoa; phylum Arthropoda; class Insecta; order Lepidoptera; family Papilionidae; genus Parnassius; species Parnassius orleans. Next base: position 130,995 of record JAGSMP010000166.1, on the reverse strand, counting down.
GTATGTGCTTGTGTTGGGTGTGGTGTGAGCATCGATATATACGTACTACGTACTAGATTTGGCATTCCGAACATTCACTATGTTCAAATGAACTGTAGTGCAATCCGTACACCTTTAGTGTCATTTAGTGTGGCTTCAATATTCATAGAGTGTGGAGCTGCGCTAATAATACGAGATTTCAAATTAAAGTTTAAACCTGAACGTAATTAATAATTCAGTAGTCAAATAAGTAACATTATTTGTTGTTCAAGTGAATAAATAGGTAATAATATTGCAATAGAAAATATAAATTTCTTCATTTATATGCCACGCTATCTACAATCATAGACTAAAATGTACTATCTCCCGCGCATGCGCGAAAACAGAGTAGTGCACATTTTTTGTTTGGAATAGCTTCTCTAGTACGTAGTACATAGAACTCAATGGGTGTGATTATGTACAGTGTGTAGATGGAGAGCGGTACGGGGGCTGTCAGGGTTAGCGTTGCATGCGTGTGTGTGCTTGTGTGCGTGTGTGCGTGCGTGTACCGGAAGGCGGCGGGCAGCGGCGCGGCGCAGTAGGCGCCGGCGGCACAGGCGCCGAGCGCGGCGGCGCACGAGCCGTCGGCGCAGCGCAGCCCGCCCGCGCACGACCCGCACTCCGGGCCCTCGTCCGACCCGTCCGGGCAGTCCACCGTGCCGTCGCATCTGAACAATCATTTTTGAACTGAAAACTTCCTCAGATTCGTTGTGATTTGGAACTCGATAAAACGAAAAAAATGACTCTAAAAAGTGATAAACATATCTATAGGATTTAGCCTGCGAGAGAATGAGATAGAATATTATATTATTAGTCGTGTTGAAGCCATGTACCGTCTATTTTACGTACCACCTCGAGAGTTAATTAATTTTTTGAGAATGAAGTAGATGGCGCTATTACAAAGCAATTTTAAAGTGTAGTTTTCTGATCTGCACACATTTTTTTATTATGGTCTAAAAGTCAGTGAGTGGCAGACTTACGGTATTTCAATAAGCTTCACGTTTTTTTTTTTTCAGTTAACCTGAGGTACAATGAAATGGGGACTCTAGTTTGACCGACGGTTGATATAAAGACGCTCGGGTGTGAAAGGTGTAAAAAAATGACCGAAAAAAAAACGTGAAAGTAATAAGTCTGCCGCTTTGACATCTTGAAATATTCAATAAAAGTTACTGAAAAATAACATTGGCAGACGTCTATGGCGATTCCAAGGTCATGGCAGATAGGTGGACATATACAATTTTTCCTTTATAATTTACGTTATTTCAATAAAGCTACAATTTGTATAATTATGTTGTTGATAATATTATTTGACATATATTTTGCATGGCAGACATATATTGAGATTCTATCAACCGGGCAGACAACGAACTTAAGTGGCGTCCATAAGCGCGTGCTATAGCACTCGCTCTAATCCCAATATTTTTCCTATTTTTGTTTGGAGGAAAGGCCCATGTCTGAGTTTTATTTTTCTCATAACAAAAGAACATCTGCCCTTGGTAACGGTTATATCAAATATTTTAGTGTATTTTTGTACTTTGGTAGAGAAGCAAGAAGGAATCAATGAAATTCCTCAGATTCCTGAAGTGGGCAGTTCATCAGGAGATGTAATTCCAATAAATATGGGTAGTTTTCTTTTTGTAACAAAGTAAATAAAAAACATCGGTCTAAATAATTGGTTTTGCATACTATTACGAAACTGTCATTACATCGAATTATGAGAGTGAGGGATTAACGGAGTGCACCTGTGCCTGCGCAAACACTCGTTTACTATAATTTTGTCCTGCATAGGGGGGTTTCAACGAGAAACTACCCGCCGTGACAAAAATGAGCTAATGAATTGTAGAAGCATTGCCGGCCTTTTAAAAAAGAGTAGGCTTTTTCTTGAAGGTCTCCAAGTCCTATCGGTCCGGAAAAATCGCTGGTGGTAGTCGATTTCACAAGGAAGTTGTGCGAGGAACTTCTTGTAAATCGCACAGTGGTGGACCGCCAATCATCCAGATGGTATGGATGGTATCGCGAGTTTTGTTGCGATGTGCGATGGTGAAATTGAGCGGCTGGAATAAGTCTGGCCAATTCCTCTGAGCACTCCCCGTGGTAGATGCGATAGAATACGCAAAGAGTTAACATGGGTAACTCAGCGAAATTCCTTGCATTAACTTAGTAATTCAGTTTACTGCGCCGGCTCAATGCGTTTAAAAAATTTAAAATTGCGCCAGAAAGCAGTTCACTCACTGTCAATTACAAATATTTCATATCAAAATGATTTTTAATACAGTTGCTCAAAAGTGGCGTATTGCAGGGACGTATAGCGTTCGGGATGTGGGCTATTACATACTCGAGCTTTTTCTTTACCTTTTTCGAACTCGTGAGTTCTCTTTCCCAACTGTCAAAATAATGTCTATTAAAAGAAAAAAAACCACAAGTTTTTACTAAAAAATTCATAGAAGTTTTATGATTCATGCAAATATTTCTAAAAAAGTTACTAATTTGTTTCAATATCAGATTTAATGATTTGATTCAATGAGTTAGGTTAGGTTTCATTTCATTTCATCTCATTAAATTTCATTTCATTTAATATCAATTAAAAAATTTACTGAAGACTTGGCTGTATGGGCATAGTTCCTTTGCCTACCCAGAATGGGTGAAAACAAAAAATGTCTGCTTATATTTTTTTACGGTTGGCGCCATTTTCTAAAAATGTTCTTTGCGAGTTTAGTTGTTTGTTGCACAAAATGAGTAATTTTGACGATATTTTATTTGAATTAACACCATCGGAACTCAGTATAATTGCACAAAATGCTTCGGAGAACATTTTACCGGAAAATTCAAAAGTCGCTACATATCTATGTACATACGACGAATTTATTGCGTGGAGAAAAGAAAAAGCAAATAGTTTTTCAGAAAATATTATGTTGGCATACTTCTCCGAACTCTCAGCAAAATTAAAACCTTCTACGTTATGGTCGAGGTTTTCGATGATAAAAAGTATGCTGAAAATAAGGAACAACGTGGATATAAGTGAATACCCAAAACTAAATGCTTTCTTAAAACGACAATCAGACGGTTTTACAACTAAAAAGTTGAAAATATTAACATCGAATGAAGTAGAAAGGTTTTGAACGAAGCTCCCCATGATCGTTATTTAGCCACAAAGGTAATTTATTAATAAATACTTATATTTTCTTTAATATTCAGTTTACAAAATCGCAAAATACAGTCAATATATTATTTAAAAAAATATTAATCAATACCCTTTTTTTGTAGGTTGCTCTGATTTTTGGCGTAGTTGGAGCTTGCTGCAGAGAGGAGTTAGCCAATATTACTTTAAAAGATATTGAAACCCATGGAAAAATGCTACTAATCAAGATTCCAAATACAAAAAATAAGATACCGAGAAGCTTTGTTGTTGAAGGAGATTTTCTTAGAATAGTGCAAAATATATGAATCAGCGGTCCCAAAAAGCAAAACCGACCGTTTTTTCAAAATTATCAAAAGTGTACAGCTCAAGCAATCAGGATAAATAAATTTGGTAATATGCCAAAAGAAATAGCTACGTTTCTTGGTCTGCCGGATGCTGAGTATTATACTGGGCACAGCTTCAGAAGGACCTCTGCTACATTATTGGCTGATTCAGGGCCTTAAAGCGACTAGGAGGTTGGAAGTCAGACAAAGTTGCAGAAGGCTATAATGCTGATTCATTAAACAACAAACTAGAAACGGAAAAAATCACACAATCCATTAATTTAAAGTCCAGTCCGTCTCCTTCACATGACAATACTGAAGAGAACGTTCGTCCATCTACCTTCGTTGATAATGATAATTCATCAGATCCAATTCCATCAACTAGCAAACGCCATTGTATAACACCTTTGACAAATATACATGAACAATCATACGAAATTAATAGTTTGTCTCAAACAGTAAATATGCAACCTAAAACTTCCCAGTTAGTATAAAAACTGTACCAATTTCAATGTATACAGGGTATTTTTGAAACGCTCCCGAAAACGAAGACAGACGACAGTACTAACTATATCTTTGATGATGGGTGAAATATAAAATCGATCCTGATGAAAAAAAAATCATCTTTTCACAACGTTTTATTAGCTTTATTCACGCTCCATCGTGTTAGTATAGTTAAATAAAACGTTAATTTCAGTAAAAAAAATCATGAAAATACTTAAACATAAAACCAGCAGTGGAATTACTGAATTACAATCAGCTGACTAGGGGTCAATGTACGCGCGAACGCCGAATTCGCGCGACCCGCAACAACGATTTTACCACAATACCTAATAATTTACAACACTTGTCTAAATACTAACTTATCTACTTAACCTACTATTTGCCACTGTGCTTGTCTCCACGTAGCCACTTTAATTCAATTCACAGGTTAAATAAACCAAATAACTGGTTAGATTCCCCGCTAATGAAAAAAAAACTTAAATAAAATGTTAACAAGGTTAGAGTCATGCTTTTTATCCATTGTGTAGGTATGTTTATTATTCTGATGTATTCAGTTATGTACCTATTCAGATCAGTTCAGTACTAAGTTATTTAAAAAATTAGGTATGAAACAGCTTACCGATCCTCCGTGGCCAAGGCCGGAACCGGTTTGAAAAATAACGGTTAATAAAGATTAATAACGGTTTTGTGTCAACGTTATGTTCAGAACAAAACCGGAATTCATTTTGTTCTGTAAACAAAATAAACCTGTTTTTGAATCACGATCCGCGGTGCTTGATATCGGCGGATATAATTGTCTGTGCGACGTGATTTTTGTAGCTATCTGCCGCTGCCACTGGCGTGTGTGGCGCGGCGGCGCGCGGTCGGTGGATTCCCCTATCCCGCCTTGCCTTAAATCTAAAGAACGAAAAATAGTGTTCAATAACGGTTAAAGTAAAGTAAGTAAAGTAAAGTTTCCGACCCTTGTCCATGGCCTTGTAGAGATTCTCCAAGGCACATTAACATGTTGCCGTATTCACGAAAACTATAAACATACCTACGCGTTAGGCATTATTAAAACAAAACATAAAACACAAAACGTAACAACAAGAACAATATCATTAATTAATAAATAACAAGTAATAACGACAATAATTTAATAAACAAAACAATTGAACTATCGCTCGTGATAGTCAAGACGGAACTGTCTCAAAAACTAAAATTATTAATCAATCATGAAGTAACGTCCTTGAAGCATGTGTAAATTCTACAGCGCGAGGCGACACGAGGCAGCGTGTGTGTGAAAGGGAAGGGTGGAGTGAGTAGTATATCTCATGCATTGTTTCGTACCGATCTAGATAAGAGTTCGGCGCCCGCGAAGATGACCCTATTGTCAGCTGATTTTCTTTTTTAAGTTTCACTGCTGGTTTTATGTTTAAGTATTTTCATGATTATTCGGGATCGAATTTTTTTGTGACCCATCATCATAGGTATCCTTAGTACTATCATCTGTCTTCGTTTTCAGGAGCGTTTCACAAACACCCAGTATGTGAATTATAAATTTTATAAAATAAATGATTAGTTAGTTGAGTTTATTGTGTTTTTATTATTTTATTAAATTGCTTCATTTTTCGCAACTGTATTAAAAATAGTTGTTCAGTACACGTGCGGAACCGTCATTGCAACTTGTTCCGACTGTCTACCCTCACCTTCGGCTGCGCCTCGGCTCGGTAGACATTTGTCGGAACTCTTTGCAATGACAGGCTTCACACTCGTAATGAAATATACTATTTCAGTAGAAATTGTATATAAATAGCAGTGAGTTCCCTGCAGTCAAATAAACATCATATTCGTAAATGAAAAAAATTATACCAAGTTTTGAATGGCGCAACACATTTTACACACAGCCGCCAGACCAGCTAAACTAAACAAGGGTGCGGCGCACGGACCTCCAGGCGGCGGGGATGCAGCGCGGCGCGCGCGCGCAGGCGAGGTGGTGCGGCGCGCAGGCGGGCGGCGGCGCGCAACGCAGCGCGCAACCGCACGCGCCGCCCGCGCCGCACGCGCCCGGCGCCGCACCGCACGCGCCCGCGCCGCCACCAGACCAGCACGGGTGATCGCGCGCCACCTGCACCGCGCACACTCATTTCTTTAATCTAATATTAAGTTTTGTAGATATATTAATAATAATATTTTTTCGTTGCGATTTGAATTTCGATGAAACGAAAATGCGACACAAAAAAGAGACAAACATATACATTTATAGAATTTAGATTACGAAAGAATGAGATAGAATATTGTATTAAATTATTCGTGTTTAGGCTATTTTAGTGTCTATTTTTCATATCGCCTTGACAGTCGATCAGTTTTTGTTCAATAAAATGACTTTACCTATAGAATGAAGTAGATGGCGCTATTACAAAAAATCATTTGAAAAAAAATATTAATTTATTGCACTAAAATTTAGTCTACAAATAAGGATTGTAACATTTATTTGCTATAAAATTAAACTTTTACGTATATTTTATGCCGCACTTGTAGTTGAAATTTTATCATATTTAATAAATCATTTGCCCTGAAATATCTTTATTTCATATTTCAAGTAATTTGAAGGTTTCACTTCTACCGAGTGTGAAATGCAGACATGTTTTTTCATTTCAGACCACGTGTCTAGTTGTTAAATAAATATTCTAATTATTGTAGATTAAACTAATTCATTGTAAACAGATAGCTTCATAGTTTCCAACAACATTTAACACGGTATACAGTACGATTATCTTAGTTCTAAAAACTGTCCATAGATGGCGCTATCCCTTTGTGAATCGCGCAACCATTTGATCCTTTTAGAAACCACAAGTTAAATATGTTATCAAAATAAATTGTCTGTTCTTTCTTATCAATGAATGTTGTTTTATTCATGGCCTTCGGAGCCGGATGCAGAGTGAAGTGAAGCAGTGGCACCACCTAGCAGTTTGTTATTTTTACGGGTTGAGCAGCTGGCGGAACTAAGGAGAGCAAGTTTGTATGGGCGTAAAACTGTAAGTACATTTATATCAGTATTGGAAATAGAAGTTTGAAATTGAACCTTAAAGCAAAGAGATATTTAACTTAGAAAAATTTGAAGATTTATTAGTAGTGCATGGACTTGTAAAATTTTATGTTGAATTGTGGTTGAGACGGGGAATCCATGCCCGATTTCACCTAAGTGTCGCCCAAAACACTTAGAAAAATCACGCACATACTGGACATAGAAAAAATAACTTGCTCTCTGCCTTACAACGGGACTTGTAAAAAAATTTGTCGAATTTCAAAGAAATAAAGGTAACGATGGAAAACAAAATAAGAGCTCAGTCAAATATGTACAACCGAATGGAAAAGGCCAGAGTCAATTTTAAGAAATCTCCAAAAGATAGGCTAACTTCAAACTATATAGAAACTAAAATTGACATTTTGAATGGACAGTGGGAAACATTTAACAAAGTACATGAACAACTTATTAATGAAGTCAGTGACGCTGCTTATGCAGAATTACATTACTTTATCGAGGACTTTTACACCAAAACAGAAGACTTATATGCAGATTATAAAACAGAATTAAAAGCAAGCTTGGAAAAATGTACCCGCGTACCGACCAAAACCCAGGACGCGTTGCGCAGCAATGAAGAGCAAATTAGTGTGCAGCTTCCAAAGATTTCTATTCCTAGTTTCTCCGGAAGGTACTCAGAGTGGACCACGTTTCGTGACCTCTTCTTATCACTCATTCACAATAATAATTCGTTACAAGAGGTGCAAAAAACTTCATTACCTAAAAAGCTATTTAACCGGTGAAGCGGAACAACTATTGCGAAATTTACCAATAACAAGTGACAATTATTCAGTGTGTTGGGATCTTTTGGAGAAAAGATTTAACAATAAGAGATATGTAACTAACTGTATTTTAAAAAGGTTTTTTAGTCAAAAAAATATTGTTTATGAAAATTCCAGTGCTCTTAAAGAAATGTTTGATACCACTAACGAGTGTTTAAATGCGTCGAAAAATACTGGTGTGAAAACTGAAAATTGGGATATTATTGTGATTTATCTTTTGTCCTCAAAATTAGATAGTGAATCTCGCAAGCAGTGGGAAGCAAAAATTTGTGACCTTACAAACGACTTGCCCACATTAAAGCAATTTTTAGAGTTTTTAGAACACAGATACAGGTCACTCGAATTTTTGAATCCTAAAATCACAAAATGTACTCAATCCCATCATGTAGTCACAAAAAATAATGACAAGGTATCTGTACCATGTTCCTACTGTTCTGATAATGATCATAAGCTCGGAAATTGTAAGAAGTTCGCAAATGAAACTCTATTAGCACGTCGTAACTTTGTCCAAACCTCCAACTTGTGTTTTAACTGCTTAGGCGCAAATCATTCGGTCATAACGTGTCGTTTGCCCACCAGATGTAGAATTTGCAAAAAGAAACACCACTCGCTATTGCATTCAAACACCACCAACGTTCAATCGAATAATGTACAGGTAACCACTCAATCGAATAGTAACAATGTTGTCGCGGCAACAGCGACAGTACCAAACGGAAATGATCAGACCAACATTACCACTTGTTTCTCTAACAACAAGAGTCAAGTCCTTTTAGCAACCGCTTTAGTAAAGGCTGAAACAAACAACGGATCTTTTATGACACTCAGGTCTTTACTCGACCAAGGATCACAGGCTTCGTTTATAACGGAGTCTGCAGTTCAATTACTTGGGCTGAAGAAAGAAACAAGCAAAAGTGTCATATCTGGAGTAGGGAGTGACTGCAACACATCGGTCAACTCTAAACATGTAGTACACATCAAACTACAATCGATCCATGATCCAACCTTCAACATTAAAGTGAAGGCGCACGTTCTTACCAAACTTACCACATTTCTTCCTGAACGACAGGTTGACATACAGCTATATTATATGCCAAAAATGAGGTTAGCAGATCCAAATTTCAACGTTCCAAACAAAATAGACTTGCTGTTGGGTGCAGAGGTCTATTGTCAGATACTATTAGACGGGCTACTTAAAGGTCCAATGGGAACCCCTATAGCGCAAAATACTAGACTCGGCTGGATTTTGTCGGGCCATGTATCTGAAGGTCGAAAAACGGAATCAAGTTGTAGTAACTCCATAACCACTTTACACTCAAGTTATCGAAGAAGAATTTGATCTTAAACAATTTTGGAAATCGAATCTGATCAATGTCTTCTCAACAAAACTCACCACACACCTGAGGAACAAAGATGTGAGGAATTCTATAAAAACAACCACAAGAGACCCTTTAGGACGATATATCGTCAAACTACCATTCAAGGAGAAAACCGAGCTGCAAATCCGGGAATTCGCGGAAATTGCAGTTAGCAGATTCCTTATGCAAGAAAAGCGTTTAGTACGGTCACCACAGCTTAAAGATCTCTATTCCGACGTTATTGATGAGTAACTGGAACTAGGCCACATGAAGAAGGTACCAAAAGATGAGATCAACAAATCAGACAGTGTGTACTTACCTCATCATGCCGTAGTGAAGCTTAACAAAACAACATCCAAACTGAGAGTTGTCTTTGACGCTTCGTGTCGCGACAACAACGGTGTATCTCTCAACAGTGAATTGATGGTAGGTCCAACTCTTCAATCGGATCTGCGTCACTTGGTGATGAGGTGGAGACTTCACCCTGTATGTTTGGTCGCCGACATATTTAAAATGTACCGACAAATATTGATGGCTAGTGAAGATGTAGATTACCAACGATTGATTTGGCGAGCCACGCCGGAACAACATTGAACATTTTCGATTGTTGCGAGTCACATTTGGAACTGCTGCAGCCCCATATCTCGCAGTTAGAACACTGCACCAGCTCGTGTATGATGAAGGAAAACCGTTTCCATTAGCATCTGAAAGAATCTTAAATGATTTTTATATGGATGACTTACTTACCGGCTGTGAAACAGTCTTGGAGGGAAAACAAATCTATAAAGAGATCAACGAATTACTAAGCAAAGGGGGGTTTGAACTTCAAAAATGGTCAAGCAACAATGAAACTCTGTTAAAGGAAATAAGCAAAGAAATAGAAACAACAGAAAGCAATTTGGAACTCAAAATAGATGAAATTATTAAAATACTCGGACTTACCTGGAATCGAGGTACCGACGACTTCGAATACTCCGTGCACCTACCGCCACTCGTCGAACCTATAACAAAAAGGAAGGTTATATCAGATATTGCAAAACTGTTCGATCCTATGGGATGGATTGCTCCAGCCATCATAAAAGCAAAAATATTCATTCAACAGCTGTGGCTAGCAGGGATCGGTTGGGATGAAGAGCTCCCACCGAAACTATTCAATGATTGGATTACCTACCGAGGTGAACTGACAGCACTTACTCAATTTCGAATGCCGCGCTGGATTGGTATGAGCAAGACATGTATGAAACTGGAGTTACACGGATTCAGCGACGCCTCTGCTGATGCGTATGCTGCTGTGGTTTACGCCCGCGTGGTAGATGAATCTGGAACTGTTAGGGTTACTCTCATTACGTGTAAAACCAAGGTAGCCCCAATAAAGCAAGTGTCTATCCCGAGGCTAGAGTTGTGCGGTGCCGTTCTATTGGCGAGATTATTAAGGGAAGTCTCTGAAGTTTTGAAAGTACCGAAGACAAATCTACATGCATGGACGGACTCCACAATCGTTTTAGCTTGGTTGAGCAGTCATCCAAGCCGCTGGAAAACGTTCATTGCAAATCGAGTTTCAGAAATTTTGAACATTTTGGACAGAGATCAGTGGTCACATGTGTCGTCTACCGACAACCCGGCAGATTGCGCTTCCCGTGGAGTCAACCCGTCGGAATGTGAAGGAATTCCCCTCTGGAAAGCTGGACCTGCCTGGTTAAAGGACACGAATATGGATTATAACAGGAAGGAGATAAGTGACACGGATTTGGAAGAGAAAGGAAAGAAAGCTTGTCATGTAACCAGGGAAGATCAATTTGAATTATGGATCAAGTTTTCGTCTTTACAGAAATTGATCAGAGTTATAGCTTATTGTTTGAGATTTATATCAAAGACGAAAAAATCTACGGAAGCAACAACGTTTCCGAGTTGGTTAACTAGCAGAGAACTAGCAAAAGCAATTCAAATCAGCATAAAGGCGTGTCAAGCTACGTATTTTGCACAGGAAATTAAAGATATTAAGCTTAGAGGTGCAGTTAATAAGAAAAGTAAACTTACCACTTTGACTCCTTTCCTGGACGGTGAAGGCATTTTGAGGGTTGGTGGTCGTCTTGAGAGAGCGGATGTAAGTAATGACAAAAAACACCCGATTGTCCTGCCATCGAAATCTCATTTCACAAATCTTGTCATTGCTGATGCCCATCAAAGAACCCTACACGGAGGTCCTCAATTGATGGTCAATTACCTACGATCCAAATATTGGATCCTCGATGTAAAAAATCGTACCAAATTATTTGTACGCAGATGTGTCACATGTGTACGATATGCAGCACAATGTAGACACCAACTCATGGGACAGCTACCTGTAGCACGGGTCTCTCAATCCGCCCATTCTATCAAAGCGGCGTGGATTATGCTGGACCCATCCAGATAAGGACTTCTAAAGGAAGAGGTCATCGAGCGTACAAGGGCTATATATGCCTATTCGTATGTATGGCTACAAGAGCCGTACATTTGGAAGCCGTAACCGATCTTACGTCACAGGGATTCCTAGCAGCCTTCAAAAGGTTCGTTTCTAGACGTGGCCATTGCGCTGATCTCTACAGCGATAATGGAACGAATTTTGTGGGTGCTGCGCGCGAGCTAAGGACCCTAGTAGCTCAGGAAAATTCAACCATGACGAGAGAAATCGCTGAGAGTTTAGCTACTGCTGGAACCACCTGGCATTTTATCCACCGAGGCTCCTCACTTCGGTGGACTTTGGGAGAGTGGGATAAAGTCCACAAAACATCACCTGAAGCGTGTGATCGGTACAGAGACCCTAACTTACGAGGAGATATCTACCCTGCTGTATCAAATTGAGGCATGCCTTAATTCTAGGCCGTTGTCACAGGTTAGCACCAATGCACAGGATCCAACACCTCTCACACCGGGACATTTTATCATCGGTGAACCCTTGGTGCTTGTTCCAGATGCCAATTATGAAACTTCGTCAATATCTTCTCTGAAACGCTGGCAACTAACCCAGAAAATGTTACAGGACTTCTGGCGAAGGTGGTCTAGCGAATATTTGACTCAGTTTCTGCAACGTCACCGGTGGGCAAACCAAACACCAGAGCCTAAAATTGGGGACGTAGTTTTAGTTAAGGAGGATGATCTTCCTCCAGCGAAATGGCTTATGGGTATTATTACAGAAAAACACAAGGGTTTGGACAATATTACGCGGGTAGTGAGTCTCAAATGCAAGGATGTCATAATTAAAAGGCCTATTGTAAAATTGTGTCTTTGGTATCAGTCAATGCCTGACACGTTTATTGTTATTTTTAAGTTTAGGAGTTGTTTTTTGTTTGGTTAATTGAGCATTTTGTAAACGTAAATCTTTAGATTAAATATCTTTGGATTCTATTTAATAAGATTTTTTAGGATTTTAAAGATTACCTATTTGTTTCTTGTTACCTATGCACCATGATTCAACCATTTGAATCTACACACTTTCATGTTTTACCTTGTCTATTTACAGTCCACTTTCGGTGATTGTTGATTCATGGTGGGCGGGAATAATGACCATTCTGGCCATGGTGGGCGGAATGTCTAGTTGTTAAATAAATATTCTAATTATTGTAGATTAAACTAATTCATTGTAAACAGATAGCTTCATAGTTTCCAACAACATTTAACACGGTATACAGTACGATTATCTTAGTTCTAAAAACTGTCCATAGATGGCGCTATCCTTTGTGAATCGCGCAACCATTTGATCCTTTTAGAAACCACAAGTTAAATATGTTATCAAAATAAATTGTCTGTTCTTTCTTATCAATGAATGTTGGTGTTTTATTCACCACGAGTGCCATATATTGTTAACTAGCTGTTCCCGCGACTTCGCCCGCGTGTATTTTAGGGTTTTAATTTTTTTTACACAGAACTCTAATTCTTTTTCTAAAATAAAAGTAGCCTAGTTACTCTTTATAATATCAGCTATCAGCCAGTGAAAGTCCAGTCAAAATCGGTCCAGCCGTTTCGGAGATTAGCCGGAACAGACAGACAGACCGACAGACAAACAAAATTTTTAATAATTGTTTTTTTTTTGTTATAAGTACCGTATATACTTTCATATGCATTAAGAAAAAGCTGTTATTTTGACATTACAAACAGACACTTCAATTTTATTTATTTGTATAGATAACAATAATATAATAATGGTGTTAGGAACAGTATTGGCTTAAAACTATGTTAGTATTGTAAGACACATCATTTTAATCCTATGACTACGCCCACCCAGTGATTCTGAATGGGAAAATTATATCTTACAGATATGACTCTACGAATGCTGTTGCTACTGTTTCGTAAGTGTTGCAAGAGTGAGGCTGTTTTCTTCAGAATAGTCGCTTGAAAAGTATCAGTACGAGCTTGCGCAAACATACCGTACGCACTGCAATGCCATGGCAGCCGCAACAACATCCTGATAGCTTATTAAGCAAATTGTATTTCATTTGCAACTCTCAGTATAATGTATATGTAGTGTCTATGCTTTCAATTGCACTATATAAAACACAGATGTTTAATATACAAAATATAAAATAAACGCTTTTTTGCCTTGACATACACTCCACAGACATTGAAAAATGTGCAGTAGAAATCACAAAAAAATCACAGATCATTCAGTCAACCTGTCAGTAATTATTTTGTTGACAACATTTATTATAAATAAACTTTAACGTACTGCACTCTTTCTCCATATAAACTTCAACTATGCCAAATCTGAAACTCCTCTGTGAACACCATATGCTTAAAAAGTTGACGTTTGAAAAACGTTATTTCAATTTCTTACGTCGAAAACTAAAAAGATTTTTTTTATTTGGCAATGGACTCGTACTGTTCTACTTCTTCCAGAGTAGAATATATAAAGCAATCATCCTCTATAATAATTCAGTTCAAAACTTTTGACGGCAGCTTAAGCTAGCACACATTCGATGCCTATAGCATCTCAACGCGCGCTAAAGCTGAAGACTTTCTATGTATATTACTAAACCGACAATTCAGAATAAAAACTGTGTCACAGAGTTCTTGACAGCAGCGCGGCGAGCGGCGAGGCGCGCGAGGTGCGGCACGGGCGCGGCGGTGCAGCGCTCAAGTACTGCGCGCCACCGTACGTACAGTACGTACGGTACGGTAGTACAGTACTGTGTACCTTGGCGACGGGCAGCAGCGCGGCGAGGCGCGCGAGGTGCGGCACGGGCGCGGCGGTGCAGCGCTCAAGTACTGCGCGCCACCGTACGTACAGTACGTACGGTACGGTAGTACAGTACTGTGTACCTTGGCGACGGGCAGCAGCGCGGCGAGGCGCGCGAGGTACGGCACGGGCGCGGCGGTGCAGCGCTCGGTACTACGCGCCACCGTGCGTACAGTACGTACGGTACGGTAGTACAGTACTGTGTACCTTGGCGACGGGCAGCAGCGCGGCGAGGCGCGCAGTGCGGCGGTGCAGCTCAAGCACTACGCGCCACCGTACGTACAGTACGTACGGTACGGTAGTACAGTACTGTACCTTGGCGACGGGCAGCAGCGCGGCGAGGCGCGCGGTGCGGCGGTGCAGCGCTCCGTACTACGCGCCACCGTACGTACAGTACGTACGGTACGGTAGTACAGTACTGTGCACCTTGGCGACGGGCAGCAGCGCGGCGAGGCGCGCGAGGTGCGGCACGGGCGCGGCGGTGCAGCGCTCAAGTACTGCGCGCCACCGTACGTACAGTACGTACGGTACGGTAGTACAGTACTGTGTACCTTGGCGACGGGCAGCAGCGGCGAGGCGCGCGAGGTGCGGCGGTGCAGCGCTCAGCATTACGCGCCACCGTACGTACAGTACGTACGGTACGGTAGTACAGTACTGTACCTTGGCGACGGGCAGCAGCGCGGCGAGGCGCGAGGTGCGGCGGTGCAGCGCTCCGTACTACGCGCCACCGTACGCACAGTACGTACGGTACGGTAGTACAGCACTGTGTACCTGGCGACGGGCAGCAGCGCGGCGAGGCGCGCGAGGTGCGGCGGTGCAGCGCTGGCACTACGCGCCACCGTACGTACAGTACGTACGGTACGGTAGTACAGTACTGTGTACCTTGGCGACGGGCAGCAGCGCGGCGAGGCGCGCGAGGTGCGGCACGGGCGCGGCGGGCGCGTCGCGGCGGTGCAGCGGCAGCCGCATCAGCGCGCGCTCGCCGCCGCTCAAGTACAGCGCGCCGCCGTACGACGCCAGCGCGCCCACCCACCCGCCTTGCCAAACCACGCGTCTGCAAACGCAACATTGAATCTATGACAGCCTATTCGCTATTATAAAATGCGTAGCGGCACGAGTCGTCAGCACAGCCATGCGCAACAGTCGAATTATAGGTTTCTTTGGTGAAGTGCTATGGGGTGGCTGGGATCTAACTCCGAGCGGTCCACCCAGGGCAACGGCATCGTGACGGCTGAAGATCCCATATTGCGGGGGTAGGCCTCGCAAGGGACCGCCTGGCTTGCTACCACCCTCCCGTCGGAGTCAGACGCGAAGCAGCTCGCTGCGTTTCGTCTGTGAGCGGCAGAACCAGTGCTTTTGGGGGACAAAAGGGCCATCAGTTGCGCCGCTCAAACCTAGCCTGGACTTCTGAGCAAAGCTATACACGGTTTTGCCGTTGGCCGACCGCAGGTAGTTGGGGGCCCAAGTAGCGCGCCAGGCACGTGCCACAGATGAGACCCGGTGGCCATTTCGGGAGGGTTCGGGCGTCCCCGCGGTCTCCAAATGAGTTCCCCATCGGTTTTGCTCATCAGCTCTTGAGTTTTTAGTTGGTATATTGAGCGGCGCCTCGACTTCTCAAGTGTTTCCCCATCAAAAAAACCGAACCAAAATGAAAAAAGTTAAAGAGAAAAATGTGGTAAGTCAACGGCGGCATTTCCTCTCGCTTAAAGTGCATCTCACGAACATCAGAGGGTTGGGCACTAACCTCGATCTGGTCCACCCCCACCTCGAGACCGAGAAGACGCACCTATTTTACTTAACGGGGACGCAGACAGCAATTCCGTCTGATGTGGCGTACCTCAACTACCCAGGTTACACGCTTGAACATAAGTTTAAACAGCGCGCTGGCGTCTGCGTGTATGTCCGCGATGACATTTGCTGTCGGCGTCTCCGTTGCTTTGAAATTTCAGGATTTTCTGCAATGTGGCTTTTGATGGACACCGGTGTAGAGACAATCCTTTATGCCTGTGTCTATCGATCGCACAGCGGAGATCAGGAGACGACCAGGCTCATTGAACACCTGACAGGGATGGCAGATAAAGCCCAACAACGGTGTTCGTCTGCGGAGCTAGTTTTTATCGGGGATTTTGACGCCCACCACAAAGAGTGGTTGTTCCCATACGAGAAAAACGACCATGCTGGGAGAGAGGCACGCAAACTTGCGTTATCGCTAGATTACACTCAGCTGGTTCAAGTAGCGACGCGTGAACAAGATGTAGCCGGACATGTACCCAATTGCTTGGACCTTCTGCTGACAACATATCCAGACAGACAGGCACTCGATATCTGTCTCAGCTCCGTTGGGATCATCCGATCACTGTCTGGTGAAATCCGTATCATCTTTCCTCTAGATGACTGTCCAGCAGGCACAAGGAGAGTATGGCGATACGAGTCAGCAGATTGGGATGAGATACGGAACTTTTTTGCATCCTTTCCGTGGCAGCAAGTGTGCTTCTCTTCAGACGAACCCTCCTGCTCTGCCGATGCGGCTGCGGATGTGATACGGCAGGGAATGGAATATTTTGTTCCGTTCTCCGACATCCCGCTCGGTCACAAGGATCGGCCCTGGTATAATGCGGACTGTGCTCGTGCTGAGGCCCGCAAAGAGTCCGCCTACCGGGCCTGGATTCTAGCTCACGATCGCAAAGTTAGGGCTCGGAGGGTTCGTGCGAAGAAGAGAGCTTTTAATTCTGTCCACCAAGTCCTGCAAGCGGGTTCTCCGCTCCGATTAGACCATGTCAGTCGTATAGGGGCCAGACTTGCTTCATACCCTCCTGGTAATAAGCAATTTTGGTCCCTGTCAAAGGTTCGTAGAGCTTTGCAAAACCTAGACGTAAACAAGACCAGTGGACCTGATGGTATTCCTGCAAGGGTACTAAAGCATTGCGCGCCAGAGATGTCTCCAGTTCTGACGCGCCTGTACCGCCTGTCTCTTAAAACTCGAAGAAAGGTAGTCGTGACGATACCAGTAATTATCGACCAATCGTCATCACCTTCATACTCTGTAAAGTTATGGAAAGGAAAAACAAATGACCTCCTCAGTGACCATCAATACGGCTTCCGCCAGAGACGGTTCACTGGGGATTTTCTTGTGTATGTCACGCACTTCTGGGGCGAGGTCATCGAGAGAACGGTGAAGCTCTAAGAGTTTCACTCGATATCTCGAAGGCTTTTGACAGGGTTTGGCACGCAAGTCTGCTGAGTAAGCTTCCTGCTTACGGCATCCCCGCCGAATTTTGCAACTGGATATCTGACTTTCTGAGTGAACGGTCGATCAGGGTAGCCATAGATGGCTGTTCTTCTGACCTAATGCATATTAATGCCGGAGTTCCTGAAGGGTCTGTTCTCTCTGCGACTCTTTTCCTGCTGCACATCAATGACCTACTTCTATCAGGTAATGTTAGGTATGCAGATAACAGCACAGTAACAGAGAGATTCATGTCCAGTGCAAAAGACGGAGGGGCACTTATACGTTCACTCAGAGAGGCCATGGTGGAGCGGATAAATGCGACCTTAAGTCTCGTTTCCCAATGGGGTGATGACAATCTGGTCATTTTCAACACCTCAAAACGCAGGCCTGTCTGTTCTCCGCACAACGGAGTCCGTCTGATCTGACTGCTTCTTTTCGCGGTACATCTGTAGAGGTTACTGATCATCTCGAGCTTCTAGTGCCTAACCTCAACTTTGGCGCCAACATTGAGCACGAAAGAAAGCGAAAGCACAAACCGCGGCCAAAAAACTGGGTATTTTAAACAAGGTGAAGCGATACTTCACGCCTGGATAGCTTCTAACTTTATACAAAGCTCAAGTCCGAACATGCATGGAGTATTGTAGTCACCTTTGGGATGGCTCAGCAAAATTATCACCTTGCCGCACTCGACTCAGTGCAACGCAGAGCCAAGAGGCTTATCGGCGACAAAAAGCTGGTGGAAACTAAGCTTCACAGCTTAGCTCACCGCCGCCAAGTTGCTTGTTTGTCGGTCTTCTACAGATTGTACTTCGGAGAGTGTGCCCATGAGCTTCATAAGCTCATACCACCATCTCCATTCTCCTATCGGAATACAAGACGTACTGCAGGTTACCATCCTCACATGGTAGATATTTCGAATATTCGCACTAAGCGCTATAAGTCATCTTTTATAAAGCGTCTCCACACACAAGCGGCTTGCGGTGGCGACTAACCGCGAGCCGCGGCGCCAGCCGCTGCAACAACACACCACCGCGGTCGCAGTGGCCTGAAGCTCCATTCGCTGTGGTGTCTGTGCTACGATCGGACGTCAGTCAACATGGCTAACCGTGACGATGTCTTTTTATTCTTATTACATTCAGCAATATTATCCCATATTTTGTTTTTAATCCTAATGCTTATGTAATCAAGGTGTGAAGTATCATAAAGTACTGTATAATTTTGCACTGTTTCTAAGCAACTGACCGCGCTGCGGCCACCGGCCAGCGATAGAGATTACACGTTCTATAACTGGCAGGCCGCGACATGACCGCACGGGTTTGCAGACTCACTTAAATTGCAAGCAAATACAACTGGCCGCCACCGCCACCGCAAGCCGCTTCTGTGTGGGAGACGCTTAATGCGCACAGCTAAGGAGTGGAATGCCCTGCCGGCGTCTGTTTTTCCGAGTGCATATAACCTTAACTTTTTCAAGGTGCGTGTTAACAGGTTTCTCCTGGGCAAACTCGCTCCATCGTGGACCTCATCTTTTCCCTCGGGTCAGGTAGAGGTCAAGATTGAGCCTAGTTTTAATTAAAAAAAAAAGTGCAAGGGCGCGGGGTAGGTACGGCGAACATTTTTCATGTGATTGGTCCGTTAGTTAATCTTTATCATTCATTGGATTCGCCAGCAGTATTTTGCAAATGCTGCCACTTTTGGTGCTCACGACTCGAGCCACTGTTTATATTATATGTAAAAAACCCTGCCCGAGCCGTGAGGGTGCTTTATGTTAATCGTTAAATGATTCTGTTCATGTAATCCTCTTTAGGGAAGAAATAAAAACATTAACCTACGAAAATAAAATAAAAGCATGTATAAATTAATTTCTACTGAAGTTTCCCCCTAAACTTCCATGGCATTACACGCGGTGTGGGTGGCCGTTAGGTAATATTATAACCGCCAAACGATGACGACGGTGTTGCCAGATTTAAAAAAAAGCTAATTGTAGTAAATAACATGTATTTTAAATTGTCGATATCCCCACGCATTCAAGCCAAACGGTTTGCTTTGTCTTTCGTAATGCGTACAGCAAAGGAGTGGAATAATTTGCCGGCGTCTGTCTTTTCGCCCGAATACAATCTGGACATCTTTAAGGCAAGAGTGAATAGAAGACAGTGCGATTTACCATCTAGGGCTTCATCACCACTTACCACCAGGTGGGGTAAGTAAAAAAAAGTAATCTAACGAAAACAGTGTACTCACTTATTAGTTCCATCTAAGTCGACAGCGTGTATCTGTCTATTAACCGCCCAGTACACTGTACCGGACGCTTGGTCCACAGTGAGGGCCGTCGCGTTGGTGGCTCCGGCGAGCTCAGCGCGGGAGGTTCCGTCCACGCTCGCACGCATTATCGCGCCCAAGCCCACGTCATTCCATACTAGTAGTCTGTGGGGAAATGTTTATTTTGAATTTCTCATTCATTACATCCTAAAACCCATTCCTGAATATAGGCTCTCCCAGCCCCACGTGATGATATAGGGTGGTAGATTCCCTTATATTCTTTCTATATTTTATATAAAATATTCTTTGCCGTGTAGTGGCCGCGTATGACTTCAACATAATATACATTATGTTTGAATTATTATACAAAAGTTTGATGGATGTTATGCTCTGCGGTAAAGGAAAACATCTTGAGAAAACATGCGGTTTGTGAAATAAATATACATATTTCATGGACATGTGAAATTTACCAACGCGCATAATCGCTGCGGACTCTTCACTGCCTCCTCTATCCACTCTTCAAAAAGTTAAAAAAAACTATACAGTGGGACATTTATAGACCATTTCTTATAATTACTTGATGGCTGCGGGCATACAGAATGTGAACAAAATAATCTATTGACTCACAATCACTCATCATCATTCACAAGCCATTGACAAGTCCACTGCTAAACATGGGCGTCCCCCAAGGAATGCCAGGAAGCACGATCCTGAGCCACTTGCATCCATCGCCTTCCTGCATATCTTACCAGGTCGTCGCTCCATCTAGTGGGGGCCGCCCTACATTTCGCTTACCGGTACGAGGCTACCACTCGAGAACCTTGCTTTTCCATCGGTTGTCGGTTCTACGAGCTATATGGCTGGCCCATAGCCACTTCAGCTTACTAATCTCTTACTATTATGTCGGTTACTCTGGTTAAATAGTGAATAAATTGTTTCTTAAGTCATCCCATCTTTCTTTAATAGAACAGTCACATCATACAGTCCACATTAGTCTCTTAGTCCAAGTCTTATGGTCCACTTGCTCTCCCGTCCTTTTCAAAGATTTTAACATTAATTTACTATAAAATTAAACTTTTATCTTATATTTTATGTCGCACTTAATATTATCATATTAAATAAATAATTTGCCGCGAAATATTTTTATTTTATATTTCATTTCATTCATGGTTTCACTTCTACCGCGTGTAAACTGCACACGTGTTTTTTTATAGAATAAGGGTGACAAACAAGCACACAGTCTACTTGATGGTAAGTGGCTGCAGCTCATTGACACTTACAAGTACAACAACTTCAAACAAAGAAGACCACAGACATGTTGCTACCTCTGAAGAGTAAGATGAAATGCCTCACAGCCTGTAATTATAGTAGCTCTCTTACCATTCAATCTGGAAGACGACAGTTGATGCACTAATGTTTGGCCGTTTTTATGTTAATTTTAGTTCTGTTAAATTATTATGTAGAGCCACGCTGCAACTACATTATGGTTGCAGCACGAATGAGTCTTCTCGACCGAAAGGAATATTGCTAATTATTTGTATGGTATGTTATTTAAAATTATAACTTGTGAATTTAGTACAATATTTACTTCTAAAACTTTCTCTTTTAACAGTCGCAAATCATTTAATGAATGGGCGACAGTAGGAATTATAAAAGTAGGCGAAAGTTATATGAGCTTTATAATGAAAGATCATATAATACTAGTGTTATATTTAGAGATTATGTAAAACATATTCTAAAATATTTAAAAAGTGTGCTACACAGATAAGGCTTTACATTTAAGTAACAAAATTAAAACTGCATCCAACAAAATTAAAATGACCTGGAGAATAATAAATAGTGAAACGGGCAAGGTCAAACCGCACAACTCGGATTTTCAATTGAATATTAACAACAGTTTAACTCGATCTGATCAAGAAGTTGCTATGGCTTTTGAGAAACATTTTACTGATGTTCCTTTTTTGACAACAAAATCATTAAATTCTTCTCCTACTGTCGCCGAATCATTGCTTAAACAAAATGTAAAGGCTTGTTCAAATACTTTTAAATTCCATAGAGTATTGCCAAAAGATATCGTTAAATATTTTAAAACAATTGATGTTAAGAAAACGACAGATTTATGGGGATTTCGTTAAAGTTATTTTATCTATAATAGATATAATAGCACCTTATCTAGCCACTATATTTAATACAAGCGTCGAATCTGGTGTGTTTCCTGATTTAATGAAACATAGTAAAGTCATACCTTTATTTAAATCTGGTAGTACATTAGACCCCGCCAATTTTGACCGATTTCTGTACTACCAACATTTAGAAAAAATTGAAAAATAATTTTAGATCAGATCTTAAGTTTCTTTAATATTAATAAATTGCTACATAAAATCAATTCGGTTTTACAAGGGTCGCTCGACAACTGACGCTGGAGTTGAGCTTATTAAACATATTTTTGTGCATGGGAGAATACGGAGGATGCTTTGGGTATATTTTGTGACCTTTCCAAGGCCTTCGACTGTGTTCACCATGAGACATTAATCAGGAAGCTACAGTACTATGGTGTCAAGAACACAGCGCTTAAACTTATTATTTCATATTTAAGTAATAGAATGCAGAAAGTTATTATCAATGGTAAAAGTTCTTCCGGGTCACCTGTACTAATGGGTGTCCCTCAGGGCTCGATTCTCGGCCTGAGGGACACCCATAACCTTTTAAAATTTTAAAATTTCTATTTCTGGTATATATTAATGACTTACCTTCCCTTGTCCCCTACAAATATAATAATCATGATATAGTATTATTTGCTGATGATACTTCCTTGATTTTAAACTTAAACGTCAATTATTTAAATGTGACGAAGTGAATAATGCTATATCAAAATTAGTGCATTGGTTTAACGTTAATAATCTACATTTAAACGGAAATAACACTAAATGTATTAAATTTACAACAACGAATGTTAAAATCTGGGTACCAATGTGTTTTTAAATGGGAAGAACTGAGCCCTGTTGAATCCACTGTTTTTCTTGGCATCACTGTCGACGCAAAGCTTCAGTGGGGCCCCATATATCAAACTAGCAAGCAGACTAAGTTCTGCAGCCTATGCTGTAAAAGATTAGAGGTCTCACTAGTGTCGAGACAGCTAGACTAGTTTATTTCAGTTATTTCCATAGCATAATGTCTTATGGGATTTTGCTATGGGGAAATGCAACTGATTCAGAAACTATTTTTGTTTTACAGAAGAGGGCCATTAGAGCTATTTACAACCTAAAACCGAGAGAGTCTCTTAGAGATAAATTTAAAGAAATAAATATATTAACTTTGTCCTCTCAGTATATTTACGAAAATTTAATGTATGTTCACAAAAACAAAGGTAGTTTTAGTAAAAAGTGATATACATTCTGTAAACACTAGGAACAAACACAAGCTAGTGATACCAGTTTCTCGACTCCACAGAGTCAGTAATTCATTCTTGGGGCAATGTATACGCTATTACAACAAGGTCCCGGAAAGTGTACAGGCTCTCTATTACCAAGTTTAAATGTTTTGTTAAGCTGAAACTGTATAAAAGGGTTATTATAGTATAAATGAATATATAATTGATAATAACCCTGGGAATGAGGTGGTCGCTACCAAGCAGTTTCTAAAATAAATTTTGTACTTAAATAGTTTGTACATTTACATGTAAAATTTACTTTAAAAAAAGTCCCTGGGTTTCTTGCTGGTTCTTCCCAGGACAGAGGTTTTTTTTCGAACCAGTGGTAAAGTAAAAATGACTTTCAATAAGAATTACACATGTAATCTATATTGAATAAAAAATTATTCTATTCTATTCTATTCTATTGGCATTTTACTCAATTCCCACGTAAAAACTCTTATTTCTTATAAATTATTAAGTATAGAGATTTAACTTTTATTATATAAAAATATCGATAAACAATATATCGATAAACAATATATCGATAAACATTATATCGATAAAATTATTCGAGGATAGACAATTACAGCACTATTATTATTCGCCTATGTTGTCAGCACTGTTTGTCAAAAATTAAATGTCATGTCTTGATGTTGGTAGAGTAGCTTGGCGCCCTTTCATACATTTACTTTTACTAAGGAAGTCCCACCTTTTAAACGTAGTAATTATATTCTCTTAATATATGTATCATATTCCACTCACCGCTTGGTTTGATGAAAACCCAAATGTCTTGGCATCATTTTCTCTCCTCTTAAAATTACTCCAGTTAATGAACTATTTACTATGGAGGTAGCATTGATAGAGTCACTGTCTAGGCAAGTCCAGTACAAAGCTTGTCCTATCACGTCTAAAACCATGTGAAAGGGCTTTGTAAGCCCTGTTATAACAGGAGTCGAATCTGTGATGGCTGATGTAGTCGAATACGAAATGGGCACTCGACGGATTGCATGTGACTCATCGTCTATCCAGTAAAGATGTCTGAAACAAATTAATAAGAATCAAGTTATTAGTAACTATTTACTATTATGTCTTTTCAAAATGATATCAAATTATAAGAGCTGAATACAGCAAACCATTAGAAATAAATACTCTCCTTATAGATAGAAAGCTTGTAAATTAACAAAAGGTCTACTTGCTTATTTACTGGATCATATTCGATTGCCTTGACGCTCTTCAGTCCAGTCAGTGGTATAAAAGCGTCGTTACACTCGCCGGCCGCAACTAAAACTCGTCCTATCGCATTCTTTTGTGCAAACAGAAGATATTCTTCTGGTTCTGTGAAAGAAAGAACAAAATTTATCATTATTAGCTGTTCAGCTGATTAGTGTACTTTCACTGCACTTGAGTCACTTTTAATCACTAGACATTTTTAAATTTTACTCTAGACTATTTTTAAAGTTATTTCATTATTATCTTATTATTAACTATATTACAATAAATTATATTCTTTGTAGTGGTGGTGTAATACTATCCTACACTCCATATCGTCCTGTGGGTGTCGTAAGAGGCAACAGGGGGAAACAAACCAGGAGATTGGGTAGCAGCGTTTTCTTAAAACAACGAGAAACAAAAAATTGCGGATCAGTGCTAGTCCACCCCTTAAGTGTGTGTGGCAGCTAAGATAAATATCTTAGGGAGTCCTATGTCTTTTGATAGGCTATAATAAAAGATTGGTGATGTAACACAATGGATATTGGATTAGTCGTTCTATGTGATAACGTTATATACATACATACATAAACGCTCACGCCCATCACCTAGAGGGGTAGACAGAGACTTACCTTACATGAAAAGTCCACAGCTGAAATAGAGACTGCTCCCATAGATGGTCTTATAGGAGGGATATTTGCCATAGTTGCCACGCTGTGCAAGCGGGTTGGCAAACGCAGTTTTTTATTATTATTATTATTCTGTTGTCAACAAGATGTTGCTGCCCATCTCCTGGTTCAGTTTCCCACTGTCGCCTCTTAAAACACCCACGGGATGATATGGGGTAGTGGATATTCTTACGCCGTTATTACACGATAAACTAACGGCAGAGACTACCAATTTCCGTTTGGCAATATCCTGACACATGAGGTTGTCGGGGCTGCGGCGGTAGTGCGCGGGGCAGGCGCAGGTAGCTGTCCTAGGTGATAACATTAACCGGTGGAATGATATCGGTGTGAGTGTACCCGCGCAGGTGAGGTTGTCAGGGCTGCGGCGGTGCGCGCGGGCAGGCGCAGGTAGCTGTCCTAGGTGATAACATTAACCGGTGGAATGATATCGGTGTGAGTGTACCCGCGCAGGTGAGGTTGTCGGGGCTGCGGCGGTAGTGCGCGGGCAGGCGCAGGTAGCTGTCCTAGGTGATAACATTAACCGGTGGAATGATATCGGTGTGAGTGTACCCGCGCAGGTGAGGTTGTCAGGGCTGCGGCGGTAGTGCGCAGGGCAGGCGCAGGTAGCTGTCCTAGGTGATAACATTAACCGGTGGAATGATATCGGTGTGAGTGTACCCGCGCAGGTGAGGTTGTCGGGGCTGCGGCGGTAGTGCGAGGGCAGGCGCAGGTAGCTGTCCTAGGTGATAACATTAACCGGTGGAATGATATCGGTGTGGTGTACCCGCGCAGGTGAGGTTGTCGGGGCTGCGGCGGTAGTGCGCGGGGCAGGCGCAGGTAGCTGTCCTAGGTGATAACATTAACCGGTGGAATGATATCGGTGTGAGTGTACCCGCGCAGGTGAGGTTGTCGGGGCTGCGGCGGTAGTGCGGGGCAGGCGCAGGTAGCTGTCCTAGGTGATAACATTAACCGATGGAAAGATATCGGTGTGAGTGTACCCGCGCAGGTGAGGTTGTCGGGGCTGCGGCGGTAGTGCGCGGGGCAGGCGCAGGTAGCTGTCCTGGTGATAACATTAACCGGTGGAATGATATCGGTGTGAGTGTACCCGCGCAGGTGAGGTTGTCGGGCTGCGGCGGTAGTGCGCGGGGCAGGCGCAGGTAGCTGTCTAGGTGATAACATTAACCGGTGGAATGATATCGGTGTGAGTGTACGCGCAGGTGAGGTTGTCAGGGCTGCGGCG
Organism: Parnassius orleans; assembly: GCA_029286625.1. Taxonomy (NCBI): domain Eukaryota; kingdom Metazoa; phylum Arthropoda; class Insecta; order Lepidoptera; family Papilionidae; genus Parnassius; species Parnassius orleans. The sequence goes on along the minus strand of JAGSMP010000166.1, from coordinate 104,584 downwards.
GTAGTGCGCGGGGCAGGCGCAGGTAGCTGTCCTGGTGATAACATTAACCGGTGGAATGATATCGGTGTGAGTGTACCCGCGCAGGTGAGGTTGTCGGGGCTGCGGCGGTAGTGCGCAGGGCAGGCGCAGGTAGCTGTCCTAGGTGATAACATTAACCGGTGGAATGATATCGGTGTGAGTGTACCCGCGCAGGTGAGGTTGTCAGGGCTGCGGCGGTAGTGCGCGGGGCAGGCGCAGGTAGCTGTCCTAGGTGATAACATTAACCGGTGGAATGATATCGGTGTGGTGTACCCGCAGGTGAGGTTGTCAGGGCTGCGGCGGTAGTGCGCGGCAGGCGCAGGTAGCTGTCCTAGGTGATAACATTAACCGGTGGAAAGATATCGGTGTGGTGTACCCGCGCAGGTGAGATTGTCGGGGCTGCGGCGGTAGTGCGCGGGGCAGGCGCAGGTGTCCTAGGTGATAACATTAACCGGTGGAATGATATCGGTGTGAGTAGCCCCCGCAGGTGAGGTTGTCAGGGCTGCGGCGGTAGTGCGCGGGGCAGGCGCAGGTAGCTGTCCTAGGTGATAACATTAACCGGTGGAATGATATCGGTGTGATGTACCCGCGCAGGTGAGGTTGTCAGGGCTGCGGCGGTAGTGCGCGGGGCAGGCGGGTAGCTGTCCTAGGTGATAACATTAACCGGTGGAATGATATCGGTGTGGTGTACCCGCGCAGGTGAGGTTGTCAGGGCTGCGGCGGTAGTGCGCGGGGCAGGCGCAGGTAGCTGTCTAGGTGATAACATTAACCGGTGGAATGATATCGGTGTGAGTGTACCCGCGCAGGTGAGGTTGTCGGGGCTGCGGCGGTATTGCGCGGGCAGGCGCAGGTAGCTGTCCTAGGTGATAACATTAACCGGTGGAATGATATCGGTGTGAGTGTACCCGCAGGTGGGTTGTCGGGGCTGCGGCGGTAGTGCGCAGGGCAGGCGGGTAGCTGTCCTAGGTGATAACATTAACCGGTGGAATGATATCGGTGTGGTGTACCCGCGCAGGTGAGGTTGTCGGGGCTGCGGCGGTAGTGCGCGGGCGAGGCGCAGGTAGCTGTCCTGGTGATAACATTAACCGGTGGAATGATATCGGTGTGAGTGTACCCGCGCAGGTGAGGTTGTCGGGCTGCGGCGGTAGTGCGCGGGCAGGCGCAGGTAGCTGTCCTAGGTGATAACATTAACCGGTGGAATGATATCGGTGTGGTGTACCCGCGCAGGTGAGGTTGTCGGGGCTGCGGCGGTAGTGCGCAGGGCAGGCGCAGGTAGCTGTCCTAGGTGATAACATTAACCGGTGGAATGATATCGGTGAGTGTACCGCGCAGGTGAGGTTGTCAGGGCTGCGGCGGTAGTGCGCGGGGCAGGCGCAGGTAGCTGTCAGGATAACATTAACCGGTGGAATGATATCGGTGAGTGTACCCGCGCAGGTGAGGTTGTCGGGGCTGCGGCGGTAGTGCGCAGGGCAGGCGCAGGTAGCTCCCTAGGTGATAACATTAACCGGTGGAATGATATCGGTGTGAGTGTACCCGCGCAGGTGAGGTTGTCGGGGCTGCGGCGGTAGTGCGCGGGGCAGGCGCAGGTAGCTGTCCTAGGTGATAACATTAACCGGTGGAATGATATCGGTGTGAGTGTACCCGCGCAGGTGAGGTTGTCGGGCTGCGGCGGTAGTGCGCGGGCAGGCGCAGGTAGCTGTCCTAGGTGATAACATTAACCGGTGGAATGATATCGGTGTGAGTGTACCCGCGCAGGTGAGGTTGTCGGGCTGCGGCGGTAGTGCGCGGGGCAGGCGCAGGTAGCTGTCCTAGGTGATAACATTAACCGGTGGAAAGATATCGGTGTGAGTGTACCCGCGCAGGTGAGATTGTCGGGGCTGCGGCGGTAGTGCGCGGGGCAGGCGCAGGTAGCTGTCTAGGTGATAACATTAACCGGTGGAATGATATCGGTGTGAGTGTACCCGCGCAGGTGAGGTTGTCGGGGCTGCGGCGGTAGTGCGAGGGCAGGCGCAGGTAGCTGTCCTAGTGATAACATTAACCGGTGGAATGATATCGGTGTGAGTGTACCGCGCAGGTGAGGTTGTCGGGGCTGCGGCGGTAGTGCGCGGGGCAGGCGCAGGTAGCTGTCCTAGGTGATAACATTAACCGGTGGAATGATATCGGTGTGAGTGTACCCGCGCAGGTGAGGTTGTCGGGGCTGCGGCGGTAGTGCGCGAGGCAGGCGCAGGCTGTCCTAGGTGATAACATTAACCGGTGGAATGATATCGGTGTGATGTACCCGCGCAGGTGAGGTTGTCGGGGCTGCGGCGGTATTGCGCGGGGCAGGCGCAGGTAGCTGTCCTAGGTGATAACATTAACCGGTGGAATGATATCGGTGTGAGTGTACCGCGCAGGTGAGGTTGTCGGGGCTGCGGTAGTGCGCAAGGCAGGCGCAGGTAGCTGTCCTAGGTGATAACATTAACCGGTGGAATGATATCGGTGTGGGTACCCCGCGCAGGTGAGGTTGTCAGGGCTGCGGCGGTAGTGCGCAGGGCAGGCGCAGGTAGCTGTCCTGGTGATAACATTAACCGGTGGAATGATATCGGTGTGAGTGTACCCGCGCAGGTGAGGTTGTCGGGGCTGCGGCGGTAGTGCAGGGCAGGCGCAGGTAGCTGTCCTAGGTGATAACATTAACCGGTGGAATGATATCGGTGTGAGTGTACCCGCGCAGGTGAGGTTGTCGGGGCTGCGGCGGTGTGCGGGGCAGGCGCAGGTAGCTGTCCTAGGTGATAACATTAACCGGTGGAATGATATCGGTGTGAGTGTACCCGCGCAGGTGAGGTTGTCGGGGCTGCGGCGAGTGCGCAGGGCAGGCGAGTAGCTGTCCTAGGTGATAACATTAACCGGTGGAATGATATCGGTGTGAGTGTACCCGCGCAGGTGAGGTTGTCAGGGCTGCGGCGGTAGTGCGCGGGCAGGCGCAGGTAGCTGTCCTAGTGATAACATTAACCGGTGGAATGATATCGGTGTGAGTGTACCCGCGCAGGTGAGGTTGTCAGGGCTGCGGCGGTAGTGCGCGGGCAGGCGCAGGTAGCTGTCCTAGGTGATAACATTAACCGGTGGAATGATATCGGTGTGAGTGTACCCGCGCAGGTGAGGTTGTCGGGGCTGCGGCGGTAGTGCGCGGGCAGGCGCAGGTAGCTGTCCTAGGTGATAACATTAACCGGTGGAATGATATCGGTGTGAGTGTACCGCGCAGGTGAGGTTGTCAGGGCTGCGGCGGTAGTGCGCAGGGCAGGCGGTAGCTGTCCTAGGTGATAACATTAACCGGTGGAATGATATCGGTGTGGTGTACCCGCGCAGGTGAGGTTGTCGGGGCTGCGGCGGTAGTGCGCGGGCAGGCGCAGGTAGCTGTCCTAGGTGATAACATTAACCGGTGGAATGATATCGGTGTGAGTGTACGCGCAAGTGAGGTTGTCAGGGCTGCGGCGGTAGTGCGCGGGCAGGCGCAGGTAGCTGTCCTAGGTGATAACATTAACCGGTGGAATGATATCGGTGTGGTGTACCCGCGCAGGTGAGGTTGTCAGGGCTGCGGCGGTAGTGCGCGGGCAGGCGCAGGTAGCTGTCCTAGGTGATAACATTAACCGGTGGAATGATATCGGTGTGAGTGTACCCGCGCAGGTGAGGTTGTCGGGGCTGCGGCGGTAGTGCGCGGGCAGGCGCAGGTAGCTGTCCTAGGTGATAACATTAACCGGTGGAATGATATCGGTGTGAGTGTACCCGCGCAGGTGAGGTTGTCGGGCTGCGGCAGTGCGCAGGGCAGGCGCAGGTAGCTGTCCTAGGTGATAACATTAACCGGTGGAATGATATCGGTGTGAGTGTACCCGCGCAGGTGATCAGGGCTGCGGCGGTAGTGCGCGGGGCAGGCGCAGGTAGCTGTCCTAGGTGATAACATTAACCGGTGGAATGATATCGGTGTGAGTGTACCCGCGCAGGTGAGGTTGTCGGGGCTGCGGCGGTAGTGCGGGGCAGGCGCAGGTAGCTGTCTAGGTGATAACATTAACCGGTGGAATGATATCGGTGTGAGTGTACCCGCGCAGGTGAGGTTGTCAGGGCTGCGGCGGTAGTGCGCGGGCAGGCGCAGGTAGCTGTCCTAGGTGATAACATTAACCGGTGGAATGATATCGGTGTGAGTGTACCCGCGCAGGTGAGGTTGTCAGGGCTGGCGGTAGTGCGCAGGGCAGGCGCAGGTAGCTGTCCTAGGTGATAACATTAACCGGTGGAATGATATCGGTGTGGTGTACCCGCGCAGGTGGGTTGTCGGGGCTGCGGCGGTAGTGCGCAGGGCAGGCGCAGGTAGCTGTCCTAGGTGATAACATTAACCGGTGGAATGATATCGGTGTGAGTGTACCCGCGCAGGTGAGGTTGTCGGGGCTGCGGCGGTAGTGCGCGGTGCAGGCGCAGGTAGCTGTCCTAGGTGATAACATTAACCGGTGGAATGATATCGGTGTGAGTGTACCGCGCAGGTGAGGTTGTCAGGGCTGCGGCGGTAGTGCGCGAGGCAGGCGCAGTAGCTGTCCTAGGTGATAACATTAACCGGTGGAATGATATCGGTGTGAGTGTACCGCGCAGGTGAGGTTGTCGGGGCTGCGGCGGTAGTGCGAGGGCGCAGGTAGCTGTCCTAGGTGATAACATTAACCGGTGGAAAGATATCGGTGTGAGTGTACCCGCGCAGGTGAGGTTGTCGGGGCTGCGGCGGTAGTGCGCGGAGGCGCAGTAGCTGTCTAGGTGATAACATTAACCGGTGGAATGATATCGGTGTGAGTGTACCCGCGCAGGTGAGGTTGTCGGGGCTGCGGCGGTAGTGCGCAGGCAGGCGCAGGTAGCTGTCCTAGGTGATAACATTAACCGGTGGAATGATATCGGTGTGAGTGTACCCGCGCAGGTGAGGTTGTCAGGGCTGCGGCGGTAGTGCGCGGGGCAGGCGCAGGTAGCTGTCTAGGTGATAACATTAACCGGTGGAATGATATCGGTGTGAGTGTACCCGCGCAGGTGAGGTTGTCGGGGCTGCGGCGGTAGTGCGCGGGCAGGCGCAGGTAGCTGTCCTAGGTGATAACATTAACCGGTGGAATGATATCGGTGTGAGTGTACCCGCGCAGGTGAGGTTGTCGGGGCTGCGGCGGTAGTGCGCGGGCAGGCGCGGTAGCTGTCCTAGGTGATAACATTAACCGGTGGAATGATATCGGTGTGATGTACCCGCGGGTGAGGTTGTCAGGGCTGCGGCGGTAGTGCGCGGGGCAGCGCAGGTAGCTGTCCTAGGTGATAACATTAACCGGTGGAATGATATCGGTGTGATGTACCCGCGCAGGTGAGGTTGTCGGGGCTGCGGCGGTAGTGCGCGGGCAGGCGCAGGTAGCTGTCTAGGTGATAACATTAACCGGTGGAATGATATCGGTGTGAGTGTACCCGCGCAGGTGAGGTTGTCAGGGCTGCGGCGGTAGCGCCAGGCGCAGGTAGCTGTCCTAGGTGATAACATTAACCGGTGGAATGATATCGGTGTGAGTGTACCCGCGCAGGTGAGGTTGTCGGGGCTGCGGCGGTAGAGCGCGGGGCAGGCGGGTAGCTGTCTAGGTGATAACATTAACCGATGGAAAGATATCGGTGTGAGTGTACCCGCGCAGGTGAGGTTGTCGGGGCTGCGGCGGTGCGGGGGCGAGGTAGCTGTCCTAGGTGATAACATTAACCGGTGGAATGATATCGGTGTGAGTGTACCCGCGCAGGTGAGGTTGTCGGGGCTGCGGCGGTAGTGCGCGGGGCAGGCGCAGGTAGCTGTCCTAGGTGATAACATTAACCCGTGGAATGATACCGGTGTGAGAGTGTACCCGCGCAGGTAGGGTGTCGGGGCTGCGGCGGTAGTGCGCGGGGCAGGCGCAGGTAGCTGTCCTAGGTGATAACATTAACCGGTGGAATGATATCGGTGTGAGTGTACCCGCGCAGAGGTTGTCGGGGCTGCGGCGGTAGTGCGCGGGCAGGCGCAGGTAGCTGTCCTAGGTGATAACATTAACCGGTGGAATGATATCGGTGTGGTGTACCCGCGTAGGTGAGGTTGTCGGGGCTGCGGCGGTAGTGCGCAGGGCAGGCGCAGGTAGCTGTCCTGGTGATAACATTAACCGGTGGAATGATATCGGTGAGTGTACCCGCGCAGGTGAGGTTGTCGGGGCTGCGGCGGTAGTGCGCGGGCAGGCGCAGGTAGCTGTCCTAGGTGATAACATTAACCGGTGGAATGATATCGGTGTAGTGTACCCGCGCAGGTGAGGTTCGGGGCTGCGGCGGTAGTGAGGCAGGCAGGTAGCTGTCCTAGGTGATAACATTAACCGGTGGAATGATATCGGTGTGAGTGTACCCGCACGGGTGAGGTTGTCGGGGCTGCGGCGGTAGTGCGCAGGGCAGGCGCAGTAGCTGTCTAGGTGATAACATTAACCGGTGGAATGATATCGGTGTGAGTGTACCCGCGCAGGTGAGGTTGTCGGGGCTGCGGCGGTAGTGCGCGGGGCAGGCGCAGCTGTCCTAGGTGATAACATTAACCGGTGGAATGATATCGGTGTGGTGTACCCGCGCAGGTGAGGTTGTCAGGGCTGCGGCGGTAGTGCGCGGGGCAGGCGCAGGTAGCTGTCCTAGGTGATAACATTAACCGGTGGAATGATATCGGTGTGAGTGTACCCGCGCAGGTGAGGTTGTCGGGGCTGCGGCGGTAGTGCGCGGGGCAGGCGCAGGTAGCTGTCCTAGTGATAACATTAACCGGTGGAATGATATCGGTGTGAGTGTACCCGCGCAGGTGAGGTTGTCGGGGCTGCGGCGGTAGTGCGCGGGGCAGGCGCAGTAGCTGTCCTAGGTGATAACATTAACCGGTGGAATGATATCGGTGTGAGTGTACCCGCGCAGGTGAGGTTGTCGGGGCTGCGGCGGTAGTGCGCGCAGGGCGAGCGCAGGTAGCTGTCCTAGGTGATAACATTAACCGGTGGAATGATATCGGTGTGAGTGTACCCGCGCAGGTGAGGTTGTCGGGGCTGCGGCGGTAGTGCGCGGGGCAGGCGCAGGTAGCTGTCCTAGGTGATAACATTAACCGGTGGAATGATATCGGTGTGAGTGTACCCGCGCAGGTGAGGTTGTCGGGGCTGCGGCGGTAGTGCGCGGGGCAGGCGCAGGTAGCTGTCCTAGGTGATAACATTAACCGGTGGAATGATATCGGTGTGAGTGTACCCGCGCAGGTGAGGTTGTCGGGGCTGCGGCGGTAGTGCGCAGGGCAGGCGCAGGTAGCTGTCTAGGTGATAACATTAACCGGTGGAATGATATCGGTGGAGTGTACCCGCGCAGGTGAGGTTGTCGGGGCTGCGGCGGTAGTGCGCGGGCAGGCGCAGGTAGCTGTCCTAGGTGATAACATTAACCGGTGGAATGATATCGGTGTGAGTGTACCCGCGCAGGTGAGGTTGTCGGGCTGCGGCGGTAGTGCGCGGGCAGGCGCAGGTAGCTGTCCTGGTGATAACATTAACCGGTGGAATGATATCGGTGTGGTGTACCCGCGCAGGTGAGGTTGTCGGGGCTGCGGCGGTAGTGCGGGGCAGGCGCAGGCCCTCTGTCATGGCGCTGGCCAGGCGGGCTGCGGCGGTGAGTGCGCGGGGCAGCGCGGGTGGCTGTCCTAGGTGATAACATTAACCGGTGGAATGATATCGGTGTGAGTGTACCCGCGCAGGTGAGGTTGTCGGGGCTGCGGCGGTAGTGCGCGGGGCAGGCGCAGGTAGCTGTCCTAGGTGATAACATTAACCGGTGGAATGATATCGGTGTGAGTGTACCCGCGCAGGTGAGGTTGTCGGGGCTGCGGCGGTAGTGCGCGGGCAGGCGCAGGTAGCTGTCTAGGTGATAACATTAACCGGTGGAATGATATCGGTGTGAGTGTACCCGCGCAGGTGAGGTTGTCGGGGCTGCGGCGGTAGTGCGCGGGGCAGGCGCAGGTAGCTGTCCTAGGTGATAACATTAACCGGTGGAATGATATCGGTGTGGTGTACCCGCGCAGGTGAGGTTGTCGGGCTGCGGCGGTAGTGCGCGGGGCAGGCGCAGGTAGCTGTCCTAGGTGATAACATTAACCGGTGGAATGATATCGGTGTGCCCGCGCAGGTGAGGTTGTCGGGGCTGCGGCGGTAGTGCGCGGGGCAGGCGCAGGTAGCTGTCCTAGGTGATTAACCGGTGGAATGATATCGGTGTAGTGTACCCGCGCAAGTGAGGTTGTCGGGGCTGCGGCGGTAGTGCGGGGCAGGCGCAGGTAGCTGTCCTAGGTGATAACATTAACCGGTGGAATGATATCGGTGTGAGTGTACCCGCAGGGAGGTTGTCGGGGCTGCGGCGGTAGTGCGCGGGCAGGCGCAGGTAGCTGTCCTAGGTGATAACATTAACCGGTGGAATGATATCGGTGTGAGTGTACCCGCGCAGGTGAGTTGTCGGGGCTGCGGCGGTAGTGCGCGGGCAGGCGCAGGTAGCTGTCCTAGGTGATAACATTAACCGGTGGAATGATATCGGTGTGAGTGTACCCGCGCAGGTGAGGTTGTCGGGGCTGCGGCGGTAGTGCGCGGGGCAGGCGCAGGTAGCTGTCCTAGGTGATAACATTAACCGGTGGAATGATATCGGTGTGTGTGCCCGCGCAGGTGAGGTTGTCGGGGCTGCGGCGGTAGTGCGCGGGGCAGGCGCAGGTAGCTGTCCTAGGTGATAACATTACCGGTGGAATGATATCGGTGTGTGTACCCGCGCAGGTGAGGTTGTCGGGGCTGCGGCGGTAGTGCGGGGCAGGCGCAGGTAGCTGTCCTAGGTGATAACATTAACCGGTGGAATGATATCGGTGATGAGTGTACCCGCGCAGGTGAGGTTGTCGGGGCTGCGGCGGTAGTGCGCGGGCAGGCGCAGGTAGCTGTCCTAGGTGATAACATTAACCGGTGGAATGATATCGGTGTGGTGTACCCGCGCAGGTGAGGTTGTCGGGGCTGCGGCGGTAGTGCGCGGGGCAGGCGCAGGTAGCTGTCCTAGGTGATAACATTAACCGGTGGAATGATATCGGTGTGAGTGTACCCGCGCAGGTGAGGTTGTCGGGGCTGCGGCGGTAGTGCGCGGGGCAGGCGCAGGTAGCTGTCTAGGTGATAACATTAACCGGTGGAATGATATCGGTGTGAGTGTACCCGCGCAGGTGAGGTTGTCGGGGCTGCGGCGGTAGTGCGCGGGGCAGGCGCAGGTAGCTGTCCTAGGTGATAACATTAACCGGTGGAATGATATCGGTGTGAGTGTACCCGCGCAGGTGAGGTTGTCGGGGCTGCGGCGGTAGTGCGCGGGGCAGGCGCAGGTAGCTGTCCTAGGTGATAACATTAACCGGTGGAATGATATCGGTGTGAGTGCGCAGGTGAGGTTGTCGGGCTGCGGCGGTAGTGCGCAGGCAGCGCAGGTAGCTGTCCTAGGTGATAACATTAACCGATGGAATGATATCGGTGTGAGTGTACCCGCGCAGGTGAGGTTGTCGGGGCTGCGGCGGTAGTGCGCGGGGCAGGCGCAGCGGAAGTCGTGCGCGCGCGGCAGGCACAGGTGCGCGCAGCCGCCGTTGTCCGCGCCGCACTGCCCGCCCTCCGCCTCGCGTCCGCGCCAGAACACCTTCAGGTCCGATATGTAGTCCAGCGAGCCGTGGATGCTCCTGCGCTCGCTGCCGTCCCTTTTTAACGCCGTTTCGACCACACCTGGTTTTGCGATTGGTAATGGTAGTTAACAACGTCATTAATAAAAGGTCGGAAACGCTCACCTGCAATTTTTACGTGGTAGAGCCACGCTGCAGCTATATTTATATTATATATATATATATATTATTTTTGATATTATTTTTTCATGTTTTGTTTATATTATGTTTATCTTTTGTACATGAATATTAATTATTAATTTATTAATAGTAACAATGTGAAAACTTGTACTGGTTGATTAAATAGTTCTTGTACTGGCTGAAGAAATAATTGTGAAAATAATAGTTTATTGCGATTCTTTTATAGCACACTTTTTAGAGAATTGTTGTCTATCATGAGAACAAAGAGAATATTGTACAGCAATCTGACGGTAGTGACAAAATTATTTACAAACAAAAATAATAAGTTCCTGTGGAATTTTAATAGCACCTAATTGCAGTGGTGAGCGTTAACACCTTCCCCATTGAAAGACCTGGGCTTTCAATCTTGAAGGTCTTCTTGGTTTGGAAGGGGACATAGGCGCACGAAAGGTCGGCGAATGCATCCTCTTGTTGTATTGATGTCTGCTACTCTCGAAATGCCGTCTGAACCCGTATCGAATCTTCTTTGATAATGACTAGGTCTCCAACATTTAGTTTGTCCTTAGTCGTTTTCCACTTTGTTCTTAGCTGCAATTCCGATATATATTCATTCTGCCACTTCTGCCAAAAATGGTGCCGAATTTGTTCTAATCTTGCGTGTCTTTGTAGAGCATTTTCCTTTGCATTGAGAAGATTTGGAAATGGTAACACAGTTAGCTGTCTTCCTATGTGAAAGTGCCTGGGAAGAGGCAAAGGTAATCGTTCGGGAAGAGCATAGTGGACAAAGGTGACGACGGTTAAGTATAGCCTCAACCTGCGCAAATAACGTTGAAAGCTCTTCGAAGGTTAAATGAGAATTGCCTATAACGCGCTTAATGTGAAATTTGGCTGATTTCACACCTGCTTCCCAAATACCGCCGAAGTGAGGAGCGTAAGATAGTATAAAAACAAATTTGAAACCTTTTTGAGTTGCAAAATCAGAGATAGTGTCAGTATGATTGCTTAGAAAGGAGGCGATTTCCTTTGATGCTGCCGTGAAATTTCGACCATCATCGCAAAATACCTCCGCTGGTCGGCCGCGTCCTGAAACGAACCTACGCAATGTCGTAATGAAACAATCTTTAGTAAGGTCACTTACAACTTCTAGGTGTATACATTTGTAGCGTAAGCAAACAAATATGCACTTATAACATTTCATAAGCCTTGCACCACGACCTCTATGATTGAGTATGTAGAAAGGACCTGCAAAATCCAATCCTACCGAAATAAAAGGAAAGCCGGGGTTCACTCGCTGAGAGGGTAAGTCTCCCATTTTTGGTGTTAAGTTTTACCTTGAGCACGTCGACAACGTACACACTTATAAACAGTACGCCGTGCAAGATGTCTACCGTTAATAGGCCAGATAGTATCTCTTTCAATAGCGAGTAATGATTGGGGGCCTGCATGCATGCCGCGTAAGTACTCATATGCAAAATAAGCACAAAGATGATGAGATGAGTCTAATAATATCGGATGCCTTCTCTCATATGAACAATTAGCAGCATCGATGCGACCACCGACTCTGATTAAATTTTCACTTGATAAAAATGGAGATAATGCTAAAATTTTTGATTTAGGACTGATTGGGTTTTGTTTAATTAGGTCAATAAAATCTTTAGAAAGCTTTCTTGTTGCGAAATTTTACATAATAAAAGAAATGGTTCATTTAATTCATTAAGAGTCCATTTGCCAACTTGCTTAGATTTTGCATTTTTAATATTGTAAATAAAACGCAGAACATAGGCCATAGTTCGACGAATTCTTGTACATTTTGAAAATCTTTGCCATTCAATTATAGAAGTCTGTAATATTGTTGATAAAATAACTTTGTTTTCAGTCAAATCCACATGTTTGTTGGGTTTTAAATTTTCTCAAATGAAAACATGCTTTATTGAGCTCGCTTGAGACTGATTCTTGTATATATTTTAATTGTTTTTCACTGTTGGAACCAGTTATCAAATCATCGATGTAAAAATCCTTCTGTGTAATCTTTATAGCATCGTCTTTGCATTCTTCACCCACCTGCCAATCACATCGAGTGCTCAAATAATTCGCACTTGCAGTAACGTAAGTAATGATATTTAAGCGTAATGTTTTTATTGGTTGAGTTCCCTCCATAAAATAAGTTGAAGGTCGCGATCTTCCTCAGCAACATATATCTGACGGTACATTTTATCGATATCAACTGTCAGGAGATATTTGTATTGGCGGGCTCTTATAAGAATGGAAAAGAGAGAGTCCTGAACGGTAGGGCCTACCCAAAGAATGTCGTTTAATGAGAAGCCTGAGGAAGTGGGAGCTGATCCATCAAACACTATTCTAATTTTTGTCAATTCGCTATCTGCTTTAAAAACTGCATGATGACAAAGAAAGTAGTTAATAATAGGCCTGGACACTATAGATATAGCAAGATGACCAAAATCTGCATACTCTTGTATAAATTGTGAATATTGTAGTTTGAAATTTGTATCTTTTCTAAATCGTTTCTCTAAGTTATACAATCGTTTTTTTTTGGCTAAATTGTATGAGTTTCCAAGACAATCTGGCGAGTCAATAAGAGGCAATTTAACACAAAACCTACTGTCAGAGACTCTTGTTATATTATTTTTAAAGTGTTGTTCGCATTCAAATTCTGATTTACTACAGTTAGGCACACTGGAGGCAGCTCTTCAAGTTCCCAGAATTTTCTAAGTAGTTCATCGTTGATTTCTTGCAAAAGGGTTGTCTTTATTTTGATTTGTAACTATATGATTGCAGTGAGTTTTACTGATTTGTTGCCTTTGATTAATGGAATTTAATGGTATAGGACCAGCAATCAGCCAGCCAAGGTAAGAACTTATTAACTTAGGCCTATTAATACCTAAGGATCTTTGCTCACTCTATAAAATGTCCCAAAAGATGTCAGCTCCGATCAGCATGTGAATAGAAGATGGCTGATCAAAGGACGGGTCTGCCAATTCAATATATGTTGGCAGGTTTAATTGTTTTCTATCAATGATCGTCTGTTATTTCATTAACGGTTAATATGTATATTGCACACACACACATACACACACACACACGCGCGCGCCCGCGTACACAGACACACAGATCAGAGAGAGAGAGAGAGACGCACCGTTTTTAATTCTAAAATTAGTATGTTTTTGTGGCTCAAACTTATTGATTGTCGGTCGATTAATATAAGTTAAAAAATGTATAAAGTAGATCCGTTATTGGCTGTAAGTTTATTTCTTAAGTTCATTTACATTGTAATTAGTGCTGTGGATCTTGTAATAAATAAATAATAAAAAAATATATTAATAACATAACATGAAAGTTGAATATTATAGTTGTTATGCATTGATTGTATTTTTACAACACATGATTCCTTAACAGTACTTATAGAGCTGTTTCCAATACCAATGACATTTAACTGAATAGAATTAGAATGTAATGATAACTTATTTTGTAATTGCTTAGTTATAAAAGATGACTGACTGCCACAGTCTAACAGAGCACGAATCGTCTCAAATTTATTCGTCTTTTGGACGTGATTTTGGAGTATGTAGAAGAGTATTATGTTTTTTTTTTTATAGGATAGGGTGACAAATGTTTCTTCTTACATAATCGTCTATCTTGCATTCGCTCGAATTATGACACTTCCTTAAATAATTTGCACATAGATTATGTTTCGCAACATCGGAAATTGTTTCCTGAACACTATTTGCCTATAATATTACCGTGTACAATACATAAAGATGACATAATATAAAAGGTATCAACAGTTACCTCACCAGACGTGCAATAGATTTACAATTAACTTATTAGATAAAATATTTAAAAAATGCTTACAAGAATGTATTTATATATATCAAACTTTTATACTTTAAATAATTGAAATGTTCAATTAATTACAGTAAGAAATGTAATTACTGGCACATCAACACATTAATATTAATGATTTCTTGTGTTAGTGTAAATACTACACATTAAATTAATTTTACGGAATTTATCGCGTTGGAAATTTATTTTTAATTGCAGGCATTAAGACAAAATAACAAGGAATAAAATCAGCAGAATTCGCTATTTTCAATAATTAACAATAGTACTTACCAGTATTCCAATCACCCCAAAAAACCCGATCGCCATACAACGTGAGTGCATATGGCATAGAGATATTACTGGCTAAAATTCGACGTCCAGTTCCGTTTAGGAAGGCGTATTCTATTACTGGTGGATCCAAAGCAGCCCAGTAAATTGTTCGCCTCTCATAGTCTATGGCTAGAGCGTGGACACGACCCACTTGCTCTATGAACACTGTTGGTGAAGAACCGTCCATTGCGGCACGTTTTATATTTTTAGAGCCTAATTCAGACCAATACATATACCTGAAAGTTAAACAGAGTAAAACCTTTTTTTTATTTAATTTAGTATTACTGTAAGCTTTTTAAAATCAATTTGGCAAATAAAACAGTTTCGATAACCAGTAATGAAAACTTGTTTTTATTTTCCAATTTTAATTTTATTTTAATTTATTTTAGTAAAGATACATTTTTTATACGCCCCACAGCTGGCCACAGGTCTCCTCTCAATTTTGAGAGGTTCTGAGAGGGTTATGGATCAATTAGTACGCCGCGTTGTTCCAATGCGAGTTGCCGAATTTCACATGACTTCGAAATATTTTTTTGTTTCTTAGACATGCAGAATGCCTTGTGATGTTTTCGTACACCGCTCAGCACAGTTTGATAAATCTGCACTTAAAATTGCTAATTACAATTTCATTGGAGTCAGAGGGAATTAAACCCATGTTTGCTCATGTATTGTGAAACTAACTACCCTACCACGGCTCTCTATGGACTATTTTAATACGTTGCACATGGTTATTATACATCTTTTATATAAACGTGTCCCGAGCAAAACCTTTTTAATTATATTTAGTTGAAGATGTTCTTATAATTTAAAAAAAAACATCAACAAGTTCTTTTGTATTATACTTTAAATGGACCGATCAGCAGTGGAAGTTAAAATGGTTTTTCTTTGAAAAATGTTGGTCTTTTTTTTAATTACACTAAATATACAGGGTTATTTTGCAATAATAATCGGCCAAATTTGTAGAGAAGGTTCAGAATAAGTAATATAGGCCAATGGTTAAGAAAAATTAACTAAAAAAATCTCAAACATTTTGTCACTTTTATCTTTTAAATTCTAAATGCGTGGTAATGCATTATTTTAACTGATTGTCATTCATAAATATCTAACGCTTACTATATTACGCACGCACACATTCGTAAGGGTTGCTAGGTAAGGTACCTTCTCGCGCGTTTCCCGCGCCTTCCCTTCTATTTACCGTTACACCGCTAAGTACCTACGTCCGCTCGTCCAGTCAATAGCTGACAGTGTTGACCGTGACCTAATTACGTACGCTTCGTTACCAATGACGTAACGAAAATATTCGAACCGCGGATACTATAAAATGATGCGATATTACATTTTAAGCAATGAAAGTTTACGTGGTGCGCAAAGATTATACGAAAGTTTTACCGCGGCAAGAAATTAACGTACGTGTACCTATCAATCGAAGAACAATTCATAGTTAATGAACTTATTCAAGTGCAGTGAGCTGTGAATATGAAGATAGCTGGATTGCGCACGGAGGCTCTATACTTTGGTCTGCAAACTCGCCGGAACTTTCACCGTTAGTCTTTTATCTGTGTATAAAGAGTCGTGTTTACGTTAAAGAGGCCCAAAGTTATGAAGATCGCCACAGTAAAATTATTGTTGCGTTCACGGAAGTTAAAAGTGCTCAAGAACAGGTAATAAGTGTAAAAAATAGTTTAATTTTAAATGTGAGTGTAGCGGCACGGCCCTACTGTTCGCCCGTTCGACAATCTTCGAAGCCCTCGGCTGCGCGGCAGCAACCGGCTCGGGTTTTCTCGTCTCGCGAGTCGATCTGACCGTCCGACGTCGTCAGGCCGCTCATTCACGCTCCGATCCGCTAACTTGAATTTACGTAATGAGTAAACGGTTATTTATTATGATGATTTCATTTTGAGGTACCAATATTAGATATTGGGACTACTTGCGTAATTTAGTTGTAAAGAGTTTATTCTTATTTTTTAAATACGCCATAATAATGACAGTCGTCGGTTACGTCGTTGATAAGCAAAAATATATTTCATATTTTATTTATTATGACGATCCTAATCCCGTTGAAAGTGTTTTAAAAGTAATTTATAAAGTGTAAAAGGAAAATTGGAATCATAATTTGCGTCATGAAGTTATTAACTTAAGCATTAGTAGTAAGCGTGTCACTAAGACAGTAAACAGTAGGCAAAAACTTGAGAAATGAAAACTTGAATTGAATCACACACACAGCAGCGCATAAGAGTAGTTGCTGCCCATAAATTACATTCAATTTGGGATAATTTCAAATAAAAGTAGAAGCCTTAAGTACTCGTATTTTCAAAAAATGTAATATCGGTATATAATAATTTATTTATTTGAACTTAAATATAAAATATGGCTACTCTTTGAAAAATAACCCTGTATATTATAATGAAATATATATATTTCTCACCCCTTCTTTGGATCAAGCACAATGCTCTTAGGTTTCTTGAGGCCCTGCCAGAGCAAAGTGCGGCGACTGGAACCGTCGAGTCGCGCCACTTCGATCCGTTGTGCGGCCGTGTCCGTCCAGTAGATGTTCTGTGCCGACCAATCTATAGCTAAGCCTTAATAGAAAATATTTACAATTTTAATCCACATTATAATTATTACTTTGTATGTATGATTCGCCCCTCCACCTTTTTTCCCTGCCGGACGTGCCTATTTCTTTATATTAAATGTTGAAGATTAAAATTTTTATTGAATGATTTCTGAGAAAAATCGCTTTAATAGGAAGGGGGGGCGTCCCCCCTCCGCCGAAGTGATACCAAAGATGGGATGGAGGGTCTGTTCGCTCGCTTCGCTCGCTCACTCGACCCCGCCATCCCCTTCTAACCTAACCTGTCCGAGTCGGGGTGCCCCAAGTCCCGAGCTCGCTTGGCTCGCTCTTGCACCAAATAACGCTTATGACGCGTACCAAAAAAAACGGTCCAATAAATCCTGAAAACTTTAAACCCCCATAAAAATGTTATGGTGTATTTACGCCAAAAATCCTTTAGGGATTTTTTTGTTGCACCAAGACTAACAAATACCCGATGTTACATCCCAATTGGGGTGTCCCTAGAACGGAACTCTACCCATTACTTCTATTACTTAAGGACATTATATCACATCAATCATAATTATAGTAAAGCTACAGCCTATATACGTCTCACAGCTGGGCATAGGCTTCCTCTCATTTATGAGAGAGAGAGAGAAGAGTTCTAGGGCAAGGAAATGTCCGCCGCGCTGCCCCAATGCGTGTTGGCGAACTTCACATAACCGCGAAATATTTTTTGTTAATTTCTCAGGCGTGCAAGTTTCTTCACGATGTTTTCCTGCACGTGGCAAATCAGTACCAAAAATTGTGATTAACCACTTTATTGGTGCAAGCAGTCCCTTGTGTACTGTGTAGTGTACTGTAAAATTACAGCGAGCGCTTAGTCCGTGCTGCCGCGGCTCCACTCAATCACATCAAGAAGCGGAGGCACACACTACTTGGAAAATTTGTCCAAACTTACCACGCTAGGTAAGCGAGGTTGTGAGCACATAGTCGAAACCCTTACCTGCTCTATACAATTAAAGCTACACTCTTACACTTTACAGTCGATCATAAGTCTGCTACTGAACATAGCCCCAATAGATTGCCTCATAGGGATACTTGCCAATTCCAAGCTTGGCAATAATGGTATGGTTCTCGAGTGACAACTATGGGCCCCATTCTTCTTTAAAAAATATTTATATAGGATAATATTTGTTGTCCCCATCAGTTGGTTTTAGAGCCTCGGTCATTTGCAAGTTGCGCAGAGTAAAAGTTAGATAATAAATATTTTTTTAATAGCATAGGGTGACAAACGAGCACACAGTACACCTGATGGTAAGTGGGTACTGTGGTCCATAGACATCTACATTTATCCTCAATGAAGAATCAAAATGCAGATGCGTTGTCACCCTGAGGACTAAGATGGAATGCCTCGTTTCCAGTAAAAGGGTCACCGGTTCTCTACACTCTATTTTACGCTGGTATTCTGTGAGAGCGTGGTCCTACCCCGGACAAGTCGACCCATTCGTGCTACAACTATAATATAGGTGTAATATAATTTTTACGTGGTAGAGCCACATTGGCTCTACCACGTAAAAAATATATTTTATATTATATTATATTTTATTTTATATTTATACCCTTTATTTACGTGGCTCTACCACGTAAATAAAGGTATAAATATTTTCATTTATACCCTTTACTTCATTATACTTAAAATGATTCTATAGATGATTAAGTATTAAAAACTTGTATTAATATAAATATATGTTAAGAGAAACATCATTGCACAACTAATAGATGGCAGTATTAATTCCAGTATATGAGGAGTTGATATGTATAGAAGACAGAAAAAATATTTTATTAAATCTTTTTTTTCGTTGGCATATATTTCGTACAATGTTTCATCAAGTCTGAAAATAATGAGGGCTAATAATTTTCTGCTCACCAGATGTCGCTAGTTGACACTGAGGTAAAGTTTTTGTTACACAATGTTATTTAATTGAGACGTTGGTTTTAATAAAAGTTTATCAGTTTCTAAAGTATTATATTCATACACAAACAATGCTTCAGTGGTTTGCTCTTTTTTGCACATTTTTTTCTACTTTTATGAATATCTGTGGTTTGGTTTATTTATTTTAATCTTATCAATATTAAATATAGCTAATAGTACAGAAATAAACAATAGCCTTTACATTTTCCGAACAAATTAACTTCCTCGCTATGAAATCTGTCATTTATATCTCACTTTCTAGTGGCGCCGCCCTGGTGGCAGAAAAGGTCGTGGATGCCCTCATTAGCGCAATCGTTTAAATTTTTTATAGCTCTGATAAGAACACATACCTTCTACCAATCCCATCCACTCCAGAATCTTCTCCATATTAGAGCCGTTAATGGAGCAACGGTTTATAGTTTTCGTTTTACTGTCTGACCAGTATATTTTAGCACCAGACACGTGTACTGCTAATGCACTGTAAAAATATAAATAGGGACGAAAATCAAATATGGCGGTTTTACAGACCTGCCAATTGTAAGAGAGTATTCAAGTGAATTATAAACATGTGGGTATTCAATGGTTCTTCTCCCTGTCGCCCATCGTCGCTTATATTTGGCATATTCTCGAGATGGCTATATTGCTATCAATCGGAGGCCACAATATTTTCCAAAGATTCTCCTTGATACACCGTTAATTGACTCATATACGGTGGTACTTCACTTATTGTGTAAAACATTTTTTTTTGCTATTTAGCTAAACTAAATCTAGCCAATTAAAAGTAGCGGCCCACATACTATATTGGTCCCAGTATCCTTACACTTAAAATGTTGCTTATAATTTAAATATATAATATATATATATATATTAAATTGGATATAAGGGGATGAGTCGCTCGCGTCCGTAGGCTTCGACCACCTAACCCTAGGCCCACCCTACACGTGTCCCCGGTGGTGCTAAACGAGCGACAAAGCCGAAAGGATAGACTCGGCTCCTCGCCGTATGGTAGCGGCGTAAAATCTACCACCCTTAGACCGCACCATGAGCCAACACGTTAAAGGAATGGCCCTGAGTTCCCGGCGCCCTTTAATGGGGCAGGGTGCGAAGAATCTCCGGGAGTAAAACCGGCGACGAGGTTCGCCACCGTCACGTTCTGTCTCCCGGAGGGCGAAAAGTGGATTGCGGAGGCCCGTCTGGCTACGCTGAATGTATGTGGAGCAATGAATGATAAGATGGATGAAATATGCGAAATGATGAATGATAGAGGAATAGATGTGTTATGTGTAAATGAGACGAAACGAAAGGGAAAGGATGCCACTGCACATGGCATGTATACCGCTTACTGGTCTGGTGTAGACGAGACCGAGCGGGCATGCCAGGGAGTCGGTGTCATCCTTTCCAAGGCAGCTGTGGATACGAATGAAAGTGGGCTTAAAGAAGTTGTTTGTGCTAGGGGTGTACGCCCCAGACATGTCTAAGCCCACTTATATCCGAGAGCAGTTTTGGGACATGGTAAGGATGGTGTTGATGAAATGTAAGGGAAATGAAAATATCATTATGTTAGGAGATTTTAATGGAAGGGTTGGGGTGAAGAGGTCTGGTTATGAAAGGATATTAGGAATGTTTGGCGACGAAAGTGTAAATGAGAATGGTGAAGACCTCCTCGCCGTATGTGAGGAAAAGAATCTTTTTGTGACGAATACTTTCTTTCGCCATAAGAGGATTCACATGTATACATGGGAAAGAGGTAATGATAGAAGCATGATAGATTTCATAATTGTGGATGAAAGAATGCGGAGCGCAGTGGTAGATACAAGAGTTTACCGGGGATCCAACGTAGGACGGATCATTACCTGGTCTTATGCCGAATTAATGGTCTATTCAGGCGTTGGCGGCATCGGACATCTGTGTCTACCACTGCGTTACAACGTATAAGAACAGAGAGGTTACAAGATGAAGGTGTGAAAGAGAAGTATAAATGTAGACTGAGGAGAATATAAATGGTTTGAATGAAATATGTATGAATGATTTAGACCTGAAGACTGTATGGAATAATGTTAAGAAAGTTTTGGTGGATGCAGCCACCGAAGTATGTGGTGTAAGTAAGAGAACGAATGAAAGGAAAAATAATACGTTGTGGTGGGATGATGAGATTCGGATGGAAGTTGAAGCAAAGAAGAGAGCATGGCTAGATTTACTGGCAACCAAAGCTGGTAATTCTGGCGGTATGAATGATGAGATTGAAAGAAAAAGGCAGACTTTAGACTTATAAATAAGAGAGTAAAAGAAGTTGTTGAAAGGAAAAGCAAGAAAGAACGGATAAGAATGATAGAAGGATATCTGATAACTTCCAGGCAAATATTAAAATGTTCTGGAAACTCGTAAGAACTGCTAGGGAAATTCAAAACAGCCTAGAATGAATGCTATACGAGACGAGAATGGCTGTATGCTGAATGATGAAGTTTGAATTTAAAGAGATGGAAGGAATACTTTGAAAGCGTGTTTATGAGTGAAGGGTCGTCTGAATTAAGTGAAAAGAAATTTCGAAAGAAGTGGAGAGGTAGGGAGATAAGTGTAGATGAAATAATGAAAGCAATGAAAAGCATGAAAGCAGGTAAGGCAGCCGGATATGATAGAGTATCACTCGAAATGCTAAGGGCTGGAGAGGGAGTGGTGGCAGGCCTGCTGTACACCTTGTTTAATTTATGTTGGGAACTGAAGCGGGTACCGGAAGACTGGTGCAAAGCCGTTATAGTCCCAATATATAAGGGAAAAGGGTCACAGCAGGACTGTAAAAACTACCGTGGTATCAGCTTGCTTAGCATTGTGGGTAAACTGTATGCTAAGGTGCTAATTGAAAGAGTTATGGAAGAAACTGATGGAAAAATTTGGGATGTGCAAGCTGGATTTAGAAAGGGAATGGGGTGTACGGATCAAGTATTTTCCATGCGCATGATTGCGGAGAAGTTTTTGGCCAAAAACCAGAAAGTTTTTTGTGCTTTCATGGACTTGGAAAAGGCTTATGACAGAGTGGACAGGAATGTGTTATGGCAAACACTTAACTCATTTGGTTTGAGCGCTGGTTTGATACAGGCATTGAAGTCTCTTTATAGGGACTCTAGTGCTTGTGTCAGGATCAACGGGGTCTACTCGGACTGGTTTGGCATCCAAAAAGGTGTCAGACAGGGCTGTGTAGCTTCCCCCTGGCTGTTTAACCTATTTATGGACAGTTGTTTGCAAACTTTGAAAGTTGAAGAATGTGGGTTGAGAATGGGTGAGTTAACCGTCAAATGCCTTTTGTACGCCGATGATCAAGTCATATTTGCATCGTCGGCGGCCGAGTTGCAAATGATGGTTACTTTAATGAACCGATCATTAAAAGAAAGAGGTATGAAAGTGAACGCAAGTAAGACGAAAGTGATGGTTTTGAAAGAGAAGAAAGTAAAACGTTATGTGAAATAAGAATAGAAGGGGAGTTGATTGAGCAAGTGGATGAGTTTGTATATTTGGGATGTTTATTTTGTAGGGATGGTAGATATGATAAGGATATAGAACGACGAGTGAACGCAGGAAATAGAGTGAATGGGGCTCTACACGCTATTGTGAAGAGTCAGAATGTGTCAAAAAAGGCACGTTTGGCAATTCACAATGCTGTGTTAGTCCCTACTTTAACATATGGTAGTGAAAGTTAGGTCTGGCAGAAGAAGCATGAGAGTATAATAAATGCTGTAGAAATGCGGTCATTAAGGAGTATGCTAGGGCTGAATCTGAATGACAGGGTGAGAAATAGTGTGATGAGAGAAAAGTGTGGTTTGCAAGATGACGTTGTGACCAGGATTAAGAAGGAATGCTTCGGTGGTTTGGTCATGTAGAAAGGATGAACGAAGAAAGAGTGACAAAGCAAATTTATGCTGCAGAAGTGAACGGCAGAGTCGGAAAGGGACGCCCTAGACGAAGGTTTATCGACCAAATTGGCGATATATTGAAATGGGCCAGATTAGGAGTACCCTTAACCGACGAGCGTGTATGCGTAGATATATGGATGTAAAGGAGGCGAGAGAGGTGTGCCAGGATCGTGCCAAGTGGAAGTCCGTAGTCTCTGCCTACCCTCTGGGTGACAGGCGTGAGTGTTTATGTATGTATGTATGTATATTAAATTGGAATAAAAAGTATTTCCCTGTAAATAATCTTTTCAATTTCATGTTATTGGTAAAAAAATCTCTATATATAAAACAAAGATATTAAAGCCTTGAATAAATTCATAGGTTACTTTATTGCTATTTATCAAATGTTATCTATAATATTTAATATAATTTATTATCTGTAATATAATGTTATTTTAATATTATATTACAGGTTACCAAAGATACGGTACTATCTACTATCTACTACTGATGATGAGATTTTCTACCCGGATTGGAAACCCGGGGTCGGGCCAAAAAAATCAGTCATTGAGTTTTCCGTCTAAAAATTCTCAGTAGCAGCCCGGAGTAAGAAAGTAAGCGGTGTTTAACCCCCGTGACTCGGGAAAGCAAGTCAAGCCGTTGGTCCTGCGTCTGGTCTATCTCCGGTCGTGTCGGTTTGCCGTATCATAGGACTATGAGATTGAGGGAATAGAGAATAAACTGTGCTTTCGCATACGCTCGGGCACTATATTAATGTCCTACGCAGATGGCTAGTCTTCAGTGAAACTGCCCACCGTGACTGAAATTCGGTCTGGAGGGCATTATTACCACGCATTTTACGAGGAATTTTCAAAATCAAGAAACACACAACCACATCGTGGAACTTATTGCCACCAGCGGATTTTACGGATCGATCGGGACATTCAAGAATAGTCATTAATCCTTTCTAAAATGCTGTTTGATGTTTGATAATCAGTATGCTTGTTTGACACCTCTTCTGACGACACCCATGGAATGAGATGGGATATTGGATTATCTTGCTTAAATACTTAAAAAAAGAAAAAAGCCAGGTGCTTGGCCAAAGCAGTATTTATTGAATATTTAGATGAATAAAGACTGTATTTTCAGACAGAAGCGACAAAAGATTGACTAAACTGTCGTTAGAATGGCTGATTTAGTATTAATAGCAAGTAGATCACTTATATGAATGGGATGGAGCCGGTCTGCCTGCATGACGTTGGTGCGTTTGATAGATATCGAAACTTTGCCTTTGCACAGTAGCTATCTGTACTTTGATTTTTTTTAATTTTATTTAGTAACTAAATAATTATAATAATTTAAAAAATATTATAATAATTTTATTTAGCTGGTATCAGAATAATTATTACATTTTATAATGATCTTAGTGATATTAAATTTTTTTGTAAGAAAATTAACACGCCTTTGAACGCACCAACGAATCACGTCAGTTTTTATACTGTGCATATAGCTACTGTCCTCCTCAATCTTAAATACGTGGCTCTATATTTGTGGATAGGCTGAAACATCTACACTACTTTAAACTAGCAGCACCCTACATATCCAGCAGCTGCAGATATGCGAGATTGTTCCACCACTCAAGAGGCAGCGTGATATTAACACTTACCTTACTTCTTTTAACTCTTTCACAGGCAGTACAGCGTCATTATTTTCATTCTCAATACTAATTCGACCAATGATATTTTTCCGACTGTACACAAGGAATGCATCCGGCTCTATACAAGTTTTCCTGTCGTTTCGTAGTTCCAAACCTGAAAAAGATTAAATAGAAAGTTGGAGATATGTTACTTCTAAATTTTACAACAACCAAGGTGTACAGGAGAGAGAGTGAGATATGGTGAGAGAAGGGAGAGGAACATAGTGTAAACAGAGGCTGAGGCTTCCTACGTTAAAGATGGCCCTGAGCCACTAGTGTGTTTGATAAGAATGGAGGGGGGAGGGGGAATAGAGCAACCTAAACTGCGTTTTTCTCTTCAAGGCTGATACATAAGAATCTTTCGTCCCCATAGTCTGTCAGTTAGTTTCATTAGGTATGTAACAAAACATTGCTACTTCAGCTTACTATCCCTTACACTATGTTGATAAGTCTAATGGTCAAATACTCAAATGCTACTCAATTATAAGGTGTCGTTAAGTCTCGTGGTGTCACAGTCACTTTGGCTTAAAGTGAGAGAGACAGCACGAGACTTAACCGCATCTTAAAATTGAGTAGCGTTTGAGTATTTGGGCATAATTCTATTGCAGATATCTCCTTTACAAATTCCCTCACACACATGCTTTTTTTGCAGCGTCCAACTTCAATTAACAAGCATAACATTATGCTTGCTAATTCAAGTTGGAAGCTATAGATTTAAATTAAGAAAGAGATATTCCTAGCCCACTGCCAAAAGTTTAGCCCTGTGATGCCCAGCAAAAATGTTTAGTAGATATATTCTTATTGAATTCTATATGACTGAATTAAGGTTTATATTAAAATTATATATTTTTATGATACTTACCTAATGGACAACTGCATACATAATCTTTGGGCCTGTTGAAGCATAGATGGGAGCAGCCGCCATTGTTATCACTACATCTGTTACTTCCTAGTTTTTCGCCCAAACGAAATGCCTTTACACCCATCATGTTCGCCATTTGTTCCACAACAGGTTGTCTCTCAAGTCCTATATAATTTTGAGAAAAATAGTCAAGTTTGATAATTTTTTTTATAAACATTGTTGATTAGCAGCTAAAAATATGTGAATTATTAATAAAATATAATAGGAAAAAATGGTAGAGCCATGCTGCAGCTATATTACCCCGGTCATTCACATTCGCACGAATACGCAAACCCACAAGTTTAGGACGACATTTGCAAATGATTATGCAAAGTTTTGGCTGCATTCGCGGTTTTCCCAAGCTGTGTGGGTTTTTAACGGACATCAAACAAAGCGCGCGAACCTCGATCCTTCGCGTACACACATTCACATTCGTGCGACCAGTTGCGCACACGATTGCGAAGGTAACGGACGTTGCGCCATTTTCATAGTTCTTGACGTCTACTGTGTAGCGTACTTCAACTAACTTCATCATGGATTGGAACAACACCAAGGTGATGAAGTTCATTGAACTCCTGCAGAATGAATCGACCATATGGGATAGGTACTTTAAAGAAATCCCATAAAATGAAACGGGAGATGGGCAGCGGCATCTTCCTGATCATAACTCAAAATAATAGAAACAGAAACTTTTTATTCAATATAGATTATAAATAATACTTATTGAAAGTCACTCTTTTGTTTAATTACCATTGGTTCGAAAAAATACCTCTGTCCTGGGAAGAACCAGCAAGAAACCCAGCGGGACTTTATTTTTAAATAACAGCTTACAATCATGTATGTTACACAATTAACCACACAAAACAAATTAGAAATAGCTTGGTAGCGAAACACCTCAAAACGATAGTTGCCAACCCGCTTGCCAAGAGTGGCAATTATGGCAAATGAGTCAATGTATGCGAAGGCCTATGTACAGCAGTAGACTTGTGATAGGCTGTAATGATGAACAATGAATTGTCAAAATTTGTTATATTGAGGTAGGACCATGCTGCAACTATAATATGTCTGCAGCATGAATAGGCTCGACCAAGGAAGGACCACACTCTCACAGAATACCAGCGTAAAATAGCAGCTTTATGCTGCAGTGTTCCTTATAGTGAGTGTAGATGTAGATAACCAGGGACCCTTTTTTATTGGTAACTTGTAATTCGTAATCGTGGGTAGATGTGGGTATCTATGGGTCATAGCATCCACTTACTATAAGGTGGTCTGTGTACTCGTTTGTCACCCTTACTGTTACCCTGGTTGGTTTTCGCAACTCCACGACGTTTTTTGTGTAAAGCATTTGCCACCCTTATTCTTTAAAAAATATATTTAATATTTTTAAATATAAAACTGTATTACCAGTATCTTTGTTAATTCTATCCAAAGTCCGTCTCTGCATGTCCGTCCAATATAAATGTTCACCAAGTAGAGTTAAACCAAATATATGTAAAATGTCGCTATTGTGGAGCTCTCTTCTATTAGTGCCATCCATATTGCAAACCTAGTGGATTACAAAAAAAAAATGCTTAGAAGTGTCTGTTTCAAGACGAAAAAAACATTAACAGATCACATAATGACCAAAGAATAGATTAAAGAAAAGTTGATTCGAGTTGATGAGTTGTGTTAAAGCATGTGCTTCTTTTAAAAATATGTAGTATAATTTTTTTTAATTGTTCATTTGCAGGTGTAGTCCTAAGTTCACTAATAACATAATGTCCTGCTCAGTTGCTTGGTCCAAATGCTAGGTATACACAGCATTCACAGTGAATACTAATAACTTCCCCTGCTATGAAATCTGTCAAATATTTCACCTCACTCCTATTCGCCCTGGTAGCAAGAAAAAGATCAGGCCCTCATTGCCACGAATTGTTAGTTTTTTTTTATCACAACGATAACAAGGTAACAATAATTCGTACTTCCATTATAAAGTTAAAGTTACAGCCTATATACGTCCCACTGCTGGGCACTGGCCTCCTCTCATTTCTGAGAGGGTTTTTAGGGCTAGGAAGTGTCCGCCGCGCTGCCCCAATGCGTGTTGGCGGACTTCACATGTCTTCGAAATATATTTTTTTTTCTTATTTCTCAGACATGCAGGTTTCCTCACGATGTTTTCCTTCACCGCCGAGCAAGTGGTAAATCAGCACTTAAAATTGCAATTAACAATTTCATTGGTGCCGGCGGGGATCGAAACCGGGTTGCTCGCGTACTGTGAAACTTACAGTGAGCGCTAACCATCTGAGCTACCACGGCTCTATATATATTATTCCATTATAAAGGTATTTATATAAAACTAACATTAATTAACATTATTTTAATGGGATTTGGTAACATTATCCAACGCTAGTTTGAGCCACAGTGGACCCAGATATAGCTGTAAAAATATGGCCCGTATATATATAAACCTTACCTCAATTTTGTGTGTTCTAGCATCTCCCCAATACAACTTATTATTGACAGTATCCAATGCGATCCCGTTAGGCCATGTCAATTTTTCCGATACTAATAATATCCTCCCAGATCCGTCTAAGTTTGCGCGTTCAATTTTCGGTTTCTTCTCGTTCCAATCCGACCAGAACATCCAACCGGCGGTAGGATGTAGAGCTATAGCTCGGGGATCGTAAAGCTCGTCGTGAATAACAACCTGTGTACAATAATAGATAAATAAATACAAATATTTTATTTCGACCATCGAGGGTCATGTAACACTTATTTTATAAAACTGAACTGATAGACAAACTTACAGTCCACCTGATGGTAAGTGGCTACTAAAACCCATGGACTCTTGTGGCCAACTTCAAACAAAGAAGGCTACAGATGAGTTGTCACTTCGGAGGGCTGAGATGGAATACCTCACAGTCTGTAATTATACTGGGTCTCTATACCCTTTAGACTGGAATAAGCTCTCAAGTAGTGCTATTTGGCGACAGAAGTAGGTAAGAGGGTATCTACCCAATTGGACACTAAGGCAAAAAAGGAGTCCTACCACCTAGGATCTATAACTATATGTTCGTAACACTAAAGTCTACTTAATCTTAAGCAGCAACTGTTTGTCAGCATATAAATCATACAGCTGTGGATCAAGTACCGACCATGTACATGTCAGAAAATCGCCCTCAGGACGCTATTGGATAATGTGGCTTGTTATAGGATTTTTTAAACGACAATATATATTTACTTGTAGCTTTGTATCTAAAATGCGTAGTACGCCTGGCTTGGCTATTGTCAATGAGTCTGTTCTGTATGTTCAACAAAAAAAGTATAAGTATGTGGGGCGGTGACAAGAAATGATTTTTCTTAGATTCATGATTGCTCCCTCAGCAGGCAGTCTTGTGGATACTTAGGTATCATTCGTTTGATTACTTAAATTTGCCGGAAAGTGTACATGCGCAAAGCTACGCCCACTACTCTCGATTCCTGCTCACGACTCGTTCCGGTATCTATACATTAAACAAGAAATTTGTTAATTCTTACTTTTTTACAGCTTCCATTAAGTCTGGCGACACTGATGGTGTCTGTAACAGGGTCGGTCCAGTAGATGTTTCTGGCAAGCGGATCGATTGCTATGCTATCCGGAACACCGCTACTGTGTATCACTACAGATTGCTCGCTTCCATCGAGACGCGCCCGTGATATTGTTTTGGACTGTTGATTAGAAAAAGATTATGTAACACAATATGGGTGGTCAGAGTGTTCACGCAGTTCTTCGGCCGATTTCAGACTACCGCAACTTTCGAATAACAGGAAATTATAATCACGCCCACGGGCATAGCCAACATTGTTTTTTTTATTAGGAGTCTTTTCTCTTGTGGAGTTGGCGACACCAAAGCACCAAGTTTTTATTTATTTAACACTTTTTTATACTAAATGTACAAACGGCGGAATTAATGCCATATGGCATTTTGTACCAGCTAACAGGAAAGTTAGTGGAAGGCGTCTACTGCAGTGGGCTAGGATGAAAAACGTAATATTGATAAAATACATAAAATACATACACACACAACGCATTCCGGAGTTATACAGCTGTAACAGTGAAGGAGTTTAAGAGAAAACCAGTACAGTGAGAGGGAATTTGCGATAAGAGATTGTCATGAGATGTAAGATTGCAATCATGGGAAGAACCCAGGTATTGAAACTTACATTTCAAATACTCTGGGGCCAATGGATTGTTAAGGATAGTGAATAGAGTGCTAAGAATTCTGCGTTGTGGGATATTTCATCATTTAAGTTGAGAGCAATAGAATTTGACGTGGCCCTACTTTCGAAGACCGAAAACGAAGCGAACACAGTTGTTGAGAAGTCGATCCATTTTATTGGCTAAGTAGTAATTTGCATTTAAGTAACACACATCAGCATAATCAAACATAGGAAGAACAAGGGATTGAATTAGCAGTACATGGCGGTAAAATGTTTTTAAATCTGTACAGTTGTTTCAAAGTAGCACAAACTTTTCTTCAACTTGACTGCGCCAAGTAAGAGAACAATCTAAGATTAATCCTAACTCCTTAACATGAGTACTGTACAGAATTACCTCGACAGTGGGTCTAATGCTGTGTAACTAAGTTTACCTAATTGACGTGCACTACCTAAGACTATAGTTTGGCCATTGCTATGATTAACAATGACCTTCTTGAACCAACTTGATTGAGATTCCAACCAAGATTCGAGTTAACACTATACTTCATATGATATGTTTTTAGGGTCAATTCTGAACAAACTGTTACATTTTATCATAATAATAATTGGCTACTGAGTATAGAGAGTAGAAAACATAGCGCCCACCCTAAAACCTTGGTGGCTTCGCTATTACTATTACTTATTATAACTATGACAAGTAATAGTTTGTTCAGCTGCAATCTTTACACATGCATGGAATAACAGAATGATCATCATTTTCATCATTACAGCCCTTCACAAGTCCACTGGTGAACATAGGCCTCCCCCACGAAATGCCACAAAGCACGGTCCCGAGCCACCTTCATCCATTGTCTTCCTGCATGTCTTACCAGGTCGTCACTCCATCTAGTGGGGGGACGCCCTACACTTCGCCTGCCGGTACGAGGCTGCCACTCGAGAACCTTTCTTCCCCAACGGTTGTCGGTTCTTCGAGCTATATGGCCGGCCCATTGCAACTTCAGCTTACTAATCCTTTGGGCTATGTCGGTTACTCTGGTTCTACTGCGGATATCCTCATTTCTAAGTTTATCACGCAGAGAAACCCCGAGCATAGCCCTCTCCATAGCTCGAACAGAATGATTGATTTTTGATATTCAATTTATTATATTTCTTTTAATATACCACTGTACTCATGTGTAAGTGATCTGAGTGTGCACATTTCAGTGGTAATGACTACCTAATTTATTAAATACAACAATATTATAGCTCATTTTAAATCATGCACTAAGATACATTACTTTTGTTACACACTGCATTATGAAGCTAAGCAATACTTACCAAGCTATCAGCCCAATACATATATTCAGTCTTTGGATCAAAATCTACAGTCAAAGCTCTTTTGAGATCCTTCAAAGGCACTGTGTAAGGTGTGAAGTCGGGAGAGTCTAAAGAGATCTTGGATATGATGGAGCGCTGGGCAATCAACAGCAGGGACTGTGGAGTTTTGTAACATGTTGTGTTGCTGCCTTCCTTTAACTTTACACCAGTTGGGCAGGCACAAACATAGCCTACAACAAAAATAATATAATTGAAAGAGATTCAAATACCTCTTTATTTTTTTTTGTCTATGATACTTATTGACGGTCAAAGCACTTCTTTATTGTTAAAAGGTATGCATACTGTTTGCGACAACAAAAAGTGATTAAAACATAGTGATTAAAAACAATATTAAAATTATAATTAGAAAAGGTATTAGTGACAAACCTAAGTGAAAGGTATAGTACAAATATGGGTCATATATACCAATAGTGTAATTTTAGAACATGTTTACAACCCTTATTATTATAGTATAGAGCATCGTTTGTAATAGTTAAGACAACAACCCTTATTGTACAACACAAAGCTGGCCAATCAGAGCGCGGCACACAATAGAACAATCGGGCATTGTGTAACGTTAAGACCCGAAAATAATGAAAATATTTTTTATGCTCTAAAAGAATTGTAAACATAGTATTTAATTAGTTATTTATTCTTACATATTCCTACTAGCACTACGCCGTATACAATCAACATTCAGTGGGATATATTGATATCATTGTCATGTAGTCACTTCTTTAAAATCAAGTAATTTATTTTCAATTTGAATATCACTTTTCACATGAAATTTAAAATTGGCTGTTGAAATGATGAATATAAACAACATATTATACCTGGTGGGGAAGGAGACAAAAGGCACAGATGAGAGCACTCCCCATTGTTATATTTACATGGATGATCTTCTGTAGGCATTAACTGTCGATTTTCATCAAAGACTTTGATATCAACTGGTACTGGGTCAGATTTTATGACTTCCTTTATGGGGCCATTTGTGGAAATATCCCAAGTGTAAATTGTCCTAGAAATACAAATGATACCATAAATAGAAATTAATGAATACATTTAGATGTTTTATTAAATGTTCAATATCAGGGAAAATCATATTTAAGCATTTACAAGTTTGTGAAAGGCATGTTGATGTTATAATATTGACAACAAAAGCATGCAGCAATCCTGCTGCATGCTTTTTGTTGTCATAGTCATAGGTGATAAATATAATAATTGTAAGAACTAAGTTTTATGTGGTAGAGCTATGCTATAGCTATATTGTTTGTAGCATGAATAGGTCGGCTTGACTCGGGAAGGACCACACTCTCACAGAATACCAGTGTAAAATAGCAGCTCAATCTGCTGTGTTTCGTATGGTGAGTGCAGAGAACAGAAGACCCTTTTTTAA
The DNA here is from genome assembly GCA_029286625.1 of Parnassius orleans. Lineage (NCBI taxonomy): Eukaryota > Metazoa > Arthropoda > Insecta > Lepidoptera > Papilionidae > Parnassius > Parnassius orleans. The sequence continues at coordinate 72,635 of JAGSMP010000166.1, read as the reverse complement.
TGGAAAAGAGACATTCCACCTTAGTCTTCAGTCTATGGGCCACAGTATCTACTTACTACCAGGTGGATTGTGTGTTTGTAAGTCACCCTTATTCTATAAAAAAAAAGAACATTTCGAAAGCAGTGTTAAGCAGGATTGTTTAAATACATTGTTAGTTATGTCGTTTAGAACTTTGCAATCTGGACACTATCTAATGACACTTAGAATTTATCATGTCACTTATTTACAAATTTGTCAGATTGTAATGTTTATTATGGCTGATTTACACGGGGCCAGTAACTGGCTCCAATTTTCAGGCAAGTCAGTGCTGACCCGCTACTGACATAGTGATTTACACTGATTTGGAGTCAGTACAGCGCTGTTGCACCAGGACTGACTTCAATATTCTTGCTTAAATATTTTAAAGCCAGTCCAGTCCACCCGCCACCCGTGCCAGCAGTATTGACCTTGTCTAAACAACCAAGTCAGTACTTGGTCAGTCGCTGGCGCTGCATTGTAGGGTGACATTGTGTCAATAACAAAGCATAACCTCCAGTTTCTTTTCTGTCGTCTATCTATTTTCTTATCCAAAGTCGGTTTTTTTAAATATCTCTTCTTCTATCATTTCCGCCAACTCTTTCAACAGCAGATAGGAACATTTTCTCAAAAATATTTCAATCGTTGTAAATTCTGCCGTTTCCGTGAATTCATTTCTGCCCACTGACTTCAACAATGTGCATACACCCTCAAGAAGTTATCACGACTACTGACTACATGTAAACCTGTTACTGACCATCAAGTGTAAATCAGCCTTTAGTTAGGACCTGGCATGGCATAACATAGGTAATCGAGTTATGAAGTAATGCTTTTTTATTTTTCTTTCTTTATCAGTCCATAAAAGCTTAACATGTGTATTTCCTGTTGCAGAGAGGATTAAATTTGCCTTAATCGACACATTTGACATGTGGATTGACGATCACTGTAGTAGACATATTGTACCTTTCACAATGCTGCCACTCGTGGGTCTGAGTATTTTACAACTGACATAATAAGGTATCTGTAATATACGTAACAGAAGTTATAACATTTCTTGTGGCATTTTCCATAGCCGACTCACTATGTACACTAATGGTATTTTTATTTTTATAGAATAAGGGTGACAAACGAGCACACGGTCCACCTGATGGTAAGTGGATGCTGATGTGTGTATATTTATCCTGAATTAAGAATCAAAATGCGGATGCGTTGTCAACCCTGAGGACTGAGATAGAATGCCTTGTTTCCAGTTAGAATAGAATAGAATAGAATGATTTTTTATTCAATATTGATTATTACATAATACTTATTGAGTCATTTTTTTATTTACCACCGGTTCAGAAAATACCTCTGTTAATACAGTTAAAAGGGTCTTCAGTTCTCTACACTCACCATACGAAATACAACAGCATTAAGCTACTATTTTACGCTGGTATTTTGTGAGAGCGGGGTACCATCCCCGTCGAGCCGACCCATTTGTTGTACAACCATAATATAGCTGCAGCGTGGCTCTACCACTTAAAAAAAATATGAAATAGGGTGATAGATATTTAAGTGATTCAAAATAAAAGAAAAGAATGCACTCTCACCAAGTTTTCCAATCAGTCCAATAAAGCTTATCATTGAAAAATGTAAGTGCATACGGATATTCCAATCCTCCTTTCACAATTCTGTTTCTGTTTTCACCATTAAAATCTATCATATCTACAAATTGTAATTTTGCATCTGCCCAATATATTACATTATTGTTGTAGTCCACTGTGATCCCATTAGGCCAAAATATATTGTCTTTAACAATAACTTTACGAGAGGATGGATCCCCATTCATGCCCGCTCGTTCTATTTTAGGTATCTCACCCCAGTCAGTCCAAAACATTAATCTGCAACAAAAATTGATAATGTTCTCATTTTGTGAGAATTATTGGCAATAGAGGAAATCAGTATTTTCAAATAAAAATTAAAGTTTTGTTTGAAACTTTTTTTATCTCATGTATGAGATAACCATCCAAAACCAGTTTATTTTATCAGTTTTTATGTTTTTGAATAAAATATAGCCTAGCTCACTCCTGACATCCTATCTCTTTTTATTCCGAAGATTAGCCCAGACAGACAGATATTTTTTTTACAAAAGGTTTATTTATGTCTTAATGATGCGTTTGCAAATCGGACTGTTTTTATATGCATATATATAAATTATGCTGTTTTTCGGTACATTTTGTGACAAAACTAAACCAAATCAAACATAGCTAATAGCTACCACGTATAGAATGGTTCTTCATCTTCAAATGGTGGTATTTTTTTTGTTGAAAATAATAGTTTTTTATATTGTAAAAACGATCTTCCCTAGCCATTTTTACAAAATTAACGATACTGGCTCATGTTTAGGTACATTTTTTGTTCTATTATCAACAAATATTAAGATTTATATTAAGGTTAGGTTTCATCATAACTAACAAAACGAGCCCAAACTCGGCACACCTAGTTCTACTCGTCCAGGAATTCCAGCAGTAGTCACCAAAGTACACCATCAGGTCTCTCCATCAAGCCCGGAAGTTAGGTCTAATCATAACTAACAAAACGAGCCCAAACTCAGCACACCTAGTTTTACTCGTCCAGGAGTTCCAGTAGTAGTCACCAAAGTACACCATCAGGTCTCTTCATCAAGCCCGGAGGTTAGGTCTCATAATAACTAACAAAACGAGCCCAAACTCGGCACACCTAGTTCTACTCGTCCAGGAATTCCAGCAGTAGTCACCAAAGTACACCATCAGGTCTCTCCATCAAGCCCGGAGGTTAGGTCTAATCATAACTAACAAAACGAGCCCAAACTCAGCACACCTAGTTTTACTCGTCCAGGAATTCCAGCAGTAGTCACCGACGTACACCATCAAGTCTCTCCATCAAGCCTGGAGGTTAGGTCTCATAATAACTAACAAAACGAGCCCAAACTCGGCACACCTAGTTCTACTCGTCCAGGAGTTCCAGTAGTAGTCACCAAAGTACACCATCAGGTCTCTTCATCAAGCCCGGAGGTTAGGTCTCATAATAACTAACAAAACGAGCCCAAACTCGGCACACCTAGTACTACTCGTCGAGGAGTTCCAGTAGCTGTCACTGAAGTATACCTTCAAGTCACTTCACCAAGTCCGAAGGTAAAGTCTTATCATAACTAACAAACCCAGCCCAAAGTCCACAGTCACCATCTCACTGCTAGTAGTGGGCTTCCAGTGCCTAGCAGTCTCTGGAGCAGCTATTCGTATTTCGTATGTAATATATTTTTGTAGGTATAAGAAATGAGAAAAAAAATCAATCTTTCAAATTATCAAAATGTTTTTACTTGATTACGATTCCCACACTCGCAGTTAACCGTGCGTACACTTGTGTGTGAGACCCATGTCAATGTAATAGTTCGATTCTATACCTATCAATTTTGCAAACGCATCCTTAATATCATGCAAATAACTACCTGAGCTCAATAGAAGGCAGTTATTTCGATAACAGGCTGACACTTCAATTTTATTGACATGTATAGATAATACAAATATAAATAGAATGAGAACATCAGTAATGTAGTCGAAGTCAATTAAATATGCATTATTATGGATAACTCAAAAACTACTGGTAAGATCTTGATCAAATTGATACGGGACCACATGAGAAGGACCAGCTTTCAAATAAATCATCAAAATCAGTTAACCTAGAAAAAAGTTCTGAGGTAACAAACATAAAAAAAAATACAGTTGAATTGAGAACCTCCTCCTTTTTTTGAAGTCGGTTAAAAACAAGGAATCACTTGCTAAGAAATGTTACACACTGTGTTTTTTATTTATGAATCAGAATCTACACTCACCGGCACGGAAACTTGGCCACTCGTGAATATGCTGATTATTTGCACTGAAACGTTTTTTTAACAGTAAATTAAGGGTAGATGCATTCAATAAGTGTCTCTAATGGTTTTAGAACGTAGAAATTTAATGTTTACTTCACCGAAATTTTTCTTTTCAAATTAACATGTTTTCACTAAAATTAACATCTTTCCATTGTCACTTTAAAAACACTACAAAGTTAAAAATTAAGTCTGTTTCTTTAATGTCTATCAGTTTTAATATCGGGTGTTTCCTCCTCTAGCCCTGATAACCGCTTGCATTCGATCTGGCATGCTTTGAATGATGTTTCTGACATCAACTTGCGGTATGCTGTCCCAAGCGGCCAGCGCTGCATTTCGGAGCTCATTTAGAGTTTGTGGCGGTTTGGAGCTGGACTTTATCTTTCTTTTGAGCATACCCCATACATGCTCAATTGGATTTAAGTCCGGGCTACGAGCTGGCCACTGTAATTTTTGTATTCCAACCTTTTCCAGATATTCCTCTACACAATGTGCGACGTGCTGGCGTGCATTATTGTGCAGGAGGAGGAATTGGTCGTGTCCAATGAATCCCGAATAAGGCATTACGTGCTCCTGAAGAACTTCCTCGATGTATCGAGTAGCTGTAAGCCGATTATCGAAGATGACCAACTCTGTACGTGCGTCGGAACTTACACCTCCCCATACCATTATTGAGCCTCCATGGAAACTCACAGTTTGGGTGGTGGTAATGGGTAGAAGCCTCTCTCCTCTTTTTCTCCACACTCGTTCTGTCGAATAGCTTTACGTCTGGAGCACGTAAAGCTATTCGACACTCATCTGTGAACAACACTCTAGCCCATTGCTCGTGGGTCCAATTGACATGTTCTCTTGCGAACTGAAGTCGGGCTACTCGGTGCTGTCTGAGAAGTTCTGGACCTCGTGCTGGTCTACGAGCTTTTAAATTCACTTCCTCCATTCGTCTTCTCACCGTACGCTCACTAACATTAACGCCTCTTGCGATTTGGAGCCGCTGGCGTATCTCAACAGCGGTCAGGTAGCGGTTTCTCAAAATCTCCATAACAATAAAACGATCGTCCCGGGCCGATGTGCACCTTACGCCCCCACTGCCTGGCCTGCGGGTGTAGCGGCCTGTCTCCTGGTATCGTTTCAGTGAATACTGCATTGAGGACCGTGGTACGTTAAGCACAATAGCAACTTCACACTGTGTCAGCCCTTGGTCAATTAATGCTACTGCTTGTGCAACTTGTGCTGGTGTTAATGGCATTTTTATTGGCTTTAAAGCACGTTTAGTTATTGAATTAAGACACAAGATCACAATAATTGAATAACCTTACAGTAAACTTTTCACAACACACAAATTTAAAACGTGAACTTAGTCGCTCAAATGACCCGATTCAACTAAAAATTAAAGAATTCGTCATGGTGCACTTAAACATAATGAATTACCCTCTTGAACTTGAGGGTAAACATTTTTTGACATACTTGCATAACAAACATTCATCAGAAACACTTAAAGCTTTTGCTATCGCGAGATAACCGCTTGGCCAAGTTTCTGTGCTGGTGAGTTTATTTTAAAACAATTCTTACCCCTGTTTTGGAACAACAGCAATTGCTCTTGCTAAGTCAACTTCAGACCAAAATAATACTTTTCTATATTTCTGAACTATGCTAATAACTTCTATTCTGTTAGTTTCACCATCTGTCCAATATATTTTATCTGTGTACCAATCTATGGCAATACCGGTTGGTGTGATCAATCCTTCTGATACAACTCTTTCCTGTGAAATATATAAGAATCGATAAAATTTATATAAATTTAAATTTTGATAATTGTATGTGCTGCATTAACTGAAAAAATTCAGTAGCACCTGGCAGCAGGTTTGACCGTAGTTTTATCATTATTTTAAGATATTATAAGGAAGATGCTGCTGCTCATCCCCTGTTTCATTTCCCTTTGACGCCTGTTATGATACCCACTGATGATATAGGGCAGTAGATATTCTTATGCCGCAACTTCATTGCACATGCATGCAATGCAATGCATCCATACAAAAATATAATCCTAACTAGCTGGTAACAGAAGAAATAATTGTGGAAATATTGTTTTAAGCTTGGAAGAGTTATATGGTTTGATTAGAAATGATAATACATTCATTGAAGTTGAATGATATATAACTTTCAAATAAATTTGTCGGTACGATATGCACGCTGCCTACTGTAATTTAATTGTATTATGCCTATACCTTCGTGCAAGTGCCAGCATTAAGTTGACAAAGTTTTAATGCAAGCTGATGAACAGTATGGCAGCACATAAAATACGAACAAACAAATACGAATTTTTATACACTTGATTATTTATTATAGAAGATTACAAAAATAGTTGCTAAAGTAAGTTCAATAATAAAAATACACAGTAATGAAAAGGGTCGTATTATATCATACAAGTGTGAAAAAATATTTATTTAATCCGAATCTGACTAGCTCTATTTCTTTTTTTCATGGCACAATAAAATAGTGCTAACATGAAATTGAATCAACAGTTAATATACAAAATGTCTTTTTAATTTTCAAGACAATCTCTTGATCAAACTTATGATATGTTAAATACTATACATTTCGTTTGGCCATTATAAAACAAGTTATCGTCTACCCACATTTTGTTTTGATGAAAAATGAAATTATTGTGTATAATGTTTCTTGAATACAATATATGTACATAAAAACTAGGCAGAATATAAACACAGAATAATATTGGATCAATGTTTATCATCATCTATACAATTTATAATATTACAGCCCACTACAAGTCCACTACTGAACATAGACCCCCATGATCTCCAAGGGTGAAGCAAATATTACAAAAATCTTATACTATTAAGTAAAATTATAAAAAAATATACAGAGCTGACCAAGTCCTAATATGTGTTGGATTTCAACTGTTCTAAACTATTCTTATTTTTAAACAAATATTTATATACTTACTTTTTCACCCGAAAATGTTTCATTATAATTCATACATTGTATCAATTCTGCAGTTTGATCGGACCAACATATTAAATTTTTCACATACAAAAAATCAACAGCAGAGCCTTGTTCTAAGCCTTTAATTATCAAGTTAACTTTACCAGGTTTCGATGAATTTAAAATTCTTATGTCCGTTGCAGTTGAATATAACAAAACAGGATTATTAGCTACCGAATAGTAACCTGAAATAAAATGTGAATATAAACATATTCAGTTGGAAAGTCATAAAAAAGCATATTTTTTTGTTTAATATACCTTTTAATTGCAAAAACATCAACAAACAAAACACATGAACAACATTTTGAATAATTTTGTCAGCTTGGACTATTCTTCGGCGCTTCGTCATAATGAAAACAAATGAAATCCGTAAACGAAGTTTTGCATTAGTTTAATATTAAATGATTGCACTGGTTATTAAGGCACTGTAAGAAACGTATTTGATTCATAATTAAAGTTTGCTATTTATTTATAAAAGCACGCATTAAGTAAATAGTTCTCAAAGGAAGCGAATGTTAACTTTTTGACTATTTATGATCAAGTCAACAAAATACCAGTGTTGCCAGCGTGGTTTAATTGAAAGTTACGTTAACATGTTTGAAAAGTAACATTTTTAAATTTAAAGTTACGAAGTGATCATTTCTGATTCGATCTACCATAAATATTAAATAATAAAAAGCTAATAATGAATAGTACTGTAAATAACAGGCGTTTAAAGATTTGTTTGACCAACCGGGCGAAATTGTGTTTTTTTATTAGGATTTTTATTACTATAATAAATAGAAGTAAGGCGGAGTAAATTTATATTTCAAAAGCTACCACGCATTAATGTACACACATACGGATATACTATGAGTGTCAATTTTTTTTTCTTATCTACAAGGTACATTGGTCGACTTAAAATTACCTAAAATGTAAGAAATGTAACTTTCTAGCAGTACTGCACAATACCATAGAGTGTTATTATTGTTACCAATTAGGTAGAAAATGTTCCTGGACCATACAGCCTAGCTTCATTTGTATTTTTGTTTACAAAATCTTCACAATTTGCTGATGCATTACATTGAGAAGGTATTGGGAGATTTTAATGACAGCTTAACCCAGAGGATAGTTGATGACGATAATATCCCTATCTCTTACGTGGTAGAACTAAGCTACATCTTTATAGACTAGCTGCAGCACGATTCCGTGCATCTATAGGATTTAGCCTGTGAGAGAATGAGATAGAATCATATCCCATCCATTCATAACAAATTTATATTCAATTAGTCGTGTTTAGTTTAATTCCGTCCTCCATGGTGGCACTACTCCGGAGGCGTGGAGCAGAAGTGCGGTGGTCTTGTTCTTCCAGAAAGGCGACAACGCTCTCTTGAAGAACTACAGACCGATTTTCCTTCTGAGCCGCGTCTACGTGCTGTTTTCGAGTCATTACGAATCGTATCGCACGCAGACTCGACGACTTCCAGCCTCGCGAATAAGCTGGTTTCCGAAAAGGCTTTAGTACCATAGACCACATATATGTATACCCTTCGGCAAATTGTACAGAAGACCGAAGAGTACAATCTGCCATTTTGTCTTACATATGTGGACTATGAGAAAGCCTTTAATTCCGTCAAGATTTGGGCGGTGCTGCAGTCTCTTCAGCGGTGCCAAGTTGACTGTCGGTATATCGAAGTGCTGAAGTATTTGCACAGTAGTGCTACGATTGCTATCCGAGTACAGAGCCAGAGTACGAAACCTATCCAACTGCAGAGAGGTGTAATGACAGGGTGACGTAATATTTTTTTTATAGAATTAGGGTGACAAACGAGCAAAAAGTCCACCTGATGGTAAGTGGGTGCTGTGGCCCATAGACATCTACATTTATTCTCGATTAAGAATCAAAATGCAGATGCGTTGTCACCCTGAGGACTAAGATGGAATGCCTCGTTTCCAGTAAAAAGGATTTCCGGTTCTCTACAGTCACCATACGAAACACAGCAGCATTAAGCTGCTATTTTACACTGATATTTAGTGAGAGCGTGGTCCTACCCCGGTCGAGCCGACCCATTCGTGCTACAACCATAATAAAGCTGCAGCGTGGCTCTACCACGTTTAAAAACATGGTAGGGCCATACTGCAGCCGATGATACAATATTAAAGAAAATTTATCTTTATAATATATTATTAGACATACGATTTTAAATAAACAAATATTTTCTATAATTCATATCTTTAATAATAATAGCACAGAAATTTCGTGTAATGAAATTAGAACAGCTTACTGAGATATATTATAATTAATATAATATAACCGAAACTCTTTACCGTTGCATTGGAAGACGTTTCCAAGCTACTGGACTGGAAAGGATACGGTATTAACGTCAATGGCGAGTACATCACTCAACTTCGATTTGCCGACGATATAGTCCTTATGGCAGAATCGCAGGAGGACCTAAGCACTATGCTCATTGACCTCAATAGTGCCTTCCAACGGATAGGTCTTTAGATGAACATGGACAAAACAAAGATCATGTCACACCTATGCCGGTAGTTGTTGGGAGCACTAAGATCGAAGTTGTTGACGAGTATGTTTACCTGGGACAAATAGTCCGACTAGGTAAGTTCAACTTCGACCAAGAGGTCAATCGACGGATTCAACTCGGCTGGGCAGCGTTCGGGAGATTACGACACATCTTCTCGTCAGGCATACCTCAAAACCTGAAAACAAGATTGTGCAATCAGTGCGTATTGCCAGTGATGACCTATGGATCTGAAACGAGGTCCTTCACGGCTGGGCGTATGAGGAAGCTCAAGGTTGCTCAGCCAGCTATGGAGAGGGCTATGCTTGGGGTTTTCTCTGCGTGATAGACTTAAAAACGAGGATATCCGCAGTAGAACCAGAGTAACCGACATAGCCCAACGGATTATTAAGCTGAAGTGGCAATGGGCCGGTCATATAGCTCGAAGAACCGACAACCGATGGGGAAGAAAGGTTCTCGAGTGGCAGCCTCGTACCGACAGACGAAGTGTAGGGCATCCCCCCACTTGATGGTGTGACGACCTGGTAAGAAATGCAGGAAGTCAATGGATGCAGGTGGCTCGGGACCGTGCTTTGTGGCGTTCCTTGGAGGAGGCCTATGTTCAGCAGTAGACTTGTGAAGGGCTGTAATGATGATGATAATGATGAATGATGAGTCGTGTTTAGGCCATCTAGAGTCTATTTTACGTAGGTACCACTTTGAGAGTCAATCAATCTTTGTTCGATAAAATGACTTTACCCATAGAATGAAGTAAATGACGCTATTAAATAGCAATTTACTCGAAGTAAAATATTCTTTTGATTTATTACACTAAAATTTAGGTTCTACAAAATCGACTGAGTTTCTCCTTATGTATTATTTTAATAAGTGACTCATATGGAATGTTATAATAAGTGGTCCTACAATTTGAGCTTTGAGACGTAAGTAAAAAAAAATAAAGATATTTTTAAAAATATCTCTTTTCTAATTTAAAAAAAGTTCATGTTCATGATTCTAATAATGATGATCAACTAGAAATTGATTCCAATCTCAAGAGCTGGGATACTCACGCACTCGGCGGCATTCCTTGGCGGCAAGTTACAGCCTATATACGTCTCACTGCTGGGCACAGGCCTCCTTTCATTTCTGAGAGGGTTTTAGGGCAAGGAAGTGACCGCCGCGCTGCTCCAGAGCGTGTTGGCGAACTTCTCTTATTTCTTATTTCTGAGACACGCAGGTTTCCTCACGATGTTTTCCTTCACTGGCAAGCACGTGGTAAATCAGCACTTAAAATTGTAATTAACAATTTCATCAGTGCCAGTGGGGATCGAACCGGGGTTGCTCGCGTACTGGGAAATTAACAGCGAGCGCTAACCATCTGAGCTACCATTACTGAGAAATTAATTATTACAAACTTACTTTATAAATCTATAATATACAGTGTCCTCAGTAAAGTGCGACCCCGAAAGGGGGTGAAACTATACCATAAATTATCGACAAAAATAGACAATAAATAAATAAATATATTTTACTTTTTATTGAGGAATTAAGATTTTTATATCTTTTGTAGACTCTAGAGAATAATAATAAATCATAAAATTTCCTGGTATTGGGGGCATGCTTCTGAGAAAATTAGAGATCATTGGAAAAAAAAAACAGTCGTAAAAATGGAATTTTTTTCACAAAAAGCAACGGTAAATTCATGATGCCACTTTTTTTGCGAGCTAATTGTTATTTTATCCTTACCGCCAAGTACGTGTCATAATATTTTATTTTAAAGTAATCGACCCACTACTTTGGAAGAAATCGTTATTTTTTGTACATAGAGTCTACATAAGGTATAAAAATCTTAATTCGTCAATAAAAAGTAAAATATATTTTTTTTAAATTTATTTTTCTATTTTTTGTCGATAATTTATCGTCTAAAGTATGTGCCATATCGATTGAGAAAAACGGACAATGACCTCAGATATGAGCCGAGTGTCAAAAGGCGTAACTTACAAAATCTCAATTTAGATGTGATAACAATATTTAAATATTGATATTATTCCCACTTCTAGGTCAGCACATATGTTTTGTTTTTTGTTTCTTAAATAATATTGTCTGTGGTTCCTATAAACATAGTAAAATCTTACGGTACATCGCGAAAATGTGTTATATTTTATATTTCAATTTATGGTAAGTAACGCAGCAATTCATTTAATAACAGTTTCATATTAAAAATATTTGAAGCAATATAATCACCATATTGAGCTTTTGCAATTCATCCCTTTAAAATAAACAAACCGCGCGCCACGATAACGTTTCTCTTTCACACGTTAGACAAATATGCAAGAGTAAAAGAGAAACAAATAGTCACGCGTACGAGAGTGACTCGCAAATTATGTTCTAACGGTTCTATGGAGTGATTGATACAATAAATATTTTTACAGATTTTAAACTTAATGTACTAATATTACAATGTTGTTAAATGTTTTATTTTTAGTTTTCCGTACAAAATGTAGGTCGAAAGAGTTTTATTATTTTAAAGTATAATTAAAATATGTTTTTTTTTGTTTTAGTTTTATTATTTTTATATGTTTTTTTTTGTTTTAGTTTTATGTTATAATTTGGGGTATAAGCTATTTACATTTTCATCCGAATCCGTCGATCTGTTAGAGCACGAACAAAATACAAACATACACACTAAAACGTACATACCCTTCATAATATTAGTGTGACTAGCTGACTCGCCCCGACTCCACCCAGTTGAATAATATAATTATGTCCATCCTAAATTCTAAATGTCCATTCTAAAGTAGTAATTAATACTTAGCATTTTAGTACCTAATTCACAAACCTTAGTGGTTTACTAGTGCTATTAATACTATTAATTTTGCTATTTTTTCATTTACTTATCATATAAAAAATCTTATAAAATGTGTTATGATTTTTTAATATGATAAGTAAATTAAAAAGAAATTGGTGTAATAATTTTTGAAATCAGTTGTTTAGTTCTCCTAGGTACATATAAACTCACAAACTCATATTTCACAATTATTATAAACTCCTAATAATATTAGTATAAATAGCGTCTCCACTGATGCCTTGTTCCCTGCTCGTACGCAAGCCCTTGAGTGAATGATGATGACATTGCATACGAGCGACTTTGAACATTATACAAGCAGGTTAACGTCTAAATTCGAGCAAATGTCATTTTGAACTATATAATATCAAAATATATAGGTATATGGAACGGCGCTCGGACATTTTTTGAGTATTGTCAGTTAGAGATTGTGACTCTATAGGTATTGTAACTCAATGTTTAGGTGAACCAAGGTCCCAGCCGCACCTTAAACTACTATTCCCATCTACTAACTTAATATTTAAATATTTAATAGTTATGAGTTTTGACTGTCACATATACCGCGAGTTAGTGAAACGCTCCCGAAAACGAAGTTAGACGATAGTAATTGCGATACCTTTGATGATGGGTCAGAAAGAAAATCGATCCCGAGGAAAAAAATCATCTTTTCACAACGTTTTATTAGCTTTATTCACGCTCCATCATGTTAGTACAGCTAAATGAAACGATAATTTCATAAAAAAATCATGAAAATACTTAAACATAAAACGAGCAGTGAAACTTAAAATAAAATCAGCTGACAATAGGGTCAATATACTCGCGGACGCCGAACTCTTATCTAGCTCGGTACGAAACAATGCATTAGGTATTACTACTCACTCTACCCTTCCCTTTCACACACGCGCTGCCGCTGCCCGGCCAACTCGTGTCGCCTCGCGCTGTGGAATTTACACATACCAGCGTTGCCAACATGTGGGGAATTCCCCAAATTGAATCCATAACCAACTTTAAACTCCCCGTTTAAAGTTGGTTGTGGATTTTATGGGGATTGGTATTATGCGGGGAAAATGCGGGATTTTGAAAATCGATAGCCAGGGCCAAGTCAGAACCTTTTTTAAAGAAATCTAAATACTTATCTTAACATTTTGTTAGGTTACTTATGAATATCGAATGACTCCCTTTTTTAATTATCTTCATTGCACCACATTTAATTTTCGGATTTATTTCGGCAACTTTTGTGTATCATTTAATGCTTTTCATTTCTTTATTTTTAATTTTAAAGAAAAAAAATGTTAGTTAAAAAGTAAATCTAATAAAATTAGTTGAAAATTGTTTCATTTCTTCAAATAAAATTGAGGGGAATTTGTGGGGAATCTGTTGAGTTTTGTCCTTACATTGGGGAATTTGACATGAATTTTCGGGGAATTTGACAAATTGGTGTTGGTAACACTGTCATGTTGCACTGAAATTTACCTACTACGATTTGTTTGCAGGCGAATTAGAGGCGGCAATCACTATAAAACTTGCAAGTAAGTTTTATAGTGATTGCCGGATTACCGGATTGCCGGGGCCGGATTCGGATTAAATACGGAAAATCAATTAAATAAAGTAAAAGAATTATTTTTTAGATTAATTCTGATAGATTAATTAATTTATTCATAATTGAAATTGATTTTAACTATTAAATTATTCAGTATCAAAGTATCAAAATCAAAGATAACGATGAAATAGTGTTTATAATTGTGTAAGTGAGTACTGAGTACCCAATTAGGTACGTTTATTAATTTCAATATCATTTTTGTAGTAAAGAACTGCTTGTTGCGTCAGGGTACAATTGATTGTGTAATTGTATTTTAAAATATTACAACCATAACTTCTAAATTCCATATGAAGACTAGTCGTAGGGATAATTAAACTTATAAATAAATAAACGTTAGCAATGTCGTAACGGTTTAACGATCTGTGAAATGATCAAAGTGCTTACCGCAAGGACGTTACGACGCACGAGGCATTTGTTTTGGCGGGATTGATTATTAATTTTAGTTTTTGAGACAGTTCCGTGTTGACTATCACGTGCGCGTGAGCGACAGTTCAATCGTTTTGTTTATTAAATTCTTGTTGTTATTACTTGTTGTTATTATTCTTGTTGTTACGTTTTGTGTTTCTTGTTTTGTTTTAATAATGCCTAACGCGTAGGTACGTTTATAGTGCTCGTGAATACGGCAACATGTTAATGTGCCTTGGAGAATCTCATAAGGCCACGGAGGATTTAGATCGGTAAGCTGTTTCATACCTATTTTTTTTAAATAACTTAGTACTGAACCGATCTGAATAGGTACATAACTGAATACATCAGAATAATAAACATACCTACACGATGGATGAAAAAGCATGACTCTATCCTTGTTAACATTTCATTTAAGTAATTTTTTCATTAGCGGGGAATCGAATCAGGTATTTGGTTTATTTAACCTGCGAATTCGAATTAAAGTGACTAGGCACAAGCACAGTGGCAAAATAGTAGGTTAAGTAGATAAGTTAGGTATTTAGACAAGTGTTGTAAATTATGAGGTATTGTGGTACGATCGCTAGCTGCGGGCCGCGCGAATTCAGCGTCCGCGCGTATATTGACCCCTAGACTGCTGATTGTAATTCCACTGCTATTTTTATGTTTAAGTATTTTCATTATTTTTTTTATGAATTTATCGTTTCATTTAGCTGTGAAACATTGTGAAAAGATGACTTTTTTTCCTCGGGATCGATTTTCTTTCTCATCCATCATCAAAGGTATCGTTAGTAGGTAGTTAGGTAGGTAGGTCTGTCTTCGTTTTCGAGAGCGTTTCACAAACAACCTGTATGTATATGCATGTTTACTAATAATATTTATGTTTTCCGAGCATTTAGAAAAATATTGACAACAGTTACTATTATAGCCATTTTCAAGTGTCAAAATGGAATCACATAAAAGAATTTCGGAAGCCTCTGTATCGGAAATTGTTTTGGCTTCAACGGCGATTGGTTTGACTTTTCCTACATTAAGTCAAAAAGTATCGAGAATGGATGATTTGTTTATGGTTCCAATTTAATTTTTTTTTGTTGTTGTTAGATTGGCACAAATGTTTTCCATTTTATATTAAATACAGTGCTGTTTTTAGTTATATCATAGTGTGTATTGCGAATTTCACAATGGACAAAACATCGAACATAGAGTTTGTCTTAAATTTTGCATTGCCAATGGAATTTCGCGTTCGAAGTCACTGAAAATGTTACAGAAGGCTTACGGTGAATCGACTTTATCAAAAACACGTGCCAATGAGTGGTACAAAGGGTTCAAAAGCGGTCGAGATGTGATGAAAGATTTGCCTCGCTCTGGTAGGCCATCAACGTCTGCAACTGAAGTTAAGATCGCAAAAGTGAAGGAAATAGTGACTGAAAATCCTCACTCAAGTTTGAGAGAGATAGCCGCCGAACTTTCTGTGCCTCACGAGTCGATCCATACCATTTTAAATAATCACTTGGGTATGAAACATGTTGCCGCTCGGCTAGTCCCAAAAGACCTGCATTTTCTCCAAAAACTCAATCGCATAAGAGTCGCTGAGGACATGCTAGAACGAATCAATTCCGACCCAACATTCATGAAACGCATTGTTATTGGTGACGAGACGTGGATTTACGAGTTTGACATAAAAACTAGTCAACAAGCTTCGGAGTGGCCCCTTCAAACTGAACCGAAACCGAGAAAACCACGCCAAAGTCGATAAAAAGTCAAAGTCATGTTGACTGTTTTCTTTGACTATCGCGGTGTTATGCACTCGGAATTCTTGCCGGGAGGTCAAAAGGTAAGGATTTTGCACCACGATAATACGCCTTCGCACAAGGCCATCATTGTGAACGAATTTTTGATCAAAAACTCAACAAATACCATCTAGCAACCACCTTATTCACCAGATATGGCTCCAGCCGACTTCTTTTTTTTTCCTAAACTCAAATTACCACTTCGTGGCACCCGTTTTCATTCGGTAGAAGACATAAAGGAGAATTCGCAGCGAGAACTGAACTCAATTCCGGAAAAAGCGTTTAAAAATGTTTTGATGATTGGATTATTCGTTTGAGACAGTGTATCGTTTCTGAAGGAGAGGTATGCTCCTTCAGAAACGATACACTGTCTCGAACTATGTCTAAACGATACACGAATGAATGAAGGTGATAAAAAAATTTGGATGAATAACTAAAATTTTATGTATTATTGATCTTTTCCCGGTACTTTCTTGACAGAGTAGTATATTGTTGGCTGATTTCCCATTTCAATGTTGGTAGTTACTCTTTTTAATTTTTACGTTAGGAATAAAATTCAATGAATGAAAAATAGAAATTAAGGCAATCAGTGATCATACGAGGGGTGATCCAAAAGTAATGATAATCGGTTACTTCAGGTCCGCATAAAAATCCAAAAAAAATATTTTTTGCTTGCTTATATACTCACTACGTCAGCCTAAAAAAATCATATAAATAGATCACGATTTCCGGGAGATACATTCATTTGAATACGAACTGTCAAAGATATAACATTAACATGGAGAAAAACGATATTAGAGCTGTCATCAAGTACCTCTGTTTGAAAAAAATGTCTTCAAAAGACATACACAGTGACATAGTGGAAACATTGGGGGACTCTGCTCCTCCATATTCTACAGTTGCACGCTGGGCCAAGGAGTTTAAACTGGGCAGAACATCGACTGAAGATGAACATCGCGAAGGACGCCCATCCACGTCCCTCACTGAAGACAACGTGAAAAAAGTCGAAGATGTTGTGTTGGCAGATCGAAGAGCGACCATCAGGCATGTAGCTGAGGTCACAGGGATCTCATATGACAGCGTTCAAAGAATCCTTGCGAACGAGTTGCATATGAAAAGGTCTCTGCGCGTTGGGTACCCAGAATGTTAACCGACGAGCAAAAGAAAAATCGAGTTGACATTTCGAGGTCAATCTCGAAAAGTTCCAAGCAGATCAAGAAAATTAAATAAATTAGTAGAAAAATAAATTATTATTTTAACTTTAATCACCGTGTTTTATTTTCATTATCATTACTTTTGGATCATCCCTCGTATATATAAAAACCATTTTTTATCAGCGACATAAAAATAAAAGACTATAGTATAGTATGATAATCGGTGATAGAAATATTACTTGTGAACGAGTTGATTTTGAACGAGTTGATTTCGAGTTTTTCTTGAGTAATACTGTTTTCTTCAGTAGTACTGAAGAAAAACTCGACTTTACCTTATTAATCATCAACGTTACCTTCTTTTAGACATAGTGGGTAGAAAATAAAAAGAGATAAATAGAAGTGAGGGTAGAACTCGATACCCTACTCATTTAGTAGTGTAACGTTCGACGCAGTTGACTTACAGGACGATTCCCACATTAAGATAGTGGTTCAAACCGAGGTTCGTACTTCTTTAGTACTTATAACTCAATGGTTGCTGTTGGTTTGCATACTTGATTTATTCTGGTATTACTGTTTACTTTATACACGTGTGAGGATACACTACATAAGTGATTGTGATCGGCACATAATATTACGGTATAGTCGATGTGTAAGCAAGAGAGCAAGTTTAGTATCCGATCTCAGACTGTATTATTCCTAACAATAGCCTCTTGCAAAGTTGGACAAAGGTCGCTGTCAACTATTTCCCATACTAGGGAAGTAGCCGACAGCGGTTAAGGTGCACTGGTTTACCTTAAAAGACTATTCATTCTTGGTTCGAAGATGTTCACGTTGTCGGATGTAAATACTGACGCTGGTAAATTATTCCACTCATTTGCTCTACGTATTATAAAGAGATGTATGAGGATATCTCTAAAGCCATGCATTCCTCCTAAACCCACTATACGGTGTTAATGAGAGACTTCAACGCAAACCTAGGCACAAGAGAGAACTGTGAGCTGAAGGTAGGAAAATTCGGAATAGGGCAACGGAACCCAAGGGGCCAGCAGCTGGCTGACTTCATGAAGTAAGAGGGACTCTTTATGATGAACTCTTTCTTCCAGAGGCGGCCCCACAGGAAGTGGACCAGGTTGAGCTCCGACAGTTCGACAAAAAAAGTGGACGATATGAATGACAATGGCTCGAATGAATGGCTCGTGGAAACTGTCCATGCGGTCGGAGCTAAGTTCTGCAAGACCCGCCGCAGAAGAACACAAAAACTCTCCGATCAGACAGTTAATCTCATGACTGCTAGATGGGAAATGAAACTAAAGTCTATAGCAATTTTGACAGCATACAGGCAACTGAACAGACAGATCTCCAAATGCATGCGGCGGGACTAACGCAACTTCAATACAGCTCGTATTGAAGAAGCGATCGAGCCTGCTCGAGTCTGCCAGAAAGAGTCAACTGTCAAAGCTGAAGATCTAGTTTCCTGGGCACCTGCGATTTTGAGTGAGATTGAGAGGTTCTATGGGCAGCTGTACACGTCATCTTTGGAGCCACACGCAACTGTGAGTAACGATCCAAGAGATAACGATCTTATCCGACACTATTCCGATGATATCCCGGACGTCAGTCTGAGCGAGATTAGAATGGCTCTCCAACACCTTAAAAAAAGCAAGGCCCCAGGCAAGGATGGAATTACAGCGGAGCTTCTGAAAGCGGGTGGAAAACCGGTACTTGAAGTCCTTCAGAAGCTCTTTAATTCCGTTATCCATGGTGGGACTACTCCGGCGGCGTGGAGCAGAAGTGCGGTGATCTTGTTCTTTAAGAAAGGCGACAACACTCTCTTGAAGAACTACAGACCGATTTCCCTTCTGAGCCACATTTACGTGCTGTTTTCGAGTCATTACGAATCGTATCGCACGCAGACCCGACGACTTCCAGCCTCGCGGATAAGCTGGTTTCCGAAAAGGCTTTAGTACCATAGACCACATATATGTATACCCTTTGGCAAATTGTACAGAAGACCGAAGAGTACAATCTGCCACATTACCTTGCGTATGTGGACTATGAGAAAGCCTTTGATTCCGTCGAAATTTGGGCGGTGCTATAGTCCCTTCAGCGGTGCCAAGTTGACTGTCGGTATATAGAAGTGTTGAAGTGTTTGTACAGTAGGGCTACGATGGCTATCCGAGTACAGAGCCAGAGTACGAAACCTATCCAACTGCACAGAGGTTTAATCGTGACGTTATATCCCCGAAACTTTTCAGCGCTGCATTGGAATCTACTGGACTGGAAAGGATACGGTATTAACATCAATGGCGAGTACATTGACTCACCTTCGATTTGCGGCAATATATGTCACGTGTAATGTCCATGTTTTACCTAATACCTATGCCGGTAGTTGTTGGGAGCACTAAGCTCGAAGTTGTTGACGAATATATTTATCTGGGAAAAATAGTCCGAGTAGGTAAGTCCAACTTCAACCGAGAGGTCAATCGACGGATTCAACTCGTTCGGGAAATTACGACACATCTTCGCGTCAGGTATACCTCAAAAACTGAAAACGAGATTATACAACCAGTGCGTGTTGCCAGTGATGACTTATGGATCTCAGACGTGGTTTTCACTGCTGGCCGTATGAGGACGCTCAAGGTCGCTTAACGAGCTATGTAGAGGGCTTTGCTCGGGGTTTCTTTGCGTGATAATCTTAGAAATGAGGAAATCCGCAGTAGAACCAGAGTGACCGACATAGCCCAACGGATTAGTAAGCTGAAGTGGCAATGGGCCGGCTATATAGCTCGAGGAACCGACAACCGATGGGAAAAAATGGTTCTCGAGTGGCAGCCTTGTACCGGTAGGCGAAGTGTAAGGCGACCCCCCACTAGATGGAGTGACGACTTGGTAAGACATGCAGGAAGTCGATGGACGCAGGTGGCTCAGGACCGTGCTTTGTGGCATTACTTGGAGGCCTATTCTTCTTCAGTGAACTTGTGAAGGGTTGTAATGAGTATGATGATGATGATTATAAAGAGGTAAATCGTTTGTATCGAATACGTAGTTCCTTGTTGTTATAAATGGATGGAACGTATAGTTGTTCGATGGTGGGAATATCTGGAAGGGAAAGTGAGGAATTAAGTTAGTATAATTCTTGCGCACATCCCAAAATGTATTCTTTAGAATACCAAGAGGTAGGCTACTCTGCGTCAATACTTGAAACTGGCAAGATCGTCTTTAATCAAATTGGGATCAGCTTTTTAGATCTGAGCTGCTTGGTGGTATTTTTCAGACTCGGCCGGTATGTTTCAGTAGTACTCAACCCACGAGCAGTCTTGCTCTTCGTATTATGTTAGACGCTGTCCCGGCGTGAATTACCGCCGCACCTTTGCAAGGATACTCGCCTTCTATAATATAGCTGCAGCGTGGCTCTACCACGTCAAAGAACTTGCCTTGCTGCTTTGGCCTTGGATTCGATGAATCATTTAAGGTCTAAGTCTTAGAAAATTTCAACCAAACAAATACATCCTGGAAGGATGAAAGATGGAAAAAGGAGCCAAGTTGAGCGGGCTCCTTCTTGCGTTTAAAGTACATGCTTACGTTTTGGAGGCGTTGTTTTTGCATTTCTTCTCCTTATTTATTATCGGCCCTTACAAATTGTAGTCAGAATTAAGTGAGTAGTATTTGATTGGAACTTTGAATACAATTCGCAAAACCCATAAAATATAAATCTCTACATATGAAAATCAATTGCTGTCCGTAAGTCTCGCTAAAATTCAAAATGGGCTCAACCGATTTGGATTGTTTTTGTTTTTTGTGTGTGTTTGAATGGGTTCCTATATTATAGGTTTCTTAACTTTTAAGATAACGGAACACCCACAAAATACCTTTTATTTTATGGAACCCCATATCAAATAATTACAAATCGAAGACACTGTAATTTAAATAAGAACAAAAACTTTTATTAGAAATATTTTAAAAGTAAAACACTTTATTCTTTACTTTAACTTTTAATGTGATGAATGAGATTGTTTCACTGTTTTATCAATAATTGCTTTATAGTTCGGTTTTGTGTCTGACAGTTGTATGCGCAATAAAAATAATTTCGCGGAACCCTGGTCACTTTTCTACGGAACCCCTAGGTTCCGGGGAACCCACTTTAGGAATCGCTGTCCTAGATGGTTTAGATTCACAATTGGGCTCGGTAGGTGGCGCTGCTGTCGAGATCCAGAAATCACCAGTGTGAAGCCGAGGCGGATCGCTAGTAGCTTATAA
Organism: Parnassius orleans; assembly: GCA_029286625.1. Taxonomy (NCBI): domain Eukaryota; kingdom Metazoa; phylum Arthropoda; class Insecta; order Lepidoptera; family Papilionidae; genus Parnassius; species Parnassius orleans. The sequence goes on along the minus strand of JAGSMP010000166.1, from coordinate 51,179 downwards.
AAATAGGTAACATACAGAATTATAAATAATAGACTTATATAATACTCTGCTATTAACCGATTTCTCAACTCCTCTGATGATGACAGAAAACAACGACTGCCCTAGAAGGAGGGTAATGTTTTTCAAGAGTATGTCTGTAATCTGTATGTATGTATGTCTATTTCTTTGGCACGTTCTGTAGCCTAAGTGGCTTGATGGATTAATTACTGTTTAAAACGTTTTTAATAATTCGTATTGTTTTTATACCATTTATATTTTACCTTTCCGTTTGCCTACTGTTCCTCTGTCAGTATTTTTTTGTTTCTATGTACTAATTAATTTATAAAATTTAAAACATTATGCTAATTTAGAAACTTTTCACTAAATTTATAAAACATCATTATTATCACATTTTTTCATCACATCCAAAGCGGTTTAAAAGGATTTTTGTAAGGATTCCAGTTTAAAAACTTTGTTCGATTTTTGATAATATTAGAGTAAGTAACGAGCTAACAATCCACCTGCTGGTAAATGGCTATAGCAATCCCTTGACACCTGCAACTAACTTTAAATAATTAATAGGATCAGACTGTTTGACTTTGAGTTCATTATATCAAGTACGTGCACGCAATTGTAGGAAGGAGGGAGATGCTCTTCGAAGTAGATAAAACACACCAATTTCAAATAAAGAAGGTTAAATGAAACCACTAAGCTGTAGCGTAGAATAGAGACCTAGATGGCCCATGTCCTCGTGTGATTTCCGAAGTGCTGCATTTTGGGAAAGAGAAGTCGGGCTGCCGCGACAGTAACATACGTGTACAGTAGTACAGTAAAATACGTGCTGTTCGTATCGCCCATAGATAATATATTATATATTTATAATATAAAAGAGTATTTACAAATTGTTTTTGTTTTATTACTACTACTACAAAGTATACTGGATAAACATAGATGTAACGAGTGCAAAGAGACGAAATCATGTTGTATGTGTTTAAGAGATCTCACGAAATAAAATTCGTTTTCTTTTTATATACATTTAAAAGAAAATGTCCACAAGGCAGTGTGCAGTAATTTTAAACGAAAAGTTAAAAGACCGGCATTAAGAAATCTCAACGTAGGGATTTGACTTTTCAACTTTTTGTCATGTTAGGAAAGATTCGAAAGGATTTGTCCCGAAGGACAGATAAACCTGATCTTAAGAAATAGTTTGAAGTGTTACTAGAGGCTATACATTTTTTATTTAATGTAAACTTTATTGGTACAGTAGTATTTGGTTATTTGGTACATTTAGTGAATATTTTTGCACAAGGAAAGTTTACCCGCACACTATTCTTTAGGAGTTTCAAAATGCTCTTTATATTTAAGACTTTGTAAAACCTATTTTTGAATTTATAAGGTTATGAAATATAAATTCTTATTTTACAAATTGCAATAGGTACGTTGTAAGTGCTTAAACGTTGTCCTCCTCTTTGTTAGTGCTTCTCTAGATCTACTAAAGTACACTTTTTTATAGAATAAGTGTGACAAACGAGAATACAGTCCACCTGATGGTAAGTGGATGCTGTGGCCCATAGACATCTACATTTATCCTCGATTAAGAATCAAAATGCAGCTTCGTTGTCACCCCTGAGGACTAAGATGGAGTGCCTCGTTTCCAGTAGAAAGGGTCTCTGGTTCTCTACAGTCACCATACGAAACACAGCAGCACTAAGCCGCTATTTTACGCTGGTATTCTGTGAGAGCGTGGTGCTACCCCGGTCGAGCCGACCCATTCGTGCTACAACCATAATATAGCCAACTTTATTCTTCCATCTTCAGTTGGTTAGGTTTTACGTTGACTATCTGTCAAAGCTTTCTCCTATTGCATACATATTATGTAAGTTATATTATTAAAAATAAATTTTTGATTTTTATTTGTTTTCTACAAAAAAGAAAAGTTAAAAAAATATTCGACGCAATTTATTTAGTATGTTTGCCGTTTTCTCTCAAACGGATGACCTGATTTAAATGATTATTTTTTTGTTAAATAAGTTATGCTTCAGGGCTAGTTCTAGATAACTTTAAATTCATGTTCAGCCTTAGGGATGGAAAAAGAAGGGATGACGATTTGAATAAAATTGAACTTTAGTAGTAGTGTAGTTAACTTTAGACGATATTCTAGTAGTTACCTCTTGAAATTGGTGAGTATTTTTTGAATGTTAAATCCTACCAAAAACATAGAAATGTGAAACGGGTGGAGGAGGGGGGGGGGGGTAGAAACTTACAACGTTCTTGGAACTGCTATAGGGCTCGGCACCTGTTCAATTCTTTTGTCGGCGGAACTTTCTTTTGCCGATAACCCCGAACTTGGCCCCTATACTTAAAACTAACCGCACCAATAACTTTGTTGTGATTTAGTTCCTAGAATTAGAAAACAGTGAAGTGTAAACGCGAGAAAAAAGTTTGAAGGTCATGTTTTTATTTGAATTAATATAAGGATAAAACTTTTTCAAATGTCAATTATATCCCATCAAAGACAGATACATGAAAAACGGGGCCAAGTTCGGTACAAACGACTTTCAGGGTTGTCGGCTTCGCCTTTACAAAAATAAAGATCTGAACGGGCGTCAAACCCCATAGCGGTTCCAAAAACGTTGTACATTCATATAGACCCTATGCTTTAAGCAACTATAATAACTATATAAGTAGTTGCTTAAAGCATAGGATCTCTCATATATTTAACCCTTACCGCTATTCTAATGATATTAATATCTTGTTACCTACGATTCAAAATACAAGCTAAATATATAATTTCGGTATGGTAACTCATAACCCCTCATATGCCCTCATACTAACTAAACGCTTATTAACGTAATCACATGCCATTGTGTGGATGAGATAGCATTCTCGCTTTACGTCAACGGGATAATTGGATCCTAAAATTGAAGTATAAATATTTGGCATCACTCACATAGTGTTATGCGTTTCTACTAAGCTCCACCATTTTGTATAAAATACATATAAACATCATTTTAACAGCATTATGCTGCCTAATATATCCTACATTTCGAACGTTAGCTATCTTGTTGTTTAATAAACATTTAAAAACATTTGAATGTTTAACATTGTTGACTGAACTGACCATAGAATACTATAACACATAGAGTATTCTATGGAACTGACACATTAATGACTCATTTATGTAAGAAATATAGGAATATTTTTATTACACTGAGAACTAATTTAATTTATAACTGTTCTATACGTAAGAATAAGATTTTATAAATACGGAAAATTTGTCGATTCCGTTGAATACTCACAAATTATTAGAGAAGAGGGTTGGATGATAAAGAAATATCTCATCTATACAAATAAATAAAGTTGAAGGGTCTAATATCTAATATCTCAATATGATGCTTCAACCACTTCAGTCTTAGTACACGTCAACTATAATTGGGGTTCAAAATGACAAATTACGATAGTCTTTAACAATTAGACACATTATCAAATAGACTATATTATATTGTTATTTAATATTCTATAATATTGTATGATAAGCGAAAAGTGTGATTTGCGAGAAGATGGGAAGAAGAAGGGATTAAGAAAGAAATGCTTGGGTGTTTTGGACACGTAGAAAAAATGAATGAGGAAAGAGAGACAATACAAATTTAAGCTGCAGAAGTGAACGGTAGAGTCGGCAAGGGACGCCCTAGATGATGGAAGTTTAACGACCGAATATGCCTTTATGGATGTGAAAGAAGCGAGAAAGGTATGTCAGGATCGTGCCAGATGGAAGTGTGTAGTCTCTGCCTACCGTTCTAGATAACGGTCGTGAGAGTTTATGTATGTATGTATCTGCAATATATTGATATATTTATTTATCATTTTTTTTAAACTTTATAAACATATAGAGAGCATGGAGGGATCTAGGCTATATGTTATCCGAAAAACTTGGAGATATTAAAAAAAAACTAAAAATATCTTTAATCCAGGCGAAGCCGGGGCGGGTGTATTTCTATTTATTGGCCAATTGTTTCAAACTTCAAATATGGTGTCCTATATTTAGTCTAGTTTTTGTTATAGTTATTTATATTCTTCATAGTGTTCTAAATGATGACTTGGTCATTAATCACGTCCATATAGAAGTACGAATTATACCACGAAGTATTTTTCTCCTTTTGATCACATAAATATATTTTAAGTTAACTAAGTTGACATAAAACTTGAACACACAACCGGATTTATCACACAGTCCCTACTTTTACAGTTTGATCGAGATTCCGGATTCGAGGATTACCGTTTCCTCCCTTTCGCTTCGGACCTCAGACAATTCTATAACATCCCAGCGCAACTTGCCTATCTCTTCTTCCAGTTCCAGGAACTTCCGTCATCACCGTTGTCAGGAATAGCGAGGCCGCCGGGGTCTGTTGGCCGTTTTCTTCTTTTTGTATTATTTTTCATGTGGGTTATATTGCACTAGTCATATCTTACACGTCGTAGAGCCACGCTGCAACTATATTATTGTTTTAGCACGAATGGGTCGGCGCGACCGGGTAAGAACCACGCTCTCACAGAATACCAGCGTAAAATAGCATGCAGCTCAATGCTGCTGTGTTTCGTATGGTGAGAGTAGAGAACCGCAGACCCTTTTTACTGGAAACGAGGCATTCCATCTTAGTCCTCAGGGTGGCAAGGTCTTTGACGTGGTAGAGCGATGCTGCAGCTATATTATGGTTGTAGCACGAATGGATTGGCCCGACCGAAAGGAATACGCTCTCACAGAATAGCAGCGTAATGTAGCACCTCAATGCTGCTGTGTTTCGTATGGTGAGTATAGAGAACCGGAGACCCTTTTTACCAAATCTTAGTACTCAGGGGCGGCAACGCATCTGCATTTTGATTCTTAATCGAGGATAGATATAGATGTCTATGGGCCACAGCATCCACTTACCATCAGATGGACTGTGCGCTCGTTTGTCACCCTTATTCTTTAAAAAAAGGTAACCACGCTTTCCAAGCGGGTTGGCAGAAACGAGAAACGAAGACAGGAGATGTTTTCGTTTCTCTCAGTCGCCTCTTACGACACTCACCGGATGATATATGATATGGATGTATACTCTTACACCGCCACTACACGGCTAGTTACCAAAATATATCAAAAAGTCAAAATCTGTGTGAGTAAAGAGAGTATTTTTTTAATAAAACTGGAGTGACAAACGAACTCGGAGTCCACTTGATGGTAAGTGGCTATTACAGTCCATCAAACAAAAAAGTTATGTTAATGAGAACGCGTCAGTCGCGGTTAAGGTGAATACGTCAACTAACCATGAACTAACACAATTTTTATAATTGTCAAACTATAGCGATTGCTTTGCGTAAAATGTTAACGCCAGCAGAAATATACGGTTGGCCCGTACAGTACCTGCAGACAATTTCAAACAAAGAAATAGCTACAGATTCATTATCTGAGGACTTAAATGGAAAGTCTCACAACCTGTAATTATTATACTGGCTCTTTATACCTTGCAGACCGAAACAATGTGTGCATGAAGTGTAAGCACTAGGCATAACCTACCCAGACGGGCTCCTAAGTAGAAAAGGGCTTCTACCACATAAAGTCTATGTGTAAAAGGAGCAAATAGTTCAAATTATTTTTATAAACGCTATATATGACGTTTATTTAACTAACCGACTTCAAAAAAGGAGGACGTTTTCAATTCTACTGTATTTTATGTGTGTTTTTTTATTATGTACGAGCAGCTATGCAGGTCTAGAGAGACCAGTATCACTGCGACCTAAAAGATCCATTGTGATCGCTGCTATGTATAGACACAGCAGCGATCACAATAGATCTTTTAGGTCAGTTCACTGCTAAGCCCTACGTTTTCAATGAATAGAAGGAGTTGCTTAGCTGTGAGCAATTTCACTTCTTCTGGGCGAAGTACATAGTTTCCCAGATGAGTGCTACGTTTGCGCATTAAGGGTCCGCAATTAGTCAGGATGTGTAAAGGCGTTTCCTCCTCTAGGGAGCAAAACCGGCACATCCTTGAGTTGCTTAGTTCCAGGATGGACATGTGCTTTTCACAACAACAGTCAGGGCTCTAACCAGAATGCGCAAATTATTTTTACCTAATCCCAGGGCTTCCGAAGCGAATTTACGATCTAAAGCCCGGATTAAGGTTTTAGAATGTTTTAAGCCTGGTGTATCAGACCAGATCTTAAGTGATTTATTGTGGTAAAGAGTTTCCAGGGTCAATCGGGCGAGGCTTTTTGAGATTACACAAAATGGTTCGGGTCCAAATTGTGTACTCTTTGAGCCCTACCGTGCGAGCGTGTCGGCAATTTCATTGCCTACAACAATACCCGCGTGACCCGGAACCCATCTTAAAACGACCCTGTTGTTACCTCCCAGAGCGTTTAGACGGTTCACGCAGTCTCCGACTAGCTTCGAGTTCACCAAGTTTGATCACAGCGCTAGCGGTGCTGCTTGACTATCAGAGTTAATATAGATTATATGGGAACAGCTAAAAGTTCAATATTTTTATTGTAAAATATACAAGCTCTGGGTCTTCTGTCTTTAGTATTGACTAAGATCTTACCGGCAGCCGACAATACCAGAACTTAACCGTTCGCCATCCAAGGCTCTTGTATGAGGGCGAGATCGATGTTGTCCTCTGCGAAGCAAACCTCCACCACGGCAGAAGCAGCTGCTGCATGGTGAAGATTTGCCTGGAGGACCCTCGTCTTACCCTTGAGGTTAGCCATTTATAGGCGTGGGGGGGAGGGGCAGGTGTCGTTTTCGCCTGCTTAGGAAAACGTCCTTTACTGGCGCTCTTGACCCCCGCCGTACCTTTCGGTCCACCGCTCCCACCTCCCTTCTCCTTACCCCTGGCCGGCACCAGCGGAGGCCTTCGGACCGAGGCGAGATTAGCGCCTTGGGTCTCAGTCACTCTCGCTGATGACGTTCCAGTCTCACCCCTCGAGTTGGAGGGCTGGGGGGATTGGAGTTGGGGCGGGTCAGGCTCCATTGCCGCGTGAGAGCCTCCCCTGACCTTCAAAGTTATCATCTTAAAGCCAAGGACGACTCTGCCGCCTGCCGCCTGCCGCCCGGAGAGCCTCCGCCGATGGGTCGTCCAGAGAAAAGGTTACTAGGAACCCCTTCTCGTCCCTACAGTGGAGGATTTTCCAGAGCTCGGTATGGAGCCCTTCATTTTATGCCCTCAACAGCACAGCCGCCTCCTCTGGAGAGTCAGCTTCGCTGCGGGGCAGAAAGGTGATGCCCAGCTGAGGCTTAGGCAGTTCGCTCTCGGGTATTATTGAGAGCTTTGCCTCCGACCAGGGTTTCAGTTTTCCGACCTCACCCATAATCCAGTCCTGGGTTGCCTTATTCAGTTACCAGAATCCAACCTGGCTTGTGGGTGAAACCCGAAAATTTCGGTCCCATTCCCGGCTGCGCTCCACAGAACGTCTTAGCGATAGCCTGCGTTAGTGCCCGGTGGACCAGCCGCATCTGCTCCACGCTCATAGGATTCGAATTGCGAATTCCTACACGCGCGTAGCCAGCAACGGCATTGAAGCTGAGCTTATTCTCCCCCGTTGCCAGTTTCACAGATTTCCTGGGCTGGTCTTTGGGGGACTCCTCCTCAGACCGACTGCGTTTTTTCACCTTCGGAACTGGGGGAGGTTTGGGCAGAAGAATTTCGTCCCAGGGCTTCTGGCAGAGAGCGAGGGCCTCTTCGGCTCCTATCTCAGCTGCTATCAGCCTTCGGTACTTCTTCCGTGCTGCCCCACTAAGCTTATAAGGCCTAGCGAACTTTTTCTTTTCCTTTCCCTGGTTCGTTTCAGACTGTGGTTCGGCTGCAGACGTGCCCTCCACTTCTCGGCTCGTCCCAGGTTTTCGCGTAAAGTTGTAGGGTCTTGGTGAGGCTAAAAGAGCCTCTTCCAGACCTACAGACAGTTTCATTAAAGGAGAGTTTATTGTTTTGTCCAAATGTGATTTTCGTCCATTTCGGTCCCACGATTAACTAGGGAAGAATTCGATCACCCCCAGCAGAGCTCCGCAGGCCGAGGGAAGGGCTAAAATACTACCCAAATCATCCTGGCCTCGGGTAGGCACCGTTTGCGACTGGATTCCCCCCCAGCCACGCATCCATCGGCACGGTACGCTTAACACCGTGGATCACCGTCTGAGTGTTTCTGTTCAGTCTGTTTCCTATTGAACCAGACCAAATAACAGGCGGCAACCACGTGAAGGAAGAACTCCTCAGACTTGCCCTGGGGATCAACACGACCTGCGCTCTCCCCCAGAGCCATTCGCCAAACTGCTCGCCGGGCAGGAGAGCAGAATAGGTGTTAATCTAGTCCTACTGATAATGTAAAAATGTGAGAATTAAGAGTAGACTAACCCCCGTCCAATATGTGTTTATGTGTGTTACCTTAGAACTTTTTTCTAGGTAAACCGATTTTGAAGATTCTTTTTTTTATTTGAACGTTGGTGCTTCTCATGTGGTCCTGGTCATATAAATTTGATCAAGATTTGACCAGTAGTTTTTAAGTTATCCTTAATAATGCCAATATTTAATTGACTTCGGCCAAATTGATGATGTACTCACTCGTTTTAATGCCAAACTGCTGTTTGATTTAATGTGTTATACCTGTATGTTAAAAAGTTGTAGAAGTCAAATCCCAACATTAACTTGTCTAATACGGGTTCATTAAACTTTCCGACAAAACTTTCATCTGACGATCTTGAAACTTTATCAACATAAATTACAGAATTAAACATTTTACTTATAATTACTTCTCATTGTCAAATGAAAACCAACATTTCATAACTAAACAATGTTATTAAAATAATGAAAATTATTAGAACTATAGGTATATATATTCCACCTATCTATTCTACCTTTCTTTCTTTTATTTTTAACCCCCGACGCAAAATGAGGGGTGTTATAAGTTTGACCGCTATGTGTGTCTGTCTGTCTGTCTGTGTGTCTGCCTGTGGCATCGTAGCTCTTAAACGGGAGAACCGATTTGGGTGCGGTTTTTTTTATTTAAAAGCAGGTTTTCTAGCGGTGGCTCTTAAACTAATTTATCAAAATCGGTTCAGCGGTTTCAAGGTCATCAGCTGTTTTGTTAACTGCTGCAATTTTGGGTTCTTTTCGGGGTTTTTTTTTTAATTTTAAATTTAAGTTATTGTGACTTGTAAGAATGATGTTTTAAGTCAAACTCCTTGTTTTTTTTATAGAATAAGGGTAACAAACGAGCACATAGTCCACCTGATGGTAAGAGGATGCTGTGGCCCGTAAACATCTATATCTCTTCTATAGAGGACTAAAATAGAATGCCTCGTTTTCAGTGAAAAAGGTCTTGGTTACCTATTGTTTGTACATGCTATTTTGATAGCATAAACTCTATATATAAAAATAAATTGCTGTCCGTTAGTCTCGCTAAAACTCGAAACTGGCTCTACCGATTCTGATGAATTTTTTTGTGTGTGTTTGTGTGGGTCCCTAGATGGCTTAAATTCACAATTGGACCTGGTAGATGGCGCTGTTGTCGAGATCCATAAATCACCCGTGCGAAGCCGAGGCGGATGGCTAGTTCTAAATAAAAATACACTTTCGTTTTTTTCATGGCTTTTCAGCGAAAACACACCTCAAATTAAAATAGTTTAAATCCTTCTAAATGTCTAATCGTTAATTTATTGTGTTTGTTTTCGCACGTTATTTCAAGACTTATGAAAACCTCAAAAAAGGAGTTTGGTTGTCGTATGGTGGGAATTACCTATTTACGATGAAAATTAAGAAAATAACAAGTATAAGAGCTATTATACTACCGACAAGATATTCAGAAGACTCTTACTGAGTATATTGTTGAATCATTATTTTCCGTAAGACAAGAGAAGTTGGTACAACTTTAATTACTCGTATGTTTGGATTAAACAATGCTTCGTTAATTTGCTCTCAAAACAATATAACAAAAATCTTATATATATGAGATATGTTTAAACATTGCTTGTTGTTTGTTTCATATGAGAGATATTTTTAGTCAAATTAAAAAAATTAAGATTATTCACACATGTAGATAATGATGAGATTTCTCGTGAGTAATGGAATGTGACAGTGACATAAGTTTTAAAATATAGGATTGTAAAACAAACTTCTATTTCAAGTGTAAATTATTAATGCTAGAAATTGTCGATAATGACTTTATTGACCAGCGTCTTTTTATAGAATAAAGGTGACAAACGAGCATACCGTCCTCTTAATGGTCAGTGAATGCTGTGGCCCATATCTACGTCTATGCTCGATTAGGAATCAAAATGTAGATACGTTGTCACCCCTGTGGACTGAGATGTAATTCCTCGTTTTCAGTAAAAAGGGTCTCCGGTTCTCCTCACTTACCATAGGAAACACAGCAGCATTAAGCTGTTATTTTAATCTGGTATTCTGTGAGAGCGTGGTTCTACCCCGGACGAGCCGACCCATTCGTGTTACAACTATATTATAGCTGCAGCGTGGGTCTACCACGGTGCATTGATTGTGTTTGATGATAACGAAATGTTAGTGCAACCGGAGGCAGATTAAATATCGACAGCGCCCTAGGCTAGCTACTCATCGGCGCCCCTCTAGCGGCCATATATTATAAATTATAACTACCCATTTTGCATATAAACTATATTATAATATATAATATTATAGTTTATAGTTGCAAAATAATTAGAACACGAGTATCCTTAACAGGTGGGCGTGAATGAAAAATGTGATGATAGAGTGAGGGCGATGTTAGGAGTAATCAAATAGACGATTTTTTTTCGTTTTAAAACTTCTGCGCGCGCCCCCTTTTTAACCTTGCGCCCTAGTCACGTGCCTAGTTTGCCTTAAGGATAATCCACCACTGAGTGCAACATAAATAAAAATAGATTTATAAGGAATGTTACGACAGAGACTATCTCGTTGGTCTAGTTGTCGTAAGCGCGACTGCTCATCATGCCGTCCCGGGTTCTACTTAAATAAGGGAATAATAAAGGGTTACTAAAATAAGGGAATAGAGAGTGGACCTGTACTTGTGTACACATGCACTATAATCCTAGCGCAAAGGCTAGTCTCATTTGAGATGTCCGTAGTGATGGGAATTCGGTCTGGGGACATTATTATTATTGTCAGTGCTACGTAAACTTCAACCTATTAATCCTATTTTACCTTCTAGTTGTACATCCACTAAAAATGTTGTAGTCGAGGTTACTAGCTTAGCGCTACGGTAGCGTTGTTCAGTTTAGTAATATTATATATAATATATGCCGCGACTGCTTCGTTGGTGTAGTGGTTGTAAACGCGACTGTTGATCATGAGGTCCTGGGTTCAAATTCCGGATCGGGCCAAAATGAGTTATTGAGTTTTTCCGTCAAGAAATTCTCAGTAGCTGCCCGGAGTCAGGAAGTTGGCGGTGTCTCACCCCCGTGCATTGAAATGCACATAAAGCCGTTGGTGCTGCGCCTGTTCTCTCTCCGGTCGTATCGGTTTGCCGTCCATCAGACTATGAAAGTGAGGGAATAGAGAGTGCACCTGTGCATACACTTAAGCACTATAATCCTCTCCTGCGCCGATGGCTAGTCTCCGTTGAGGCTGGCCGCCGTGACCGAAATTCGGTCTGGAGGACATTACTATTATAATATATGCCCCTCTAAAATCACCTGAGGAGGTAAGCGTTACTTCACTTTCACACTTTAGCAAAGTAGAGCAAATTTTAATTCTAACCCTAAATTTGGACACTTTTATATTTTTTACGCTCGCCGTTAAATCACAACCCTAGTTTGATCCCAGTCACACCATTGAATCAATTAATTGAAATTAAAATGCGTTGTAAAATGTACTTAGCGGTGCAGGAAAACATCGTGGGGAAACCTGCATCTCCGAAGAATAAAAATATTTTAAGGAATGTTTGTGAAGTCTGCCAACGCACACTGGAGCAGCTCAGCAGACTTTTCTCCATAACATGACCATGACGTATATAGGCTGCAACTAGAATATATTTGAAGTGAGCTGGATACTAGAGAATCAAGCTTGTTCCTGTTTGACTTGGTTTACATCTAGCATAGGTACAAGATTGTACTCACATAATGGCCAAATACACAAACGCTACTCAATTTTAAGATGTCGTTAAGTCTCGTGGTGTCACAATCTCCGACTCAAAGTGATAGATACAGCACGATACTTAACGGCATCTTAAAATTGAGCAGCGTTTGAGTGTTTGAGCATAAGTCAGTCAAAAATAGTTTTATAAAAAATCACTGTTTTTTTTAATTTTTCCTTTTATCGTCTTCTTACGGGACGTATTTTGATGATGGGCCGACTAGTCGCCGACTAGTCGGGATAGCCGACTATTCGTCTTTTATTTTATTTCATCTTTTACAGTCGGTGACTAGTCGGCGACTAATCGGCAAAACATGCCGATTATAATCGGTGGTTAGCAAAAAAATTAAACCAACATTTATTCCTAATAATTGTTTTTTATTATACTTTTTCATTAATCTGCTGTGATAGCTGCTAGCTGTTTTTATGATAATTACCTAGCCGCGCTTTATTATACTAATTATTAATCTGTTACCATATTATAAGGAACTTAAGAATCAGTCAAGTCAATCATGTCAATATCATCAATCAATGACACATATACAACAAATAAAACAAAATAATATAGGTACCTTAATAACATTTTCAAGGTATCATAGAGCCATAGTATTACTTTAAATTTAGTTAGTCTTTATTAAGAATAATAAAATATAAAAAATAATGTGATGGAATCATTGTACAATATTAAAATAAATTGGCAACAATATGTTTAGTGCTAATGAATGCTTAAAAAGTACTTAAATATCTTTTATTTTAATTAGTGGCAAGTTATGATGCAAAAATGTCAATGTTTCGGCGCGATCTGGAAGTAAGCGGTCCCTTTTTGCCTCATATACATTGAGAGCTTCCGAAAAGAGACGCTCGCTATAAACTGTGCTGGCGGGACAACATAAATATACTTTAGCTATACGAGCCATTTCAGGATATCTAGAACTGTTCTCATGCCACCACTTAAATGGATCTACAGTTCGCTTTAAGACTGGTAATGTGCAGTAAGAATGAAGTTCGTGAGCTGAACTAGATGTTTCGTTGTCAATATTGTGCACTTTTCGCGTAACCATTTCTTGGTAAACTCCCCAAAAGTTGCGATGAGCTGTCATTTCGGAGTTAGGATTTTGGGTATTGGTCTCGTCGTTATTTAGGTCGCTGTCATCATCATCACTCATACTGTTCTTTAAGGCTTCCAGCAAAAACTGTGATTATACTGATACTATATTTTTATTATCAAAAAATTGCAGTTTGTACCTTGAGACGTATTTTGGCATAAGAAGTGCGGTAGGGCAAGCGTAATTTAACCCATGGTTAGATGGAGTGACGATTTGCGCAACGTGAACGGCAGCAATTAAATAGACGTGTAAAAAAAAGATTGGGCTAATTAGTTTCTTTGGGAAAGACCTATGTCAAGCTTGTGACAGTCCAGCTGTTAATAAAAAATTACATGTATTAAGTAAGTATTATAGGAAGAATATTTTTTGTATTAAAAATGCCTCTTTATCGGTAGAATAATATCAGATCCTCGTTATTTCAAAAGGTATAATTTGCAGACAATTGGTCTAATAGAATACGTAAATGTAAGCATTGTGCGCTTATGGCGGTGCTTTTCCGAACGACCTACATTTTATCCTATTAAATTCATATTCATAGTCAATAAAATCGATTCGAACAGACTGACGTGAGTAAATCTACTGCCAGAGCTTACAAACTATCTTTAATATAGCATATTTCATATGTTTTTACTTAATTCGATAATAATATCAGATGTAGTGTTTTATTTTGAATGCAACAGTTTGAAGGATCTAAAATCATAACCATTTCAAAAAGCATCGATTATCGAAAATGGATACTTTACGCCGCTACGAGATCTTGTCCAGGTTGGACGTGAATGCATTTGATTGCTCTTCTAACATGTTGGTTACTGTTTCTAAACACTTCTGTTTCCTGATATTGCGCCGAAGAATAAGCGTATCTAGAAAATTGAAAGAAAGGATACGAGGAAAATATATACGTCTACTTATAAAGAACGTTACTATGCCGATACTACGACACGTTGTGGTTAAATATGGACGCGTTTTTTTACACATCCACGAGACAGGAGAAAATCCTAGTGGGGGTAACCTTTTTATTATAATAATGTAAATACTGACTGACGCCATAATGCAATACCATTGCAATTCAAATCGTTTATACTTCCTATTCAAAAATACGTAAAATTCAATGCTATTTTTTTCTTTGAAAAGCGTGTTCCGGAACATTATATAGGTACGAGTACATGTTGTTCAACAAACCACAACAAGTGATTGCACAAAGAGCGAAAGAACGTAAAAAGATGAATCTCAAAAGATGCATCTTTTTATTTATTTGAATGAGTTCAACAGAATGGAATGCATATTTTTATTCCACAAAGCATATTTTATTTCTCCTTTATCAATCCTTGTGAAAATGTTACTGAACAATGTATTTTTGAAAATACGCTAACAATCTGAAGAAAAGGTCCCAAAATAACAGAATGGAACCCATTAAATGAAAGTCATTTTACGGATTTTATCGCGTTTAATTTAACTTTTTAATTGCCGACGTTGCGGGCGCTTTACAGCACCCATGATCACGGGGAGACTGAGGTGCTTGACGTCCCGATCTTATAGCTAACCCGGCTACTTTCGAAGATCTACGCAGAATGTAATGGTCGATAAGATCGACCATAACACGATATTATTCAGTTAATTGAAAATTTTCTATTAATAGGAAAATATATGAAAATAATTGTACACGCAAGTAGGTAAATTAATTTTAAAGTAATATTTATAACCATCGACCTGCTCTGGCTTCGTCTGTGTGGGATCCACTAATGTGGTGTTATTTAGACTGACTATATCTATTTTAATAAATTCTCTAAAATTTTCGAATTAAATTTAGTCTATGTCACTCCCGATATTACCCCCTATTTGTTCGTGAAGTTTTATTACAATCGGTTCAGCCATTCCGCAGATCAACAAAAGAAAATTAAAAAATGATTACTTATGTCTCAATAGCATGTAAATATTTTATACAAAAATATTAATGAACAAAATCAACAATAATTATGAAGAAAACTCAGAACGTATCGTAGCTCACAAATTAGCGAAAACGGACTGAATTTTTTTGTAGTTTATGGCATTGACAAATTGGTCTACTTTTTGCAGTCTTTACCGGCGGTTGTGAGTATAGATAGCGATAGTGTGCGAGCGAGAGGTGAATAGAGGAGACGCCATTTTCAATCCCATTCTTTAACCGCACGGGTACAACGTGTTTCATCAGGTCATCACTCCATGTAGTGGAGGGTTGCCCAAACCATTGTGCTTGTCAGTACAAGGTTGCCACTCGGTTTTTCGGTTCTTAGAGATTTAGGGTCGACCCATTGCCACTTCGGCTTACGGATCCGCTGGTTTATGTCAGTTACTCTTGTTCTTATGCGGATATCCTCGTAACGTATCCAGCAGAGAAATTTCCAGCCCATTCCATCGCACGCTGAATAACTTTGAGATTTTACACATACATCCAGAAGCAAAGGACCTTACTACCGTACCACAGATTAAATGCTGTTACACCGTACGTCTGGCAACATTCACTGGTATTATATTGAATAGAATATTAAATTGAGCTATCCTAACTGTTTTAAAATATTAATAATTAGAGTAAAATTATATATTACTATTATTATTATTGTGTACCCATTACAAAACTCCTCAAATATTTCATTCAAACATTCTTGAAGCCTATAACAAAGTAATTTTTATTTATCTAAATACGATCGCTGTGTAGTGGCGGCGTAAAAGAATCTACTACTTCATATCATCCCGTAGCTGTCGTAAAAGTCGACGGAGAGAAACTGTAAAAGGAGATGAGTAGCTTCGTCATAATAAAGACTGAAAATAATAAAAAACTTACGATTGCCAACTTACCTGTCAAGCGTGGCAACTATGGCTAAATCCTCCCTGTGAGGCAATCCAAAGAGAAGGCCTGTGTTCAGCAGTTGACTTTTGATAGGCTGTAATGAATGAATAAATAAAAAAATTGTGCATGTAAATCATTCTTCTTTTATTTTATTTTTTATGTCTAATAAGCAACAGTAATGACAGGATGCGGACCGCGAACTCAAAAGGTCGTGGGTTCGAATTCGAAATTCGAATACT
This sequence comes from Parnassius orleans, assembly GCA_029286625.1. Classification (NCBI taxonomy): domain Eukaryota; kingdom Metazoa; phylum Arthropoda; class Insecta; order Lepidoptera; family Papilionidae; genus Parnassius; species Parnassius orleans. Next base: position 34,918 of record JAGSMP010000166.1, on the reverse strand, counting down.
GTAATGAACCACTCCTAACACAAGCATTTTAAGTTTACCAGGAGTGGTTAAAGGTAATATTAGTAATGTTAATAGCAATGCTAGTATTTAAAAAAAATATTGCAGCCCCGGTCGTGAAACGTTACAAGAAAACGTGAGTTTTTTTAAATACTGTACAAAATTTCTTCACTATGTCGATAAAGAAGTTTCACTCCAAAAACATGATTAAAATTTTAATTGTACTCGCAGTGTCCCTAATCCATACTCTAACATTTCTGGCGCAGCAGTACGCTCCGTCTGATTTTCCAGTTTGAAGGAGAGCTATTACATTTTCATTATGAGCTAGTCAATCATCGTCATGAGCGATAACGCATCGGTAGGCTTTGTTATTGTAATTGTATGTTCGTTTGTCAATGTTATAGAAACTATATAAATTTTTATGAATTACTGCAAATCGTCAGCAAAGTGAAAAAAATAAATAGAAAGAATTAACAATACCTTATTTTGCGGCAATTAACGAAACAAGCGGAAACACGTCAATGCTAGAACGTAAGCGCTCTCTAAACGTTTCCCTCTGTCCTCCCACTATTTTAATGTTAATAATAACCGAGAGGTAACTAGAGCAGAAATTCGGGTAACGGTTGGAAGATTACTTTTGTAAAAATTCTTTTTATACATGAACTCTGTGAAGGTGAAGACAGAGAGTATGGACTTCTATTTGGTACTAACCTGACTCAACTCTCTCGCTTCTTTCACATCCATATATCTACGCAAACATGTTCATCGGTTAAGCGTACTCTTAATTTTGGCCCATCATTGCCAATATGCTCGAAAACCGTCTAGTCTAGGGCGTCCCTTGAAGACTCTACCACTCACTTCTGCAGCATACATTTGCTACGTCACACTTTCCTCATTTATTCTTTCCGCCATTTTTTATTTACTCGTAACCGCAGCATTCCCTTCTTAATCTGAGACTTTCAAAGTTTTCAAACGATGGACCATAAACAGATTGAACAGTCATGGAGAAGCTACACAAGTTTGTCTGACATCTTTATGGATGTCAAAACAACCTGTACAGGCCCTATTAATCCTGACACAAACATTAGAATCCCTATAAAGAGATTTTAATGCTTGTATCGGCCCTGCGCCAAACGTGGCCAGCATTTGCCATAAAGAATTAATATGTTAGCATATTATTTAGTATTATATATTGAGAAAACTTTATAAATACCCCTTGTATTTATAAAGTTTTCTCATCTGGTTAGGCAGTATAAATATTAAAAAGAAAATGATACCTATACATACAATATAGTGAAATAAATAAATAAAAAATGCATTTATTATACATATTTTAATACGAAAGTTCGATTTACTTTGGTATATTTTGCAAACAAGCCTATTGGGAGCGGCCACCTCGGGCCGATCTTTTACCTCGGATCTGCTATTTGGGTTCCTCTTAGGTCAATTTGGCTACTAAGCCTACCCGCCACGATAAGGTGGGAACCCGTTAAGTGGGCCATCTCCTGTATATCGTGTAAATGACTTTTACGATATTTACGAATTAAAATATTGTGATGAACTGATTCTTATTCAATTCCTTAACACAGCACAGAGGTACACTGTTTCTTTAACAATTTTAAGCTTTGGTTAACGTAATTAATCTCGAATTAATATCAACGACTGTTTTACTTTGGATTCAATGAAATATTTGCTTCATATTAATTTTGTAACAGCCAGCATTCCACTTAATAACCGTTTACTTTAAAGACTACTGATACGTAATTATTCATGCGAAGTAATGATTCAAACGGCATAATTTGCTTTACGCAAATTATCTGATATTTTGATATCGAAATCACTACCAACATACACGTAGTCAAATAAGCTACTCTATTTTATCATGTTTGATTTAAATCTATATTATATGATAAAATATTGTGTTACTAACCTTAAATTGAAGATATAAATTTAACTTTATCATACGAATTTAATACATATTGATATTTCAACCTTACAGTCAACCACCTATTTAACGTGTTTATTTTCAATACTAAGAAAGGTTTGCATCACGTTCTTAAAAATTTATTTAGGTAAGATTTGATCAATATTTACGTAGGTGTGGCACGAATGGGTTGGCTCGACCGGGGAAGGACCACGCTCTTACAGAATACCCGCTTAATACTGCTGTGTTTCAGTAGCAGCAGCCTAAATATGTTTACTACAAGTGCTAAAGTTAAAAAATTAGTACAACCGACTTCAATATAAATCAAATAATTTATTGTTGATTTTTTGAACACCGTTCGACCGATTTCGATAAAATTTAAATGGGACCACCTGGGAAATATACCCTTTGAAACAAAAAAGAATTTTCCAAATCGGTTCAGGCGTCTTTGAGTAATCGGTGAACATACATAAAAAAAAGATTCCGACGAATTGTAAGCCTCCTCCTTCTTGAAGTCGGTTGAAAATGTACTTTTGCATTGCAGTTTGTTTATTTTATATTTCAGCTCAGCGCAGTATAAAATATAAATATGATTGTAATATAGAAGTCTCTATGCTATTTGAAAATAAACAAAAGTACTAAAGTAAATCAAAAAGTTATGCTAGTCGCCCCTAAATTCAAGCTAATTATTATGTTACACAGTACTCATTGATATATTTTGCATATCAATGTCAGTACTATTTAAATATTTCTCTTTGAATAATCGTAGAGGAAAAGTGGTGGTGAGTATAATGAAAAAAGTTTAAAGTGTTATTTACTGGCGGCAAAAGCGTAAGCTAAAAGTAAAGATATATTAAATACCTACTTATTGTTAATGATAAATGGAATAGTTTTATAAAACAAACATTTAAAATCAATTGCATTTCATTGAGTTTTGACGCCTATATAATTGTCGGCCTAGTGTCGCATTGGCTAAAGTTGCGGATTGGAACCCCGAGCCGGACAAGAATTTGTATGACTATTAGTCCCCGGGTTGGGCTGTTTGCACTTGTGCATTTTATATATGTATATTTTTTATAGAATGTATGATGGTAAGTGAATGCTGTGGTCCATCTACATCTATCCTCGATTAAGAATCAAAATGCAGATTCGTTGTCACCCCCTGAGGACTAAGATGGAATGCTTTGTTTATTGTAAAAAGGGTCTCCGGTTCTCTTCACTCGCCATACGAAACACAACCATAATATAAAATACAACCATAATATAGCTGCAGCATGGCTCTGACACGTATAGTAAACGTATATTTATAAACGCCTACACAACACAGGAGAAAATATAAATATGTAAAAAATACAAAAGGTTAATTCTTAAAAAATAGTAAAGGTGTGAGAGCGGATGTTCAACTTGCTCTCTTGCTTACGCAATTGATAATTATCAATAATAATATAGTAACGCACTACACATTCAGTATAGAGCAATTACAGTTCGACCATACCGTAATATATCCCCGTCACCATTACACACTGGTGTAACGTGAAGGACATAATTACATGATAACACCAAAGTATGCAAACCAACAGCAACACAACGGACAGCATCTCAACAACACCATCCTCCTCGCCTGCACCAGAAGAACCACCACTACGGACAGAACCACGATACTGTCTTAGTACTAGAGTGACTTAGACGGAATCTTCCGCGCTCTACAGCTACAGTGAACTTTATGCTGTACAAACGAGTAGGGGGTTTCTCGATATACCCTCAATTCGATCTTGCCACCATCGATATGACGCTTCGCTAGAGTGACGCAACCTCTCGCTCACTCTCGATCCCACCGGTATTTTATAGACGCACCGACAAATACAAAATAGTATTACTGTATTCAAATAAATATTTTAATGGTTTTGTGAGTTTGTACGATCCGTACGCCGTAAAATCGCCCAGGGTCGATGTTGGCTTGAGTTTTAGTTGACGGTAGATCTGAGAGTTGAGTGTCGTTTAGACTTATAAACGTAAGTAAGATAATTATAAATATTTGTCATAATTTAATAATTGTATTTCTAACTCATTTTTCCTCCAACCATAAATTTAACTTTATTAAGAAACTAAAGTTCTAAAGTTATAAAGAAAATAGCTAATAAAGCTGTTAAGTTCTATTATAAATTGAGTAAGTAGATTTTAAACCTAGCTGAAAGCTTTCATACAACATAAATCCGTTGCCACGTCGGTAATAAAGCGTAAATGAACAAAGTTATTACTTGATGAGGTGCAAACTCAGATTATTAGGTACACGGTTATGCCGACGCTAGTATTAATAAATCATTGTAAATTACATATTATAACTTCTTAAATTAAATTATAAAAAAATATTTTTATTATTTATAAGTAGGTTTTTCCAAAGTCTATAGGGGTCTAACTTTTAAGACTTAATTATTTTAAATTTTATGTTCGTATGTACCATAAATAATGATTTCTTATATTTACTTGAATATTGAATGAAACTAACTTTTGAACCCCCGACGCAAAAAGAAGGGATGTTTATCTGTCTGTGGCACCGTAGCTATTAAACGGGTGAACCGATTTGGGTTCGGTTTTTTATTTAAAGGCAGGTTTTCTAGTGGTGGTTTTTAGACATGTTTTATCAAAATCGCTTCAGCCGTTTCAAGGTCATCAGCTGTTTTTTTCAGGGTTTTTTAAATTTTGAATTTGAGTTATACGAATTTTATCACGTTTAATTTACATTTTTTACAATTTTATTTTGCCACGGGGGTACTTATTTTGCCAAGGGGGTACTGTATTTATTTTAACAATAGTCTACTATATGATTAAAATGTAAACCATTTGACAAATTTCTACTGGGGCACCATGTTCTAGTTGACAGCATGCCAGAACAGTCTTCCGTATCTATAGAAGTAGCGTTATAAACTTAGGAAAGTCGTAATACCACAGAATAAATACAATACATCGATGACTGAAATAAATCATTTGTATGTTTTAAAATAAATAATAATGCGTAACGGCGGTGTACCACATATTATCGTCCCATGTGTGTCGTAAGAGGCAACAGAGGAAATGAAATCAGGAGATGGGCAGACATACTAGAAAAAAGATACGGTTACCAACCTGCTTGTTTAGCGTGGCCCACTATGGTAAGTAACCCTCTTGTGAAGCAATCCATTAGGCCTATTTTATTTGATAGACTGTTATGATGATGATGAAAATAAATAAATAATTATATGAATTTGTTATCACTGTTATAAAAAAATGTTTATTAGTTTTATTTTGCAAGAAAAAAAAACAACATGCTGAAATGAGTCAGCATGTTGGGGCTATATATCTGTTAAAGTTTAACTTACATATCAAAACTTTTCATGTAGTGTACTTTCAGCATGGCTGGGTCACGAATGCAGCACGAATAGGTCGGCTCGACCGGGGAAGGACCACGCTCTCACAAAATACCAGCGTCAAATAGCAGCTTAATACTGCTGTGTTTCGTATGGTGAGTGTAGAGAACCGGAGACCCTTTTTACTGGAAAAGAGGCATTTCATCTTAGTCCTTACGGATGACAACGCATCTGTATTTCGATTCGCAAACGACGATAGATGTAGATGTTTATGGGCCACAGCATCCACTTACCATCAGGTGGACTATATGCTCGCTTGTAACTCTTACCCTATAAAAAAATGAAGCACACTGCAATGTATAATTGCTGCTGGACGAATGGGTCGGCTCAATCACGGAAAGACCAAAGCACAGAATATAAACATAAAATAGCAGTATAACCCTCCTGTATTTTGTATTTTAGTGAAGAGAACAGGAGACCCTTTTTACTTGTAGATTGATTCTTCAGATTTTATCCTCAGGGGGGCCACACACCTGCATTTTGATTCTTAGTCGAGGATGGATGTGGATGCTGTGACCCATAGCTACAGCATCCGCTTACTATCGAGTGGACTGAGTGCTTCTTGGTCACCCTTTCTTTATAAAAAAATATCGAAGAAGAATTATCGTGGGGTAATTAAAGTTTATGCTGGACTTCTACGTGATCACCATCAACGTATTCGATGGGTTTCGAGATCTTCGTTCGGAACGTAACCGGGACCCATTTGTTCTCTATTCACGGGGGTTACGTTGCGATACGTTCGGGGATCCCCACCTTGAGTACCCGCAACTTCAGATGCCCTGGTAGCTGTACACAATCTTTAAGAACGAATGTCTTGACGAAGTCGTCTCCGAGCGGGATTTGTCCCAGCAGCCTCCTTCTGAACTATTACGTATTCACAGAAGAAACAGAACACGACACGACTGCTGGGAGAGAAAGGTTCCGCCCAATCCAGCTTACTAGGATCGGCCGCTACCGTTCCGCTGGACATATTGCGAGCGTATGGGATGCAGAAGAGGAAGTAAAGTAAAGTAAAGTTACAGCCTATATACGTCCCACTGCTGGGCACACGCTTCCTCTCATTTCTGAGAGGGTTTTAGGGCAAGGAAGTGTCCGCCGCGCTGTCTTCGAAATACTTTTTTTATTTCTCAGACATGCAGGTTTCCTCACGATGCTTTCTTTCACCGCCGAGCACGTCGTAAATCAGCACTTAAAATTGCTATTAACAATTTCATTGGTGCCGGCGGGGATAAATTTCGGGTTGCTCGCGTATTGTGAAAATAGAGAAACTAGTATTATAGTCTGTGCAGGAATATGAAAAGAGTTCCTTTCAATAAAGTAATATAATTTCAGAAGTCATCTGCCATACTTTTTCGTCGCGACAAGCATTGTCATATTATACGTCGAGACATCGCATGTATACAAAATCCACGAGCAACTGCACTAACAAGCAACATAACTTCAACAATAAGAGGAGGTGTATGCCCAGCAGTGAGACGTATATAGGCTGTAACATTATTTTTACATAAATACTAAATACAAATAGATATGTCTCTAGATATTATTCCTATCTTACCGTGTAAGTGTTAAGAAGGGTGTGAGTGCGAAGGAGAAAGCAAGGAGAACATCACAGGTTTACGTTTCCGCTTTTGCGTTAACTTGTACCTTATGGTACTATAATATTTCTCAATTTCGTGATGGTCCGAACGAGTTAACGAATATGCACTCGGCCGAGCGCATGAGACTCATTATAATATTCAACACAGCAGCTAAACGACACGTCCTCGACATAATATTATTATTGCCTTGCGATATCAAATTAGGCGGGCCTAGTCAAATTAGTCCGGGGACTCCACCAAAGCGGAAACGAGACGAGAGGAGAGGAGACGTGTTTTAAACAACCAATAGAATTTAGCTACTCACACATTTCGTCTCCACTCAGCTTTAGTGGATATCACTGAGCGGAGATGTCCCACATTTGTATTTAAATTATACTTTTTACTATAATTAGATGTGCAAATAGATCGAAATGATGACTTAGCTTAACCGAATGTTGTTTTATTACATTTACATTTCACGAGACGATGAGAATTATATTCGATATTGAATAATTCATTTCTATAATTATTCCTGCTCCAAATTACACCAAACACAGCCGTTTAGAACGTACAACTTGCGGACAATTCAGACGTTGTAATTTGGATTATTTGAATATTTAACTGTGAATATCAAGTCCTTGATGCTTAAAGCTACGTTATGCTGTTAAAATGGCACCGAATAATTAAGAGCGTAGTAGCAATTTTTGCTAATAATACGAGTAGCTTCGCTTTAACAAAATTTGGGGCAAATGGGTGTATCAGTTAATAACAAAGTATTTATTGGAAGTACAGTGATGGACATACAATAATTAATAAAACACTTCACTACCTATATATTGCTGAGGTGTCAGAGTTAGGTCCGTGATCTAGGGTAGGAATAGTACGGACCATAATTAGCGTTAGTAATATAATTCGTGTTACTATTCTAACAAGAACTACAGTCCGATTGTGTGATTCTTTACCGATTATAAGTCAATGTCTTTTTTATATTCGAATTTTAGGTTACAAAATATTATAATAATGAAAAAACATAACGCAGTTGCGGATACCCAGCGGCAAACAATCCGACCAGATCATTCATTACACAAATACATTCCACGAAAGAGAGTACGTTTTTTCTATATATATTTAACATTGCATAACATACATATTATACATTTTAGCAAACGAAATACATAGTTTTAGGGATTTTAATTTGATTTTACTTCTTTCAACTGTATTATTATATTCAAATTTATTATCAGTATTTAATATAAAAGATAATCGAATGCGACTTCTTAGTTGTTTTTTCATAACTTTTTTAAAGACACTAGGCAAGCAAATGTTGGTATACCACTCAGCATTTACTGTTTTTCCTCATCAAGTCGGATTTTGCCGATAAGACCCATCTAGGTGGGAATAAAAACGCAGTAATTTTTTTGCTCACGCTTCTTGCCTGCCTCAAGTTTTTATCATCATACTTTTATAAATACTTCTCCGTACGCTACTAGATCGGCAGTTCAGAACAAAAATGCGAATAGCGCGAGCGTATAGCTGGTATACGTGGTTATACGTGGTAGAGCCATGCTGCAGCTATATTAGTAGTATAGTTGTAGCATGAATGGGTCGGCTCGACCGGGGAAGGACCACGCTCTCACAGAATACCCGCTTAATACTGCTTTGTTTCAGTAGCAGCAGCCTAAATATGTTTACTACAAGTGGTAAAGTTAAAAAATTAGTACAACCGACTTCAATATAAATCAAATAATTTATTGTTGATTTTTTAAAAACCGCTCGACCGATTTCGATAAAATTTAAATGGGACCACCTGGGAAGTATACCCTTTGAAACAAAAAAGAATTTTACAAATCGGTTCAGGCGTCTTTGAGTAATCGGTGAACATACATAAAAAAAGATTCCGACGAATTGTAAGCCTCCTCCTTTTTGAAGTCGGTTGAAAATGTACTTTTGCAGCGCAGTATAAAATATAAATATGATTGTAATATAGAAGTCTCTATGCTATTTGAAAATAAACAAAGGTACTAAAGTAAATCAAAAAGTTATGCTAGTCGCCCTTAAATTCAAACTATAATTTATTATGTTACACAGTACTCACTGATATATTTTGCATATCAATGTCAGTACAATTTAAATATTTCTCTTTGAATAACCGTAGAGGAAAAGTGGTGGTGAGTATAATGAAAAAAGTTTAAAGTGTTATTTACTGGCGGCAAAAGCGTAAGCTAAAAGTAAAGATATATTAAATACCTACTTATTGTTAATGATAAATGGAATAGTTTTACCTATTTATAAAACAAACATTTAAAATCAATTGCATTTCATTGAGTTTTGACGGCTACATAATTGTCGGCCTAGTGTCGCATTGGCTAAAGTTGCGGATTGGAACCCCGAGCCGGACAAGAATTTGTATGACTAATAGTCCCCGGGTTATGCTGTTTGCACTTGTGCAATTTATATATGTATATTTTTTATAGAAGTAGAATGACAAAGGAGCTCACAGTCCACCTGATGGTAAGTGGATGCTGTGGTCCATCTACATCTATCCTCGATTAAGAATCAAAATGCAGATTCGTTGTCACCCCCTGAGGACTAAGATGGAATGCTTTGTTTATTGTAAAAAGGGTCTCCGGTTCTCTTCACTCGCCATACGAAACACAACCATAATACAAAATACAACCATAATATAGCTGCAGCATGGCTCTGACACGTATAGTAAACGTATATTTATAAACGCCTACACAACACAGGAGAAAATATAAATATGTAAGAAATACAAAAGGTTTATTCTTAAAAAATAGTAAAGCTGTGAGAGCGGATGTTCAACTTGCTCTCTTGCTTACGCAATTGATAATTATCAATAATAATATCGTAACGCACTACACATTCAGTATAGAGCAATTATAGTTCGACCATACCGTAATATGTCCTCGTCACAATTACACACTGGTGTAACGTGAAGGACATAATTACATGATAACACCAAAGTATGCAAACCAACAGCAACACAACGGAGAGCATCTCAGTAACACCATCCTCCTTGCTTGCACCAGAAGAACCACCACCACGGACAGAACCACGATACTGTCTTAGCACTAGAGTGACTTAGACGGAATCTTCCGCGCACGACAGCTACAGTGAACTTTATGCTGTACAAACGAGTAGGGGGTTTCTCGATATACCCTCAATTCGATCTTGCCACCATCGATATGACGCTTCGCTAGAGTGACGCAACCTCTCGCTCACTCTCGATCCCACCGGTATTTTATAGACGCACCGACAAATACAAAGTAGTATTACTGTATTCAAATAAATATTTTAATGGTTTTGTGAGTTTGTACGATCCGTACGCCGTAAAATCGCCCAAGGTAGATGTTGGCTTGAGTTTTAGTTGACGGTAGATTTGAGAGTTGAGTGTCGTTTAGACTTATAAACGTAAGTAAGATAATTATAAATATTTGTCATAATTTAATAATTGTATTTCTAACTCATTTTTCCTCCAACCATAAATTTAACTTTATTAAGAAACTAAAGTTCTAAAGTTATAAGAAAATAGCTAATAAAGCTGTTAAGTTCTATTATAAATTGAGTAAGTAGATTTTAAACCTAGCTGAAAGCTTTCATACAACATAAATCCGTTGCCACGTCGGTAATAAAGCGTAAATGAACAAAGTTATTACTTGATGAGGTGCAAACTCAGATTATTAGGTACACGGTTATGCCGACGCTAGTATTAATAAATCATTGTAAATTACATATTATAACTTCTTAAATTAAATTATAATTTTTTTTTATTATTTATAAGTAGGTTTATCCAAAATCTATAGGGGTCTAACTTTTAAGACTTAATTATTTTAAATTTTATGTTCGTATTTACCATAAATAATGATTTCTTATATTTACTTGAATATTGAATGAAACTAACTTTTGAACCCCCGACGCAAAAAGAAGGGTGTTATAAGTTTGACCGCTATGTGTATCTGTCTGTGGCACCGTAGCTATTAAACGGGTGAACCGATTTGGGTTCGGTTTTTTATTTAAAGCCAGGTTTTCTAGTGGTGGTTTTTAGACATGTTTTATCAAAATTGCTTCAGCCGTTTCAAGGTCATCAGCTGTTTTTTTCAGGGTTTTTTAAATTTTGAATTTAAGTTATACGAATTTTATCGCGTTTAATTTACATTTTTTATAATTTTATTTTGCCACGTGGGTACTGTATTTATTTTAACAATAGTCTACTATATGATTAAAATGTAAACCATTTGACAAATTTCTACAGGGACACCATGTTCTAGTTGACAGCATGCCAGAACAGTCTTCTGTATCTATAGAAGTAGCGTTATAAACTTAGGAAAGTCGCAATACCACATAATCAATACATTATACATCGATGACTGAAATAAATCATTTGTATGTTTTAAAATAAATAATAACGCGTAACGGCGGTGTACCCCATATTATCGTCCCATGTGTGTCGTAAGAGGCAACAGAGGAAAACAAATCAGGAGATGGGCAGACATACTAGAAAGAAGATACGGTTACCAACCTGCTTGTTTAGCGTGGCCCACTATGGTAAGTAACCCTCTTGTGAAGCAATCCATTAGGCCTATCTTATTTGATAGACTGTTATGATGACGATGAAAATAAATAAATAATTATATGAATTTCTTATCACTGTTATAAAAAAAATGTTTAATGGTTTTATTTTATCTGAAATGCTTCAGCATGTTGGGTCTATATATCTGTGAAAGTTTAACTTACATATCAAAACTTTTCATGTAGTGTACTTTCAGCATGGCTCTACCACGTATAAAACGTTATAGCACGAATGGGTCGGCTCGACCGGGGAAGGACCACGCTCTCACAGAATACCAGCGTCAAATAGCAGCTTAATACTGCTGTGTTTCGTATGGTGAGTGTAGAGAACCGGAGACCCTTTTTACTGGAAAAGAGGCATCATTAAGCTCAGCAATCAGGTTTCAGACATCAGACATGCAGGTTTCCTCACGATGCTTTCTTTCACCGCCGAGCACGTCGTAAATCAGCACTTAAAATTGCTATTAACAATTTCATTGGTGCCGGCGGGGATAAATTTCGGGTTGCGTGCGTACGTGCACGAATGGGTCTAGATAGATGGATCTAGACCCATTCGTGCACGTATAAAACGTTATAGCACGAATGGGTCTAGATAGATGGATTGAGGATAGATGTAGATGTCTATGGGCCACAGCAACCACTTACCATTAGGTGGACTGTGTGCTCGTTTGTCACCCTATCTTATAAAAAAAAAGGTAAACATGCCACGTAGTTGTATTTCCATTTAATACAGTTACCGCTATTTGGCAAATACAAAAAAGTTACATACTTATCTGAAATAAACTTAAAATTACGTTGACAAAGAGCGCACATAAATAATGTCGCGTTTACTTTGTCACATTAAACGAAATCAGTGTTAGATCATCTAAAACAATGTTCCCGGTTTGCAAAACAAAGAACTAGTCTTCTCGCCCGCTCGCAGTCGACTAAAGGAGTTACAGAGAATTGACCGTAACTTAGTGCGCAATGTATTAAGGCCGCAGAGCCCGTCTAGCAGTATACACAGAAGTCTTTGTAAAAATTTGCCCTAAAAAATTCTTTTATTTTTTCGCGTTAATTGCATTTTTGCTACGTATGATGAGCTTCAACCTGTGTTAAAAACAATTGACAGGCTAGTTCCAGCAAAAATTATTTCAAGCAATATATGACTTTCTTATGTTTAAAAAAATGTAACATTCGAAATTCAAGCATTTATGAGCGACCAAGAGCGGAGGATAACCCAGTAATAATATAAAAAAAAGCTTATAATCCCTGCGATATAGAACCAAGAACGCTGGATGCGTTTTCTCGCTGAATAGCTACATTTAGCATTTAAGCGAATAAAGGATCAGCCCTCTTGTCACCAGTGGCGATCACAAATCGCAGATACAGTTCCTCTAGGAACTTCACCTCACGTGGACCCCACGGACCGATAGGCTCGACAGCAAATAGCACAAATATGTAGTCATCTCTTAGAGACTCATATTTGTGCCAATCAAACAAGGATGTTTGTCCTTGTGTAATTTGTGTTTGTAAACTGCCTCCACGATACAGGAGAAAATCCTAGTGTGGGGGTAACGTTTTTAAAAAAAAAATATTAAGAAAATAATAAAAAAAATCACTTAGGTCAGACGTCTCTGATATAGCCACGGCTCTAAACAAAGTATCCCTGAGATCAGAGGACGCCAAAAGTCTACGTACGTTGCGTCCCACACTAGGACTGCCTCTCTGAAAAGCGACTAAAGTCATAAAGTCGGGTCTCCTGCCATCGTCTCTAAATTCCACATGGCTCTAAAACCGATGAAAAATGTATAAAGACAAATGCCCTTCGGACAATATCGTTCAGAAAACTGTGGAGCAACCGACCAATTTCTTACATGAAAGTCTATGAGCCCAACACACGACTTATTTTGCGATATTCGAGTACATGTAAAGTAAATCCAAAACGTATTTTTGTTTAAAGATCCATGAAATAGCAGATGTTCCGATATCCAGTAATATTTTAAAATCGGCAATCAATAATGGCATCTGTCTTCATTGTAATCTTAGAAAATGTAACATCAAGAAGGTATTCAAAATCCAATCAATCATCTAATCTTTTTTTTCATGAACCCTTCTCTGATCGCTTATCAGTCTTAAGTTCTTAATTTAAAGGTTTCTTAAAATAAAAACGATTTTGGTAATAAATTGACTGGTGATTAATTTGAAATTTAACAGACACAGTTTTAAAAAGATAAACGATTATTAGCTCTTTAGAAAAAGGAAATATAGATATTAGTTAATAAGGCATTACTTTAAAAAAGCCATTGCATTTATGATAATAAATATTACGTGTTAAGATTTTGAGGTGAGATTTTTTCTGTTTTGTTTATTATCTTTTATAAAGAAAATAAATAAAATAAGATGCCTTTTATGTACTGTATTTGCAGTCCATAGTTATGAGTCTCCTAAACTGAAACTTACAAACAACTGTAAGGGTAAGGACCTAACTGGAGAGCGTTCAGCGTGAGCTCAGAATGTATTGCAAACGTCGAACACTCCACTGAGGCTATAGATTAAGTTTTAAGGGTCTTGCTTATATTTCTCAATACTTTAAACTAGCAATTCTTGTATATGTATATATTTGGTTTCCCGGAAACGGCCTTAACGATTTGATGAAATTTAGTATTATGATAATGTTCTCCAGATTAAATTTCGGTCACGGCGGCCAGTCTTTATGGAGACTAGCAATCTGCGCACGATAAGTTTATAGTGTATGACTGTGTGCGCAAACACAGTGCACTCTTTATTACTTTACTCTCATAGCCCGACGGGACGGTAATCCGAAGGATTGCCGGACGGATTGACGGATCCGGAAAGAGAGAGATCACAAGAACAGGACCAACGGCTTTACGTGTTTCCGATGCACGGGGGTGAAACACGGCCCACTTTCTGACTCCGGGCTGCTACTGTTAATTTCTTGACAGAAATATCAATTAACTTATTTAGGCCCAACACTCGATTCGAACTTGAGACCTCATGATCAACAGTCAACAGTCATGACGAACACTAGACCAACTAAGCAGTTAGAGTGTATTTAGATAGTATTTTACTAATTAAGTTTATCTGGATACGTGTTATTTCTGTGAATATGCGAATATGTTAGGCGATTTATTATGTTTTATTAACACAATATTAAAAAACAAGCTAACGGTTAACCTGATGTTGAATGGTTACTGCATTTCATGAAGACTATAATAAAATGTTTACAGACGTGCATAACACCTCGCATACATACGAATTTTGAAAACGTAATATATTTGAGAGTATAAAGGCCTTTATCAGTAACTAGCGATCCTCACCGGTTTCACACGGGTGATTTCTGGATCTCGACAATAGCGCCACCTACCGGGTCCAAATGTGAATCTTAATCATCTCTAGAGACCCATTCAAAAACACTTAAAATATTTCATCAAAATCGGTCGAGCCGTTTTTGAGTTTTAGCGAAACTAACGGACAGCAATTGATTTTTATATATAGAGAAGAAGATTAAAAGACGTTTATGATTTGTATCTAGATACGAGGAACTTTAAAGACATTTATCGGTTTAAAATAAACAAACAGGAAAAGACAGTCACTTTTTTCACCGGGAAATGTTAACGCATACTCGCCTACCGGGACAAGCACTTTTTCTAATATAAAGAGAGCATATTATGCACCATTGCACTGTAAGACTACGTGTTGTTTCAACTTCGCCATATATCGGTAGAATCACGTGTAACTGCAGCCACGGCAGCGCCTGTCGCCTGTTCAAAAGATCTGTTTTATTAACTTACATATACAAAGAAACTAATTGTTTTCGTGAAAATTAAAAACAAAATTACAATCTGCTTGAATAATCTTCCTCGTTTGACATAAGCGTACACTTTTGAACTCTCACTTCTTCTCACTTCTTCACTTCTCACTTCTTGCTTTGTATTTTATAATTAAAATTAAAAATAAGTAATATTGCATTAGTTATAAAATATTGTAAGATATTAATCCACGTCTTATGTTACAAATTATTCTCAAAATTATTTAAATAAAAGAACACTACTCAATTTGTATAACAAATCATTTATTAAGACACCTAGCCCAAAACCACTGGACGTAGAAGCGGGAAATTGGGACATTAGCTTCCTTAGTATTTTGGAAAATTCAACCCTTAAGAAGGTGAAATAGAATGTATGACAAATTGTATTTGTATGAAACTATATATTTTACGGGGTAATTGACTCAAAAGTTGCTGAAAGTATTCTTTAAATAAAATAAATGAATACGGATTTTGCGATTTTTCAAAACAATCCCGCAAGATGGGGGGTCAAGGAAAGTGTTAAATTTCTATGAAGAAAATATAATATTTTTTATTTAAAAATTGATGCAAATACTATTGACTTTAAAAAATAAAGTAACTATTTTTATTAAACATTTAACCATTTTAATTAAGTGATAGTTCAAAGTTTGTATGAAAATATTTAATTACGATCCACAGCCCAAATCACTGCGATTTTGTAAAATTCAAGGCATTAGAGGGTAATATAGTATGTTACAGTTTTTTAGACACTTTTTATTTTTCGAGGTGATTTCGTATTTCTATGATGATTTTTTAATGATTATTATTAAATAATCACATTTATAATTTTAAAAAATTGTAATCCTTAGTTGATTATCAAAGGCCTTAGTTTAACTTCTATCGTTAAAAACTGCAATCGTTAACATTACGAAAGTTGAAAAAGCTTCCATTTGATAGTTTGAACTTCCCGTATTATGTGATCTCATAGTGTTCTGAAGCGTAGCTGATGACTGTCTGGACGTTTTAAAACTTGGACGCGGATAACAGCGTGGGGTGAAAAGCTAACTAGTATTATATAAAATGTTTATTGTCGATCGATTTAAGAAAAAAGTAGGTTTTTCTTGACTTAACTAGTTTTGCGCATGCTAGATAGAATAACTAGATCGGAGACTGATCTTGATCCTGTTGGGAACAGTAATATATTTTACGTGGTAGAGCCACGCTGCAGCTATGTTATGGTTGTAGCATGAATGGGTCAGCTCGACCAGGATGGGACCATGCTGGCACAGAATACCAACACGTAAAATAGTAGTTTAATTCTGCTGTGTTTCGTATGAAGAGAACCGGAGACCCTTTTTACTGGAAACGAGGCATTCCATCTTAGTCCTCAAGGGTGACAACGCATCTGCATTTTGAATCTAAATTGAGTACTAATGAAGATGTCTATGGACCACAGTATCCACTTACCATCAGGTGGACTTTGTGCTCGTTTGTCAGCTTCATTCTATAAAAAATAATCAGTGACCTGAAAATCAAGTTTGCTTGTTGGTGCTTCCACGAAGATAAATCCTGCATTCCTCCTAACAAATGCCTATATGGTCTCCATCTTTACCTGTGCAACGAGCAACCGATTCCGCTATGCGAAGATCATAGGCCAAGAAAAACAACATTAGAAGGCATCAGCTTTCCAGGTTTCAGGGGTGGATTTGTTTTATGACTTCACTGCCAACTGTGAAGTTCGGCTGCAAAACTGCTAACATCCTTTCGCCTTGCGGACCCATCACCCACGTTTCAGCGATGTGGCCTCGCTGTTTCCAATAGTCGTCTCTTAGGACAGCCACGGATCGAAACAAAGTGACTGTGCACTATACAGGTTTGCTTTGCAATAACCGGCCAAATTTGCAGAAAAGGTTCAGAATAAGTAATATAGGCAAATGGTGAAGAAAAATTAGTAAAAAAAAGCTCAAACATTCTGTCCTTTTTATATTTTAAATTGTAAATGTGTGGTAATGCATTATTTTAACCGATTTTACCGCGCACGCACACATCCATTGCTATGCAGACGACAGCACTGGTGATGCCTTATATACCGGCCGTGACAATATTTCTCAGGAAAACGTCGCCGAGTACCGGGACAAACTTGTGTCTGAAGTCGAGTCTTTGCTGAACAAAGTCTCGGATTGGGGGCGACTAAATTTAGTCCAGTGCAATCCCCAGAAGACACAAGTTTGCGCGTTTACCGCTAAAAAGAACCCCTTTGTCAGTTTCGTGGTCACTTGGAAGGGAAGAAGATGGTATCGTGAATTTTGACGCGAAAGCACATCGCGTCAAAATTCACGATACCATCCTCATCATCTGGATGCTTGGCGGTCCACCACTGTGCGTTTTACTAGGAGTTTTCTTCCTCGTACAACTTCTCTGTGGAATTGTTTAACACCGGAGATTTTTCCGGACCTATACGACTCAGGGACCTTCAAGAAAATAGCTTACTCCTTTCTAAAAGGCCAGCAACGCACCTGCAATTCCCCTGGTGTTGCGGTTGTTCATGGGCGGCGGTAGTCACTTACCATCAGGTGAGCCGCATGCTCGTTTGCCCCCCTCTTCTATAAAAAATAAAATTTGTAAGAGTCGATCGGTAGGCAAAAACGTTGTTGCCCATAAATCACATTCAATTTGGTATAATTTCAAATAAAAGTAGAAGCCTTATTTACTTGTATTTTCAAAAACTACTGTAACGGTATATAGTTACTTATATATTTGAATTTAAATTTAAAATTTAGCTACTCTTTGAAAAATAATCCTGTATGAACATAACATAAGAAGTCAAAAATATATAGTATTTTAATTTCTTACGGATTGACATATACTTAATAGGCTTTTAAGTTATATATCTACTAAACATTTGTGCTTTAAAAATATATTGACTATAAATTACAAGTATTACATTTATTTAATATTTGATTCATGCACGATTCTTTTATACGGTTAAGTAGTTTTTTATATGATAGGAAATCTTTTTCTCTTCAACTCGTTACTTATTGGTATACGGTGTTGAATGTCCATATGGTATCTCTTCTTTGATAATAATTTTATAAATACATTGTGTAACTTTTTTGTATATCTTAATTAATAATATATAAAAAAATAAAATAAGGAATCTAAATAAAAAAATAAGAAACAGGTAAATAAATATTTTTAACATATTTTTTGAAGATTAAATTCATGGATATTCTTTTTGAAGCACTGTATTTTGGAACAAGATCAAACTCAACGAAATACATATATTAAAAGCAAAAACACAAAACCGAAAACAATTATCCATTTCCTCTTTTGTACTCACTACATTTCGTTTTCAATTCTCTTATTTGAATGTGCACCGAATTTGCCAAGAAATCGTTTGTGGTACTGACGTTATTGACTTCGTTTCCCCAAATGAAAGATTTAAACAGTACAAAGACTATAAAATATTATCTTTGATACAGTACAATAAAATCGGAATACTACGTTAACAATACAATCGGAATATTACGTGGTAGAGCCACGCTGCAACTATATTATGGTTGTAGCGCGAATGGTTCGGCTCGACCTGGGTAGGACCATGCTCTCATAGAATACCAGCGTAAAATAGCAGCTTAATACTGCTGTGTTTCGTATGGTGAGTGTAGAGAACCGGAGACCCTTTTTACTGGAAACGAGGCATTCCATCTTAGTCCTCACGCGTGACAACGCATCTGCATTTTGATTCTTAATTGAGGATAAATGTATCAGGTGGACTGTGTGCTTGTTTGTGGGTGACAATTATACTATTAAAAAAAACCTGTTTGTTTTCTTTTGCATTATCTTGGTATGATACAAATTCATGTGTGATTAAGGCTTGTTGTGGGCACAAAATTGACAGTCACGTGACTTATTAAAGTAATGGGATTGACTGATTAACTGGCTAAACCTCACGGTAGAGAGTAATTGTGTTCTGTGGGCTAAACTAATTTAAATTTCAAGATTTTTTCACTCCACTGAACTTGTTCAATCAACAAGAGGCGACGCCTCTCAATAGTTCTGCCCGCATGTGCTGCACAGCTTGCACTTCGTATGCATTAGAACTCTTTTTATTTATTATTTCAAAGTTTTGACATAATATATTAAATTATTCAGAATTGTTAATTCATATTAACTTTGCTAACTATGTATGTTATTATTCTAAGACAAAGAGTGTAAAATCACTACGCTCTAGGATATTAACAAAAAATATAATTATAAATAAAAATCACTATTTACGATATCGAATTTTTCGGACGACTCTTCATATACAGAACAAGCTCCGTACCACGGAGCATCGTACTCCCCAAAGAGGGATACTGTCCACAGGTAGACTGTACCACAGGAGACGTCCCAAAAACGTTCTTCTTGATCCCGACGACGAGATCACTTCCATGAATAGGTCGATCCCACTCACCCCCTCCACAGGAGAGGGAATCCGTATATCTAACGCTATCACACACACACATTCAGACGCTACACTAGTCTGTACTAGTGCAGTGACACTAGGGCACACTGCGTTCGCCGGCGAACGCGAGGTCACAGATACACCCCGTACACGAGGTTCAGTACCCGTGATACGGGGCGTTTTTAGTTTTGCGACCCGTCTCTCACATTGCGATAGTGGTTCAAGCCGAGGTTCGTACCTCCTTCTGAGGGGCAAGAGGAGCTTTACTCCCAAAGCAGGGGCCGGGGTGCCTCGGGACTGCAGTCGGCGAAGAGGCGCATCGTGCAGCCTCGCCCCCGGCAGAATCGTTGCACTCAATAGCTCGTAAGTCCTCACTTACGAGCCTATTTCGATGGAGCTGTAAAGGCCGCAGTCAAAAAATACTGGGCTGAACACCTAAGTCGGGATGTCTTCCTTTTTCTTTATGCGGCCTAATAATTCTATAGAAGAGTACAAAATACAAAATTAAGCTATTAACAATTTTTTATCAGTTCTTTTGGCTTTTGGGGTAACAAAATAATTGGTATAATTTATTTTTATTTTATGTTTAAGGAAATCAACAGTTCTGGTACATAAAATATCATGGTCAACTCAAATGGTTCTCTTTTGTAATAATATCTAGAATTGCCAAACGTTAACAACAGATGTCGAGTTTCAACTATGTGTGGGAAATTGTGTCATAATATAAAGTTCATGAATAAAATTCTAACTTATGTATTTTTGTAAGTCTAGAATAACTATTCGATTAATTTTTAATAACATTCAGTTACCGTTACTGTTACCGTTACAGTCAATAGGCTGTCCACTGTTAGGCTATCAAGTCCGCTGCTGAACATAGGCCTCCGCTTAGATTGCCACACAGGGAGATATTGGCCATTTGCCACGCTTGGCAAGTGGGTTGTAACCGCAGTTTTTTATTTTTAGTCGTTATTAGGAAGACGCTGCTGCCCATCTCCTGATTTGTTTCCCTCTGTCGTCTCTTACGACACCCGCGGGATGATATGGGATAGTGTACATTCTTACACCGCCTCTACACAGTATAATGACATTCAGAAGTGTTAGTTTAATCTTTGCGTAGTGATTCTAAGATTATATAAATTTAATTTTAAATAATAAAAGTAAAGTTAAAGTCTACATATTATATAGCCTCCTCTTATTTCTAAAAGAATTACGGGGCAATTAGTCCGACGTACTACTTCACTAATAAATAGGCTGCCTAGTGAAACTACCTAACCTGTCTAGAAATATTTGTTATAAATTTAGAGCGATATTTATTTTTAAAATTTATAAACTTTTGAATATTGTTGATTTACAAATTAAGTTATAATTATAGTTGGCGATTACACATTACACTCATAATTATAATTATAAGTGATGATGAAGTGTTTCAAAAGTTTTTTTTAATGGTTAATAGTTACATATTTCTGTTTTGGATATATTTAGGTTTAATAATCTCCAAATTTGGTAGATTCTATACCAGAAATTTTCATTTGTATTGTTCAATAAAAGATTAGGTTAAGATAAGACTGTCATCGTCATTCTGTTTATGTTATTCCCTAAAATACATTAGTATAATAAAAAAACATCGAATTTGTTAATCTGAACTTTAATGTAACATCTCTATTGAACCCTGGCTGGCGTCGGTGACAAGGGCTCAGGTTGCGATTGAGAAGGTGAAGACAAATGGACTTCATTCGAACTACTTTTAATAGAACTTGCCAACTGAGGCATCAATTTTAAGGTGCTGGAGAGCCATTCTAATCTCGCTCAGACTGACGTCCGGAATATTATCGGAATAGTGTCGGATAAGACTTGCTCTTGGATCGTTACTCACACTTGCGTGTGGCTCCAACGATGATGTGTACAGCTGCCCATAGAACCTCTCAATCTCACTCAAAATCTCAGTTGTCCCGGAAACGACGCTGCCACACTCGGTCTTCAGCTTCGACAGTTGGCTCTTTCTGGCAGACAGATCTCTAGCAAAGACTTTGGAGCCCTGGTTCCGCTCGATCGCTTCTTCAATACGAGCAGTATTAAAGTTGCGTAAGTCTCGCCGCATGTTGCGTAAGTCCCGCCAAATCTACTGAAGATTGCAGCTTCATTTCCCGTCTAACAGCCTTGAGATTAAGAGTGTGATCGGAGAGTTTTTGTGTTCTTTTTTGGCGGGTCTTACAAAACTTAGCTCCGACCGCATGGACAGTGTCCACGAGCTTGTCATTCATATCGTCCACTGCATTGCAATCTTCTAGGCACTGAAAACGGTTTTGTAACTCGAGCTGAAAGCTTTCGGGACTTTGGATTAGAGCACGAGGGGGACGGAGCGTTGACTTCATTAGACGCACCTCTCCAACTTAACGTTTAGGTTCAGTGTGCTTCTAACCATTCGGTGATCGCTACCAGTTTTCACCCTCGCGATCACTGAGACATCACTGAACAGTTAGCGTCTAGTCGTCATAATGAAGTCAATCTCATTTTTTGTCGAACCGTCGGGGATCGACCAGGTCCTCTTCCTGAGGGGCCGCTTCTGGAAGAAAGAGTTCATAATAAAGAGTCCCTCTTTCTCCATGAAGTCGCCCAGCTGCTGGCCCCTTGGGTTCCGTTGCCCTAATCCGAATTTCCCTACTTTCAGCTCACCGTTCTCTCTTGTGCCTAGCTTAGCGTTGAAGTCTCCCGTATAGTGGGTTTTGGAGGAATGCATGGCTCTAGAAATATCCTCATACATTTCCTCCACCTCCTCATCGGGGTGTGCCGAGGTTGGTGCGTAAACCTGTATGACCTTCAACAAATACCGTTTGGTGATTCTGAGTATAAGGTACGCAACCCTCGTCGACACACTCACAATCTTTACAACGTTGTTAACGAGAGACTTGTGGACGATAAATCCGACACCTCCTTGGGACAGATGGTCGCCCTCCCGGTGATAGAACAAGTTGTCGGATTCGAGGATTACCGTGTCCTCCCCCTCTCTTTGGACCTCGGATAATCCTATAATATTCCAGCGCAACTTGTCTATCTCTTCTTCCAGCTCCAGGATCTTCTCGTCAGTCCTCAGAGTGCGTGCCTTATAAGTTGCCAGGTCGAGTCGTCGTAGGTGGCAGCCGAACCTCCACCGGAGATTCTTAGCACCCCCCGTATTCTGAAAATTACATACTATACTATATTCTGATAATAGCTTACTCCTTTCTAAAAGGCCGGCAACGCACCTGCAATTCCCCTAGTGTTGCGGTTGTTCATGGGCGGCGGTAGTCACTTATCATCAGGTGAGCCGCATGCTTGTTTGCCCCCTCTTTTATAAAAAATAAAATTCGTAAGAGTCGATCGATAGGCAAAAACGTTGTTGCCAATAAATCACATTCAATTTGGGATAATTTCGAATAAAAGTAGAAGCCTTATTTACTCGTATTTACAAAAACTGCTGTAACGGTATATCATTATTTATATATTTGAACTTAAATTTAAAATTTAGCTACTCTTTGAAAAATAATCCTGTATGAACATAACATAAGAAGTCAAAAATATATTATTTTAATTTCGTACGGATTGACGTATACTTAACAGGCTTTTAAGTTATATAGCTACTAAACATTTGTGCTTTAAAAATATATTAACTATAAATTACAAGTATTACATTTATTTAATATTTGATTCATGCACGATTCTTTTATACGGTTAAGTAGTTTTTTATATGATAGGAACTCTTTTTCTCTTCAACTCATTACTTATTGGTATACGGTGTTGAATGTACATATGGTATACTCTTCTTTGATAATAATTTTATAAATACATTGTGTAAATTTGTTTGTATATCTTAATTAATAATATATAAAAAAATAAAATAAGGAATCTAAATAAAAAAATAAGAAACAGGTAAATAAATATTTTTAACATATTTTTTGGAGATTAAATTCATGGATATTCTTTTTGAAGCACTGTATTTTGGAACAAGACCAAACTCAACAAAATATATTAAAAGCAAAACCGAAAACAATTATCCATTTCCTCTTTTGTACTCACTACATTTCGTTTTCAATTCTCTTATTTGAATGTGCACCGAATTTGCCAAGAAATCGTTTGTGGTACTGACGTTATTGACTTCGTTTCCCCAAATGAAAGATTTAAACAGTACAAAGACTATAAAATAGTAGAGTACGATAAAATCGGAATACTACGTTAACAATAAAATCGGAGTATTACGTGGTAGAGCCACGCTGCAACTATATTATGGTTGTAGCGTGAATGGGTCGGCTCGACCGGGTAGGACCACGCTCTTACAGAATACCAGCGTAAAATAGCAGCTTAATGCTACTGTGTTTCGAATGGTGAGTGTAGAGAACCGGAGACCCTTTTTACTGGAAACGAGGCATTCCATTTTAGTCCTCACGGGTGACAACGCATCTGCATTTTGATTCTTAATTGAGGATAAATGTAGATGTCTATGGGCCACAATACCCACTTACCATCAGGTGGAGTGTGCTTGCTTGTCACCCTATACTATAAAAAAACCTGTTTGTTTTCTTTTGCATTATCTTGGTATGATACAAATTCATGTGTTTTTAAGGCTTGTTGTAGGCACAAAATTGACAGTCACGTGGCTTATTATAGTAATGCGATTGACTGATTAACAGGCTAAATCTCACGGTAGAGAGTACTTGTGTTTTGTAGGCTAAAAATATTTAAATTTCGAGATTTTTTCATTCCACTGAACTTGTTCATTCAACAAGAGGCGACGCCTCCCAAAAGTTCCGCCCGCATGTGCTGCACAGCTTGCACTTCATATGCATAAGAACTCTTTTTTTTTTTTTTCGAAGTTTTGACATATACTAAATTATTCAATATTGTTAATTCATATTAACTTTGCTAACTATGTATGTTATTATTCTAAGACAAAGAGTCAACTACTCTTAAAATCACTACGCTCTAGGATATTAACAAAAAATATAATTATAAATAAAATAACACACGATATCGAATTTTTCGGACGATTCTTAATATACAGAACAAGCTCCGTACCACGGAGCATCGTACTCCCCAAAGAGGGATACTGTCCCCCACAGGAGACGTCCCAAGAACGTTCTTCTTGATCCCGACGACGAGATCACTTCCATGAATAGGTCGATCCCGGCCACCCCCTCCACAGGAGAGGGAATCCGTATATCTAACGCTATCACACACACACACACACATTCAGATACTACACTAGTCTGTACTAGTGTAGTGACACTAGAGCACACTGCGTTCGCCGGCGAACGCGAGGTCACAGACACACCCCGTACACGAGGTTTAGTACCCGTGATACGGGGCGTTTTTAGTTTTGCGACCCGCCTCCCACATTGCGATAGTGGTTCAAGCCGAGGTTCGTATCTCCTTCTGAGGGGCCCTTGATCACATCGAGCCCCCTCCCTAGCAAGAGGAGCTTCACTCCCAAAGCAGGGGCCGGGGTGCCTCGGGACTGCAGTCGGCGAAGAGGCGCATCGTCCGCCTAGCCGCCGGCAGAATCGTTGCACTCAATAGCTCGTAAGTCCTCACTTACGAGCCTATTTCGATGAAGCTGTAAAGGCCGCAGGGCCAACAGCATACACTTTCAGAAAAAAAGATACTGAATAAAAAAATACTGGGCTGAACAGCTAAGTCGGGATGTCTTCCTTTTTCTTTATGCGGCCTAATAATTCTATAGAAGAGTACAAAATACAAAATTAAGTTATTAACAATTTTTTATCAGTTCTTATGGCTTTTGGGACAACAAAATAATAGGTATAATTTATTTTTATTTTATGTTTAAGGAAATCAACAGTTCTGGTACATAAAATATCATGGTCAACTCAAATGGTTCTCTTTTGTAATAATATCTAGAATTGCCAAACGTTAACAACAGATGTCGAGTTTCAACTATGTGTGGGAAATTGTGTCATAATATAAAGTTCATGAATAAAATTCTAACTTATGTATTTTTGTAAGTCTAGAATAACTATTCGATTAATTTTTAATAACATTCAGTTACCGTTACTGTTACCGTTACAGTCAATAGGCTGTCCACTGTTAGGCTATCAAGTCCGCTGCTGAACATAGGCCTCCCGCTTAGATTGCCACACAGGGGAGATATTGGCCATATTTGCCACGCTTGGCAAGTGGGTTGGCAACTGCAGTT
Source organism: Parnassius orleans (assembly GCA_029286625.1). NCBI lineage: Eukaryota > Metazoa > Arthropoda > Insecta > Lepidoptera > Papilionidae > Parnassius > Parnassius orleans. Next base: position 9,008 of record JAGSMP010000166.1, on the reverse strand, counting down.
TTTTATTTTTAGTCGTTATTAGGATGACGCTGCTGCCCATCTCCTGATTTGTTTCCCTCTGTCGTCTCTTACGACACCCGCGGGATGATATGGGATAGTGTACATTCTTACACCGCCTCTACACGGTATATGACATTCAGTAGTGTTAGTTTAATCTTTGCGTAATGATTCTAAGATTATATAAATTTAATTTTATATAATAAAAGTGAAATTAAAGTCTACATATTATATAGCCTCCTCTTATTTCTAAAAGAATTACTACTTCACTAATAAATAGGCTGCCTAGTGTAACTATCTAAAATTGTCTAGAAATATTTGTTATAAATTTAGAGCGATATCTATTTTTAATATTTATAAATTTTTGAATACTGTTGATTAACAAATTAAGTTATAATTATAGTTGGCGATTACAGATTACACTCATAATTATAATTATAAGTGATGATGAAGTGTTTTAAAAGTTTTTTTATTATTAATAGTTATATATTTCTGTTTTGGATATATTTAGGTTTAATCATCTCCAAATTTGTTAGATTCTATACCAGAAATTTTCATTTGTATTGTTCAATAAAAGATTAGGTTAAGATAAGACTGTCATCGTCATTCTGTTTAGGTTATTCCCTAAAATGCATTAGTATAATAAAAAACATCGAATTTGTTAATCTGAACTTTAATGTAACATCTCTATTGAACCCTGGCTGGCGTCGGTGACAAGGCCTCAGGTTGCGATTGAGAAGGTGAAGACAAATGGACATGGAACCTGCCAACTTAGGCATCAACTCGTTGTGCTTATATTTTATGTGATTTGTCATATTTGTCGTATTCGCTTTTCTACCATGACCATCGCGTAAAATGATTCCCTGGCACTGGTTACATTTCTCTTTTGTCGGTTCTCCTTCAACATAATCGAAGAATGTCCACACTAGCGATTTTTTTTTCGACATTTTACGACCCCTCACAAATGTTATGTGGCAGAGACAAAAACTCTTTTAAAAATAAATTTATTTAATACTTTTAAACTAATTTAAAATATAGTAGTTGATACAGAGAACTTGGGAATGGAATTATGTTGAGGGATCGAAAGATTTGGTTTAAATAGTGTAGGAAGCTAGGAGGTGGGGGTAAAGATAAGGGAACAACATGTTATCGTTAACTTATTCTAAGATACAATTAGGAATGGTAAACTATAAACATTAGCATATAATATTACAATCGAATTAGTTTGGCTTCTAAGAAAGTAAACAATATGATTTAGATTTTAAGTAAATAAACAATATAAAGTATACAGGTCTTACAACATAAAGTAAATAGTATCTTATGACATAACATTAGTTTGGCTTCTAATAAAGTAATTTAGCTTTTAAGTAAATAAACAATATAAAGTATACAGGACTTATAGCACACAGTTCTTTTATTTATTTTAACTAGGCGACACCGGCAGAGCAAATATACACAAAAACGATTAAGAAGTAAACAAAACACGTCACAGCTCACATCACAACACAAGTCACAAAACGCTCGGCGTGGCCGCACGATGGCTTGTACGCACTACGCATTCGTGAGGGTGCGAGTGATGACGACATAGCCCAAATACCTCCGAAAGGCTAGTACTAAAATAATCGGCATCACCGACTAGTTGGCCAACTGTTCGGCAATTTGAAAACCGATTAGTCGGCTAGTCGGCAAATACCATAGTCGGCCCATCTTTAATTTTGGCATAAGAAGTGCGATAGGGCAAGCGTAATTTAACCCATGGTTGGAGTGACGATTTGCGCAACGCGAACGGCAGCAATTAAATAGACGTGTAAAAAAAAGATTGGGCTAATTAGTTTCTTTGAGAAAGACCTATGTCAAGCTTGTGACAATCCAGCTGTTAATAAAAAATTACATGTATTAAGTATTATTGGAAGAATATTTTTTGTATTAAAATGCCTCTTTATCGGTAGAATAATATCAGATCCCTCGTTATTTGAAAAGGTATAATTTGCAGACAATTGGTCTAATAGAATACGTAAATGTACGCATTGTGCGCTTATGGCGGCGCTCTTCCGAACGACCTACATTTTATCCTATTAAATTCATATTCACAGTCAATAAAATCGATTCGAACAGACTAACGTGAGTAAATTTACTGCCAGAGCTTACAAACTATCTTTAAAATAGCATATTTCATATGTTTTTACATAATTCGATAATAATATCAGATGTAGTGTTTTATTTTGAATGCAACAGTTTGAAGGATCTAAAATCATAACCATTTCGAAAAACATCGATTATCGAAAATGGATACTTCACGCCGCTACGAGGTCTTGTCCAGGTTGGACGTGAATGCATTTGATTGCTCTTCCAACATGTTGGTTACTGTTTCTAAACACTTCTGTTTCCTGACATTGCGCCGAAGAATAAGCGTATCTAGAAAATTGAAAGAAAGGATACGAGGAAAATATGTACGTCTACTTATAAAGAACGTTACTATGCTATACTACGACATATTATGGTTAAGTATGGACGCGTTTTTTTACACGATATGTCAAGCGATACGATATGGTTAAAATGACACGATTTAAATACAATTAATAGATACGATACGCCTGATCAAGATACGTCAAGATCGTCAGTATAGACCCGGCCTAATTTTATGGGAGTAAAAATACGAAGGGAAACTTGAACAGGAATTTTTTCATATAAAATTCAAAAGACGGCTCAGTGTCGCAGTGGCTTAGCAAGGAGTTGCGGCACTGATGACCGCGGGTTCGTATCCCGCACGGAACAAGTATTTGTATGGCTTGCAAGTAATTGTTCCGGGTCTGGATGTCATCCAACGATCCAATCATCCACGAGACAGGAGAAAATCTTAGTGGGGTACCCTTTTTATTATAATAATGTAAATACTGGCTGACGCCATAATGCAATACCATTGCAATTCAAATCCTTTATACTTCCTATTCAAAAATACGTAAAATTCAATGCTATTTTTTTCTTTGAAAAGCGTGTTCCGGAACATTATGTAGGTAAGAGTACATGTTGTTCAACAAACCACAACAAGTGATTGCACAAAGAGCGAAAGAACGTAAAAAGATGAATCTCAAAAGATGCATCTTTTTATTTATTTGAATGAGTTCAACAGAATGGAATGTATATTTTTATTCCACAAAGCATATTTTACTTCTCCTTTATCAATCCTTGTGAAAATGTTACTGAACAATCTATTTTTGATAATACGCTAACAATTTGAAGAAAAGGTCCCAAAATAACAGAATGAAACCCATTAAATGAAACAATTTTTTACGGATTCTATCGCGTTTAATTTAACTTTTTAATTGCCGACGTTTCGGGCGCTTTACAGCACCCATGATCACGGGGGGACTGAGGTGTTTCACGTCCCGATCTCATAGCTAGCCCGGCTTAATCTAAAATAATAACTAATCCGTTATTTTTTAATCAGCCCCTAAAGTATCCCATCAAAGTAAAAGCTTGATTTTAATTAAATATTATATCCACTATTACACTATCAGTACAGCTAATAGGCTGTATTGATAGTTAGCAATAACTACTGCTAAACGTAGACCTTCCCATAGATTGCCACAAAGAATGGTGCTGGGTCACCTGAATCTACAGACTACAGTCCGTACGGATAAATAATGGAATTAGAAATGACGGCTCATCGAGCCCGTACCGACAACATGCATAGTACCAATAGCGAAACCCGCTAATAACGATATATCGTTATAACGCGATATTATTCAGTTAATTGGAAATATTCTATTAATAGGAAAATATATGAAAATAATTGTATACGCAAGTAGGTAAATTAATTTTAAAATAATATTTAGAACCCGCGACCTGCTCTGGCTTCGTCTGGGTGGGATCCACTAATGTGGTGTTATTTAGACTGAATATATCAATTTTAATAAATTCTCTAAATTTTTCGAATAAAATTTAGTCTATATCAGTCCTGGTATCGCTCCTCTATATTATCCTCTATTTGTTCGTGAATTTTTATTACAATCGGTTCAGCCATTCCGAAGATTAGCTCGGATAGATCATCAAAAGAAAATTTTAAAAATGGTTACTCATGTCTCAATAGCATGTAAATATTTTATACAAAAATATTAATGAACAAAATCAACAATAATTATGAATAAAACTCAGAACGTGTCGTAGCTCACGAATTAGCGAAACCGGACTGAATTTTTTTTTGTAGTTTATGGCATTGACAAATTGGACTGAAGTTATAGAACGTACACAAAACGCACATCGCAACGTACTTTTTGCAGTCTTTACCGGCGGTTGTGAGTATAGATAGCGATAGTGTGCGAGCGAGAGGTGAATAGAGGAGACGCCATTTTCAATCCCATTCTTTAACCGCACTGGTACAAAGTGTTTCATCAGGTCATCACTCCATGTAGTGGAGGGTTGTTTGGGCAACCATTGCGCTTGTCAGTACAAGGTTTTTCGGTTCTTAGAGTTATAGGGTCGACCCATTGCCACTTCAGCTTACGGATCCGCTGGTTTATGTCAGTTACTCTTGTTCTTATACGGATATTCTCGTATCGTATCCAGCAGAGAAATTTCCAGCCCTTTCCATCACACGCTGAATAACTTTGAGATTTTACATACGGCTAGAAGCAAAGGACCATACTACCGTACCACAGATTAAATACTGTTACACCGTACGTCTAGCAACACTCACTGGTATTATATTGAATAGAATATTAAATTGAGCGTTCCTAACTGTTTTAAAATATTAATATTAGAGTAAAATTATATATTACTATTATTATTATTGTGTACCCATTACAAAACTCCTCAAATATTTCATTCAAACATTCTTGAAGCCTATAACAGAGTAATTTTTATTTATCTAAATACGATCGCTGTGTAGTGGCGGCGTAAAAGAATCTACTACCTCATATCATCCCGTAGCTGTCGTAAAAGTCGACGGAGAGAAACTGTAAAAGGAGATGAGTAGCCTCGTCATAATAACGACTGAAAATAATAAAAAACCAACGATTGCCAACTTACCTATCAAGCGTGGCAACTATGGCAAAATCCTCCCTGTGAGGCAATCCAAAGGCAATGTTCAGCAGTGTACTTTTGATAGGCTGTAATGAATAAATAAATAAAAAAAAAATTGTGCATGTAAATCATTCTTCTTTTATTTTATTTTTGATGTCTAATAAGCAACAGTAATGACAGGATGCGGACCGCGAACTCAAAAGGTCGTGGGTTCGAATTCGAAATTCGACTACTGTAATGAACCACTCCTAACACAAGCATTTTAAGCTTACCAGGAGTGGTTAAAGGGAATATTAGTAAAGTTAATAGCAATGCTAGTATTTAAAAAAAATATTACTCGCAGCCCCGGTCGTGAAATATTACAAGAAAACGTGAGTTTTTTTTAATACTGTACAAAATTTCTCCACTATGTCGATAAAGAAGTTTCACTTCAAAAACATGATTAAAATTTGAATTGTACTCGTAGTGTGCCCCTTCCAACCTCTAACATTTCTGTCGCAGCAGTACGCTCCGTCTGATTTTCCAGTTTGAAGGAGAGCTATTACATTTTCATTATGAACTAGTCAATCATCGTCATGAGCGATAACGCATCGGTAGGCTTCGTTATTTTAATTGTATGTTCGTTTGTCAATGTTATAGAAATTATATTAATTTTTATGTATTACTGCAAATCGTCAGCAAAGTGAAAAAAATAAATAGAAAGAATTAACAATACCTTATTTTGCGGCAATTAACGTAACAAGCGGAAACACGTCAATGCTAGAACGTAAGCGCTCTCTAAACGTTTCCCTCTGTCCTCCCACTATTTTAATGGTAATAACCAAGAGGTAACTAGAGCAGAAATTCGGGAAACGGTTTGAAGATTACTTTTGTAAAAATTCTTTTTATACATGAACTCTGTGAAGGTGAAGACAGAGAGTATGGATTTCTATTTGTTACTAACCTGACCCAACTCTCTCGCTTCTGGAGAAGAGAAGTCATGGAGAAGCTACACAAGTTTGTCTGACATCTTTATGGATGTCAAAACAGCCCGTGAAGGCCCTATTAATCCTGACAAAAACATTGGAGTCCCTATAAAGAGATTTAGTATTATATATTGAGAATTATTATTTGGTATTATATATTGATAAAACTTTATAAATAACCCTTGTATTTATAAAGTTTTCTCATCTGGTTGGGCAGTATAAATATTAAAAAGAAAATGATACCTATACATACAATATAGTGAAATAAATAAATAAAAAATGCATTTACTATACATATTTTAATACGAAAGTTCGATTTACGTTGGTATATTTTGCCAACAAGCCTATTGGGACCGGCCACCTCGGGCCGATCTTTTACCTCGGATCTGCTATTTGGGTTCCTCTTAGTTCAATATGGGTGACTAAAAGGTTGTGGCTACTAAGCCTCCCCGCCACGATAAGGTGACAACCCGTTAAGTGGGCCATCTCCTGTATATTGTGTAAATGACTTTTACGATATTTCCGAATTAAAATATTGTGATGAACTGATTCTTATTCAATTCCTTAACACAGCACAGAGGTACACTGTTTCTTTCTAACAATTTTAAGCTTTGGTTAACGTAATTAATCTCGAATTAATATCAACGACTGTTTTACTTTGGATTCAATGAAATATTTGCTTCATATTAATTTTGTAACAGCCAGCATTCCACTTAATAACTGTTTACTTTAAAGACTACTGATACGTAATTATTTATGCGAAGTAATGATTCAAACGGCATAATTTGCTTTACGCAAATTATCTGATATTTTGATACTGAAATCACTACCAACATACACGTAGTCAAATAAGCTACTCTATTTTATCATGTTTGATTTAAATCTATATTATATGATAAAATATTGTATTACTAACCTTACATTGAAGATATAAATTTAACTTTATCATACCAATTTAATACATATTGATATTTCAACCTTACAGTCAACCACCTATTTAACGTGTTTATTTTCAATACTAAGAAAGGTTTGCATCACGTTCTTAAAAATTTATTTAGGTAAGATTTGATCAATATTTACGTAGTCTAATACGAGAACCATGCTACAGCTATATTGTGGGTGTAGCACGAATGGGTTGGCTCAACCGGGGAAGGACCATGCTCTCACAGAATACCCGCTTAATACTGCTTTGTTTCAGTAGCAGCAGCCTAAATATGTTTACTACAAGTGGTAAAGTTAAAAAATTAGTACAACCGACTTCAATATAAATCAAATAATTTATTGTTGATTTTTTAAACCGCTCGACCGATTTCGATAAAATTTAAATGGGACCACCTGGGAAGTATACCCTTTGAAACAAAAAAGAATTTTCCAAATCGGTTCAGGCGTCTTTGAGTAATCGGTGAACATAAAAAAAAAGATTCCGACGAATTGTAAGCCTCCTCCTTTTTGAAGTCGGTTGAAAATGTACTTTTGCAGCGCAGTATAAAATATAAATATGATTGTAATATAGAAGTCTCTATGCAATTTGAAAATAAACAAAAGTACTAAAGTAAATCAAAAAGTTATGCTAGTCGCCCTTAAATTCAAACTATAATTTATTATGTTATACAGTACTCAGTGATATATTTTGTATATCAATGACAGCACTATTTAAATATTTCTCTTTGAATGACCGTGGAGGAAAAGTTAAAAATAAAATAAAATAATTAAGTAAAAAATAAAATAACTAACGGTCTTTTTTAATTCATAAACTGGGGCAAATACTCTTGATTAAAAATAATAAAGTACCCTTTTTTATTTTTTCAAAAATTTACCCTTGTGGTTTTAAAACAAGGGTGCAAAGTTTGTATAACTAACTAATAATTTATTAAGACACCTAGCCCAAAACCACTGGACGTAGAAGCGGGAAATTGGGACAATAGCTTCCTTAGTATTTTGGAAAATTCAACCCTTAAGAAGGTGAAATAGAATGTATGACAAATTGTATTTGCATGAAACTATTTATTTTACGGGGTAATTGACTCAAAAGTTGCTGAAAGTATTCTTTAAATAAAATAAATGAATACGGATTTTGCGATTTTTCAAAACAATCCCGCAATCAATCAAGGAAGGTGTTTAAATTTGTATGAAGAAAATATAATATTTTTTTATTTAAAAATTGATACAAATACTAGATCTAATAAGCAACAGTAATGGCAGGGTGCGGACCGCGAACTCAAAAGTTCGCGGGTTCGAATTCGAAATTCGACTACTAATGAACCACTCCTAACACAAGCATTTTAAGCTTGCCAGGAGTGGTTAAAGGGAATATTAGTAAAGTTAATAGCAATGCTAGTATTTAAAAAAAATATTACTCGCAGCCCCGGTCGTGAAACGTTACAAGAAAACGTGAGTTTTTTTTAATACTGTACAAAATTTCTCCACTATGTCGATAAAATAGTTTCACTTCAAAAACATGATTAAAATTTGAATTGTACTCGTAGTGTGGCCCTAATCCAACCTCTAACATTTCTGACGCAGCAGTACGCTCCGTCTGATTTTCCAGTTTGAAGGAGAGCTATTACATTTTCATTATGAGCTAGTCAATCATCGTCATGAGCGATAACGCACAGGTAGGCTTTGTTATTGTAATTGTATGTTCGTTTGTCAATGCTATAGAAACTATATTAATTTTTATGTATTACTGCAAATCGTCAGCAAAGTGAAAAAAATAAATAGAAAGAATTAACAATACCTTATTTTGCGGCAATTAACGTAACAAGCGGAAACACGTCAATGCTAAAACGTAAGCGTTCTCTAAACGTTTCCCCTGCCCTCCCACTATTTTAATGTTAATAATAACCAAGAGGTAACTAGAGCAGAAATTCGGGAAACGGTTTGAAGATTACTTTTGTAAAATTATTTTATACATGTACTCTGTGAAGGTGAAGACAGAGAGTATGGACTTCTATTTGGTACTAACCTGACCCAACTCTCTCGCTTCTTTCACATCCATATATCTACGCAAACATGTTCATCGGT